>CM065954.1:8458100-9658100 GCA_033459515.1 Theretra japonica | reverse complement strand
TAGGCAGCACTAACCTCCATAGGTGAATACAAATAGCCGCGCGTCCGTATGTTTGTGCCCGTCTGTCGTAGACTTACAACCACAAGTCGCAAACTTAATTGATAGATAAACATTTGTGGGTTTAGAACGCGGAAACATACTGAAATACTCCAAAATATTTTTTTATGTCCCAACTCTATTGTTCGACTGCCTCGGTGGCGTAGTTGTACTAAGGTATGATTATAAAGCTGAGGTTTCGGGTTCGAATCCCGGGTGGGACAAAGTGATGTTGGATTTTTCTATCCATTATCGGCCCGGAGTCAGGAATTTGTGCCCGATATGGCGATAGGCTCGCCCCCTATCACATTCTGGGAAGAAACAGACAAGGCGAAACGTGGGTGCCGGGTTACTACCAGGAGAACCTCTGCCTACCCCTTCTGGGAAAAAGCGTGAGTTTATGTATGTATGTCTATCGTTCTTTTACAAAATGCCCTTGCTTAAAACTTGCAAATTGTTCGAAAATCTCATTCCATTTAAAGCAAAGTAACGACAAAGTTGCTATTATACATCGGTTTTTTAAAAGACAGTGGTACAACACAATTCCAGTAAATATTACTAAACTTTAGCTTTTTATCATCTACCCGAGCTAAACGATCGGTTTCCAAAAAAAAAAAATGCGTTTGCAAAAACTTGATTTTTTATCGGCAAACCAACATACCGTCCGCAGAATCAAACTCAGAACATCACAGACACGTCCACTACACCACTAGTGGAATATAATTTACATCATAACATAAATTATATTATAAATACAGAAAACCTCTATAGCATAAGCACTTTTTATATGTGTGTGTGTGTATGTATCAGCCCATATTCGTCCCACTGATGGGCACGGGCTAACTCTACAATCGAGGGAATCGATTGAAAGTGGTTAGGCCATATAGTCCACCACACTGGCCTAGTGCGGTTTGGCGGACTTAAATACCGTAGAAATTCTTTAAAATCGCTACGATTTGCAGGTTTCCTCACGATGTTTTCCTTTACCGTTAAAGTGCGTGGTGATTGACTATCAATACACACATAACTCCGAAAAGTCAGAGGTGTGCCCTGGGATTTGAACCCGCGACCACCGTGAACATGTAGGCACTAGGCAGCCGCGTCTGGTCCGTTACCAACAGGCCACCATAAAAATAGCGAATCAATCACGGTATAGTGAAGCGCCTCGCCCTAAGGTCGATGGCTAGCGTGCAGAAAGTCGGCAACACATTAACCTACTTAAGGTTTAATAAAGACTTATTAGGTATCATAATGAAAGAAAATGTTAGTTATTAGATAAAATAAACGCCTTAAACACGCGAAAGCTGTGAAATTAACAAAGCTTCGGCGTTTTCTTACAAGTTTTTTGGCAGAATTAAGACATTAAAATAAACGTAGGTTTACGGAATCTATTGCGGTTTTTTTTAAATTAGCTGTCTTAAAAAAAAGAAGGATTTCAAGAATTTTTTATTTGCTTTGGGTCCGTAAGCTTGGTTTTATTTCAATTTGTAATAAACGCAAACAACCATAAGAAACAATTGCGATTTATATTAAAAAAATATATTTTGTTCTTTTTTTTTTATTGCAATGAATGGCGAGACGAGCATGTCATTCGCCTGATGGTAAGCGATACGGCAGCTCATGGACAGTAGCAAAACCAAACAACACCATAAATTACAAAGCAATGCTTGGTATTCCACTGCGCTCGCCATCCTGAGACATAAGGTGTTAAGTCTTATTATATCCAGTTACGCTGGCTACAATGTTCTTTAAACCGGAACACAACAATTCGTTTACGCTGCTGTTTGACGGAAGAAATCCTCTCACATATGAGAACCTGCCACCAGTAAAAATGTGTATATGGAAAATAAGACCCTACTAATAATCCTTTAATAAATATTGGTTGATCACACTATTTTTTTAGTGCTGTGATCAATCGAACCAAGGAATTTACCATTTACACCCATAGAGGGCTGAACCAAAACGCGGCGCACTTAATCAATCACTGAAGGGTTTTCCATGATACACGGCGGTCGCTATAATATTGCTGGCCTGTTGGTAACGAACCATACGCAGCTGCCAACATGTTCACGCGGTCGCGGGTTCAAATCCCAGGGCACACCTCTGACTTTTAGGACTCATGTGTGTATTGATAGTCGATCGCCACGCACTATAACGGCGAAGGAAAACATGACGAAACCTGCATATCTGTCATAGCAATTTGTAAGAATTTCTATAGTATGTAAAGTCCGCCAACCCGCACTAGGCCAGCGTGGTGGACTATAAGGCCTAACCCATCTCAATCGTACTCTGGTTTGTAGAGGAGGCCTTTGCCTTGCAGTGGGACGTATATGGGCTGATACAGATATAAATGCAATTACAACCATCGATATCAATGTTAGAGCTTACATTATAAAATTCCCCGATTTGCTAATTGTTCTTCAAATCGAGCTGCTTGATATTACACCCACTCAAGTTCATTCAACTATGTATTTGCTACATCTGCCATAACCGATAATCATCAGAGCAAACGGGTTTAAAAATCAACGTGTTAGTAAAAGATTGTTGCGTCAATCATGTTAGCATGTTGACTACCTCGGTGGCGTAGTTATACTACGGTATGATTGCAAAGCTGAAGTCTTGGGTTTGAATCCCGGGTTGGGCAAAGTGATATTGGATTTTTATATTCAATATCAGTCTGTAGGCAGGAATTTGTGCCCGATATGGCGATAGGCTCGCCCCCTATCATATGGGACGGAACACACAAAGCGAAACGTGGGTGTCCTGATTGCATATCTAGCTACCCCTTCTAGGAAAAAGGTGTGATGTTTATGTATGTATGATAGCATATTGGTATTTGCTCATACCGATCATGTTTAAAAATCTTTTAAAATTATTGTACTGTCATCGGTCCTTGGTACTGTCGTCAATCCGACGTTTTGAAGTGCTCAAAAATCGACTTCAAAGATATACATACATATAGATATACATATACATAAAACCTACATAAGACCTCAAAAAAAATGTTTTTATATTTAGGTATTATAGATGTATTAAAAGATTAGTTTTATTTCTCACTTTTTATTACACTTTTGAAGTCGGTTTAATTTATTTAAATTATTTTTATTTTTTGTATTTTTTTCCTATCATCGTATTTGGGTGGTAAATACATATATATTCCTAAAAAAATAATGTACACCCTTTTATTTTTAAACAAACTATAGTACGCAAGGCTTTAAATTATAATTTTAGCAAAAACTATGGATTTACCACCCAAACACATTGATATTTAAAACATTACAAAAAAATCGTAGCGTTTTTGTGCAAAATTTTTAGTTGCATCGTGTTTGTAGTCACTAAAACTACCACCTGGCTTCGTTGTCGGTAACAGTCTTGATATACGATGTATATTATATTATTATATTGGTTTGTATAATCTTCAAGTATTTGTTTCGGGTCTGGGTGTGAGACCGCCAAGTCTCTAGTTGACACACGACATAAGACTCGATCTTAGTGTGGGGGACTATATGACTGTTGGTATGTTTAAACATAGATATGTATAAAAACTCAAGAGTATCTGCTTGTCTCGATATCTGATACCTAATTGTAATAACAGATTACATCACTGGTGCCAATGAACTTGCTTAATTGCCGTTTTTATTGGCAAAAACACGACAGATGATATGAGGAACTAAATTTTTTATTAACATTGCATCTTATTGTAAATGCAGCTTAATTGAGATAGATTGATTATAATAAATAGATTTCGTATTTGTTTTTTTTATCAGCCCATATACGTCCCACTGCTGGGCACGGGCCTACTCTACAATCGAGAGAATCGATTGAGAGTAGTTAGGCCATATAGTCCACCACGCTGGCCTAGTGCGGTTTGGCGGACTTACATACCGTAGAAATTCTTTAAAATCGCTACGGTATGTAGGTTTCCTCACGATGTTTTCCTTCACCGTTAAAGTGCGTGGTGATTGACTATCAATACACACATAATTCCGAAAAGTCAGAGGTGTGCCCTGGGATTTGAACCCGCGACCACCGTGAACATGTAGGCAGCCGAGTTTGGTCCGTTAACAACAAGCCACCACGCACTTATAAATACATAAATTCCCACAACAGTCACGTAGGTCTGATCCTAAAATACAGGTCTTGTGTCGTGCATATGTGTCGTGGATGGGATATGAATAATTGTAAAACTCCAAATAATACGACGATTGTGTAAATATAATTCCTCTATTCTATTCTGATATTGGATTTTTCTATTCAATATTAGCCCGCAGTCAGGGATTTGTGCCCGATATGGCGATAGGCTCGCCCCCTATCACATTGTGGGACGGAATATACAAGGCGAAACGTGGGTGTTCTAGTAGCACCTCTGCCTACCCCTTCTGGAAAAAAGGCGTGTGGTTATGTATGTAATTCCTCTATTCTTTTCCAACATCATGTACGTTTATACCAGAGCTCCCTACACATACAACTCGCATATTAAATCTGTGTAAAACATTACAACTTGATTAACCATGGCGCGATAATCTTCCGACTCGGCTATCCTTCACATCAGCCGTTGACAACTCCGTTATATATTAAAATACTTATTCTATTCTTCTTAATATAACTGCTAGAACCATCATACTAGAATAGGTTTTACTCATTGCTCACAAAAATCATATATACATAAACATCACGCCTTTTCTCCAGAAGGGGTAGGCAGAGGTGCATCCAAGACAGCCACGTTTCGCCTTATGCGTTCCGTCCCACGATTGATAGTGACGAGCCTATCGCCATATCAGGCATAAATTCCTGACTCCAAGCTGACAATGAATAGAAAAATCCAATATTACTTTGCCGACCCGGGATTCGAACCCCAAGCTTCATAAAAATCACCTGTTACAAAATATTTGTGTGCTCCGGTTATTTGTTTCGGGTCTGAGTGTTTGTGTCGAGAAGTCTCTAGTTTTGATACCCACGACACAAGACTCGATCTTAGTGTGAGTTCAGATCTATGTATGTGCCTGTTGGATGTATTTGTTTATTATTATATACGTGTTTGCTTCTGTTTATGTTCAGACGGGGGTTTGAAAGTCGAGCGACCTGAACATAAAAAAAACCAATGATAATTACCGTAAATATAAACTTTTGTAACGGGTGATTTTGATAAGCGATGAGTAAAGCAACATATTCTATTATGACGATGTTGCTGGCAGTTATATTAAGAAGAATAGAATAAGGATTTGAATACAGAACGGAGTTGCCAACGGCTGATGTGAAGAATGGCCGAGTCGGAATATTATCACGCCACGATTATTCAAGTTGTAACGTTTTACACAGTTTTAATATGCGAGTTGTATGTGTAGAGAGCCCTGGTATAAATGTACATGATGTTGGAAAAGAATAGATGAATTATGATAACACAATCGTATTATTATTCCTTTTAATACTTTTGTTGCTATTAATACCACATGAAGTCACTTTAAATTACATACAACCTGACCACGTGTCAGTCAGTCAAAATGCTGAGTCAGATTGACTGCCGCCTACGACGCAAACGGAGCATACGTGCGTTCACAAGGTCGCGGGTTCTGTTCCGAGTGCGTACGATTTTAATCAGGTCATATTTTAATTGTTTGTGCGGAATATGTAGTAAACATATTCACATTCATTCACATATTTATAACATTGTAAGAAACTGCATAATAAATAATACATACACCCAACAGTCACATACATAGTAGTAGTTGGTTAAACGCCGCGTGTGAAACGAGAGGCCGCGGGTTCGATTCCCGCACTGAGAGAAATGTTTGTGAGGTCTTCAAGTACCTATTTCACTCGGGTCGGGGTGTTTGTGAGACCGAAAAGTCTCTCGTAGGTTCTGATACCCACGACACAAGACTTAATTGATCATAATGTAGGTTTTTTTTTTACCCTGGCACGGCATAATGACTGCACTGCACCTGATGGTAAGCGCAAATGCCGTCCAGACAGAGTATCGAATGGCATCAGACGGCGGTCCCATGCCATTCGACACAATTATGCCGGCCTGCTGAGATGCTTCTTCACACTACGGCGGAAGGACCCAGGATTATAGGAAGGAGGGAACACGTTGGCAGACAATTCCACAGCTTGGTTAGGACTATTTATGTCACTGTTGGGTGTATTTATTTATTTTATTTATATCAGCCTATCCCTATACCAAAATAGCGTGATGATACCAACCATTCAAGAATAGACTTGTATTACACGCGCATTATTAAGGTTCCGCAATAATGTTTTAAAACCATTAATTAAATAATTCAACCAAAGGAGAGACTGCCTCGGTGGCGTAGTTGTACTTCGGTACGGTTACAATACTGAGGACTCAGGTTCGAGTCCCGGGTAGGGCAACGTAATATTGGATTTTTCTATTTATTATCAGTCCGGAGTCAGGAACTTGTGCCCGATATGGCGATAGGCTCGCCCCCTATCACATCGTGGGACGGAACAAACAAGGCGAAACGCGAGTGACCAGATTAGTATCAGGATCTCCTGATAGAACCAGGATAACCTCTGCCTCCCCCTTCTGGGAAAAAGGCGTGAATTTATGTTCAACCAGAGGGTAGAATATTACTTCGGTACAGTTTAGATGCTAGTGACAAATCTAAACGAACAGCGCGAAGTTGGGTGAGAGTCGGCTGAGAAACGAGAGGCCGCGGGTTCGACTTCGCAGACAAATATTATCTCATAAACATTTTTTTGGGTTTGATTATTGTCAGACACATTGTATAATCCTTGATCGTCTCCGGAAATACACAGAATGAACCCGAAACCCTCTTACGTGGCTCATCAACGTTTGATATCAGGTGGTCGGTAACAAGGCGGACACGATTATCCTACCATCTAGTTCTACATTACCTTACCACACATACTCACGCATTTTCCCAGTAGGAGTAGGCAGCGATACTACCATACCCACATTTCGTCCCATGATGTGATAGGATAACCTATATCCATATCGGACATGATCTGACTCCAGGCTGATAATAAAAAGAAAATTCCAATATCACTGCCCGACCTGAGATTCGAACCCGTTGTAATCGTACTGTACAACTGCGCCAACGAGGTAGTACCTCTCAGAATCTTTACTAAACCAATAAATGTCAATTGAAGTCTGTATTTATTGAGATCGACTCACGCTTGGCTCTTAAGCCTTAATCAGCTCGGCTGACCTAGATTTTAAAATCAATAAAAATGTGCATAGTATTTATAAGGTAAAGGTTTTTCTAACGCCCGTAATTTATAGTGTAATAAACGGTATACTTGCAGTGTAAATGCACTGTTGTGTTTCGGTTTAAAGGACATTGTAGCCAGAGTAACTACTGGACATAATGAGGCTTAAAATCTTATGTCTCAGGATGGCGAGCGCAGTGGAATTCCATGCATTATTTTGTGATCCATGGTGTTGTGTGGTTTTGCTATTGTCCATGAGCGGTTGTATCGCTTACCATCAGGCGAATAACATGCTCGTCTCGCCATTCATTGCAATAAAAATAAACAAAGCCGGCATAATTTTAGCGACTGGCGAAAGCTGAACATCTAACTTCGGTGTATACTCCATCTGAACTGTGTTTACCACCAAGCACATTGTTGTCATTTTGATCCAGTATTAAAACAATACTTTTATCGACGTTCAATAAGTAGACAGAGATGTAAAATGTTCTCTCTCTCTTCAGCCCTAGGAAGTCCACTGCTGAACACAGGCCACCCCTAAGGATCACAACATCGACCTGTTGGAAGCGACCTACATCCAGCGACTTCCTGCAACCTTAGGAAGGTCATATTTCTATTCTTGTTTATCTATACATAAAATAAAGTCGCTTCCAGCTGTCACTATATTGGAGTTTGCATCAATAACTAGAGTGATTCAAGAGGATGGTTTATACGTATTTTTAATAGATACGAACATGCGGGTACATCTTTTTAAATATATTTTATATACTTATATACTTAAATATATTTTATATGATTATACAACTGACTGTTGCTCGACATAAACCCTTCCAGAAGCTATCCCGTCCCGCTCTTTTCTCATCGAAAAACTGACACTAAAACAATTAGCCCGAACTGGAAACTGAACCCAGGAATGTAATGCTCACAGCCCATATAGCTTAATATCGCAATATTGAGCTTACAAAATAGTCTAAACAGAATCGCCTACATTTTTTAAGTGTTCAAACACTCAAAATTCCGTCTACCTACACAGGAATCGAATGTAGTAAAAAAGAACACTTAAAATGATGTTTGGGCGTGCCGTCTGGTGACCTTTGCACAAAGGACGGGCGAACCAGACGGAATACATATGTATACATACTAGTTCACCACGCTAGGTGATTTAGCAAAGGCATGTGAAGTTTAACAACACAATATCTACTATAGTATTAGCCCACAATCCACTCTTGAGTGAAGAACCTTTTTTTATTTAATAGGCCTGGCAAACGAGCAAACAGGTCACCTGATGGTAAGTGATCACTGCCGCCCATGAACATCCACAACGCTGGATCATGGATGTTCGCCGGCTCATCAAATCGGGAGGGAAGTGAGAAGGAAAAAGGACGGGAAGAGGAAAGGGGTATTGGGTATCCGGCAGTCTGATTCACCGAACGAAACGCGACAGCAAAGCTGTGGCTTAACTTCAATCTCCTGTGAGACAGTGGTACCGCCCCCGACGAGCCTGCCCATTCATGCTAAGCCATGGCTGACAACAGCGTGGCTCTGCTTTAAAACTTCACTGCCTTTATCATGAAGTGCATGGTAACTTTGTTATTTCCACTCCCACGCCTCTTATCAGACCCTGAAGAAAGTAGTCCAAGTGTTGTACCAAGAAAGTGAATGTTTGCTTAAGCTACGTTATCGCACTTTATATTTGATAAGAGATATGTCAAGTGTTATGGAATATTCATGTTAGAACTTATTGAAATCTTGCGCAGGACTTATTCTTATCAAAGGTTTGAAGTCTGGCGTAATTGTGTCAAATGGCCACAGATAGAACGCAAATAAAAAATAATTTAAAAAATCAAACCGACTTCAAAAGTGTAATAAAAAGAGAGAAATAAGGCTAATCTTTTATAAAATCTATAATACGTAAATATACAAACATTTTTCTTTTGACGTCGGTGCCAGCTGGTCTACTATAAGCTATAAGGGTAAAACCGCGGGGCATAGCTGATCGGCACATACACATTGAATTGATAATCTCCTTTTTTTGAAGTCGATTAAAAAAGGTAAAAATAATCTTGGAGTAGTTACAATATAGAGGGAGCTCTGGCACTTCAAAAACGTAGATAGAAATGGTGGTACCGGGCCACCTCTTTCTGCCCTCCTATTGGCTGACATTTGACAGGTTGTCCAACAACAAATTATTTGAAATAGAAAATAAAAAAAACTAGTTGAGGGCTATTAAATTCCACTTACACTCGTTTTAGACGGATAATAACTAAATACACTTTCGGTTACCAACGGAGTCTATTGCAATTTGTTTTTTAATCATTAATTCAATTTTCATTAATATAGCCGTCCTACCAACATTACGGACAAAAAAGTCTACGTTTTTGAAGACGCAAATGTATCAAAGCGCTCCCTCTATATTACAAATACTCTTAGAAAATATTAAACTATAATGATTTTGATTATTAGGACATTTGTCACAAAGTAATTACTGTATTGTTTTTATTGAGTAATTTCACATTTTTCATAATAAAGACTACACTATTTCACTCACATAAGACCACAAAATATGCAATAACGTTGTCCTATTTTTAACCGATTTCAAAAAAAGGACGAGGTTCTTAATACGTCGGAATCATGTATATTCACTGATTACTCGAAGACGCCTGAACCATTATTGAAAATTCTTTTTTTATTACACAAATGGCTTCAAAATGACGACTCCTTACCCACATTATATCTAACTCACACTTTTGCATTTAGTCACCCTGAACGAAATAGACAATAGCTGTAACTCTATGACATTACTTAATTTGAAACTTAGGACCGTAGAGAATATATTTTGTAGCATACTAATCTTAATATATATAAATCTCGTGTCACAATGTTTGTCCTCAATGGACTCCTAAACTACTTAACCGATTATAATAAAATTTGCACACCATGTGCAGTTCGATCCAACTTGAGAGATAGGATAGTTTAAATCTCAAATTATAGTCGCAATTTTAATTTATTGCTAATTATTTGTCTGTTATTATTTGACAGTCACAATCATCTGTTAACTCCAAATGATTCTAACAGATGTCGATACCTTTCGACTGGGTTGAGTAAGTAATCAATAGATGGCGCTGCTATGGTAAATCTACGAACGTGTCATATAAGCTACATTTTAACAGTACAATTACCACGTGTTGTTGACGCTATAAAATTAATTAAATTTAAAATAAGTAGTTCATTATACTTTAAAAAATCAATTTCGTAGTCAGAATTTTGGCTGAGCGGAAAGTTTTAGCAGGAATTTTGCAAAGTATTTGTGTTTGCGTATTTTTTAAATGATATTCGTCGTATTTTCGTGTTTATATAAGGCCTATCTACAAAATAAAAGCAATTACAAAAAATTTACAACTTGCCTATTTAGGCATTAAGGGATGAAATGGGATAAAGTGGGACGAACGCGATGAAACCGGTCGGATCCGGATTGCATTCGATGGGAAATAATGGGACGGGATGTAACAGAAAGAAAAGGAGCCAGATGAGATGGGATGGGATACGATAGGAAAAGGGATAGTAGGTACTTAGGTTGAGTTCAGGAGTACAAAAGTTTGAACGGGAATAAGATATTTCTGGTGTGGAGTGGAGTCTAAACATCTTAGCACCCAGGCGAAGCTGGGCCGGGCCGCTAGTGTATAATAAAAACTGACTGCCTCGGTGGCGCAATTATATTACGTAACGATTACAACGGTAAGGTTTCTGGTTCGAAACCCGGGTTGGGCAAAGTGATATACGAATTATGAATTATCAGGCTGGACTCAGGAATTCGTGCCTGATGGCGATAGGCTCGCCCCCTATCACATCGTGGGACGTACACACATGGCAAAATAGATGTCTTGGTACTTGGCAGGACCTCTGCCTTTACCTTCTAGGCAAAGGCTTGAATTTATGTACGTGTATTAAATATGCAATAATCAAAAACGATTATCATTTATCATCGTGCACTACTGGCGAAAGTCAAAATCTAAGCTGCTTTCTTTTTTAAAATTAAATTCATAACTTGTGCCACCGGTTCACTTTCACTATTATTGGTTTTGATTGATGTACTGCTTTGTTATACTCGTAGCCTGTCTAACATAATTATTAAAATAATTATAATATTATTAGTGTGAAAGTTTGCATGTTTTTTTTGGGATCCTTTCACGTTAAAATTATTATACCGATCGTAATGAAATTTGGCTAAAAGATAGCCGGGAATGTGCAGGACTTGGGCTATTTTTATTACTATATTTAAACACTAAGGTAAAGATAATACATACATAAACTTTACGCCTTTTTCCCAGAAGGGATAGGCAGACGTGCAACCAGTACACCCACGTTTCGTCTTATGTGTTCAATGATCCATCCCATGACGTGATAGGGGGCGAGCCCATTGTCATATCGGGATAAATTCCTGACTCCGGACTGATAATTAATACAAAAATCCAATATCACTTCGCCCGACCCGGGATTCGAACTCGAGACTTCATATTCGTAATCTTACCGTCGTACAACTAAGCCATCGAGGCAGTCAGGAATGTTTTGCGATGGTAAATCTTGCGATTTTGAGAAAAACAAAACAATCTTAGTAGATTAACCAAACTAGAATTCGAATGTGTGACCTCTCGGGTCAAAGTCCTATGTATCCATTTATCCCACATAATCATCACGTCAGTTTCGTAACAAAAGATCTATCAATATTGAGATAAAAAAGTAGGACACATTAATTCATTGTTTTTGGTAAACAAGTTTTGGACAAAGAAATGATTTGTTATTATAAACCCGTCCTGAATGCAACAATAAATAAATTTATATATATTTGACATGCAAAAATATTTATTTATGTAAATTTACTATTTTTTACGACGCACCACAGGTATGTACAATAAATAAATATTTACTGGTGGAAGGTCTCTCATATATGTCAATCAAATGTGTGTAATGTCTATTTCTTCCGCCAAACAGCAGTGTAAATGCACTGTGTGTTTCGGTTTGAAGGACATTGTGGTCAGAGTAACTGGACATAATGAGACTTAACATCTTATGTATGTCTCAGGATGGCGATGTGGAAAGCCAAGCACTTCTTTGTAATTCATGGTGATGTTTGGTTTTGCTGCTGTCTATGAGCGGTCGTATCGCTTACCATCAGGCGAATGGTATGCTCGTCTCGCCATTCATTGCAATAAAAAAAACAGCCAAGTCATATTCATAGACCTGACCCCACGCAAGAAGCGAGCCTTGTGTCTATGGTATTCGGAACCACGAGAGACTTTTTGGTCTCACAAACACCTAAACCCGAAACAAATACTTGAGGATCTCACAAACATGAGTCTCGTTGCGGGGATCGAACCGGCAGCCTCTCATTTCACATGCCGCGTCTAACCAACTGCGCCACAGAGGATATAAAAATTGACTTATACATACAAAGTTAACCCGAGCATTGAACCCCAAACCCCACGATTCTCCGCTATTAAACCTTGCAGCGATTGATCGAAGCAAAATTGATACGGCCATAAATAATTTTGTTTGATGTTTTATTAACACGTTATCAAAACATTCACGAACACTAATAATAAATAAACATTGATTTTTCACTAAACAAAAATCACCTTTGAGTTTTATGATTCCATTGAACTTCCTAAGTTATTAACACATTCAAATTTAAACTCTATCATTACAGTTCAAAACTTATTTTCATTTGTCGAATACAATGGTAGGTTATTCAAATTACATTTAAATTTAGACTTTATCAGAAAGTATTAAAGTATGTTTTTGTTTGTAGATAGCATGCTCCATATTCGCGACTGAATCATCGCATCTCGTCCGTTGCTTGGCAACGCGAGTGTAAACAATATTGCTTTGTTTGCAATCTTTGTTTATTTTCGCCAGTAGAGTTAAGTGTTAAGTCTCGGACGTGGGGTTAAGTCGCGAGTACGGTAAAGTCATGGTCAAATGCAAATTTAATTAATGCTAAGCGATCGGTAAATGTAATGAGCCGGTCAAACTGGAGATCGCAGGTTCAAATCAAAAATATACAAAATTTTAAAAGTCAGGTGTGTTTCTCGTAGTTGATTACTTTATCAGTGAAGAAAAACATTTTAAATACAAATGTATATGTATAACTGAAAGTTCACTAGAATTACAAAGATACCAAGTTACACTAGGCTAATGTGGTGGACTATGGCCTAACCCATCTCAATCGAACTCTCGGTTGCAAAACGAATCCCGTGCCCAGATGTGGGCGATCACGCTGTGACACAGAAAAAGTCATTTACCATTAAACTTTCTATATAACTAAATCAATGAATGCTGTCTGTCCGCGTTCCAAAATGTTTATTTATCTGTCTGTAAATACATTTGTTTATATTGACTTGCTGTTAGAAGCCAAAACATCACATACACCATAATATTGTTGTTATTAGAAGCAACATCTTTGAAATGTCAAATATTCAGTTTCTTCCATGACCTACAGATAAGGATATAATAACAGAGCCAAATATGTAGCATTCAGACGTATTTTCTAGTGCAAGAATTTAATTTATCCACCAGATTATGGGTTTGACGCCTAGGTCGGGAAATCTAGTTTAGATTTTTGGTTGAATTTATACTTGAAGTGGCGATAGTCTCATAAGTCCACAAGAACGAAGATAAAATTGTTCCCTGTCTGAGCATCGAACACGGGACCTCAAACCATAAGTTAATACTTTCACTTTCACGTGATACAAATTTTTGTAGTTTTTTGTATAAAAACTCAACGACTTTTCTCGGAAAATTAAAAATATTTGTTCCGCGTCTAATTATATCTGAGTTCTTTGTGTTGGCACTTCTTGGCAGTTTGGCAGAGTCGACGACACCTTACTGTTACGCGAAACTGACCTTGGAGATAAACAAATAAAGAAATTACTCAATAAATACGTGAATAATTGATTTAGCTCTTCCTCTAACCCGCCACTGCAACTCGGTCTCCAAGATCAACAGCAAAGAATTGACGCCGAGCACTGGTTTTTTTAACTTCGACATTTATTTTCAAGAATTTTAAAGAATTACGTCAACACGGTGGACTAAAAACTCTGTTCAGAAAAAGTTTGATATCAGGCAGGCAAACGATAGAAAAATTATAAGCCAAATAAAAGGGTATTTGAGTACATTTTTTATTGTATTTATCAAAAGGTATCCGTATCCATAAACTAGTAAACAAAGATTTTTCAAATCCAATCAGAATTAAATAAGTTGGAGACGTTTTAAATCTTGCAGTGGTAGTACCTAAAAGAAAAGGGATGCAAAACAAAACTAGTGACGTCACTAGTCTTAATACCCATTACAGTGTGCGCGTGTGACAGAGACGACAAGATGTCTGCACTACACTTCTACTGTTATTTTAAATACTAATATTTGCCTCATGTTACAAGCTATTTTTAATACTGTTTTGAGAGAAACGTTTTATTTTATTGGTATTTATGCTCACAATAATTTAAAAAATCGATCATAGTCAAATACCCTATTCTGCGACACGGTTGAAAAGACTTTGCGCCGACCCCATATTTGTAAGTTAAAAAAAAGGTAGCTGTTTAAACAGATAATAAATTAACATCAAGTATGCTCCTTCGCTGGAGAAATGTAATAAAAAATCGTATTGTAATGGTCTTCAAAGTTAAATAAAAGATCTAGTACTGGAAACGAAATGAAATCAATACTTTATTTATAAGTACGACAATCGCTTCCGACTTTCGTGCTCAGTGGAAATAAATCGTAAAGCAGGATATTTCGTAGCTAGGCTACGAGTAACCAATCATAACTTTAGACCAAGTGAAATGGGGTCAAAATAATTACGAATATAAATACGAATGTAAGTTTGTTTGTTACTTTTCATGTCTTAAGGAGTGAAGTGGGTCTTAAAAGTGCGTGGTGGCCTGTTGGTAACGGACCAGACTCGGCTGCCTACATGTTCACGGTGGTCGCGGGTTCAAATCCCAGGGCACACCTCTAAGTTTTCGGAGTCATGTGTGTATTGATAGTCAATCACCACGCACTTTAACGGTGAAGGAAAACATCGTGAGGAAACCTGCATACCGTAGCGATTTCAAAGAATTTCTACTGTATGTAAGTCCGCCAACCCGCACTAGGCCAGCGTGGTGGACTCTATGGCCTAACCACTCTCAATCGGTTCTCTCGATTGTAGAGTAGGCCCGTGCCCAGCAGTGGGACGTATATGGGATAATAAAAAAAAAAGGAGAGGAAACTTAGTATGTAAAGTCCGCCAACCCGCAACAAACTAGCGTGGTGGACTCTCCGCCCCGTTTCTTCAATCAAACTGTCTATTAGCACTGCACTGCGCTCGTCACCAAGAGATATTTCACTGGTGGTAAGTCTGTAATATGCGAGAAGCCACCTGGGTAGGTACCACCGCAATGTATATTTCTGCCGCCAAACAGCAGGGTAAATACACTGTTGTATTCCGGCTCGAAAGACATTATAGCCAGCGTAACTACTGGACATAATGAGACTTAGCATCTTATGTGTCAGGATGGCTAGCGCAGTGGAATGCCAAGCATCGCTTTGCAATTCATGGTGTTTGGTTTTGCTACCGTCCATGAGCGGTCGTATCGCTTACCATCACGTGAATGGCATGCTCGTCTCGCCATTCATCGCAATAAAAGAATAACAAGTTTTTGAAAACCCAGTAGTTACACTGCCTAGTGCTTCACTGTTTGTTTTACTTTGGGCGATCACTTCTGGCTAAGCAATAACTTTCGAATGCGCAGTTGTACTTGCGGTAAGATTACAAGGCCGAGGTCTCGGGTTTGAAACCCGGGTCGGGTAAAGTGATATTGGTTTTTTCTGTCCGTTAGTTATTATCAGGCTGGCGATAGGCTCGCCCCCTACCGCATCGCGGTATGAAACACACAAGGCAAAACATGGGTGTCGTGGTAGCACTGCTGCCTACCTCTTCTGAAAAGAAGGCGTGATGTTTAAGTGTGTATGCAATAACTAGCTTTTATCTAAGGTTATTGTGCCACCTACAATTCTTATCCTAAAGATCCATCTAATTTCGCTAATCCATGCAAAAATGCATACTGGTGTCTGTTACGTATTTATATTTGCAGTTCACACTCATATTACTAACATCGTAAATATTAATCGCCTTTGGTCGAGAAACGCAGGCTGTGAACTAATCCAGGGTTCAATTCCCAGGTCGGGCAATGCACTTTGCGTGCGCAATTTGATGCGAAAGACATGATCTAGAACTGAATGTTTTTCGAATTTGATGTCAAGCCTATCGTTTAATAGAAATCAGTAAATATACGTCCCACTGCAGGATACGGGCATCTCCTACGACAGTCTCTTACGTTGGCCTATCACTGATTGAAATACTTCACATATACAGCGTGATATACGTTGACATACGTTACTTAATTTAATCCACATGTTTCTCAACACCCCAGGTGATATTGTACAAAATTTGAAAAGAATCGCAGATTATTTTGTGTCATAAATTGTTATTTTAGTTTCACGATTTTTGAGCACCCCGTATAGATACGAGTATTTTTACCGCTTAGCTGGACTTCATTTCGGTTCAGGAACTTACCTGAGCCGTAAAAAGAATCGTACCTATACGGGTTGATCAAAGGTTGAAAGTAAAATCGCGATTTTGACCAAACTACAAGGCAGTTTTTTTTTTCAAATTTGGTACAATATTACCTCGGCTGGCTAGGAACATTTGGTTTAAATCAAATACCATATATCAATATCACCCTGTATACCACAGGTACCATAGAAATTACGTAGTATTTTTTAAACCAGCATAAAAATATTGAAAAACCTTGATGCTTCCAATTAGATATGAAGGGTAAAAGGGGAGCTTATATTTTTATACGAACGCGGATTCATTAGTTTGCCTTTCAATCAACAAGGAAATTATCGTTGAAATAAAACGAATTCTTACGGATTTTTTTTGCGAACTAGATTATTTTTTTTAATTTCCCGACGTTTCGATCACTTTACAGTTTTCGTGGTCACGGGGCGGACACCACGAAAACGTGTTTTGTTTCAATGTGTAATATTCGCGTAATACCAAGATACCTTATGGGATTGATCGGTATATATTTCTACATTCTATTGTTAGATAGTTACCGATCGTTCCTCAATATAAATAATCAAAGATGAAATTGAATTTCCAGACTTTATTGCTTACTCATTAATTAATATATAATTACAAACAGTTCGACTTGATTTTACTTTTTTTTCGTTGCCTCTTTTCATTCAATGGCCGTCGCCGGCTGTCCCACTGTTGCCAGACTAATTAATTTAATTTGCCCACTTTTTTTCCTTCAATGCAATAATTTTTAAATTCAACAAAAGTAATTATTTATTGTAAAATTGTGTAAACTGCTAACACTATTGAGATGAGAGTTATTAAACTTCAATGGTTAGTATTCCGGAACCCATGCGTTTTATGTAGGTTGTGATGATATTAAATTTTGATACTTTATGCTCTTGTTTACATCACAAAAACAAAACATAGGATAATTGTATATTTATTATATGTATAGATGTTTGTATAATGTGTATTTTTCTGAATATTTGTACCGTTAAAAACTATCTATGAAAAATAATGTAACATTGATATTTTTAAGAAAAGCGTCGGCCGTCCGAAGGCAATACGGGTCGACGACATTGTTAAAGTCACAGGCCGAACCTGGATGCGCGGGACAAAAAATAGGGAAAAGTGGTAAAGAGGAGTGCTTATGGCCAGCAGTGGGGCCCTACAGACTGTGGATGATGATGTTGTCAATAATTTTTAAGGAACATTATTTTTGGTTCTATTTTTTTTTTGTATTCTTTTTATTAGGCGCGTGCGAATGTTTAGATCCTTTAACAAATATGATGATTATTTGAAAAAAAATCATTTGTAAGCATTATTATTTTATAAAGTATCGAATAATATAACTCCCACGATTGAACTATAAAACGATTAAGTGTCTAAATTTTATTATATTATTTTTCATTTATTACTGCAAATAAGTATACTTAATTTTAATGTCGCTGCATTATAAAAATATACTATATCGATTTAATTATAAATTGTTTCACATTTTATATTTACTAATAAAAAACTCACAATTCAACAATTAATAATAAAAATATGAAATAAAAACGCAAAATAATAATTATTAAAATACTCACTTATTATCATCGCATTTGACAGCACATCCCGCCAGTATAACAAACAATAAACATATCATTTTTCACTCATAAACCACACTTTTTAAACTATAATATTTTATTATCGGAGTGTGTGCGGAGCGCAACGCGACGTGCTCCCACGACGGTGTGGAGTCGACTGGCTTTGTACGGAAACCGCTGAAGTATATGAGGCAAAAGTTCGCGAAAATGATAAGGTGATGTGACTTGCAATTAATATGACTTCTAATTCAATGGCTGTGAAAGTTGCGGGTTCGGTGCTCGGTAAGATAAATATTGTTACACGATGAAACGTTTGAAAATACATCTGCAAACATCGGAAAATCTAACAATGAATTTGGTTTTCGACAGGTCTAATTAATAAAAAACATTTGATTATACAGTTATTTTTTTCAATCTATTAATTAGACTTGCAAGTAGATAAATATAACACAGTTCTTTTTAAATTGTGAAACAGACTTAGGGGGTATATTTTAAGGGAAGAAAAACCATGAAAGAAAAAATTTTATACTTTTACACCCAACTAAATTAATTATATACCTACGTATGTACATAGTTCTTTATTTTTTGTTCCAAGCATCCAAATGTCGCTCAACGGGAAGTACCTTCTACGCTTTTATGAGTAAAGATCATTATTGAATTTTACTGTGTGAAGGCAAACATTTTTTGTAGGATTAAGAGGTTAATAACCTTATAATTTATTACGCATTATGTCGTTCCTTTAAAGATGATATTTTCTAAATAATTGCGTCAGGATAAAATCAACTAACTGTCTTTATTTACTTTTTTATTTATTTTTATTCTAGTTTTATTATAATTATTTATTTATTTATTTTGAAGGTACTTCGTTAACCAATGCAGTATATGCGAATTAAAATAAAGTATTTACAACAATTAATGCTTCATCATCCAAGACACCTCGGTACAATGCTGACATGATATTATCTGTACATAACAAACTAATAACTTAACGTATTAAGGGAAAATAGTCCTTATCACTTATACAATAACGGTTGTTTTGAGAGCAGGAACTAAGTTTGCCTTTGTGATTCACAGAATTCGCTTCAGAAGTAGCAATTATTTGAAATGCACTTAACAATTAAGATTGATGAATTGTTATTATTATGATGTCATTTGTCTTTTTGTTTATGACTTTATTCCCCGGAACTTACTCGTATATTGGTAATGTAGCCCGGATCTAAAAAACTCAAAATAATTTTATGCAACATGTCTTTCACTAGTAATAAATAAATACAATAGTCACATACTTAATCCTGACCCTACACAAGATCGAGTCTTGTCGTGGGTCTCAGAAAATACAAGCCTTTTCGGTCTCACAAACACCCAGACCCGAGACAAATACTTGTGGCCACATTTATTTTTTATTGCACAGGTCTGGCAATCGCGCATACAGGTCACCTGATGGTAAGTGATCACTGCCGCCCATGACCATCTACAACGCTTGGTTCATAGGTGTGGCCGGCCCTTAAAATCAGGAAGGGAGCGGGAAGGAAAAAAAATGGAAAGAGGAAAGGGGTATTGGGCATGCACATTAACATTGTATCGGTATCGGGGATCGAACCCGCGACCGCTCGTTTCACAGTCGTTTTTCTACCAACTGCTCCACGGTTATAAATCTTTTGCGTCGTTAAATACTATCACAGCTTTTTACACTTGACAAAGTGCCTGCAATTAACCCGATGTGATTGCAAGGCTGAATGAATAATTCTAACCAGAAGACTAAATTATGCCGGTCTAATCGTAACCGGATATGACCGGTATTGCGTCATTTCCATGAACCTTTATTACGTGTAATACCTTGGAATGACTCTCTGGGCACAGTAATAAATACCCCCAATATTAACATACATAGCCTTGACCTCACCACTAAGATCGAGTCTTGTGTCATGTATCAGGAACTACGAGAGACTTTACGGCCCCAGAAACACCTAGACCAGAAACAAATACTTTTGGTTCACACAAACATTTGTCTCAGTGCAGGGTTCGAACTCGCGGCCTGTCGTATCACAGCCTGCGTCCAACCAACTGAGCCACGGAGGCTGTCAATAGCTTTAGGAACGGCCCAGGTTAACTACTCTAATATATAAAGCGGAAGATTTAGTTTGTTTGTACACGCTAATCTCAGAAAATGCTGATTCGAATCAAAAAATATTTAATTGCTGGATAATCCATTTATCGAGGAAGGATATAGGGTACTCTATATCCCGGGAAACTATATAGCAGGACTTCTATCCCGGAAAAACTTTTCTACGCGAGTGAAGCTTGACAGCTTGCTGACGCAATACTTGTCAAAAATATGACACCTCATACTTCGGACCTTTGTTTTTACTTGTCAACCTGTATCAGCCCATACACGTCCAAGTGCAGAGCACGGGCCTCCTCTACAATCGAGAGTACGATTGAGAGTAGTTAGGCAATATAGTCCACCACCCTGGTCTCGTGCGGGCTACTTGTCCATGGGTTTAATAATGTGATAGGGGTAATGGGAAGGTACTAGGTGGACAGACGACCTAGTTAAGGTTGCAGGGAGTAGCAGGATGTTCAGCAGTGGACTTCCTGTGGCTGAAGAAACTTGAATGCAGCTGCAAAATAGGACGCTTGAAGTTTGATTCCCAAAAACAAAGTTTGTTGTTCAATATGTACCATGGTTCATAGTTTTTTGTAAAGGTTTGGATGGCAGTTAAAGATCTTTATAAATCTTACTCAGGGTGCCAGTCATCCTCAAAATCGGCACTATTTCGGCGGATATGAGTACCCTTCAATCAATAACAAGTATCGACTTATTTATTTGTCAACATAATGTAATTCCTTCCTTAATCGAGCGATTTTAATGCATATTTTTAACCTTGTAATTGGAGTCTCGCGATACATTTAATGTAGGTTACAATGTCTTACGGTATAAATAGTTGTTTGTATACGTTACGTCTGATATTTTTGATCAATGTAGTCCTTGTAGTTTCTGATATTTAGATAAATAAATACAGTCACATACATAGTCCTTGTTACACTAAGATATACGCCTTGTGGCGGGTATCAGAAACTACGAGAGACTTTTCGGTCTCACAAACACCCAGACCCAAAACAAATATTTGTAAATCATACAAGGATATTTGTCTTGATGCAAGGATCGAACTTGCAGCCTTTCGTTTCACAGCCGGCGTCTAACCAACTGCGCCACGGAAGCTTTTAAAACACTAGGACACAAGATATGTATATTATGTTCAGTGTATAAGAAATGGATTGCCTCGGTAGCGGTGTGGTACTACAGTACGGTTACAATGCTCAGGTCGCAGGTTCGAATCCCGGGTCGGGCAAAGTGATATTGGATTTTTCTATTCATTATCAGCCCGGTGTGGCGATAGGCTATCACATCGCGGGGCGGGACACAAGGGGAAACGTGGGTGTCCTAGTAGCACCTCTGCTACTTTCTGGGAAAAAAGGCGTGAGTCTATGTATGTATGTTGATTGTACAACAAATGGTATAATTATATGTGAACCGATTCCCATAACATCTGTCTTAGCACCTTTTATGGGAATGCGGCGCCGTCAACAAGGCACATGTGTTAATTCAGCTAATGTATTAGGAATGATTGTAGCAAACTCAAGGTCAGTTAGGCTGTTATGTTTTTATGATGTGAGAATTCTGACATTATTAAACCTAATGTATATACTTGCTTTGTTTTTGAGAAAGTCATGTTAAAATGTCTATAATATGTAGGTTTCTTCCTGATATTTTTCTTTTCAATAGGTGGTTGACTATCAATACACACATCACTCTAAAAGCTGTGATTGGTTTCGAACCCGCGACCACCATATCAGCAGTCTCGTTCTGACGTTCAAATAAATACCACCACGCAGTTTTGAAGTCCTATATCTTCGATCAAGTATTTATTTTTTGTCAAACGCATCGCGATTTTCAGTGTCAATGACATAACATCATCGATAACATGTACAACAATGGTTTTTGTTGCTTCCCGCGAGGGGACGTGACGGGCCTACATCACGCGCTAAATGCACGCGCCCTGTGCATCGATGGTAGCAGGTTTGAATCCAGATAAACATTTTTGGTGAAATATATCGTAAATAATTTTTAGGGGAAGAAACTGAAAGGTAAAGGTATCATCCTGGTAAAGGTCGCGGGACGTCGCTGGATGCAGGCTGCCTCCAACAGCTCACTGTGGAAATCATTAGGAGAGGCCTATGTTCAGCAGTGGACTTCCTTTGGCTGATGGATGGATGGATGATGGAAGAAAGGGAATCTGAATTTCGTTCAAGTTTAAAAAAGTGTTTAAAAAAGTGCCTGTCAATCATAATGACACATAATTCGGAGAACACGTTTCTATATTTACGTAAAAGAGCTTCAATAGTCGTAAAAACTACATATATTACACCCACAATGTTTGCAAGGAAATAAAAAGCACAATAATTTAAAAAATAATAATAATTTTTCCGATGATGACTAATCGGTACTGCTTTACACAAATTATACAGGGTACATCAAGACTGCTACCGAAAACGAAGCCAGGTGGTAGTTTTAGTGACTTTAGACACAATGCAACTAAATATTTTGCAAAAATAAGCGATGATTTTTTCTTGTAATTGTTTTTTTCTTGTAGTTGCATCGTGTTTGGAGCCACTTAACTGCCACCTGGCTTCGTTTTCGATAGCAGTCTTGATATACCCTGTTTATTACAAGGCAATAAATATTATACTTCCTCTTTTTCGACGAGCGAACATTCAACTCAATTTTAACTCAATATTTATTACAGAATAATCCTTAAGGGTCATGGCCCCCCTGTGACCCCCTGAATACGCACCTGCACTCGTGTACACTGTACACTGTACAGTTTAATATGACACAATGCCCATGGCAGTGTGAATACAAATATGTCATAAAATATAACAGCTTGGGCTATATTGACTTGCTTTGGCATTCTAATCAAGTTCATAACTTCAAAACATAGCCTAGTTGTTATTTTAATGGGGGCGATTATTTGTGTGATAAGTATTTGTCTAGGTGTTTGTGAGAGCCAAAAGTCTCCCGTAGTTTTGATATAATATGTGGCCACGAAGCGGAAAGCGCAGTGTGGGACGTCCACCCACTAGGTGGTCAGACGACCTGGCAAAGGTCGCGGGACGTCGCTGGATGCAGGCTGCCTCCAACAGGTTACTGTGGAAATCATTGCGAGAGGCCTATGTTCAGCAGTGGACTGCCTTTGGCTGATGGATTGGATTGGATTTGGCTGTTGGGTATATTTATTTATTCGTAAGTACGGGTAAGTAGTAGGTTAACGTCTCATTGCTTCATTGTAATACTTTTCATAAACAAACTAGCGGCCCAGTGCGGCTCCGCCTGGGTAGGGCAAAGTGATATTTTTCATTATCAGCCCGAAGTCAGGAATTTGTGTCCGGTATAGAGATAGGATCGCCTTTCACGTCGTGGAACAGAACACACAAGGTGAAATGTGGGTGTCCTTGTAGCACCTCTGCCTACCCCTTCAGGGAAAAAGGCGTGAGTTTATGTATTTAATATAATACACAATCTATATACAGGGTATATCAAGACTGCTACCGAAAACGAAACCAGGTGGTAGCTAAAGTGACTTTAGACACGATGCAACTAATTCTATTGCAAAAAAAGGCGACGATTTTTTTTGTAATTTTTTTCCTATCATCGTATTTGGGTGGTAAATACATACATTTTACTAAAAATGTACACCTTTTTATTTTTAAAGACGCTATAGTATGCAACGTTTTAAATTATAGCAAAAACTATCGATTTACCACCAAAACACAATGCAATTTAAAACATTAAAAAAAATCGTCGCGTTTTTTTGCAAAATGTTAAGGTTGCATCGTGTCTGTACTCACTTAAACTACCACGAGCTTCCTTTTCGGTAGCAGTCTGGTATATTACGAGAGTAAACAAAACATTTATCCACATCTGTCGATCCAATTCCCTGTCAAACCGTTAAAGGATCTAATTGAATCAATTTATAGATTAGTCATCGCATGAGTAATGTCGATATGCTTCCGGCGTGTCGCTGCGTCGGCAATATCGATGTAAAAACATTTGCGTGCAAAAAACGACAATATATGAAACTGCGTGACCTGTTAGTAATGAACCAGACGCGGCTGGCAACATGCCGGTGGGCGCGGGTATAAATCTTAGGGCACACGTCTGATGTTTCAGTCATGTGTGCATTGATAGTCAACCACCGCGCATTATAGCGGAGAAGAAAAACATCGTGAGGAAACATGCATACGATCTAAGATGTTTTTATTTTTACATACGATACGATTTGTAGGAATGTCTATGGTATGTAAAGTCCATCAACCCGCACTTGGGCAGCGTGATGGACTTTAGGGCCTTACCACTCTCAATCCTACCCTCGATTGTTGTTGGTTAGAAGCCGGTTGTGATACGAGAGGTCGCGGGTTCGTTTCCCGCACTAAGACGAATGTTGGTGTGATCCACCGGTATTTGTTTCGGGTCTGGGTGTTTGTGAGAACGAAAAGCCTCTCGTAGTTGACCGAAAAGCCCTCTGACACTCACGACACGAGACTCGATCTTAGTGTGTAGTCCGGACTATGTATGTGACTGTTGGGTGTATTTTTTTTTTTCTCGGTTCCAAAACAACACTCACTGACAAAAATATTTTTTTTTACAGGGATTGAACACATTACCCACGGCTTGTAATTTCACAGCGGGCTTTATTTCCACTGCACAACATAGGGTTTAAACCACTTGAAGTTGAATCCTTGAACTAACCCGCTTTAATAAGCTTATCAGTAGCTATAGAAAACGTTCCTTTCCGCAGATAGCAGTCGGAAATATTTCGCAATTTCCTTTATTTCTCGCCGTATCGGATAGCCTCGATTTTATTAGCACCTCAAGGTTAATTTGTAACTGTTAAAGCCTATTTAGATAAACTTTTATTGGTCTAGATTCTAGGTCCATCGTTTGACATTGCGGCGCAATTGGTTTTACGCCGGCTGTGAAAAAAGATACAGCGTTCGATCTTAGCAAATGTATGCGTGATGCACAGGTACTTATTTCTTTCTGGTGTTTGTGACAAATAATAATTAATAAATAAATACACCCAACAGTCACGTACATGGTCCTGACCCCACACTAACATCAATTCTTACGAGTCTGCATGAGTAGCTATGACTGCATCTAAACCTTAATGATATGGTTTTTGCTTGTTTTACTTGGGATTAAAAGTCAGTTTTTTATGACGAACTAACGAACCTCGATCTTTGTATATTTTTATACATACATACATTAACATCACGCCTTTTTCCCAGAAGGGATAGGCAGAGGCACCACTATGAAACCCACATTTGGCCTTGTACGTTCCGTCACACGATGTGATAGGGGGCGAGCCTATCGCCATATATTTTTATATTGATTTAAGTATATCTTCATCTTCAGCCACAGAAAGTCCACTGCTGAACCTAAGCCTCTCCCAAGGATCTCCACATTGACCTGTTGGAAGCCGCCTACATTCAGCGACTTCCTACAACCTACACCAGGTCGTCTGTCCACCTTGCGGGCGTCCGGACATCGCTTGCCTTTACGTGACCTCCACTCCAGAACCTTTAAGCCTCAACCGCCTTCAGTTCTCCGCACCATATGCCCACTGCCACTTTAACTAATCCTTTAGGTTAGAAAAATAACCTTAGTTCTACGGATCTCCTTGTTTTTGTTTCACGGTCGTATCTTTAACTGTTTCAAGCCGATACACATCTCACTTCAGGGCACGGGCCTCCTCTACAACCTGTATGATTGCGAGGGTTAGGCCATAAAGTCTACCACGCTGGTCTAGTGCGGGTTGGCGGACTTAACATACCATAGAAACTGTAATGTAATCACAGTTGTATGCAGCTAATTTATGCTCAACCCATAACACGAATAAAAATTACATCATATTTAACAATTCATCAGTAATATTCATTGAAGGCGTTGGCGCTTCCAATTGTCTCAACTATTTAAAGCGGCAACTTAGTTTGTGCATTCAAAACAATCTTTATTCCCCTAAACTTAAAGTATAAGTTCGTGTAGCTGATTGCAAAGGTAAAGTTGTAGTTTGTAAAGATTTTCTTTATGAGCCGAGTGTAGAATTACGATTGTAAGTGTAATATTAAGCTGAGGCGTTTTAACAACTCAATGTATGTTTTAAATTGAAAGAATGTCACTATAATGAATGTGATGGTGTTGGTGAGAGCATACTGCATTGCAGTTTAAGTAGTGTCCACTGGCGAGTTAAATTAATATAGTTTCCTTATTCATATATTTGTTTTTATACAAAAACAAACATAGGCGCGTGGTGGCCTGTTGGTAACAGACCAGGCGCGACTGCCAGCGTGTTCACGGTGGTCGGAGATTCAAATCCCCGGGCACACCCCTGACTTTTCGGAGTTATGTGTGTATTTTGTATTGTATCAGCCCATATACGACCCACTGCAGGGCACGGGCCTACTCTACAATCGAGAGTGCGAATGAGAATGGTTAGGCCATATAGTCCACCACGCTGGCCTAGTGCGGGTTGGCGGACTTTTACATACCATAGAAATTTATACAAATCGCTATGGTATGCAGGTTTCCTCACGATGTTTTCCTTCACCGTTAAAGTGCGTGGTGATTGACTATCAATACACACATGACTCCGAAAAGTCAGAGGTGTACCACTACCCTGGGATTCGAACCCGCGACCACCGTGAACATATAGGCAGCCGCGTCTGGTCCGTTCCCAACAGGCCACCACCCACTTATGTGTGTATTGGTAGTCAATCACCAAGCACTATAACGGTGAAGGAAAACATCGTGAGGAAACCTGCATACCGTAGCAATTTCAAAGAATTTCTTCGGTAGGTATGTAAAGTCCGCTGACTCGCACTAGGCTAGTGTGGTGGACTATATGTCCTATCCCCGCTCAATCGTACTCTCGATTGTGGAGAAGGCCCGTGCCCTGCAGTGGGACGTATATGGGCTGATACAGATACAGATATGATCTTATAAACAAGAACTATTATTACTATAAGTATAAGGTGGCTAGATGATTGAGCTAATGGTGCATCCACACCGAAGTTACCTTTTGTGAAGCAATATTCTGCAACAATTTTATCGATTGTTTACATGTTAGGCAACATTACTTAATACATAACATGTAGTTATCAGATGTTGCTGAGTAACATTTATTTAAATACTTTATTGTACACCAAAAAGAAAATAACAAAACAAATAGAAATAAATTAACACTAAAGACATGGTTACAACGGCGGCCTTATCGCTACCTGCGATCTCTTCCAGGCAACCTTTGGATGGATTAGATTTATTGAATATAGAATTAATTTAGAATTAAAGTAACATCAAGCTCAACAAAAAGTAACTGCGGTGTGGAAGCACCTTAAGGTTACAAGAAATCGCTAGAAACAACAAGTATCGATGAAAAGCCTTGGGGGAGAACTATGTTCAGCAGTGGACTTCCTTTGGCTTGCTCGAAACTGGATATAATTTTTTTATAAATATTTTTTTATAAATACACCCAACATATATTAAGCCTTGTGTCGTGGGTTTCAGAATCTACGAGAGACTTTTCGGTTTCACAAACACCCAGACCCGAGACAAATACTTGTGGGCCTCACAAAATTTCTCGGAGCGGGGATCGAACCCGCGGCGTCCAACCAACTCCTCCGAACGACACACTTACATACATATGTATGTCAATATAACATTATACCTACACCTGTATATTGGTACTGGCTCTATGGTGAAATGCAAATAATCAGCAAAATTATTTCATAAAATAGATTTCGCCAATACGAATTAGGTGGAGCCTAATTACGCAACTTCTAGTGTTAGAAATCGTGAAATAACTTTCCCTATTTCACCTACGGAATTTAAATTGAATGTACTTTTGAAGCCTGTTTATAATATTAATTTTGTATCATCAGTTATTTATTGACGTTAATCATAATTCGCAACATATCTGATTGTGAAATTATTCGTGAAAAGGAACGTGAATTGTTTTCTACTATCCTAATTATTACTGGGCAAGTGAGTATTTTTTTATAGTTTCATAATCAGATTAATACATATATAAACACACGCCTTTTTCCCAGAGGGGGTAGGCAGAGGTGCTAGCAGAACACCCGCGTTTCGCCTTGTATATTCCGTCCCACGATGTAATAGGGGGCGAGCCTATCGCCATATTGGGCACAAATTCCTGACTCCGGGCTGATAGTGAATAGAAAAATCTGTTCTGTTGCAATATTATCGCAATGCATATACCGCAATCAGTTTATCTTGGCTTGGCAAAGTAACTGCACATCTCTTTAGTTACAATCCAAATTGAGTATTGAATGACAGACAAATTCCCGCCTTTCGACCTAATTACGTCGGCAATGGCTGCTTAAACCGGGAAGAGGTATTAAACCCAAATTTTCCTCAACTTTACCAGCTCACCACTTAGTCAATCGTCGTAGAATCCCTGTGAGCCCACATATAAATAAATTATGCGCGAAACTGGGCCAATTTGTACATAATGTTCGTGTGAGACCGTCATTTTGGGATAACACGTGTTCAGTGGTCAATGACCCCGCCTGTTTTACGTTAAATCACACGTCTCTTTGGGGTTCTGTTGGGAATTATCCAGGAAAGCTTACTTCATCCTGAATATATTTATTGAGTGCATGTTGCAGAATGATTTGTGTTTTAGTTGACTCGATGCGTGTCATCAGCCTTTTGCGGGTATTTTAGTCTATCGCCCTGGCTTAATGCGATTGCAAGTTTCCTTACGATGATATCCTTTATCGAGTGAACATTTAAAGTAGTAGAGCCACGCTAGTGTCGGCCATGACTCAGTATGAATGGGCGAGCTCGTCCAGGGTGGTGCCACTGTCTCACAGGGGATCGACGTCAAGCCACAGCGTCGCTGTCGCGTTTTGTTCGGTGAATGAGATTTGCGGATGCCCAATACCCCTTTCCTCCTCCCATCCTATTTCCTTCCCGCTCCCCTCCCGATCTGATGGGCTGGCAACACATCCATGATCCAAGCGTTGTGGATGTTCATGGGCGGCAGTGATCACTTACCATCTCGTGACCTGCTTGCTCGTGTACCGGACCTATGCTATAAAAAAAACACCAGTAACGCCAAAATCTATGGTGTACCTTGGATTTGAACCGAGACCTCCGGTTAAGCAGTCAAGTCCCCACAACCAAGCTATCGCCTGCCTTAATACAAGTGTTTTGGAGTAAGTAAACTTTCGTGTTATGTGTAAATAAACAGTTACGTAAGAACTTCTTATCTCCTATATACAGAACTAAATGGAGAACGTCGTTTCACAGTTACTTACAAACTGAAGCTGCTTATTAGCAGAGGTTCTCAAAGAGTGCGCCGCGGCGCCGAGCCGTGGTAATTCGCAAAAAGTGAAAGGGGGTGCTCTGAAGCAATTCTCTCTCTCTCTCTCTCAATATTTGTGTCTGTCTACCTACCTAGTGTCATACCTATCTATTTCGACCAGTTAGATAGGCTAGGGTGCCGAGACAAAACAGGAAATATGTATAGGCGCCGCGGAGTAAAAATATTGAGAACCTCTGCTATAAAGTTTGGCAATAATAGCCACGTGTTAGTCTAACATCTAAATGAAACTGCGTAATGGTTTGTTGTGGCGGGACGTTTACGCAGTCAATAAAAACTTGTTATTCCTTCTATTTGTCAACATATAACATGGTCTACGGGATTCCCTGGGGATATCAGGAATATCTCCTGATTGTAGAGGAGGCCCGTGCCCTGCAGTGGGTCGTATATGGGCGGATACAATACAATACAATAATTCCTGGACAAACATATTTTTTAAGGAATTTCATATTAGTAAGAACATTGTTTTTTTTGAAGTTACGTGGTATTTATACCGGCTATTTTCGTTTATTTAATGAAATAATAATAAATAAAAATACACCCAACAGTCACATACATAGTCCTGACCCCACACTAAGATCGAGTCTTGTGTCGTGGGTATCAGAAATTACGAGACTTTTCGGTCTCACTAACACCCAGACCCGAAACAAATACCTGTGGTTCACACAAATATTTGTTTCGGTGCGGGGATCGAACCCGCGGCCGCTTGTTTTATAGCCGGCATCTAACTCACTGCGCCACAGAGGCTGTCTGCAACTAACAAATTTTTCATACTGAGTGAACAGAGTATTCTAGAAAGTGTCGACGTCATAATATCGACCATTCATAAGATAATTTTATATTTTAGCTTACAATTGTACGAGTATATATAAGCTAATCCATTCTGCAGCATAAATATTGAATATCGTTATTTATTTTATTTATTTAAAAATGACACACCAACAACATATGCATTACAAATTTACCAAAATACTTACAATATAAGATTCTGATGCACATTCACACAGCGAGGGTAATTTACGATAGAGGTAAAACATTAAAAATAAACTCTAATACTAACAAAAATAATATATATATATATATATATACTAGCGGCCCGGCCCAGCTTCGCCTGGGTGCTAAGATGTTTAGACTCCACTCCACACCAGAAATATCTTATTCCCGTTCAAACTTTTGTACTCCTGAACTCAACCTAAGTACCTACTATCCCTTTTCCTATCGTATCCCATCCCATCTCATCTGGCTCCTTTTCTTTCTGTTACATCCCGTCCCATTATTTCCCATCGAATGCAATCCGGATCCGACCGGTTTCATCGCGTTCGTCCCACTTTATCCCATTTCATCCCTTAATGCCTAAATAGGCAAGTTGTAAATTTTTTGTAATTGCTTTTATTTTGTAGATAGGCCTTATATAAACACGAAAATACGACGAATATCATTTAAAAAATACGCAAACACAAATACTTTGCAAAATTCCTGCTAAAACTTTAAAATAAATTTAATTAATTTTATAGCGTCAACAACACGTGGTAATTATACTGTTAAAATGTAGCTTATATGACACGTTCGTAGATTTACCATAGCAGCGCCATCTATTGATTACTTACTCAACCCAGTCGAAAGGTATCGACATCTGTTAGAATCATTTGGAGTTAACAGATGATTGTGACTGTCAAATAATAACAGACAAATAATTATCAATAAATTAAAATTGCGACTATAATTTGAAATTTAAACTATCATATCTCTCAAGTTGGATCGAACTGCACATGGTGTGCAAATTTTATTATAATCGGTTAAGTAGTTTAGGAGTCCATTGAGGACAAACATTGTGTCTCGAGATTTATATATATTAGATATATATATATATATATATATATATATATATATATATATAACATCTAGATATAAAATTAAGAGAAGATAAATAACAAATCTTATAATTTACTTAAATTTTAGAGCAATAGGGTCAGTGCTTGTTTTGTTTATTACGTTAGATATTTGGAACAAGGCGAAATGTTCACGATAGTTTAGGAGCGAACTGGATTAACGATGCGGGGGTCACAGCTTCAAACCCATAACATACCTCTGACATTTCGTAATGTTATTATTAATACTCAAAATATACGACGATTGTGTAATCATAATTCATCTATTCTTTTCCAACATCATATACATTCATACAAGGGCTCGCGACACACAACTGGCATATTTGAATGCCTACAACGTTTACTCTTCAACAATCACAGCGTAATACATCTTCCGACTCGCCGTCCTTCCTATCAGCCGTTGACAACTCCGTTCTGTATTCAAATCCTTATTCTATTCTTCTTAATATAACTGCCAGCATCATCGTCATGCTAGAATATGTTGCTTTACTCATCGCTTATAAAAATCACCCGTTACATTATGATCACTCACTATTATTGTAGGAAAACATCAGCAAAAGATGAAACCTTTTAACTCTAATATACAATTTCTATTTTTTTCATATAATTTCCTAAAATCTGTATTATGTATTGTCCTGCATCTGTGTATGCCTGCCTCGGTGGTGTAGTTGTACTACGGTAAGATTACAACGGTGAGGTCTCGCGTTCAAATCCCGGGTCGGGCAAAGTGACATTGGATTTTTCTACTCATTCAGCCCGGAGTCTCGAATTAGTGTCCGATATAGCGATAGGCTCGCCTTTCACATCGTGGAAAAGAACAAACAAGATGAAACGTGGGTGTACTGATAGCACATCTGCCTACCCCTTCTGGGGAAAGGCGTGAGTTTATGTATGTATGTACTGTATATTGTGTACTATATACCCGAAAGAAGAATCTAGTGTGTGAAAAAAATAAAACCACGTTTTTAACATAACATTTATTTATAATTCCTTAATTTGCTAAATGATTTCCGACCTCGCACAGGAACAATTCACTACCCACAACTGAAAAAAGAAAAAAATAATTAATATTTTGTAATAGTTTAAACTGTAAAGTGCGTTGCGGCTCGTTGGTAACGGACTGGACGCAGCTGCCGAGACGGTCGTGGGTTCGAAACCCACGTCCACATTTTCGGAGTCATATGTATGTGTCCATTCATCCATACATATTGATAGTCAATTAATGCATGATTTAAAAATGAAGAAAACATCGTGAGGTGACCTGCATACCATACAGATTTACCCGCTCTAGGCCACCAAGGTGTATGGCCTAACCCCGCTCAATCGTACTCTCGATTGTAGAGGTCCTATGCGCAGCAGTGGGACGTATATAGGCTGATATAGATACAGTTATAAGATATCTAGCATATCTCAATGTTGGCTAATAATTAATCAAATATATTTTTTTTGTATTGTATCAGCCCATATACGACCCACTGCAGGGCAAGGGCCTCCTCTACAATCGAGAGTACGATTGAGAGTGGTTAGGCCATATAGTCCACCACGCTGGCATAATGCGGGTTGGCAGACTTTTACATACCATAGAAATTTATACAAATCGCTATGGTATGCAGGTTTCCTCACGATGTTTTCCTTCACCGTTATAGTGCGTGGTGATTGACTATCAATACACACATGACTCCGAAAAGTCAGAGGTGTGCCCTGGGATTTGAACCCGCGACCACCGTGAACATGTAGGCAGCCGCGTCTGGTCCGTTTGCCAACAGGCCACCACGCACTTTAATATTTTTTATTTAATTTTATTATAATTAGGAAAAAAAAAACAGTTGTACATTGTGTATGAATATGTAATACATACCATGATATGTTCTAATGTGGTCTCTCAACTTCTTTATGGACTCGAATTTCTCCTGACATATGCGACACTTGTAGTGATATTCTACGATCTGGAAAGTAAAATACAAGTTACCAATTAATCTCATTATTAATAACCGCATCGTTTTAATGTGGACATGTCGATAAATCTCTAAACCAATTGTTCTAATTTCGGAAATGATACCTTTAGAATAAAACCATTCTGTAAAAAAAACTATTATGAGAATTTTAACAAATTTTTCTGAGGTATTTAATAGTCATCAGTGTTGCAATTACAATGACTACCTTCATTTTAGCGTCATCCAAAAAACAAAATGTTATTTTAAATACACCATAAAAATTTGTATTAATGAAATTAGGCGATAATCTCTTCCCGTGTAAATGGGGCTTTAGTTTATATAATAAAAGGAACGATGCCACTATATAAATAAATAAATACACCCAACAGTCACATACATAGTCCTGACCGCACACTAAGATAGTCTTGTGTCGTGGGAATCAGAAGCTACGAGAGACTTTTCGGTCTCACAAACACCCAGGCCTAACACAAATATTTGTGGGTCACACAAACATTTGTGTTGGTGCGGGGAGCGAACCCGCGACCTCTTGTTTCACAGTCGGCGTCTTACCAACTACGCCACGGAGGCTGTCATGTATATGACGCGTATTTTATTACGAACAACACAGGAAAAAATATTTTGATAAATGAACCACATTTATGATCAACCATAGACATCACTAGGTAAATCGACCGTATGCTGCCAATACTTCCTAACATTCTTACCAAAATATTGTTCTTTACACCATCTGTCCAATATTTTCTCATTAACAATATTAAACTAATGTAAATTTAATAAACTTGAATGGGTTCATAAATATCTTCTGGGTTTGTTATATATTTAGTGTTTAATAATTTCTTTATTGGCGTCAAATCACTAAGGAGATATTGGTAGTTTACGTTCGACATGACCTGTATGATGATATATGCCTATATGATATGTATGCTATTTCTACAAAACGTTAAAATCTCTGGATGTATGTATGTCAGGATTGAGCAGTGGCGATCTAAAGTCTCTGCCTACTCCTATGGGATACAGGCGTGACCATTATGTATGTATGTATGTTAAAGTCTCATAATCTTTAATTATTTTTTATTTTTTACACAACAGGTCCGACAAACGAGCAAACAAGTCATCTGATAGTGAGGGATCACTGCCATAAACACCCACAACGCTTGGATCATGGATGTATTGACCATCAAATTAAAATAAAACCGCAATACCCCTTTCCTTTTGCCATATTTTTTCCTTCCCGCTCCCCTCCCAATTGGGTCGGCATCACATACATAATCCAGGAATGTGTATGTTCATGTGCAGTGATCACTTACTATCAGGTGACCTGTTTGCACGTTAGACTAGATCTATGCAATAAAAAGTCTGAAATGGAGCGGGAAGGAAAAAGGATGGTAAGAGGAAAGGGGCATCCGTCAATCTGTAGCTAATAGTTATATAAGATATTTATAATGAAAGATTAATATTGAGAAATATAAAAGTTATTCCAAATTATTTATTGTTAAGAGATTTATATCAGTTTTCAATATGTTAAAAAAAATTTAATTTAAATTTTTTCTTAGACTGCCTCGTTGGCGTAGTGGTACCACGGTACGATTGCAAAGCTGAGGTCTCGGGTTCGAATCCCGGGTCGGGCAAAGTGATATTGGATTTTTCTATTCATTATCAGCCCGGAGTCAGGAATTTGTGCCCGATATGGCGAACAGGCACGCCCCCTATCACATCGTGGGACGGAATATACAAGGCAAAACGTGGGTGTTCTGGTAGCACCTCTGCCTACCCCTTCTGGGAAAAAGGCGTGTGTTTATGTATGTATTTTTTTCTTAAATGTCAATGCATGAAGTGGCAACTAAATACTAATACATTTAATTTATTGTTGGTGTATTTGTAACGTTAATGTAATTACCACTGATTGTACTTAAACAATAAAATAAATAAATAAATAAACAAATAAGTGATACCTGAGCGAGTGCGGCGGATATGACGTGTTGGTACCGCTGCACGTCGTGCGGCGCGTGCGTCTTCACGTGCGACAACAACGTGTGCACCGTCACGTACGTGCGCGCACATATCGGACACACTATCGACTCTGCAATCAATTAGTTTCTACTCTTTATTTACTGCTGTACACTTGCAATTATTTCAATACATCATATTATAAATACTGTGCATCTTAAATAAAATAAAGGATATGGAATAGAACAAAGACAAAACCAAATTAAATCAAATAACATTTAAATAAATCTCTATTAACTAGCTCGGTGGCGTAGTTGTACTACGGTATGATTACAAAGCTGAGGTCTCTGATTCGAATCCCGAGTCGGGCAAAGTGATATTGGATTTTCAATTCATTATCAGCCCGGAGTCAGGAATTATGCCCAATATGGCGATAGGCTCGGCCCCTATCACGTCATGGGACGGAACACACAAGGCGAAACGTGGAAGTCCTGGTTGTACCTCTGCCTACCCATTCTGGGAAATAGGCGTAATAATTATGTATGTATATTAACTACTAGCGGTCCGTCCCAGCTTCGCCTAGACGCAGATATTTTTTCATCCTATATTCATCAGGGATACTGTAGGACTCTAATGGTGAAAGAATTGTACAAATCGGTCTAGTAATTTCAGAGTCTATTCAACGCAAACAAACTATCCTTTCTCATTTATAATATTCGTTGAGATGACGGGTTAACCGACAGATAACCCGCGACCACTGTGAACATGTTGGCGCCGCGTCTGTGGGGTTACTCTATGATCAGAAACGAAACTCGAATGTTCGGACATCGCATGTAAAACTGTACGAATGTGCCTAGGTACTCCACAAAATGTTCGAATCCTCTATCATACGTCCTAACTATACACTTAGTTCGGAGTAAATGATAAGTATCATAGAGAATAGTGATTTTGAAATGTAGAAAACTTATAACTTCTTCAGACGTCGAACGTCCGAACATTCGAGTTTCGTTTCGGATCATAGAGTAACCCCTGGTCCGTTACCACCAGGCCACCACGCACTTTCCATACCTAACTTCACTTCACTGTACATAGCTTACTTTTATCGACTTTCTTGGCTCCCCTCCACGATGTCTGGTAGCAGTGCGAGCAAACCTTACTGCAAGCGAGCTCCTTCATGTACATCTTGGACTCTTCGTCCTCTTTCTCCGGAGGCTGTTCCGTTCCCTCCATCTCCTCTGTCGTTTTACTGTCAATAGAGATAAAATAAATACATCCATATGTCACATTCATAGGCTTGAGCGGATACTACGAAACGATAATCGATATATCGTGCGATCCATCTTATTAAAATCTCCTAGTGCCTTCGTTTTATTTTTACTATGATGTCAATGAATATTCTCTATGCGACACTTATTAAAACTGTTTATTTATTTACTGACAATTCATATACATCATAATAATTTTCTCCATCACCACTCTCAATCGATTCTCTCGATTGTAGAGTAGGCCCGTGCCCAGCAGTGGGACGCATATGGGCTGATAAAAAAAAATTACACACTACACAGTGAATAACAATAATCCATAATTAGCAAAGAGTACAGAAAGAATATAAATGAGAAGCAATATTTAATAAACAGGTACGATGGTTTGGTCATGTAGAGAGGATGGATGAAAGGAGACCAACCAAGCAAATATACAAGGCGAGGGTGAATGGAAGAGTCGGTAGGGGTCGACCTCACCGAACATACACCATCCAAATCGGCGATATTCTCAAGAAGGGTCAGGTCAAAAGTACCATGAACCGACGAGCATGCATGAAGAGATTGATGAAAGTGGATGAAGCGAAAGTAGTATGTCAGGATCGAGCAAAGTGGCGATCCATAGTCTCTGCCTACGCCTATGGAATACAGGCGTGACGATTATGTATTTATGTATGTAATTATTGGTCGGGCATATGAAGAGTCGAAGACAATGTAGGAACGTTAGATGTTTGCTGTGCGAGCGTATGTGTGAGAACTGAACCGTTCAACAGTTGATATGATAATCGAAGGCACTAGAAGTAGGTACAAACACGCGAGATCGCACGATATATCGAATATCGTTGTATGTAGCCCCTCTGACCCCACACTAGAGTCAAGTCTTGTATCGTGGGTATCAGAAACTACGAGCATCACACAAACATTTGTCTTAATGCGGGGATCGAACCCGCAGCCTCTCGTTTCACTGCTGACGTCTAACCAACTGCAGCACGGAGGCTGTCAAATGAGATGTTTGATGATGACATTTGCACATAAGCTCCATTTACACGGGGAGAGTTTGTCGCGGTGGAAAGTTTATCGCACGACATAACCGCCATAGACTATCGTGTACTGACGGACGTTTACATGATGCAATTTTTTTATATCCTTACGATAATTGTATCTTCGAGGCGAGAAACTCTCCCCGTGTAAATTGGGCTTTATAGAAAATCACTTGTAGTTTCCGATACACACAAAACGGATAAAAGATAAAACAAAGAAAAAACAAAACAAAGATAAAAGGCTATCTATGTGACTGTTGGGTTTATTTATTTACTGTTTATATATTACATAAGATATTACCGTTTATCAAACATCATGTATACAGATGCTATCGCTTCTTTCGGTTTATAAGCCACCAGAGCCTCCCCATCTTTGTGAGCTTCCTTTGTTAATATAACCTGAAAATGTTATAGTAATAGTGTATTGTTATACTTTTTTAGCTTCAGGAAATCTGCTGATCTTGGCCTTCAAGGATTTTTTAAAAACTAAACTAAAGAAATAGCAGTATACAATGGCCGTTAACTTTGAAGTTCATGATTCAATGGCAGGGCCTCTACAATAGAAAGTAGATTGCCAAGAGTTAGGTTAGTGCACCACACTGGTATGGTGCCTAGTGCAGTTTGGCAGACTTTACATACCAGAGAAATTCTTACAAATCTCTATGGTATGCATATTTCCTCACAATGTTTTCCTTCACGGTTATAGTATGTAGTGATTGACTATCAATATACACATGACTCCCATAAAGTCACAGGCGTGCCCTGGGATTTGAACTTGCAACCACCATAAACATGGTCTGCTACCAACAGACCACCACACAAAGTATAAGAGTAATATACTACAATAAGCAGTTGACAATAAGTATCAACATTACCTCATCAACGACATGGAAAGCTTTAGTTTTCTTCGATGACAACATCACTGCATTTAAAACTTTCTTCTCCTTATACTTGGGTAGTACACATTGGAATATTTCAGATTTTTTGTCACCATCCTCATTTTCCACACTCGTTTTACTCCATATTGTAGTCTCCACTTTGCCTGCAAAAAGTAACAATGACACTCAAATTTCACTCTCAAACGACATGACCACTCAGTGACCAAGCTCATTAAATTAAGAGAAATATATATATCACTTTACAATGTTCCTGAATGAAATGATATATTTTTGTGTAACTGAGCAAATTCACTAAGAAATAAGTGTTATGGAAGTCTCAAAGATAAATAACATAGATTTAAATAATTTAAATTAGTATAAATTGTATTAGTAGCGGAATTAGATCAACACTATTGTATCGGGGACAATCATTTAAAAGTAGTTGTTAAAAAATAAATTAATATAAATTATGTTAGTATCATTGATAAACAATTATTATGAATAATTATAAAAAATCATCAACTCAAGATATTTCTTTATAAATTGTATATAAGAAAAAACCAACATAAGACCAATATAAAATTGAATAATCCATAATCTCAGATATTTTGGCTTCGATTTCCAAGGTAGGAAAGTAAGTTTCTCAGTTTGGGGAATTTCAGTAGATATTGCCAAAATAAAAGAATATACCAGATGCATCTTAGATTGATATGTAATTATTTGAAAGCCAATCTGTTGGTTGTGTTGAAGGTTTATTTGTCAGTTTGGGACAAGTGCAATGGACTGCCAATTATAACTTTGGTCCACAGCACCTAAGGGTGAACCCTTTTATGTTATACTGTAAACTTAAGGAAATTTGATGAGTTTTTGTGAGAAATAATTTAGTATAGTATTACCAGTCTGTTTGTTCATGACATTTCTTAGCACTACACTTCTAGTGGAGCTCTTAGTATCGCCTCTCTCAGGCCGAAGCATGGTGTCGCAGTGCTTGAAGTGCTCCAGGCAAACATTGTTCCACACATTCAACCTCTTTAGATCAGCCTCTTCCTGTCTCAAGGCTTTCACAGGCAAGCACAATGGATCGTCGTAATCAGGGATCCTTATATTCAACTTCTTACGAATAGCGAGCTGCTCCTCGGCCGAAAGAATTTTGTTTTCTTTGATAATCTTTTTTATGTTTTTCAGGTTTGGTAGGATTGCCTCCCCTGATCGCTCCATTTTGAATGACCTACGTATGGCCTGCCGCCTCTTTTTCATTTTAGGGCTCGGAGGACTCGGGGGCACGTAGTCTTCGCTCGGATCATAGTCAGAATCATCGTCTTTTTTCCGTTTTCGCCTCCGTTCTGGACGCTCGACTAGCAATGGCGTCTCTTTGGGGACAATCACCACCGGCACGCTGGACGTTTGGAAGCATTGTTGAACAATTTCGGCGTCTTCGTCCAAATATTCTATCTCACAGTCGCCGTCTGCCATTTTATTGCAACGTTAAACGTATCGTAAAACAATTTGGAAAAATAACTATTTACAAACTGTTGACATAAAAGTAGAACATGACAAATGACAGCCAACTGTCATTTTTGACATTTAATTCTATTGTTGCCAAACTAAATAGTATGACCGCATTCCATTAAGCGATCACGACACACGCTCAAAATCAGTGTGATTATAACAAATTTCAGAAATTGAAAAAAATCATTTGATTCCTTATAAGTTTACTTATTTTTGCACATTGATAAATTGTCTTATTATTGAAATTCATTAACCTTGCTCTTTTTTGTTAATTTTAGAATTTTAGTAAGTATGCAAATTTTGGAATTGTAATAGATTTGCTTATTTTTGAATTTCAATAATTATTCTTTATTTCTGAATTTTCATGAGTTTATTTTTTTGGAATTTTAATAAGTACGCTTATTTTTGAATCTTAATAAATTTACTTATTTTTAAATAGTAATAAGTTTGCTTATTTTTGATAGATTTGCTTATTTTTTAATCTTTATAAGTGTGCTTATTTTGGAATTTCGATAAATATCTTTCAATTTAACTAAATGTAATTTTATTAGCGTTATACACAGAATAAAAGCTGTAGTTTAAATGTGTTTCTTCTGCAACTATCAAATGGTGTTTTCTTGGTAGTTGGACAATTTTGATGATTCATTTAACTTGTTAGACACATTGAAGGCGATAAATTGCAAAGCCACCACGATCCAAACTTCATAATTACTAATCGTGTAATGTCTATATTAGAAGTCTGGCGGCCAGAAGCTCTTGGGCTAACGCAAGTATCAACATATTATAGATATGAGATTATGGATGTTAAATTTGAATATTTTACTACAATATCTCTCGCTCTCTCTCTTCCTTTCTTACTCTTTAGCTACAGGCAGTCTTCTGCTGGCAGCTTCCGTGGCGCAGTTGGTTTGATGCCGGCTGTAAAACGAGAGGCCGTGGGTTCGATCCCCGCACCGAGACAATTGTTTGTGTAATCCACAGGTAATTTTTGGGGTCTGGGTCTTTGTGAGACCGAAAAAGTCTCTCGTAATTTCTGATACCCACGACACAAGACTCGATCTTAGTGTGGGGTTAGGACTATGTATGTGATTGTATACACACTATAATAAATATACCCAGTATTTATTTATCTATTTATTTATAAGGCCCAGGGTAACATAGGCCTCCCCGTGGACCTCCACAACGATCTGTTGTAGCGGCCTGCATGCAGCGACTTCCTGCAACCTTAACCAAATCGTCCGTCCAACTTGTAGGTACGCGCCCGACACTTCGCTTTTATCTACACGTCATGTGGGGATAAACCATTCCGTTTTCAATTATGCATGGAAAATACGAAAACCTCTTGACATCCAACTCATCCATGGCTATCAAAACACTTGTAATAATTAGTCGTATTGATAAGACTGAATCGATTTTCTGACTCATACTGGATAGGTGCTGCAGGGTTGTGCCTTGTTACGACTATTTTTGCTTACAAATGCACCTATAGTATGATGAACAAATTAGGTATCTTAATATTTATTTGGAAGGTAAGGAATACTAAAATTTCTACGTCATGTGCAGATAATAGCTAACAAAATTAATTTATTGAGCGAATATATATATAGAAGCAGTGCAACGTGCGCCCAAGAAAAAAGTCCGAGTCTGTTGTTTGATTTTGAAAAGTAGCAAATAAATACAACCCTGGGGCAGTTGGTTGAGACTTAAGAGCAGGCTATGAAACGAGAAGCCGCGGCATCAACTGTTTCAGGTCTGCGTGTTGTGAGATCGAAAAGCCTATCGTAGTTTTTGATATCCACGACATAAGGCCTGTATCTTAGTGTGGGCTTGGGACTATGTGCGCTGTTGGATATGCTTATTTATTTATTAATATTCCTACAGGGATTTCATAGTGAGATCCACAAAGCCGACCTAAGACAGCGTCGTGTTACCAAAATTCTTTTTTAACCCACCATTAGAAAAAGGACTGCAATGGGCCTGCTACGATCTAATTTTAGCAAATAACCTGCGTCCCCGCTCTGTAAGAACTTTGTTTGAAGAAGTATACAAAGTAGGTACCCGTTGTGAAACCCTAACCAATGTTTTCCCGTAATGATAATACGCCACTTATGATACCTAGTTACATGTATTTCACATTCATAATTCATATTTGTAACAATAAAGACGTAGGTTCAGCCCGCTTCCCTAAATTGCTTGAAAAAATTCTCAAGATGTTATCCTGCATAATTTTGTTAGGACAAATAATAGTCTCTATTGCAAATATTATAATATCGGTGAGTTTTATTGTTATATGTCGATCATATTAATTTAATTATACCTTATCTTTTTAGAGTTTTATTGAACATATTAGTGGTGCAATATTTAAATGTCGCATAATAAAATTATAAGAAAGTTAATGTATTTTACAGCTCGTAGGCATAGTGGTTATCGCAATTGGAGTACTCATCAAGTCCAAGGTGGATCAAATCACGGAAATTACATCAGAACTACCTATGTATATACCCTTGAAGACTATAATCATCTGCATAATAGTGGCTGGGGTTATATTATTCCTGCTAGGCGTGGCCGGATGTATCGGAGCCTGCTGCAAAATCACATGGGCACTCATCGTGGTGAGCATAAATTACATAAAGGTATACAAGAGGCGAGTAATCATTTTAAGAAGTGGTAGAGCTCCGCTGATGTCAGTAATGACTCAATGTGAATGGTCAGGGTCATCCAGGGTGGTAACTTTATCTTACATGAAATCGATGTGAAGCGACAGATTTGATGTCGCGTTTCGTTCGGTGAGCGAGATTGCCGGATGTCCAATACCCCTTTCCTCTTTACTTCCCGCTCTCTTCCCAATTTGATAGGCCGACAACAAATTCGTGATACAACGTCCATCCATCGGGTGACCTGCTTCCTCGCTTTGCTGGACCTATGTGATTAAAAAAATGCAAAAGAGGCAGATCTCACACAAGATGACGCGACGACCTGAAACACAGAGGGCGATATAGACCTGAACCATATAGATAAAACAAATAGGGCCAACAGTTACCCATAAAGACCCCAGTGATTCCACACACGACAAGTCTTATATGATACTTGGATTACGCGAGACTTTTGCAATCTCACAGTATTTGTGAAATCACAAGCATTTGATTCCTGTCGTTTCACCACCAGCGTCTATACCAACTGCGCCATGAAAGCGATCACTACTGTAGTGTACTGCATCTGCAGATGCAGTAGTGATCGCTTTCAAAAGGAATAGGTGGCCTAGCACAGTAGCTTCTTGTGTGTCGTGGACACCCACAGACGACATGAGCGTCCAAACAGAGTATAGTACATGGAGTATCTACACCTGATTTCCCCTACTTATGGGAGTCATTCTGATTTTGCTCTGGACGATATGGGTATGTGTGTGAGTGTGTGTGTGTGTGTGTTTTTGTTCTGTGACATCCAATCCCACTCCTCAAACGTCCACAGAGGGGTTTAAGCCAATACGATCCTACCCGGTTATAACAGTCTGCAAGCGTATAGAGTCGTCAATCTGCACCGCTCCCTGTTTGGCAATGAGTAGCTTAGAGCCCATTCCCTTTTTATCTCTTTAAACTTCTTTGTGTCTATGTACTGGGTGGTTGGTAACGAACTGAATACGAATCCCAGAGACATGTTTGCACTTCAGAGCCAAGAGTGTGTTCTCAGTCGCATACCAAGCTCTTTGGTGAAGGAAAACATCGTGAAGAAAGACATCCTGAGAGACTTGTCCAAAAATGATGTGAGCTGTGTGAAGTCTAACAATCGCATTACGCCAGCGTGGTAGGCCACAGCTCAAACTCCCACAATCGGAATCTTGCAGAGATCTGATGCTCAGCAGTTGACGATGATTATTTAATACATTGCAATAATTGTGATATTTTCAGAATGCCATAGGGGTTTCGGTCCTGGCCGCTGGAAAGATTTATTTGTTGATCATTGTGGTACAGTTTCTGGCAAATAGTACGGTTATCTGCAGAAATGCTCTGTCAGAAGCATACAATACTACCGGAGGCAATACGACACTCAATGCCATTGAATACATGGTAAGTGTACATACGTACATAAACTAAAGCCGAGACCTCAGCGTTGTTCCCGTACCGTAGTACCACTACGCCACTGAGGCAGTAGGTGTACAAGTGCACCTTTTGTTTATCCGCATACGATACAAATTGTTATTGACCGTGTCAGAATGGTATAAAGCCGAAAACAAATTATAAAATGCAGCTGACGGACGCGGCTGAAGAGCGATACAAAATTCAAGGTCACGTCCGGATGACCTTGGATATAATATAATATCGCTGTTCAGCCGCATCTTATAATTTGTTTTAGGCTTAAAGCAACTTTAGACAATATATTGAGACTACTTGCTTAAAAAGAAAAAAAAAGTATCACAAGAATGACGACAAAACAACGCTGACCCGGTGGTAAGCACTTAAGCATCTTCAGCACATAAAGCAAGTCGCTTAATTCATCAGCTAGAAACATTAGATCTTGGGTCTCTTAATGACCATTCATTTCTGTCTTTACAAATATGAATTACTGATGCCTAACCTACGAGCATATACGATTACTTACAGTTAATGTTAAAAAGAACTATTTTTGGTCTTTAGCACTTGGCGCTCAATAGTCTCTACCTAGGACACACTACACAGTCATCAGTTTATGTATATTTCTATTAGTTTGCTCCACCATTGCATTCGCGAAAATATCCATGTAAATACACACTTGTGCACGACACGCAAAATCACAAAATACCTATAGGTACTTACTTTAAATTATCGTTTTACTTCAAGACAGGCCTGGTGTCAACGCTTTCTTTGTTTCTGTTGTTGAACAGCTCATTACTACGTATAAATTTGTTGTTCCAGGTCAAATGTTGTGGAATTAACGGGCCCGACACTTATGAGTCTGCCGGCCTGATCGTCCCTCCAACATGTTGTGCTAATCCTAATATCCCCGCCTCTGAAATCCCAGGTTCAATATACACGGACATACCGGATTTAGACTTTTGCCCAGAGAGTAGATACGAAGGCTGCGCTTTTGTACTTAGCCAATACATTAATGAATATGGGAGAATTGTAAACAAAGTTCTCATTTCTATTATTTCCTTTGAGGTTGGTACATACTAATACATTTTATCTTTTTAAAACCTTAGAGTATTTATAATATAGAGGGAGCACTGACACGTAGATAAAAATGGAAGTGCGGGGCCACCTTTTTACGCTCCCTCTATATTATAAATACTCGTAAGTTTAAAACATAATATCATCAATCTGATTTAGGCACAAATTCCTAATCTGAGACACACAGCCAAAACATTAAACTATTCATATAGCCTACATATTTGTGTCGACTGTCGAAAGAGCCATTTTGCTCGTCAACGTCATAAAATGTTCCTTAATATGTCAAGCCGCTGCCATGTCGCCGTCAAAGTTTTCCGACTTGGATCACCAAGACAAAATGATGCCGACAAATGCCGTCGGGCGTCGTGGCGGCGGTGTGTAGTGCGCTTAAGAAATCTAAACTTGAGTGGCTTAGAAATAACGGTACAAGTCAGAACAATTACTAAAGTCATTGTTCTGAGTGGTACATAATGCCTATGAAATAATATCTTAAAAAAAAACAGTAACGTATAAAAATGTTTCTTTGATAAAAATAATTTATTGGTTACAGGTTGCCGATATAATATTCGACATTATCATCGCTTGTTTCGGGAAGCGTAAGAGATAGAACTGACAGATTTCCGCTGTCTTTCATTTTTTTAAGTCATCAACATATTATTAAGCATCCAAGGGCCCAGAGCCCTTATGAAAAGTCAAGCCCCTTCAGAAAACTATTAATATGCATCTAAAAATGTTAACGTAATTATTTATTTGCTAACTTGTAAAGGATATATCCCATTATAGGATATGTTTTTTTCGTTCTTGATGGATAAGAAATTATTTGATTTTAATATAAGTACATAAGTATGGTATCATGGACATGTTTCACTATTTATTTATTTTATTAAGAGCCTTTCTAGTGAGCTAGTTAGGTACTTATGAAACAAGATATTTGGCATGATAAGGTTCTATCCGAAAAATGATCTAAAAAACTGAGCACTGAGCAAGGTACACAGACTAACACGAACAGCAAATATTTATGCGTTTCTTACGTGTAGGTATTTATATTATCCTAATACGTAAGTATATACGGTACCGGCTCTTGAAGAAAATAATGTGATTTTGAATTATTTTTTTTATTGCCTAGCGCCGGCAAACGAGCAAACAGGTCACCCGATGGTAAGTGATCACTGCCGCCCATGAACATCGAAAACGCTGGATCGTGGATGCGTTGCCAGCCCAATTGGGAGGGGAGTGGGAAGGAAAAAGGATAGGAACAGGAAAGGAGTATTGGGCATCCGGCAATCTCACTCACCGAACGAAACGCGATAACGAAGATATCGCTTCACGTCGATTTCCTGTGAGACAGTGGTACCGCCCCGGATGAGCCTGCCCATTCACACTGAGTCATGACTGACAGCAACGTGGCTACCAATTGCAATTACCTATTTAATTTACATGGGATATCAGTAATTAGTTACCTATTGTTATTTTCAATTTTTTGGTATTAAGTGATACTTAAACCGGAAGTATTAAATGAGATTTAAAAATAAAATGCGATACGCAAATCATTGGTTTTATTTTTCATGTAATGTAATGAAAATCCCATCAAAACTATAGGTCTAATAATTTTAATGACTTGGCAATCATAAGGCACCAAAATTCTTAAAGAATAATTATTTCGATGACAACGTAAATCTAAATAGTGAACCTATATTAAAAGTATTTTATTTAATATAATAAATTGCCATCTTTCATCATAGTAGACAGTGGCATCCGTGCTCACAATAAATTAACTTGTCAACTGATAAAGGGCAGCAAAAGGGCGACTTAAAAGATTAACGGTCTTATTCATAGACAGTTTTAAAACCTATTTTAGTTATCGAATGTTTTTTCTTCTTCGCTCAAACTGAATTAAAAACTTCTTCACGCTTACACGGCTGGATAAATTTTAATTAAATTTGGTATGGAGATAGCTGATATAATGAATTAACACATAGGCTACTTTTTATCCCGAAAAATGTTATTTTCCCGTGGGATGAGCTAGGAATTTAAATATGTATATTTGCTACTTATGAACTTACTTTCAAACTTGATAGGTTGGGATGGAATTATAAGATAGGGCGAATGAAATGGGATAAAATAGGAGAGGATTTCATGCCTTCAGTCATGAAACAGAATAAGACGGGATTGGAACAGTAGTGTCTTTTGCCTTAGATAGTGAATTTAGAATTTTAATATACTACCTAAATAAAAATATACTCATAGATGGCTTGATAGGTGATACATAAACAAATAACATTGGAAAAATAAAATGGGCTGTTAAATTATCAATATTTTGTTTGGCTGTATGTTTTTATTGCCTTAGTCTATCATTTAGAACACAACCAAACAAGACAAGAAAAAAAACATTTTCAACAACATGTCGGACAAGTTAGTATATTTCGTGGTTTAATGTTGTTTTCTATTAAGATACAGAGTATTTTATATTATTTAGCACATATATTTTGCTTTAATATTGTTTTAATTAAGCATTTGAAAAGATTAACTGTGATTACAATATCAAATAAGTGCTTCAAACACATTAATTGGGGACGCCCTACCACCCATGCGCAGTGAAAATCAATGACATATTTATTGATTTCTTGCAGTGAAGACTTATTAGGCGACGACTTAGGAGACCAGAGTCTAGCCGATTACAATCTTGGGAACGAGGAAGAGGAGCAACTACTCGCAGATGACTACGATACCGGACCACAGAATGTACCCAACTCGCTTGGTCTTCATTATGAAGCCGAAGTCCCGCGGGAATATCCGACACACAGCATCGAATATAGCCAGGTAGGTGTTAGTTCGACTATCGATCGAGTATTTCATCTTGTGATAGATAGTTCATGGGCGTGACAAAATGTCCGCTTTCGAGCATTTTCGTCGTAAGTATGGGCAACTTTTATCGAAATAGCTGTGTTTTTGCAAAATATGGAGTGATGGTATGTAAATCTGTAATTAATGTCTACTATTTGTCATTTTATGTTTATGTAATGTGTTGTCTGCTTTTGAAATGCCTTTATTTTAGTAAAGCACTAATCCTTTGGATAAAAATTTCGATAAAATGAAAGAGCTTAGGGAAGGTGCATGAATTATTATTGCATACAAGTTTTACATATCATGAGAATATCAATAGAATAAATTATGTATGCTGTATATTTTAAGATTTAATAATTAAACAGACTTGTGCTGCGAAAATGCAGCTGTGAAAAAAAGAATCCACAGATTTATCCCAAAAAATAATAATCTTATGGCATATGTGCTATACAATCTGTTGAAATAAAAATAAGTTATTTTACTTTTTATATTATCAAGATATAGTTATCTACAAGAGAGTTTGATACACTTTACAATCAATACTTATTTTGATGTTGCCAAATATTGAGTAATAGGTTTTCATATAAAGGTTGCATATAGGTACCTACTTACAAGACTGATCAGTGATGACTGTTGCCTGACTGTACTCCTGCAAGCCAACTGCAATAGCAAGATAGTCTTTATGTTCACAAGTCTGAACTGTTGATAACAGTTTACAATTTTCCATAATTACCTGTCCATTGCACCTATGCCTCCATAGCGCAGTTAGTTAGATGCTGGCTGTGAAATGACTAGCAGCAGGTTCAATTTCCGAGGTGAAACAAATATGTATGAGAGTGGAAAGTCGCATAGTTACTGATACCTACAACACAAGTCTTAATCTTAGTGTGGGGTAGTATTATGGAAATTGTTATGCATATTCTGAAACTGACAAAAAATTAAATTACCAGTGAGATTAATTTAATTAACAAATCATTAATCAATTGTCTATTTGTCCAAAGACAATATAAGTCAACAAATATTGACACATGCATGGTAGACTTGCAAGTTTAAGAGTGAATTAAACCTATTAAGAACATATGCCAAAGCATACATGACCCATGGAAAATTTTTTAACAAACTGATAAAATAGACCTTGGAAACGATTTTCCATATTATTGAGCAAAATATATGTCATGAATGTCAGGTGAATAATTAATGAGGTTGCCACAGTCAGCATGTCGAACGTATATATCATGTGAGTATTTTCGTCAACAGCCAATACCGTACCAACCAGTGGTGGAAACGGAGTGTGTTGTCCCCAACATAATTGTGGAGGTGCCGAATCCACAACCGGATCATCCACATTGCAACTATGCACCTTATGAGCCAGTTTACGAGCCAGAGAGGACCGTGCCACCGGCCATTGTAAGTACAAAATCAAATTTATAGAGCCAATTGCCAACAGCAGCATTTTAGCAAATATGACCTGGCATATTTATAAGTCATTTATTTATAAGCTGATGATTTGATGAGCATCAGACTTAAATGCAATGAAGCCAGCTCATCAACTGTCTTATCACCACACATCTTGCCTTTTTAATCTTTAGGAGTATACTAGAAGATGGTGTTAAGATATATCATATTAATATTACTTTGAATATTTAAGCACTGCACAATAATGTAATCTATAGTAAATGAGCAACCTATAATAATTGTTTTCCTGCAGTTACAACTTATGTAAATGTAAACTTCAATCAATTTTCTTTAAATAAGGGATTTTTTCAGCCGGCGGCACCAATTGAGTCACCACAAATAGTACCATCAGAGCTGAACCCACCAATACCAAGTGAGTAGTGTAGTTTAGTTATTAAAAGATTTCTTACAAAAACTCAACTATTATAACAATATATCACAAACATAAAAGAAAATTTGGGTATTTTTGTGTGTTGGAAAGTATATAATGAATAACCAGAGAGAATAAAAAGATTCTTAGCTCTGTCTGAATGGCTCATTGTGTAAGCACAGATTGCCACAGTACATTAATCATAACAACAAATAACTAGCCACAGGCCAAGTATGAATTTTTAAAAATCTATAATTTTTGACTCTAGCGAACTTAAAAAATATGGTATCTTGTTTAGTTTCAGTAGCAAACAAGCAAAGTTGCTAGCACTTTTGATATTCAATTTTGTTTTAATTACATAAAATAAAACGTCATAGCCATAAAGTAAAAAAAAAAACTTCAAAATTGTAATAAAAAGAGGAAAATAAAATTAAATATATAATATTTTTGAGATAGGTGACAACTGCTCCACTATAAGGCTATATAACATCACGATACTAACTATGCCTCGACTATGACTAACTATGACTGCCTCGGTGGCGTAGTGGTACTACGGTATGATTGCAAAGCTGAGGTCTCGGGTTCGAATCCCGGGTCGGGCAAAGTGATATTGGATGTTTCTATTCATTATTAGCCCTTAGTCAGGAATTTGTGCCCGATATGGCGATAGGCTCGCCCCCTATCACATCGTGGGACGGAATATACAAGGCGAAACGTGGGTGTTCTAGTAGCACCTCTGCCTACCCCTTCTAGGAAAAAGGCGTGTGGTTATGTATGTATGATACTAACTATGCGGGTGAACATTAACACATATACACGTGGGTGTCCTGGCAGCACCTCTGCCTACCCCTCCTGGGAGCTAGGCACAAGTTGATGTATGTATGTGTGTGTGTTTGTGTGCAGACGGGTCGCTGGGCGCGCGCTCGCGCTTCCCGTCGGAGCGGCCGGCCGGGCCGCGCGCGCCGCGCGTGCGAGACATACCTGACTCTCTGGGTATGTCGCTTTCACTTTACTTATTTATTATCTAACACGGATGTTCACTCATGTATTCAAAATATATGTCACTTGCAAATTATAACAAATTATCAATGAACTGCTCTGATTTAGACCAACCTGAATTTTTTGTAATAATCACGATATTGTAAACTGGTTTTGTAAAGAGCAACACTAGAGTTTCTTGCCCGTTCTTCTCTAGTGAAAACCGCTATCCGAATCGGGTGGTAGAAAAAAAATGACTGAATCTAAATAATGTTGAACATTTTAATGGATTCAATAAATTATTTTCATTTTCATGTTACAAATACGTGTCAATTTATTTATTACATATCAACAACAGTGTTTTAAAACCTAATATATTTTGAGAACTTAATTAAGTTCTCATAATATAGCTGTATAACTTATAGCTAGTGCTCTATACTAACATAAAAATGCAGATTTTTAGAGATAGAGTCGCCAGCAAATAGTCAAATAGTCTGTAAATATCTGTTGCATTATATAGAACTTGTAAAGTTGTAAAATTTGTTATACAGGATGTTATTAGTGAAAATTTTGTTCAAGCGTTGGGTTTACAATTGTGTGTGAATGTTTGTGCAGACAAGGTGGTGGTGCCTCGCGGTCGCGGCCGCGGCGGCTGGGTGCACCGACACCGACACCGCGCCTTGCACCGGGTGAGTCTCTCTTAATGTATAATGTCTAGCCTATTTACCTCCTGTGGGGTACGAGCCTCCTCTACAATCGACAAATCGATTAAGAGAGGTGTAGTTGTAGTCCAACAGGGCGATGTGGAGATCCTTGGCGGAGGTCTATGTTCAGCAGTGGACTTCCTGTGGCTGAAGAGAGAGAGCCAGTTCAATACGAATAGTTATCTAGATCCAGGTGAATCTTTCAAATGGGCGTAGACGGTTAAATTCTATACTGTGAACAATAGAATAACAGAGAAAAATACTGAACGAAGTCACGACACCGATTTTGATAACAAACTGCATACTTGGATTTTTAATTAATCAATATTTCTAAGGAGGAGTCGAAGCCAATGGTTTTGAAAAAGAAACATGCTGTATTCTTACATTTTTTTCGGCAATATGTATCATATTTTAGATTGCCGAATGCTCAATTCCCCCTTTCCTCTTTGCATCCTTTTTTCTTCCCGCTCTCCAGACAGACCACACAGTCAGACACGCAGTCCAGTCCTCACACTAAGGTATGTTTTGTTCCATTTTAGACAAACAACTACAATCCGAGGATGTCGTTCCAAGCGCCTCAGTTGCGTCCGAACATGCCGCAGTTGCGTCCCGAGATACGCCCCGAGATACGTCCCGAGATTAGGCAGAAGTTGCGTCCGGACCTCCCGCCGGAGCACTTATTGCCGATCGCTCCGGAGATATCGCCAGAAAGGCCTATAGTACCCGAATTGGGCCAATTTCGGCCTCAATTCCCACCTAGTTTCCAGTATCGGCCAGGAATAGAAGAACGGCCATACATGCCCAACAGGCCAGCGTTTGAGCCAAGGCACGCGTTCCCATACCGCCAGTACCGGCCGTACCCGCCCCGGGACGTTGGACCCAGTGTTGGGATACCGCAAGTGACCATACACCAAGTGTTGGACAAACCGAAGGAGCCGGAAGTACGGATGCTTCCGGTACAGTTGCCGCCGAATCTCCCACCAGGTGGCTTGGCCGGCAAAAAAGTGCTCATCAACCCGCATTTCAAAGGGAACTTCCAACCGCCCGTTGAAGGTATGTTGAGTCGAGTTTTTTTTTAATGATAGGCCATATTTCAAAATACCCGGCAAGAAATGACTCTATTGTTGAGAAGCTTTAATTGTCTTTTCGCAAAGATGGTCTAATGTGAGTTAGTGGACTTCATATTGCTTTAAAATCATTACATACGAAATATATTAAATTTAAATTGCAGTATGATTATTACGGGATTCAAAGTAAATAACGAATACACCCAACGGTCAAATGCATATTCCTGAGGCCACATTAAGATACAAAACATATCTTGTATCAGAGATAAAGAGACTTCGGTCTCACATATACCTGTGGGCCGCACAATTTTGTCTCGTAGCGAGGATCGAACCCGCGGCCTTTCATTTCACAGCCTGTCACAGTGTCAAGGGTGTCAGTGTAATAGTTTAGTATAAATGATATTTTGGTGTCCCAGGCCTGCCCGCGTACATACCGACAAGAATAGTCAAATCACCACCGATCAGTCCGACGCTTGAGACCAAATTCGGTAATTACATAATTATATGCGCGTTTGTGGAAACATACATTATATACCCTGCCCTACCCTTTCTTACTACAGTAGCGTCACGCTATGATGACCGTTTTGATGGATTAAAAATGTCCACTTGTGTCGTAAAATTACACATTATATTCTGCACATCACTAGTGACAGGAATTTACACCAGTTCCTTCAACATAGTTATGAATAAATAAGGAATTTGATGAATCGATAATAGTCAAAATGGCCATCATAGTGTGGATCTAGTCTTTACTAGCGCCACGTTATCATGTACCTAGTAATATACAGATTGGCAAAAAGGTGAAGAAGCTGACCTTTATTTCACCTGGCAGCTCTGTCACATCTTTTACGTTTGTGAATTTTGAATGTATCTAGAATTGATATTGTTGATTTTGAAGTATTTTCAGCGAGAAAGTTTGTTATTAATTTTTATTATATGCTTTATAATAAGTATCAAATAAAAAAAAAACTATTTTTTAAGAGGTGCCATATAGACGGCTCGGTGGCGTCATCATTTATTTCTAAAAATTTTTGCCAAGCTTTATACCAATATCATGGTTTAGTCTTTTTCTGTCGCGAAACATGGAGGATACTATATAACACGATATTCGACATATCGCGTAATTCGACATGTTAAAACACACTTCTAGTGCCATAGTTTTCACCCATATCGACGTAACAATTCAACAATATTAAGTGTCGCATAAATAATATTCATAGACATTATAATAAAAACGAATCACTAAGAGTAGATTTCGAGACAAAGAACCGTACGACATATCGATTTTCCCGTTGCGTAGTAACTCCCCTCCAGCGTGTAGCCACGACACAGGGGCGTCTGGTCTGAAGGGCATTCTAATTATTGATTATTGGACATGAAGACACTTGTGTCTCGGAGTTCGAGCGCAGTGCAATGCTTGTGATAAGTTGTGAGCGATGGTGCTTACGTAAGTATCCTTGCTAATATTCATCTGAAAGTGAGTTTGTTTTACGTTTTCGCGCTTTAGTCACTCCACCAATCATTGAGTTTTACATTCACGTTGTCATGGCGTATTTAAACCTAATGTTTCATTGAATTAGGTATCTGTGGCGTCTTGGTCAAATCATATCGATAAAAACTCTTTACTAGAATTATTTGAAGTACAAAAATCTGTTTGATAGTATATTAGAACCTTTCCTATATATGTGAATCTGTTTTATAATATATTTCAACCATTCTTATAATCATACATCAAGAGTGCTACCGAAAACGAAGCCAGGTTTTTTTTTTTTTTTTTTTTTTTTTTTTTAGCCCTTATAGGCAAAACCTATGCATTTACCACCCAAACGTAATGATATTTAAAACATTACAAAAATAAATCGTCGCGTTCTAAAAAAAAAAATAGTTGCATCATGCCTGTAGTCACTAAAACTACCACCTGGCTTCGTTTTCGGAAGCAGTCTTGATATACTCTGTATAATATTGTATATAATGTATAAAAATATTAATACAAGCGTCTGAACGTTCAATAATCAATAATTAGAATGCCCTTCAGACTAGACGCCCCTGTGTTGTGGCTACACGCTGGAGGGAGGGTTACTAGGCAACGGGAAAATCGATATGTCGTACGGTTCTTTGTCTTGAAATCTACTCTTAGTGATTCGTTTTTATTGTAATGTCAACGAATATTATCTATGCGACACTTGACATTGTTGAATCGTTAAGTCGATATGGGTGAAAACGAATGCACAAGAACCAGGTTTTAACATACGTAAACCCACGCCTTTTTCCCAGAAGGGTAGGCAGAGGTGCTAAAATATTAATGTTTGTGTTTGTTTCCTCAAACGCATTAGGGTTTCGCTTTAGCATGGTGTAGTAACATTTGTGTTTGCACTTGTGTTTAATATTATGATATCTAACGCTATTTTTTATTTTATGCGTCTATGGGTATGCCTTAAATGTTTTTTTAGATAAATCATCTTTATATTAGTTACTTGTAAATGGCTTTGATCTATTAGATTATGTTTCTTATCTAGTGTCACTACTGTTTTTTTTTCATGGAGTATACAGGGTATATCAAGACTGCTAAAGAAAAAGTAGCCAGGTGGTAGTTTTAGTGACTACGGACACGATGCAACTAAAGATTTTGCAAAAAAAACGCGACGATTTTTTTTTGTAATGTTTTAAATATCGTTGTGTTTGTGTGGTATATCTATAGTTTTTGCTAAAATTATAATTTAAAGCCTTGCGTACTATAACGTCTTTAAAAATAAAAGGGTGTTCATTATTATTTTGGAAAAATGTATTTACCACCCAAATAAGACCCGAAAAAAAAAATCGTCACTTTTTTTTTTGCAAAAAATTTAGTTGCATCGTGTCTAAAGTCACTATAACTACAACCTGGCTTCGTTTTCGGTAGCAGTCTTGATATACCCTGTATAAGTCTACCTATATTCTTATTCTTCTCATACCATGGCATGATCATACCATGAACGTTTCAAGCAAGTATATATATTATAGAACGTCACCAATCAATGACAGAATGGTCAAGGACTCTAGTGGACACCGTTCCATAAATACAAAGAATATTTGCGTGTCTGATACGTTCATAGCACGGTCGCGGTATGCAATTTTGTGCAAAGAATCTTATTGTTAATACAGTAGTTTTAATTCTTATATTTTGATGGTAATTTTTGGTTAAATGTTTTGTCAATTTCTTGCCCTTAATATTTGTAGTTATTTATGTGAGTTTAAAATGTTTTATATTAAGATATATCGTTTGGTTTCAGGTCCAATAAAAGACATAGACGACGCCGCAGAGAGATTCATAGCTGAACAACGAAATGCCTTAGCTAGAGCCGCTAATAGGAAGTTCACAAGACGGTCGCCGTTGAGGTAATTACTGTAGAACACACGCACAGACACAAAACACATCATGATGCATTTGGTGGGATATACATATGTATATCAAGTGCGCGGTGGCCTGTTGGTAAACGGACCAGACGCGGCTGCCTACATGTTTACGGTGGTCGCGGGTTCAAATCCCAGGGCACACCTCTGACTTTTCGGAGTCATGTGTGTAGTGATAGTCAATCACCACGCACTATAACGGTATGTAAAAGTCCGCCAACTCGCATTAGGCCAGCGTGGTGGACTATATGGCCTAATCACTCTCAATCGTACTCTCGATTGTAGAGGAGGCCCGTGCCCTGCAGTGGGTCGTATATGGGCTGATACAATAATAATACAATAATACATATGTATTCCGTTGCTGGATGCAGGCTGCCTCCAACAGGTCACTGTGGAGATCATTGGAGGAGGCCCACATTCAGCAGTGGACTTCCTTTGGCTGATAGATGTATGTATGGATCTGTCCGCCCGGATAGCAACCACCGTACATGATGGTCAGAAAATCGTTGTAGTTAAACATTAAACAAGTTTGTCGTGGCCCATGTTCAACGGTGTATACCAGAAGCCGTTTACAATTAGATCGGCATATTGGTGGTAGGTCTCTTATATGTGAGAGGCCGCCTGCGTACGTACCACCGCAATTTTTCCCGTCAAACAGCAGTGTAAACGCATTTATTTATTTAATGAATGTTGTCGACAGGTTCATAGAAAACACTACAATAGAGATAGAGAATGAGCTGGCGACCCACTCAGTGAGGCGACGCAGTGAGGACGACGACTTGTTGCGGAGGCAGGAGGAGTTCATCAACGCGAACAGAGCCGGGCTGAGGCGCAGGTATATTTCCTTTTTTTTGTTCAAAGGAGAGATAGTCAGATTTTCTAATAATCGGATTTTTTTTACTGTTAACTTGGTATCGACCCCTGCCATAAAGATGTTACAAGATTTTCTATGGTACGTGAAGTATGGCCTAACCCTTCTCTCTCGGTAGCGGAAGAGTTTCTTGCTCCATAGTTGGACGTATTAGGGCTGGTTAATAGATATTATGAAAATACTTATGTATCGTATGTATTTTTTTAAATTACATAATTGTTCACAGAATGCGTTCTCCGTCTCCCCCGCGTCGCTCGCCCTCCCCGCGCGCCTCCCCCGAGCGAGTGGACCGACCTGAACGAACAGATCGCGTGGAACGTATCGACCGGCCCGATCGCGTCGACCGACTCGATCGACCTGAACGGCCGGAGCGCGCGGACAGGAGACCACGCCCCGACGCACCCAGACATGCTTACGACGAGGTAACATACAACATTACAATTCTATATATTTATTATTTATTTGTAGGAATATTACAATTAAATGATCTCATGAAGAGTAAAAATATTTTATTGATTCACTAAAAAAGTTGTACATAATTTAGATAAATATTAGTCATCAAATAATTCTGAGGCCAGTTTTCACTAGAAGAAAATAGACTCTAGTGTTGCTCTTTTTAAATTCAATTTACATATGATTAATGCTAATTTTATCATTTTGTTTAACAGGAGAGCGACTACAAGCGTCGGTTAAGAGAACAAGAGAGTCTAAGAGAAAGAGTACTGAGAGCCAAAGAAGTACGCAGAAGGAAAAATGCTGTCGCATTGCACAATAAACTACAAGAGAAGTAAGTTTAATATGATCTGTAAAATGTAAAAAAATAAAAACAAATAGATGAGTTGTTCAAGTTCCTAAAATGTATTGACTACTAAAACAAAAAAAAAGATTCAGGCGAATTGCGAAATTTCTCATTTTTTAGAAGTCAGTTAAAAAATAATTGTCAGTCAAATTCCCACTACTTTATTGGACTTAAAAAAGGAATTATCTTTTTAAAATGCCTGATTTGTTTGACACGTACGATCAACCTACGACTGCGTTTAGTGTATTTAATATCAGTCAGTGTTGTCACCATGCACAACCAACATATACAAAAACAAATACATTATCGAAATATCACTATGTTCCGAGACTAAGTTCAAATGCTCGAACGTCGTACGTAAAACTGTATGCGCCTAGGTACTCCACAAAATGCTCGAATCCTCTATCGTATGCCGTAACCATAGACTAAGCGCGGAGTGAATGATAAGTCATAAGTACCATAGATAATAGTATTGATTTTTAGAAGTGGGAAACTTATAACTTACTTCGGTCGTTGAACGTTCGAACATGCGAACTTCGTTTCGGATCATAGAGTAACCCCCCTGATCTAAACGATCAAAATTAATTTTCACAATCAAACAATCTTCACAGGGAAAAAGAACAACAAGACAAGGAAAAGGAACCGATCAAAACTGAGAAACTGGATGAAATCAAACCGGAGCCCGTACTAGACAAACCCACCAGCACCGAGCCCGAACCACATCCGGATACCACCAGGAAGTCTCCAGACAAGACTGTGAAAGAGGAACGGATTGAAACTCCACCCACACTGGACAGGGTTGAGAAGGAAAGAGACCGGTCTCCGATTAAAATGGAGGAGAGTGCTGAAGTCAACTCTACTTGTGGTTAGTATATTTTAACAGCCTTATTCATGGACAGTTTTAAAAACCTATTTAAGTTATCGAATGTTTTGTCTCTTTCTAACGACGTCTGAATTTAATTTGAGCGAAGGAGACAAATCATTTGTTAACTAAAATAAGTTTTAATATATGAATATGGTCGGTATTTATTTGCTGTTTATCAATTTTGTTGCGGGGAAAAGAGGTTATAAGTAATCTCTAAGGGCCTTATTAATAAACTCGGATGAGCGAAGGATTAATTTTAGTCCAAGGTTTTAGAATTGACTCGATTATTCTGAATAGCGGGGTATTCACGATTTTATTAACGCGAATGGAAGTCTAGTATAGTTTTTTCATAGAACCAATTTGCAATACAGCAAATTATAATATTACGATGTTAGGCAATTGGTTAATCTGCGTTACCATTGTAGTGGAGACGAGCCGAGTGCTACAGAGATGTGTAAAAATCCAGCCACATAATTTCAATTAGTATGTATGAGTTGCAATATGATGTGTCAATAGTGTATTTGACTATGATCGATTTTGTGTATTATTTTGCGTACAAATACCTTTAAATATAACATTGTCAAATCGGTATTAAATTAGCTTGCAAGCATGAGGCAAATATTAATATTTTAAATTAAAGATCGTGAGCGTAGTGCGGACATCTTACCGTCTCTTTCACACGCGCACTATGTAATGTAAGTTAAGCGTAGTGACGTCATTAGCATTTGATTTGTATTCTTTTTATTTTACTCCCACTATAAGATTTAAAACATTTGCATCTTGTTTAATTCTGATTAGATTTATAATATGTTTTTTGTAAGATTTTAGATATGGATTTTTTGTATTGTACTGTATCAGCCCATATACGTCCCACTGCAGGGCGCGGGCCTCCTCTACAATTGATACCTTTTGATAAATATAATAAAATGGAATGAAATACCTTATACATACGCGTCTCCGCTCCATATAATTTTACACGGTTGAGTAAAATAAATTTACCTAAAACAGAAAGTATACTCTAATTGTGTACACGACAAAAGCTATAAATGAATGTTAAAGGTCCTTTGTCAGAGTCGCTGACCCCGCCCCGCGAGATGGCGCTCACACCGCCGCTACCTGATGATGACGACGACCTGGACCTCATCCTCGGAGACATCGACGGCATCCTCAGCGATGATGATGACGACGCGCGGTTCAAGCAGAAGCCTGATAAGTAAGTGATATTTTCAATATTTCTCTCTCTCTCTTCAGCCACAGGAAATCCACTGCTGAACATAGGCCTCCCCCAAGGATGCATATCGACCTGTTGTCGTCGACCTGAATCCAGCGACTTCCTGCGATCATAACCAGGTCGTCCGTCCACCTGTAGGCGAGCGTCCCACACTGCGCTTGCCTGCACGTGGCCTCCACTCCAGGACCTTACGGCCGCAACGAACATCAGTTCATTCATTACAAATATTTATTTGTATTGTGGTGTATCAGCCCATATAATTCCCGTTTATATCAATTACTTGTTCATCTTATTTGGCCTTTAATGGGGAAAATCCTTAATTTATTCAATATCCTCGCAAATCCTCCCATCCAACCAAAAACATTTTGTCGTTTAAGTTTAGCACGCTTCACAAATCACAGTACTGTATCAACCCATATACGTCCCTCTGCAGAGCACGGGCCTCCTGCACAATCAAAAATACGATTGAGAGGGGTTAGGCTATATAGTCTACCACGCTGGCCTAGTGCGTGTTGGCGGGCCTTTACATACCATAAAAAATTATACAAATCACTATGGTATGCAGGTTTCCTCACGATATTTTCCTTCACCGTTATAATGCGTCACAAATCACAATAAATAACAACAACTATTTTTTCTAGACCAGAACCCCCGGCTAAAACTAAACCCACAGTTGATTTAAGAAGCAAACTGCCGCCAAAACCCACCACCGTTGACAACAAGAAAACACAAAGACAGAAAATTGTGTTCAACGACAATGAAGATAAAAAGAAAAAAGGTAAATACACCAGTTTATTATATATACAGGAATAGGTTATAATATAAAAAATGAGCCAGTTATTACCATGTTATGTTGAATGCTTGACATTTATCCCATTAATATTTATCAAATGTATAATGGTTTTTTAGCTTTACATGAATATTACACATTGAAATAAAACGAATTCTTACGGATTTTATCGCGAATCTGATTTAATTTTTACATTTTTTAACTTCCCTTTTTTTTTATCAGCCCACATACGTCCCACTGCTGGGCACGGGCCTACTCTACAATCGAGAGAATCGATTGATAGTGGTTAGTGGTTACTTCCCATTACTTTATTTCAATTTACCAAATGTTTCTTGCTTGTTTACTTGTAAATGGATTTACCTTTTTTGCTCTTTGTATTTTAAATGAGGAAACTAATAGACACAATAAAACTGTTATATATAACTATAACTACACTTTGTCGAAGTAATTATCTCTGGCTTGTGCCTACTCTATATATTTCAAATATGTTTCCATTGCTCTGGAGGTTATTTAAAGATTATGACGTAACTGTAATTTATGGAAAATAAGCTGTTACATCTCTGAAGCGTATTTAAATATTTTTATATACATAATTGTAAATTGCAGAAACTTTTTTATTTCTGTCTATTATGATGTATGTTTTTCTTGAATAGAATAACAATGAATCTAATTATTTTTGTTCACAGATAAATCGCCGCCTACCAAAAAGGCGGTGGTGAGTTCAACTAAAAACGACGACGACAGCGCTGAAAAGAGACAGGTAAGGATTAAAGCTCTTTCTATTTGACATTTAACATCCGGCTTGAAGGACCACAAAATATTTTCATTTGGATAAATAAATGGTGCAACTAACAGAGTGCCTTCAATTTTACTCTATCATTAATTTTGTTGATCGTACTCTCGATTGTAGAGGAGGCTCGTACCTAAAGCCTCTCAATCGTACTCTCGATTGTAGAGGAGGCTCGTACCTAAAGCCTCTCAATCGTACTCTCGATTGTAGAGGAGGCTTGTGCCCTGCAGTGAGACGTATCTGGGCTGATGCAGTACAGTATTCATTTTGTTGCTGTTTAAAAAATTTCTGATGAAATGCTGTCATGAAACTTTACATATAAGTTGCCATAATTATAAATATTTACTTTCATATACATTAAGTGGATAAAGTTTTGAAAAACGCAAGTCACAACATGATTTCTTTTTATGCAATACTGTAATTGCTAATATTGTTCTATATAAACTTGACTGCTTCGGTGGCGTAGTACGGTATGATTGCAAAGCTGAGGTCTCGGGTTCGAATCCCGTGTCGGGCAAAATGATATTGGATTTTCCTATTCGTTATCAGCCCGGAGTCAGGAATTTGTGCCCGAAATGGCGATAAGCTCGCCCCCTATCACATCGTTGCACGGAACATACAAGGCGAAACGTGGGTGTCCTGGTTACACCTCTGTCTACCCCTTCTGGGAAAAACGCGTGAGTTTATGTATGTATGTTTTGTTCTAGACGCCTCAAAAAACCGTATCAACAGCGCCAAAGAACAGACAGAGAATAGTCTTTGATAAAGAGGTAAGGCATGTCTCAAATCATAATTATTTGTTAATTATTTTTTACTTTTATTGATTTTTTTATTATGTGTATTGTGTGTTAAAATATTGAAATTAATGAAAATGTCACGTAAATTTAAAATTGTATTCACATATTTAGATTTATTGTAATAGAAAAACTATGAGAAATAATTTATATACTTGGTTGTATGTGTTAATATAGTGTTAGTGTTATTTAATAATTAAATATAATAATTAAATACAGTATATTATGTTTTGATAATGAAACAGTTTTGGTGTTTTCCCATTAAAGTGTAGGATAAAAACAAATAAAATTGTAACACTTATAAAACATAATGCCTCGACTGCCTCGGTGGCGTAGTGTTACTACGGTATGATTGCAAAGCTGAGGTCTCGGGTTCGAATCCCGGGTCGGGCAATGTGATATTGGATTTTTCTATTCATTATTAGCCCGGAGTCAGGAATTTGTGCCCGATATGGCGATAGGCTCGCCCCCTATCACATCGTGGGACGGAATATACAAGGCGAAACGTGGGTGTTCTAGTAGCACCTCTGCCTACCCTTGCTGGGAAAAAGGCGTGTGGTTATGTATGTATGTATAAAACATAATGTACCGGAATACCTTATAGATATCCATCTTGTATATATTTATCTCTTAGCAATATGCAGCAAATTCTTCGCTACAGAATGCTCACAGCCTTGTTTAAATTTGGCGCGTAGTATGCCGTGTTTTACGCATACTGCGCGCCAAATTTAGACACGTCTTGAGTAATTACTACGGGGGAACAAACATCAGTCGAAGATATGTCAAGAAATGGTGAGTTTAGTTTTAAGGATGTGTCTTGGCATTTAGTACTGTGATAATTTATTTAATATTATTTTGTTAGATGATGCATTTTTATATCTATTTATGGAATTTAAAAATGTCTTTGATTTTTTTATTGATGTTAAAATATTATGGAGATTATATTTTAAGAAGCTACGTAAAATTCATTATTAAAACATGAAATCAGCCTTTTTGTCTTATGTAATATTGTCTAATTTTTACAATCGCGGTACTTAATGCCAAACGATCATATACTTAAGCGGGCGTTTTACATTATATTTAATGTTTTTTTTTGCCTGTCAACATATTGTAACACCTCCAGAAAACTATATCAAAGTAAGACAACAAAAATTTCCATTCACCCACAGGAAAAGCAAAAAGACGAAACGGAACGCAAATTCGCGAACCGCCGCGTCATACTCCAGCGCAGGGTCTCACAGAAGGACAAGGCCTTCCCGCGCGGGGCCCAGGACCCCACCAAACCCACCCTCGGTATATTCAGCCGCGCCGTCCGCACCGCCGTACACACTGACGAACCGCGGGTCGAACTGCACGACGAGGAGGACCTCCCGCGTGCCCCCCGCACCCGGACCCCCCGGGCCCCCAACGAGGGGGACACCGCGCTGGTGCTCAACCTGCCCCCCGGCATCACTGATACCAGGCTCAAGACCCTCGCGGGCAACGATTTGCAGGTAACCTCGCATAACTATTAGAGTAAGGTGTTTGTGTGATTTTTCTGATGTGGGTAAAGTATTTTGTAGGGACGAGGCAAAAATTGTGGTAGTTTGTTAGTTATATGAACAAATTTATTAAGAAATATCTGAATACCTAGTTCGTGCCTGATTGCCAAAGTATTTACCGTCACAACGTACGATAGGGTGATCCTATCGGTATGCTGGCTTATAGTTCTAGGTCCGGACAATTTATATAATGAAATATATTTTGATATATTTTTTAGCTTTAATTAATTATCCATTCCATTGCAATGGAAAATAGGTTTTTATACTGCGTAATTAGGTGCTGACATTTACTCACTAAAAGACTCATGCATTTTGAGAAATCGAATAAATCACAAAATTATACAGTTGTATTATTTTAGTTTATGTGATAGTCATGAGACAACCGCATCATGTTAAAAGTTCGTGAAAAGGCAACTGCATTACAGTGTTAGGGAGTCACAAGGCTGCACTGCGTCGTATTGTGATACTCATTGCTAGACAACCAGTTAATGATGTGATAATTCGCTTTAGTGCCGGCAAATGGCATGAAAGATGTAAGTGTTTAGTGGCATAAAGACGAATGCATCATATTGTGCTGGGGTTGTCAGAAGGCTACTACTTTGTATTGTGATAATCATCTGAAGGCATCCACTTCAAAATATTATGGTTTAATCATGACATCATAATTAACATATTATTATAGTGAGATGAGCGCATCATACGACAAGTTGTATAGTGTGTTACAGTTATCATAAGCAAACTGAGGGTTTGAGTGCTAGAAACGAGTCAATTAAAGCGTATTATAGTTTAATAGGGGCGTTATTAGAAAATAGTGTTATAGTAGGAAAGGATCGTCTTCAGATAGCCGCATCATTGTGTGACTAAAGTGTCAAAGTGCGGTAGAAAATAATCGTGATAAAGCAAACGCATCATATGTGATCGTCATAATATAACTGCATCATAACTTGCCGGAATCTGCATGAAACCCCCGTGTCCTAATACGAAAGAATTGTTAACTGAATAACTATATTATATTGCCATGATGTGCGCATCATAGTGCAATAGGTTTAAGAGTAATCTAAGATGTTTTATTACAACGCTAAAGACAGACTGGTAGACAATATTAGTCACAAGATAGCTTCGCGATTTTGGTCCAGAAAAAATAGTTATTTTTAATGAAATGAAACTGCTTTACTGGTCATGTAAATAGGTCTTATGACCAGTCAATATATATATTACTTAGTTTCTCTTTACTATACATTTGATATAATATTATTTATATTTATGTTTGGTATTCGGTAGTGTTATTTTAATAATATTCATGACTGTTTTAACATAAAAAATGTTTTCAAAGAAATACATTGTTTACGTTTTTAATGTCTGATCAATTTCTGCTGTAAAATTATTAAATGGATAAAGAGATAACTACCTTAAACGATGAATAGATCACAAACCATTTAGTTTGTAGGGATAGCGATGTTTTCATAAAAATAGTTTTTTTGGTGCCTCTTAATTTTAATACTCTATTGCAAAATTGTTTGTTTTTTTTAAGTTTGTTGAACGCATCAGAGACATCACACAAATACAAATTTTAGATTTAAGTAATCCCTCAATCGATCTGTGATACGATAATGTGATATTTATTTATGTATATTTTTAATATTAAAAGTAATATTCAAATTAGTAAGGACCTTTTCAGTGGATATTGTATGTACTCTTTAGATATTTTTAATGTAAGATTTTAAACCTTTGACTTGCATAAATAAAATGCAAGGATGATAGGCTGTGATCTTGTAATTATTAAACGCTTTTAATAAATACACCCAACAGTCACATACATAGTCCTGACCTCGCACTAAGATCGAGTCTTGTGTCGTGGGTATCAGAAACTACGAGAGACTTTTCGGTCTCACAAACAGCCAGACCGAACCCGCGCCTCTCGTTTCACAGGCGGCTTCTAACCAACTGCCCCACGGAGGCTAATAGCGGTATTTTTCTGTACAAGGTTTCTTTACTAATAAAAAAAACAGATGAAGTTAATTGAAAATAACAATGAATTGACTATTTGTATTGAATTTACATTGGTTTAATTATTTTATTCAAAGTACGTATATTGATATTTTTTATGTCATAAATGATTCGAGATATACTCAGCATTTGGAAAAATTAGGATTCCCGAGTTACTTAAATATGTTGGAATAACCAGCTCATCTATGAAAATTACAATGTACATATTTTCATATTGAATACTAGAAATTATGGACTCAAGTAATATTTTTTTTGTGAAAAGATTTATCAAATTGCCATTGAAAAGGTCCTTATAATGTGCAAAGTTATTTATTAAATGTTTTTACTTAAATTTTCTCGTTGAATATTTAACTGTAGAAAAACGTAAATAAAAAAAGATTAAATTAAATAACAGAGTATAATATGTACTTCAAAGGTTTAAAACGTAAATTGCATACATATTTTGATAGCAATAACTTTGAAGCAATTACTCAATTTGCTAAAATACATTATTTTTTATTTAAAAATATGAATCACTTTGCATAGTACGATTTTGGTGATAACGCACAATTATTCTACAAAACAATTTATCTGTGATAAAAATAATATGTTGCGTAGTTTAAATTTATGGAATTATTTTAACACGTTCCATGTATTTTTTAATTGATGGGGATGCAATTTCGAATGCTAAACAGAAAATGATTGGATTTTAGCATTTCAATGCATTGAATGTCAAAGTTAAAAATCGACTCAAAAGATAATGAAATATAGATTTTTTACGAAATTCAAAATATGTATCCCTATGTATGAAGTATATAATGAGTATATAGCTTCAATATTATGTATCTTGAGAACGTATTCTATACACCAAAAAAATATTTTGTCGCATATTTTAAGATATTTGTGCGTATTGAGTTTGTTGAATGCACGTTTTTGTCCAATTTTTATTCTGGAGTACAATTACGATATGGCGTAATTGTATTACATTTTATTTAATTGTACTCTACGTTTGAGAATTTTATGTTTACATTTTTCAATATGTTTTCATATTGTAATTGTATTCTTATTTGTCGGGAAAAGCGTTGAGTAAGATAACATATAAAGTAAATTATGAGCTTCATTTATTTGCTTAAAAAAGCTCCAGTAAATATAATAAATTAACTGACAAATATTTATATATTTATGACGCAAGAATGTTTGTCTTTGGTTGTAAGATATTATTACAATGATTATGAAATTAATGAATTTTGAACAAAATATGAGACTGACTATCAAATCGTTTTCAGTCACAAATCTTACTCAATGCTTTTCTCTTACTCTCAAATATTTGTAAAATATCTCAAGTCATTGGTTCTCAAAATATGTCGAAAGTCCCCCTTGATATGTCAAAACCAGGGGCGTTTTAGTATTATTTTAGAAACCACTGATTTGCGCCAAGCAATAATGTATACTCCGATAAGTGGTTGTTTTGTGAAACATTTTATTAATTTTGTATTATATTAACCCTTTGCGGCCATTTTAGTATTAAGTATTTTATTTAATATGTAGGGATGTATATTTGTAACATTAGACTGTGTATTCGTAAATGATTTGTATGTCACCAAACCGCAATATGTAACGTTTTATGTGAAATAACTATCTATGTATGGAAATTTTCATCTCATCATTATTTGTATGTTCCAAACACATCTCCACTTTAGGGGTATATCTTATTGCCTGAAAACCTAGTGTATACCAAAAGGACGGCTGAAAAAACGCGACGGATTAATGTTCCAGAACTTGGTATTGAATAAGGAAGAGCGCAGCGCAACGATCACGTTTAAAAACCCCGCCGCTGCCGAGACGTTCAAGAGAAAGTTTAATTACAAAATGGTTGCTGCCAGCAGATTAACTGTCATATTGCGTTAATACGAACTACAGAGGTTCTCAAACTTTACGGTGTTTGCAACACGCGTGAGATCTTCCACGGGGCGAGAATGGAGGCGTGGTGTTTTCATTGTTAGTTCAAATTGAGAACGCATTGTTGAGTGTGAAGGCACGCCCCCCGTTAGTTTGAGAACCTCTGTCATATGTGGTTTAAAATTGCTTATATAAGCATAGTGTTATTTCTTAGCATTTTTCAGTAATACATTTCTGTACTAAAGGACTATGTACTGAAGTTGTTTTTTTATTTAAGAATTATATAATGCGGTCGTACTATGACTTATTTTAATTAGGTGTAATTTTTGTTCTTTTCTGACAATAATGTGAACTGCCAAAGTTTGGGAGTATCTGTGAAGTATAAAAAAATATTTTTTGTGTTTATTGTGGCTTTTTCAATATTTTTTAGCATCTATAAACAATTGAAGTTGGCATATTTCGGGAGGAAAAATAAAAATATGATTGTTTCTGATACTTTCAAACTTTTTGTTGTACTATAGTTTGTCAGGTTTCTTATCCTTGAAAATGATTATGGTTTAAAAATATAACTATTTTATTAATTTTAACAATTTGTATTGCGGAAAACATGGTTTACGTAAAATAATGTTAGTTTTGTTCGACAAAACTTAATATGTTCTTATCACATTGTTGGTCATAATTCCTAGTATTAATTTTACTTTGGGTTTAGTTTGATTTGGTATAGTGGCTAAGATTAAGAATATATTTTAACTAGGTCTTATAAGCAATGAATCTGGATTATTCATGATGAGTACATAAGTTGCCTGGTTTTTGGCTTTTATCATAACTTAATTACCTCTTTGTGAAGTGGCGTGATGTTATAAGCCAATAGGCTTCATCCATAAACGAGATATTATGTAACAAAAAAGCAATATTTTGAGATAAAACTGTTATCAGATTGGTACATTTTTTTTTATTATTATCGGCTATGAATTGTGTTTGAAGAAGTGTTATAGGGCTAAGTCATTTTGGTACATGAAAGCAAATTAATTTTTAATTCCCACATATATCCTTTATATCTATTTGAGATTTTTTACAACATACTTTAGTGTAGAAGATTTTAAAAGCCAAATCTTTTTCAAAGCAATAATAATTATTAATCAAGTATTTCATATTACAAGTTCAACAATGCGTTAATTTTTGTCTTCGTTGTAGAATATTGTGGTAATGGAATAATATTTGAGTGTTTAGAATGTTTCAGTTTTTCTAAATTATCACTTAGAAACTATGTAACCATATGATTGTTGCATTGAATATCCTTTTTATGATGCTGTAAAGTTACATTATATATGTTTAGAATGTTACTTTATTACAATGTAATAATTTTAATTTGTCAATATCATTTAATATGTGAGATACTACGATTTTTCTAAGTTTTGGCTACTAATAGAAAAAATAAAAATGTCTACCTGAGAATTTTGTATATTTTATATACAAAATAAGACATACATAATGTTTTTTAACGATTATTATATTTATTTATAATAGACGATCATTTTACGAAAATTCAATAGTATGTGACCACTTTAATGTTGCCAATTGATGAAAGAATGTTGTAGTATCTCTGGCAAATATATTGTAATAGTACCGTAGGTTTTAAATATATATTTAAAGTAATAATACAGTTATTTGTTTATTGACGATTAATATAGTCAAATATATTACTGTGTCCGCTAAAAACCAGTTATACCCATTGTAAAATCTTGTAAGTTGCTCTTTCACACATAGAATAGAAATTACAGAATTTTGTAACTTAGGTGCTAAATAATTTATGACTTTCACGAAGGTATCACATAACTTGAAAATTTTATTTTCAAATAAATTCAATATGAAACTCTATAAAAAACAAGAGTTGGATAATAGCAGACCGGCATAATTTTGCCAAAAATCAATATCAATCAATCAGGTATATTGTCTGGACGGAACTAAACTGTCTTCTGGACTTAAAAATCTGACTGCCAAGTCTGAATTAAGAAACGAATTATTTCAATATGGGCGTTTATGTATCCTTAAATATATGTAACATAGATATATACTTGTAAACAGAAAAATGTTTACGAATAGTCCCTGATGTATTGAAATCTATATTTTCTTCATATAACACATTATTTTTAAAATTCAGTGAATTAAAAAAAGAACAAAAGTATCAAAATGTATGTTATTTGCAACATTTTAATGCAAATTTGTTTGAAGTTAAAGGGGATTTTCTATAATAAGTTTTTGCTTCCCTTACTTCAAATATTATGTATACTAAGTTACTTTACATATAGTTTCTAACAGTATGTATATAACTACGAAACAATGCTTATAAAAAGTGCAGTGTAGTCAAATTACGTATGTAATTTACGATTAGGTTTGATTGAAAATATTTTTCTTTTTCAATATCAAGTCAATTAGAGGGTGTATTTACGTAAATTGGCTGGTACTTTTACGGGCATAGAGAAGAACAATTCTTAAGTAGCTTACCAATATGAAAAGTAAATTATGGTGATTTTATCAAAACTGGTTTTTATACACATTTCTCTGAATTATAATATAGGTAGAATTATTTGGGAACTAATGCAAATTGCACTTTTGGTAATTGGTCATACCGGATATAAAATAAAAACTAACGATCAATGCATTTTTACTCGAATCAATTTGATTACACTGCCCTTCCTATGTTATTTCGATGATGATGTTTTTTTGTTATATACATAAGTATGTAAATTAGTTTTACATTATGATTACCCCGGTTTACACAAAAAAATGTGTGTATAGATGTAATAAAAAGTTATATGACTTTTGGTGATAAAAAAGAACGAGCATTTAATTTTTTCGTAAATGCCTTTAAGCCGCCAGGAACCGTATGGACAGCGTGAAATTTATGGTCTAATGCAATCAAACTAATAAATTGGCCAATAAGATTTATGTAAATTTATTGATATTTCTATGCAACCTTTGAAATTCATACGTTGTTCCAAAAACAAAATAGATCATTAACACGGCATTATGTTGGGAATCAAGAATATTATATTTAAACGAGAGACAGGAAAACGGCTGCATGTTTTTTTTACACGAAAATAAAAGAGAAATAGGGCAAAACGTCCATAAGTAAAAAAAAACTTGAATTCTTTATTGTGAAATTTTTGTTTCATTTCGTCATATCATATGAACGATAAAAATCCCTTTAGGTTCATAAAAAAAAATAAACAATGCATTAAATTAAACAGCTCGTTCTTAGCCCTCTATTATTTAGTTACTATACAAAACATACATGCAAAAAGTGTATAAATATATTTTATAATGTAGTTAATACATTAAGATATGTATAAAATATATGTTTCCTTGGTTGTACGTGAACAAACGTAATAATGATTGTTACACATTAGTGTCTAGGTATAAGTTTAATGTACGAATTAACGTTGGCTGAAGAAATTTGGATTTTATTTCGTAATGTTTGCGTGTTTTTAATTTACTTACCATTTAAATATTTTTTTAGTTCAGATTGGTAATCTAAACTGCTTTTTATTAGTGGATTATACGATACTTTATCAAATTAGATTGTTAAGTAGTTCCGTTGCGTGAAAATTTGTACTAAAGTTTTTTGGTTTTCAAAAATTCACCGATGCCTTCACATCCTCAATTTTAGTGTAGAAAATAAAGTAATTTAAAAATAACATAGTTTTCATTAGGAAAATATAAAAGATCGTCAGTAAGACTAGTTATAATCGGACGAAAAATTAGATTTTGCATTTAGATTTTTTCAAACTGTAAATTTAAAGAATGGTTAACATTTTAACATTTAGTATAATATTTTAACCCGTGTTCGAGACTTTGCATGCCCATTAAATATCTTTCTAGATCGTCGATTTCTTCTGTAGGAAATACCATGTTTCAAAATAGTTTTTAACCATTAGTTTTATAGTCGTGATTGGTTGACAATACTTATATTAATTTCTTAGAATATGACTACTTTTCCTTTAGTGATACAATACCTAAAAAAACGAAACTAGAATTTTATACGTAACCTGCCAGTTCATTCATGGTTTCTGTTTACGAAAATAAATCCAAATTATCTAAATATATAGCATTTACCAGTATCTTATGTTTTGTTTGATTGTAAAAAAAAGTTTTCGGTAGTTAGATTGGAGGGTATAGCATATAGCTTGTTTGTACTCGCTTGATAGTCTGTTGTATGCAATAAATGTGTCTATAGATTACTGGTTTTCTTACCTGTACCTTTATAAACGATCTCACAATAAAAGCAGTGGAGAGGGAGATTTTTAAAATGTGTTTTAATATTTTGTAAGATTATGAACCCTCGTGTATTAGTTTTAAGGTATGTTTTCACAATTTATATTTGTGTTGATAAAAAAACAGTTGTGTAATGTAATTTATTATGTAAATGTGTAAATATGTTTAAGATTAAGTAATAATTTAAGTGTAATGTGGTTTTTATCGACGCAAATGTAAATTGCGTTAAAGAATTTGCAAAACTTAAGTCTAGATTACATATTCGACAATATGGTTCGTTTGTGTAATCAAGATATTCGTGTATTTTTAAACCCTGTGGGCTGTTTTTTTAACGTTGCAATACGAAAATTCTGATCAAATATATAAGATACATAAAATGTTAAAAAATACTCGTTTGGTGTTATTTCAAAGAAGCCCATAGAAGTTTAAATCGTTTTCTTTAATAAAAAATGGAAACATTTTTTTTGGTTCGCCCAAAATATCGTGTCGCGTTTTACCGTGAAAAAGACTGAAAAATCATATCAATAAAAGATTTAATAATTTCATATATTGTTTTATTTTTCTACAAACCTTATCAAAAAGTAGGAAACTAATTCTTACACTCTATCTAGATAATAAATCCACTTTTAGCGGTTTGATCAAATGAGTATTTAGGCCGTATTTTTGCTATTTGATGAAATTAATTAATTATTACTTTAGTATTTTTTAAAATTACGTTGTAACTTATTTTTTTGTATTTGAAGTACAAAATATTGTCAAGTAAATTATCTACACAAACAGTTCAATTGTATTACGTAATTTATTTTTTAAATTATCAATTCACAATACTCGCATTACATTATATGAGCAAAATTGGTGCAATAAATAAAAACTTATTCTTAAAAACTACATGATACTCAGGACCATACTTATTTCCATTTTATTTCAAATGTCCAAGTTGAACAATATTCTTGAAGTGAAACTTCTTTAGCACCGTTGTAATCTAAAAAAATCTATGAAACGAAAAAGTGACACCAAAATAGTACTAGGGACATAAAGGAGGGAGGAGGTTAGAGATTTCTACCCACATTCCGATGTCTAGCCGCAAATATATATCTACCCGCAATTACATACCCAGTACCCCTCACTTAGAATATTATGTCATCAATACGGTGAGTTTATAGACTATATTCCGAGCAATGGTGTAATACAATTTTGCATTAAAATTTAAAATATTTTTTGTGCTTGGTATGAACAACTTTTTAATTATCCCAATATTTCTGATACTCTATAACTATCTCATTCTTTCGTAGGGTATTTTTCTAAAGTTTCACTTCTGACGTATATGAATTGCACACACAATTAATAGTGTATGTTTAAAATAATTTTGTGCATTAATTTAACAGTGTTATTAAAACATTGCAACGAGCAATACATTTTTTGATAGTCAATACACATACACAGTTCAATGGATACAATTATGTAGGCCAGATAGAGCAACCAGTCGCTACAATTATGCCGGCCAGTTCATGACCGCATATACACAGGTCGAATCCTTAACACATGTAAATGTCACTATGATGATTTTCCATCAGTGTACACTACTGTACAGTAGATAATATCTTACCACAATTGTTATTGTTGCTGTATTGTATCAGCCCATATACGACCCACTGCGGGGCACGGGCCTCCTCTACAATCGAGAGTATGATTGAGTGTGGTTAGGCCATATAGTCCACCACGCTGGCCTAATGCGGGTTGGCGGACTTACATACCGTAGAAATTCTTTAAAATCGCTACGGTATGCAGGTTTCCTCACGATGTTTTCCTTCACCGTTAAAGTGCGTGGTGATTGATTATCAATACACACATAACTCCGAAAAGTCAGAGGTGTGCCCTGGGATTTGAACCCGCGACCACCGTGAACATGTAGGCAGCCGAGTCTGGTCCGATACCACGAGGCCACCACGCACTTGTTATATATAAATAATTATAACCGACAGTCACATACATAGTCCTGTCCCCACACTAAGATCCAGTCTTGTCGTGTATAACTACGAGAGACTTTGGTCTCACAAACACCCACATCCGAAACAATACCTGTGGGTCATAAAAACATTCCGGTGCGGGGATCGAACCCGCGACCTCTCGTTTCACAGCCGGCGTCTAACCAACTGCGCCACGAAGCCTGTCTGTTGGACCTATGGGAGTCAATAAATCTTCTACGTATTGTCAAATAAAACGTATCTTACATACATTATTTTCTTATTTATATACTGGCACCAAACACTGGGATACATAACTTTTAAATAGATCACAATAGTTCAACATTTCTTACGTAGTATATCTTAAATTCCAGCCTCAACATAATATCAATAAAAATGTACACCAGTACATACCATCTTTAAGAAAGAGTATTATACTTCATAAAAGGCGGTAACCCACATGTCACCCTTATTACCACCCTTGTTAAAAAAACAACCTTTTAATAGTTTCATTATTTGTGGCCATATTTTTAACTCATCAACTTAATGCTGAACAACTTTTGATTAAATTTTTCTACTGAATCTGTTCAGACATAAAAACCGTATTTTTTACATATTTTTACCAAACGAGTTTGCAGTGGTATTTTAAAGCTATGAACTAAACCAGGGATATCGACCAAACCCAAAAGAATATCGGTTTCTAAAGGTCGAAATTGGTTTTCCAGGGTCGACATTAAGGAAAACTGATGTTGGGGATTACAAAGATCTAAAAATCGACCCCTATTAATTAACACAAGTTCTTAATTGAAACTTTCAAAATACTTTTTAAGTTCTGTGACATGTACTAACTTTTATAAAAATGTCTAATAATTTAGTACTTAGTATTATTGTTATCTATACTTTTACATATTTTGTATCAATAGGAACAAAACTAGAAATAGGATTTTCAAAGTAAGTTGGCTGTGGGGGGTTACTCTACGATTCGAAACGAAACTCGAACGTTCGGACGTTCGACGTCTGCAGTACGTTTTTAATTCTCCACTTCTATAAATCAACACTATTCTCTAAGATACGTATAATTCAGTGTATAGTTAAGACGTACGATTAGAGGATTCGAACATTTTGTGCAGTACCTAGGCACATTCGTACAGTTCTACGTGCGACGTCCGAAGTTTCGAGTTTCGTTTCGGATCATAGAGTAACCCTAGTTTTGGAAAAGGAGTCTCCTCGGTAATTTGTGAATTCCTGAACTATACAATGAATTAAAACACATAATTATCTCTATAACTGAGGAAGGACGCGATGTTGAAGTACTTGGGCATAGCTTCTAGTATTTTCTTGTATTCCGTGGTGTAATCTTCGGGATCGTGTATCTTATGCGAGTGGTGCGTGAAGTCCATCGCTGGCTGAGTTTGCAGGGATATCGGCACCTGCGTGTACATTGCTGGTTATTCATGTTTAAGATTAGTTGGTTTGTAGGAAAAGAAGTAGTGGAATGAGTTGTTGATTTAATAATTGTGAGATAAAAATTGTATAGTATTGTTTTAATATGAGGCAAACACGTATATCAATATGGGTCTATTGACTACTACATCAGAATTATGTAAATAATTTCTTACAAGATAGACATTAATATAATATTGCAAGCCGAGATTTTTTGTGAGTGGGATTTCTCTTAGTGGCAAAACATTTCTTTCTTGTTAATTCCCCAGTCAGTTTTAAATGCTTGTTCTTATTTAATAACATCTGTGATGTACACTGACTGCTTCGGTGGCGTAGTAGTACTACGGTACGATTGCAAAGCTGAGGTCACGGGTTCGAATCCCGGGTCGGGCAAAGTGATATTGGATTTTTCTATTCATTATCAACCCGGAGTCAGGAATTTGTGCCCGATATGGCGATAGGCTCGCCCCCTATCACATCGTGGGACGGAATATACAAGGCGAAACCTGGGTGTTCTGGGAGCACCTCTGCCTACCCCTTCTGGGGAAAGGCGTGTGTTTATGTATGTATGTGGTGTATATGTTTATGTGGCACGATCCAGTAATCATTTACTATCAATTTATATCTTTAGTCGTTTCTCTGACATATGCTTTAAAAAATTATCTTCATGATCACCACCATCTTCATCATACAAAATAATAATTCAAAATTATTAAAAAATAAAAAATATCCACACTTACGAATAATTATACTAAATTAACTAAACCATCACCAATACTTACAATGAAAGTAGCGTTGAACACGACAGGTAGCGTGACGTCACTGTACGTCGCAGTGGATTGGTAGATGATGTAAACCGGCCTGTCTTGCTGCTGGAACGCGGGTTCGATGGGGGAAGATAGCGACCACGAAGTCAGGTTCACGTTGGGACGAGGCCATATCGTTATTAGGTTGTGGTTGGCGCCTGAAGTATAAAAAATATTTTAGACATTATGGGTGACTTAAATCACCACTTTATTGAATTACACAAAATCGTCAGGTTCTTCTTCGCTAAGAATATTGAATTTTTTAAAATCCAAGTATGCCCTAGTTTATCATCCAAGCCCACTTGAAAATCAATTTGTATAATATAGGAATTCTAAATTATAAAGACTAAAATAATATCTGCTCATAGGAAATCGACGTGAAGCGACAGTTCAGCTGTCGCGTTTCGTTAGGTGCTTGAGATTGACGGATGCCCAATATCCATTTTCTCTTCCTTTATCCTTCCCGTTCCCCTCCCAATTGGGCAACACATCCATGATCCAGCGTTGTGGATGTTCATGGGCGGCAGTGATCACTTACCATCAGGTCACCTGTTTGCTCGTTTGCCGGACCTGTGCAATAAATAAAATGTATGGGAAATATATAAATTCCGAGTAATACTCACCAGTAATGTTAAATGTGTAGGTGCAAGTTTGTCCCACACAGCTGCGGGTCTGCACCCGCGCCGAGGCTGGGGGGGTGAACGGCGCGGGCGGGTCCGTGGACACGAACAACCCTCTGTGTCTGATAATTATTACATATTATTCAAAAACCTCAGAACTTTACATTTTGTTTTTTTATGGGCTATTCCTATCTGCTCGGATAACAATAACCTTACACCATAAAAAGTTTGACATAAAACATGTAAATTGCGTTTTGAATTCAATCTATTTATAACAAATTGAAAGCAGTTATAATTACACATTTTTTAAAAGCCTAGCAGCAACAAAAAGTATACAAAATCACAGTTAAAATCTTCTTACATAGCTACAAAAACCTAAACACGGCAAACATAGTTACAAACACCTAAAAACACATACAAGTGTGGCAAACATAGCTACAAAAACCTAAACACACTTACAAATGCGGTAAACATAGTTACAAAAACCTAAACACACTTACAAATGTGGCAAACATAGTTACAAAAACCTAAACACACTTACAAATGTGGCAAACATAGTTACAAAAACCTAAAAACACTTACAAATGTGGCAAACATAGTTACAAAAACCTAAAAACACTTACAAATGTGGCAAACATAGTTACAAAAACCTAAACACACTTACAAATGTGGCAAACATAGTTACAAAAACCTAAACACACTTACAAATGTTGCAAACATAGCTACAAAAACCTAAACACACTTACAAATGTTGCAAACATAGTTACAAAAACCTAAACACACTTACAAATGTTGCAAACATAGTTACAAAAACCTAAATACACTTACAAATGCGGCAAACTTGTTATAAAAAAGCTAAAATTACTCACAAATGCGGTCCAAAAGTGGCCCTGAACAGCGGCAGGTCGCAGTACACCTGGCGGGTGCAGTCTCGCTGGAAGTCGGTGTGTGTGTGCAGGTGCAGCGCAGCGGCAGACAAGGCCGCCTGCACGCGCGCCACCGTGTACGTGTCCCAGCGACTCACGAATATGCCCGAGGTTCGCGATTGTAGAGCACCAGACGCGTTGTAGGAGGAAATTTGTGAATGCTGAGGAATGGAAAAAAGGGTTATAAATCCTTTGAATGCTGGACTTTATTAAAATAATAATTACGCTTTTTAAGGGAACAATTGGGTGAAGTAACTTATTTTGGTAAGTGTAAGTGCGTGGTGGCCTGTTGGTAACGGACCAGTCGCGGCTGCCTACATGTTCACGGTGGTCGTGGGTTCAAATCCCAGGGCACACCTCTGACTTTTCGGAGTTGTGTGTGTATTGATAGCCAATCACCACGCACTTTAACGGTGAAGGAAAACATCGTGAGGAAACCTGCATACCGTAGCGATTTTAAAGAATTTCTACGGTATGTAAGTCCGCCAACCCGCACTAGGCCAGCGTGGTGGACTATATGGCCTAACCACTCTCAATCGATTATGTCGATTGTAGAGTAGGCCCGTGCCCAGCAGTGGGACGTATATGGGCTGATAAAAAAAAACTTATTTTGGTAGAGGTCAGAATTATTACGAAGGTAAAAAAAAGTATCTTTTGAGTGTAAAGCTTTTAGGCTGACTTTATAGTATCTTAGAGTGGCTTAAAAGGTAAAGTGAAAAATATAACATAAAAAGAGAAGTTTGCAATTTGATTTCTTCCACATCCTTCCATAACAAAAGAATAAAATAAATAAATAAAATGAAATCCACAGAAATACTCTAAATCAACCCCTTTTCCTTTATATTCTTTACCCATCGTCTCTAGTACATAAAATTTACAAAGGAATCATTATGTTTTACCCAATTTAACTTAACAATGTACAACAAATGACTGAAATACTCACAAACCAGTAATGTCTCTGCGTGGAAGGCCCTTGGTCCCAGTATGGGCTGAACGGTATGAACATGAGCACCACGCACGCCGCTCCCACTACACACAGCACCATCCACATGCGCTTGCGAGAGAACAGCAGTTCGATTCCCGACTGAAACCAAAATTTTGAGTTTTAGTATTTTAAAAAAAGTTTTTTTTATTGCAAAGAATGGCGAGACGAGCATGCCATTTGTCTGATATAAGCGATACGACCGCCCATAGACAGTAGCAAAACCAAACACCATAAATTACAAAGTAATTTTTGGCATTCCACTGCGCTCGCCATCCTGAGACAGTTAAGTCTTATGTTCAGTAGTTGCGCTGGCTACAATGTCCTTCAAACCGGAACACAACAGTGCGTTTACACTGCTGTGTGGCGGGAGAAATAGACATTGCGGTGGTACCTACCCAGGCAGCCTCTTACTTATGAGAGACCTACCACATATAAAGCCTACAAACAAAAGTATATGCTGAGATGTTAATATAGGGTCGCGGATTCGAATCCCAGGGTACAGCTGTGACTCACAGTCTTGTGAAGGAAACCATCATGATCTGTGTACATAGCGACGTGCAAGATTTTCTATGGCACTTGAACCAACAAACTGCACTGTGCCCGCTTTGTTAATGGCCTAAGCTCTTTCACATAACCACACGCCTTTTTCCCAGAAGGGGTAGGCAGAGGTGCTACTAGAACACCCACGTTTCGCCTTGTATATTCCGTCCCACGATGTGATAGGGGGCGAGCCTATCGCCATATCGGGCACAAATCCCTGACTCCGGGCTAATATTGAATAGAAAAATCCAATATCACTTTGCCCGACCCGGGATTCGAACCCGAGACCTCAGCTTTGCAATCATACCGTAGTACCACTACGCCACCGAGGCAGTCTCTTAAGCTCTTTCAATTGAAGTAAAACCGACTATTTTTATTTTAAAATAGATGGACCGGATCTCAATTTCATAATTCTACATCAACGAGTACCATGTCGGATTTTAGGCACACAGACAGACAACAATTCTTTTAGCAGCAATCCTATTAGGTTCCTTTTATTGGTACATTACTTTAATCACAAAAAAATCTCTTTCTCTCTGTTCAGCCACAGCAAGTCCACTGCTGAATATAGGCCTCCCTCAAAGATCTCCACACTGACCTGCTGGAAGTGGCCTGCATCCAACCACTTCCAGCAACACTAACAAAAAAATCTAAATAAATAAATACTTACAACTGTAGCACAGACTATAATAGCCAGACCGACGTTTATCATCGCTATGGTAACGTCAGGAGTGTCGGTGGTAGAACGACCCATAATGGGAAGGATGATCGCGTTGAACCGCAGGGCCAATGTTAGCATGAACATCGACGAGGGCAGAGAGAATACCACCTCCATCAGTAGGTGTTGCCAGGCTGGAAAAAATAAAAAAATACTGTTATTATTATCGATCGAATCGATTTTTGAAACAAATCGATTGAATTCGATTGACGAGAGATTGACGATTGAAAACTACTCATTCATAAATATTATATTTTTAAAAGTATTTAAAGTAAGTAAAAGGTTTGTCTACAATATCGTTTTACTCCTGTCTTTTTTCTTTCCGCTCTCCCTTCCAATTACAAACGCCGGTAAAGTATCTACGATCCAAATTTTGGATATTCATGTGCGGTAATATTATTTACCATTAAGTAGGCTCTTCGATCGTTTGAAGGATTAAAATACCGGTATTATGTATTATAATATTCATGTTAACAACATTGGAATGGCTCCGGAGCCTCTCCGGCCGCATCTTAACATATTGTATACTATTATTTATGATTGATTTCGTTTGAAACTAGATTGGCCTAAAGTCGTATTTAGCCTGTAACATATACAGGGTGATTTTTCACGGATCAGATCGAGTTTAGACTACATTGAGCATTTATAAAATTATTGATAATTTCAAATTTTAACTATATTTATATGAATAATATTAATTGTATATCCAGTCGAACGTCCCGACTGCTATAAAGGTTTATCAATGTAATGTCAACTTAATGTCAGTTTTAATAGGGTATATTTTAACTGTCAATGTCAATGAAATTACAGCCTTAACGTAAGTATAAATAGGGTATATTTTAAAAAAGCTGAAGTCAGTTTCACTACTACTATAGCAGTCGGGCCGTTCCAGTAGTTAAGGATCAAATCGAGTCTACAACTTTCAGATTTGATCTAAAAAATTTTTATATAATTTTTTTATGCTAACATAACATCCTCACCTTCCAATCGCACGTATCTGACGACAGTGAGCGACACTAGCGCCATCACGGACATGATGAGCAGCGGTACGGATATGACGTATCGCACGCTGATAAGTGCGGGTACACAGCATAGTATTAACAGTATTACTGACATCAGCAGGCGGGTCGCTGCCATCGCTTGTAAGGTGCGGATGCTGCGGTTTAAGCCACTCTAAAACAATATATTAGTCGATAATTAAATATAGTAAATCGCCAAACCCACAATAAAAGAAAGCATTATGAGGAAACTTGCTATCAAACAGATTTTCAAGAATTTACATAGCATGTGAAGCCCACCCGTAGTAGGCCATCGTGGAGAAATATGGCCTAACCCATCCCAGTCGAACGTGTGTAGGCTGGATTAGTAATGCGAAGCTTTCCTCTGTCATATGTAACTAAATAATGATAAAGATTCATTGTTTTCAATGCTAAGTCTTACTGTTCTATCAGACATACCTACATACATAAACTCACGCCTTTTTCTCAGAAGGCAGAGGTGGTACCAGAACACCCACATTTCGCCGTGTACGTTCGTCCCACAATGTGACAGGGGGCGAGCCTATCGGCATATCGGGCACAAATTCCTGACTCCGGGCTGATAACGAATAAAAAATCCATTATCACTTTGGCCTTTTCGGGATTCGAACCCGAGACCTCAGCGTTCAGTCTTGACTGTTCTATCAATCTAAAAATATTTAGATTTTTGCACAAAGTGCTGGGTAGTAGGCGATTCTGAAAGTAAGTTAAAATGTGTGATGTATTTCTACTTTGAGAATTGTCTGTGAGCAACTAAATATATAAATACCTTTTTAATTCTCCAAGCGTCATATAATTGTGAGACTGCAATGGCGGCTATCAGATAAGGAATCCAATACAACGGCACCACAATCCACGGCAATGTCAAGTACCTGGAAATAATTACATTTATTTACATAAATATATATATATATATATATATTTATGTAAATAAATGTAATATATATATATATATATATATATATATATATATATATATCACCTCTACCAAAATAAGTTTTTTTTTTATCAGCCCATATACGTCCCAACGCTGGGCACGGGCCTACTCTACAATCGAGAGTGCGAATGAGAATGGTTAGGCCATATAGTCCACCACGCTGGCCTAGTGCGGGTTGGCGGACTTACATACCATAGGAATTCTTTAAAATCGCTACGGTATGGAGGTTTCCTCACGATGTTTTCCTTCGCCGTTAAAGTGCGTGGTGATTGACTATCAATACACACATAACTCGCGGTTTTTGAACCCGCGACCACCGTGAACATGTAGGCAGCCGAGTCTGGTCCGTTACCAACAGGTCACCACGCACTTCATATATAAATAAATAAATACACCCAACAGTCACATACATAGTCCTGACCCCACACTAAGATCGAATCTTGTGTCGTGAGTATCAGGAACTACGAGACTTTTCGGCCTCACAAACAACCAGAACCGAGACAAATACCTGTGTTTCACACAAACTGTCTCAGTGCGGGGATCGAACCCGCGGCCTCATGTTTCACAGCCGGCGTCTAACCAACTGCGCCACGGAGGCTGTCAAATTTGATTTTTTCGATTCGGAAATTCTCCTATTAGTTGGTCGAGATTTGAATTTCCGCGGGTATGGTGTCAGGCTCGGCCGTCATAAAATCGTGGTAAAGAAATACATTTACCTAGCGGTGTGTAGCACTATTTACCTCTTTGGGGATATAATCGTGAGCTTATATATACATATGTTTTTTTTACAGTTATAATAAAAAAGAAAAGAAAGAAAAAGACTAGTTATTGACACAACATGGAAGGCACAGAAATTACGAATATATTTTCATTGGATACTTTATACAAAGGTTCTACGAAGTATTACTATAGTAAGTATATAAGTATTATAGTAAGTATTTAAGCTACATCATCCCACTGCTGGGCCAAGGTCTCCCCCCTCTCTCATAGTTCGCACTCTAAAGAAATTTCAGGCCACCTGGGCTCGAAAGCATTCAGGTCGTCTCGCCAGCGTTTCTTAGGTCTGCCGCGGCGTCAACCATCAGGTACACATTGGGTGACAATATTTGCCCAACGATCTGAATGCATTCGAGTCACATGGTAGTTTCCCTTTGTTTAACATACATACATACATAAATACACGCCTTTTTCCCAGAAGGGGTAGGCAGAGGTGGGGGGCGAGCCAATCGCCATATCGGGCACAAATTACTGACTCAGGGCTGATAATGAATAGAAAAATCCAATAACATACTTAAAAAGATAAATAACATTTCATCCATCCATCCATCCATCAGCCAAAGGAAGCCCACTGCTGAACATAGGCCTCTCCTAATGATTTCCACAGTCACCTGTTGGAGGCAGCCTGCATCCAGCGACGACCCGCGACCTTCACCAGGTCGTGTGACCACGTTGTGGGTGGAGGGCCCACGCTGCGCTTTCCGCTTCGTATAACATTTGCCAGTAGAAAACATCGAGAAACCACTACGGTTTGTATTTATGCTATCAGAGTTGACAATGAGTTTATATCTAGACATTCTTCTTCTTCCTTCCCTTTTCCCTTTATTTGGGGTCGGGTCTCCTATCACTTTGCGCCAGGCCGCTCTGTCCTGGGTTGTCTCTGTGTCCAAGTGAAGGGCCCTGAGTTCCTTCTTGATATTGGACCACCACGTAGCTTACATTACTGTAGTATTATCAGGAGTTTGAGGATAATGCATAGTGTTCGGCCCAACCATTAATAGATAATTACCTCAACTGCATGGTGGTAGCCACCATGATAGGAGTAAAGATGGCCACTGGTATGATACCAGCTACCATCGCCACCAAGCGTCCCGCCACAGCAAACAACAACTCGTTGATCGTAGACATTCCTATAAAGAAAACTGCATCAAAAATGCTTCAGCCGTTTAGAAACTACGATGTTAAAGAAATATACATACGTCTTACTTAAAAGATCCTATTCCTATGTTGGGAATAAAAAAACATGTTTCTTCTCCCCTTTTTTAAACTAATATTTATAGAAAACAAAAACAGATTTCGACTTCATTTATTTAATTTAATTTATCCGTTATTCATTCTTTACGTCATCTCTATTTATTTGTTTTTTAATGAGAGACAAGTTATTAATATTTCTTTACAGGCCGCAGACGAAACCAAAAAAAAATAGACAAATATCTTGATCGCCATCAAAGGATCGATTTTAAGAATAGGCTAATTAGGACAGAATTATCTGTACACACACATTTGACGCAATTAAATTGATTTATTTTCAGATCCGATCCTTAAATAGGGTTTAGGATTATTAATTAATTTCGGCGAAAAATCTGTATTTAGAAATGAACTTCCTACGATTTGATAGACACGCACACACACGCACGCATACATGTGCGCACGCACGCACGCACGCAAACATACTCACAGACAGAAAAGTAAGAAAGAGAGAAAGATTTGTATTGAGCGAGAACACAAAAAAGGGATTATTTGGAACAATAGAGAGTACTTACTAGGTCCCACCATCCATATATAATAGGCCACGCTGGTCAAACCTAGGACCGCTATAAGTATATCCACGGCATATGAAGCCGCGAAGGAGTATACCACCAGAAACACGTTGAGATAGTCGTAGTATACCGCTGCCGTCGGCGTCGCCTGCAATATTATACATACATAAACATCACGCCTTCTTCCCAGAAGTGGTAGGCAGAGGAGCAACCAGGACACCCACGTTTCGCCTTGTGTGTTCCGTCCCATGATGTGCTAGGGGGCGAACCTATCGACATATCAGGCACATATTCCTGACTCCGGGCTGATAATGAATAGAAGAATCCAATATCGTGTTGCCCGACTCGGGACTCGAACCCGAGACCTCAGGATTGTAACCGTACCGGAGTAGAACTGCGCCACCGAGGCAGTCGGTAATATTTTTATCATCACATTTTATAGTGTTTTTAATAACAGATAGGTTTCTTTAGCCAAAACCTTACATTTTTGATCGACATACTACAAAAACTTCATACATGGTTGATCACTATGGGGTCTTTGTAAAATCTTATGCACTGGAAGTATGTATGTACGTACTTCATTTTTAAATAAGTAGTTAATTTTGCGATACATTATATATAAAGAAAGAATTGTATGAAGCTCTTTTGATTAAGACCAATTTGATTAAAACTTAGGGTGATTGTGAAATAAGAACAGTGACGTCACTATTCCTTATCGCCATTATAACGCAGCTTTACGAAAGATAGTGTGATGTTCCTATGGCGCCACACGATTTGTATTTATAATTGGCTTATTTTACGACCAATTTTAGTGCTATTCCGTCAATTTTACGAACGCTAAATTAACTGCCCGACCTAGTTATCGAACTCAAGACACTACAATTCCATTCAAACATTAAATATAAGTTACCTACCTTTTCCTTCAATTCGTCCATGTCGGCCAACTCGGCGACGAGGGGTAGCAGCATGTTTCCCGCCCACTGTATGACGCCGGGTTTGATCAGGTCCGGGTGGTCGTACCTGGTGTGGTACACCTGGCCCCACTTCGTGAACGCCATGTCGATACCTGGGTGAGGCAATAAAAGAAATCACCCAACAGTCTCATACATAGTAGTAAAGGCTATAGAGACTTCTCTGGCTGTAAAATTCTTTTTGCGATGTTATTTAGCTCTTTAGTTCATTGTTTTTGTAACCCGCTTTGTTACGGAGGGAAGTAGACAATAATTTATTTCCAACTCCTCCTGTTAATTTAACTTTATGATTGATTTCGTTGCGGGTTAAAGACAAGTTAGACATTCCCGGAGACTCGCTGAGCTTCAATGCTCAGTGTCACTACAATGCGTGCTGTTAATCCTGGCTTACAGGAGTTGCAGTGGCGGGTGTGAGGGCGGGACAGTCTCCAGTCTCATACATAGTCCTGACCCCACATTAAGATCAATTATGTCTTGTGTCGTGGATATCAGACACTAGAGACTTTTCGGTCTCACAAACACCCAGACCCGAGACAAATACTTCTGGGCCTCACAGACATTTGTCTCGGTGCGGGGGTCGAACCCGCGGCTTCTCATTTCATAGCCGGCGTCTAACCAACTGCGCCACGGAGGGTGTGAAATGTAGAATCATTTAGTTTATAATTACTACAGTATAAAGTTTTGAGTTCAACGATATTCGATAAACCGTTTAATTATTCACGCGTTAAAACCGGCCTTCGTTTTCACTCATATCGGCTGTTAAACTATTCAACACTGTTGACAAGTGTCACGTAGAGGTTATTCATCGATATCATTATAAAAACGCAGTCACTAAGAATCGATTTCAATACGAAAAATCGCACGATATATCGATAATCGTATTTTGTAATTGCGCCCCTGATCATCGCCAATGTTTTATGGGGACAATTAAGTATCACATTATTTTCATTATATATCATCAAAATGGGTTTGATGCTGGTAAAGATAATAACTATTTACATGTGTATATATTTTGTAAACCTTTAGTTTACACCATTTTTTAAGAGATCAAAAAAAATTCACCAAATCGGTCCCGATTTGCAGGTGAAATTGCTACAAGAAAAAAAATCGAATTGATAACCACCAGTTTCGAAGTCGGTTAAAAATAAGACTTACCATAGTAAGGTCCGAAGTCCCTGAACACCCGGAAGTCTGTGTCGGAAGGTATGATCCCGGAGTAGAAGAGGAATTCTCCCAACCCTTGCGCATTGGGTCTGTACGCGGTTCGCTTGTACGCGGCTAGCACGCGCGGGTCTGTCACCTGTAACCAGGGTGGTTTGAATTAAGGGTGATTTTTTTATAGAAGGCAAAGTTTTATACATTATTTAAATTGCGTGTTTCGGTGGTAAACTTATTTTTTTTTCATAATAGACGACAAAATGACACAAAAAGACAAAAATTGATGATTCATTTTTTTTATATAGATGATTAGTTTTACTATTTAATATGGCATATATCATTATATTTCGCTTTTTATATATAATATTTTGAGTACTAATATTTCACATAAAACGTCCATGCGTGAGGATATACTCTGACACCACCCAAAGGTTGACTGGCAGAGAAATCCTCAGGCATTAAGTCCGCCTTTGTACTTTGCCTGATGGTGTTGGTGTGTTATGATGGTGTGTGTAAGGTAGAACACAAATGACGAAGAACACTTGTATAAACGTATTATATTTTTGAAAGCAGATTAGGTATACACAGTACAACCTTCAGAGAGCGACTCCGCTCATTACGAATATTATTAATAATGAATCTAATATTGATTATCGCATCACCCAAAGTGGTGTGACTGCTTCGTGGGCAATTGTCTATAAAAGGTATCTAATATGTAGGCACAGTACAATTTATATATATACAGCATTTAATAAATAATAAATAAGATATAATCAGACATCGTTTTGAATTTGATTAAATGAAAAATCTTTAATTCAGCAGTTTCTATTACCTAATCTGTCCTTGTATGTTTCAAATGCAGTACTTACTTGAAATATAGAGGCCTTCCCGTTCATCCCAGCCGAGTCCAGGTTTACCACGGTGGTGACTCCACGAGCCCAGGGGTGCTGGATGAACGCGTGACTCGCCTGCGTACGTATTATACAGGGTGATATTGACAAATATTACTTAATTTAACCCACATGTTTCTCATCACCCCAGGTGACATTGTACAAAATAAAAAAAAATAGGAAATATTTTTTTTCCAAAAATCATGAATTTAGATTTCACGATTTTTGGTCACCCCGTATAATTATGATACCGAACCTACACCATCCAAATCGGTGATACCCTCAAGAAGGGTCAGGTTAAAAAGTACCTTGAACCGACGAGCATGCATGAAGAGATTGATGAACATGGATGAAGCGAAAGTAGTATGTCAGGATCGAGCAAAGTGGCGATCCATAGTCTCTGCCTACCCCTATGGGATACAGGCGTGACGATTATATATGTATGTACGTATAGGTATGAATATTTTGACCGCCTAGCTGAATTTCAGTTCGGTTCGGGAACTTACCTGAGCTGTAAAAATAATCGTACCTATACGGGTTGATCAAATGCCTTGGAAATTAAAATTGCAATTTTTGACAAAACTACCAGGCAATTGTATTTCAAACTTGGCACAATGTTACCCGGGATGGCTAGGAATATGTGGTTTAAATTAAATTTATTTTAAATACCATATGCAATATCACCCTGTAAATTATACTGACGGGACTATATATTTATAATGAATGCAATTGTACGTGTAGTGTTGTCCAGGTAGAGCATCCACTACTGAAAGACCCATAACACGGGGTTACTCTATGATTTGTATAAATTTCTATGGTAATATAAGTCCGCCAACCCGCACTAGGCCAGCGTGGTGGACTATATGGCCTAACCACTCTCAATCGTGCTCTCGATGGTAGAGTAGGCCCGTGCCCTGCAGCGGGACGTGTATGGGCTGATATAAATAGACATACCTGAAGAGGATTTTCTTCGGCGCCATTGAATAAAAATATGATATTATTCTTGAACTTTCTGTTGCTCTGCGACAATCTTGCTAGCGTCTCGGCCATCACTGCACAGAACACCACGTTATCTGACGCACCTGGAAATAAACAAAAATACATACATAAATATCACGCCTTTTTTGCCAGAAGTTGTAGGCAGAGGTGGTACCAGGACACACACGTTTCGCCTTATGTGTTCCGTCCCCGTGATAGCGGCGAGCCAATCGTCATATCGGGCATAAAATCGTGTCTTCAGGCTGATAATGAATAGAAAAATTTAACATCATTTAGCCTGACCCGAGATTCGAACCCGAGACCTCAGCGTCATAATCGTACCATTGCGTATTGACGATTCTATGTGCGAATCGTCTTGGACGCCAGCATCCTGTCAAATTGTGTTGTACTAAATGTTATGTACGAGAACTCAAGTAACCGACATAGCCCAGCGGATTAGCAAGTTCAAGTGGCACATAGCACGGAGAACTGATGGCCGATGGGGCCAAAAAGTTCTCGAATGGAGGCCACGAAGCGGAAAGCGCAGCGTGGGACGTCCACCCACTAGGTGGTCAGACGACCTGGTGAAGGTCGCGGGACGTCGCTGGATGCAGGCTGCCTCCAACAGGTCACTGTGGAAATCATTGGGAGAGGACTATGTTCAGCAGTGGACTTTCTTTGGCTGATGGATGGATGGAAATGTTATTTGGATGATGGAAAAGTTAGTTTGTTATTGAATTTACCATGCTTAATAATTAATAATTTCTAAATACGGCCATCCTCAGTAACTTTCGTGAATATACTGGACGAAGCAGTGACGACTCTAGTATGTTATAGCGCCGGACGTGTAATTTAACGCACGTGTAAAACGCGTTCTTAGGCATGCTCGTCTGGAGAAATGTATAAATTGTGTCGAAGGTTGCCGAATGCATTGGGGCCCATCATCGTCGACAGTGTGGACGCGCCATAAGTCGCACTATACCATCACTACACCCGTCAGCCATGTCCGCAACTTTTTGTTAGTGGGCTACCCGCCAGCTTCACTTACTGCAAGTCGAAAAATTATGTCGGCGACATGTCAGCGGCTCGACATGACATGAGGAACATTTTTATGTCGTTGAGCGTCGCCGAGCAACTGAGCAGTGCTTGCGTCGCCAACATGCCGGCGGGCAACACGTGCGGGCGTTTGTTGCCGACATTTTTTTTTTATAGGTCGCCGAGCCTGTTTTCGTGTGTAGTGCGCTTAATATATACAAAATTGAATGCTTCATTTCTTCCATATTCCGCTCTAGAACCTACATTGTTTGATTTTAACATAAAAGGCACTTTAGTCATATAATAGTACTAGTATCAAAATAAACTTACCTAAAGCATACGGCACAGAATCATAATGGCAGTTGATGAGCACCGAGGTCCGCGTGGTGCCGTTGGATTCGAACCCGCTCTCCCCCACCAGCATGGCGATGATATTGGACGCGTTGTCGTACCGATTCACCAGGTTGTTCAGACGGTAGTCGCCTGGAAATTTAAAAAAAATATCTCCAATAAACGAGGTGAAAAATTTATACACATTTTTTACTGGCCTTATCTTACATGGGTTAGGCGTAACATGACAATATATCAGTTGCAGAATTATAAAATATCGTTTCGATTTTTTTATATTAAACCATAAAACAATTTATTATAATTTAATACTTACATTACATTAAGGGTGATTTTACACACTACAATTTAAATAGTAATATTTACTTAATTGTTATCACGTCAGAAAATTCATTCTAAGTTTTAACACGCTTATCTCAGGAACTGCTGGTTCGAGTTTGAAATTATTTTAGTATTGGATAGCCTATTACGACATGTTTACGATGGTCGCGGGTTCAAATCCCAGGGCACACCTCTGACTTTCCGGAGTCATGTGTATTGATAGTCAATCACCACGCACTATAACGGTGAAGGAAAACATCGTGAGGAAACCTGCATACCATAGCGATTTTTATAAATTTCTATGGTATGTAAAAGTCCGCCAACCCGCACTAGGCAAGCGTGGTGTACTATATGGCCTAACCACTTTCAATCGTACTCTCGATTATAGAGGAGGTCCGTGCCCTGCAGTGGGACCTAAATGAGCTCATACGAAGTACCCCATTAATACTTTTTATCCCGGTAAAATACATAGCAAGACTTTTACCCCGGGATAACTATACGTCAGCGAAATCACAAGTTAAGTACCTGAAGCGAATTGCCAGTCAGTGCGGACGTCCTGCCTGGCAGTTTTGGCTATGGCATCGACCAGGGCCTTCATGTCAGCGGTCTTGGTGAGGTGGTACCGAGTGCCGGACACGCGGGACTCGTCACCCATGATCTGGTGCAGGTAGCGCCACGCTGACTCCTCGCTGAACGTGTCTGAAGACTGGAAAATATTTCATTAATATTCCATTGTCCACTAGAAATAACAAGACCAAAAGTATAAATGGTCTTATAACTCAAGTTAATCTCTTAGCGCCTTATTCATAGACAGTTTTTAAACTTATTTTAGTTATCAATGTTTTGTCTTCTTCGCTCAAATTGAATTTTATTGTCGTTTCAAATATACAAAACAGTCGATAAGTAAAATAGGTTTTAAATGTGTCCATGAATAAGGCTGTTTCAGACAACCATGGGGGGATATAATGGAAAATAACGAAAGCTAATAATAAAAATTAACACACCCAACAATTACATGCACAATGCTAAATCGCACTACGATACGACTCTTGTGTCGTATATCAGAAACTACGACTTTTCTGTGTCACAAACATGCAAACTTATAATACTTGTGAATGGGACAAAAAGTACGGTGCGGGGATCAAACCCGCGGCTTCTCGTTTCACAATCGACGACTAACCAACTGCGCCACTAAAACTCAATATGTAGTAAAATTACTCAATAACACATATAAAATTCTACACATTTTGTGAATTTACTTACATCTCTAGCGACATCAACATCGTTGACGACACTCGGCATTCCATCTTCAACCAGTTGCGTGAAGAAGGCCAACAGTAGGTACACTCCTAGCAACACCACTAACAGTGCACTTGGTACCTGAAATAAAGGTTTAAAAACATTTCCCGAACAAAAGCATTCACCACGACATCTGTATCAGCCGATATACGTCCCTCTGCGCGGCCCGAGCCTCCTCTACAATCGAGGGTATGATCGAGGCGGTTTAGATATAGTCCACCACGACATATGCTCTATGTCCTCCAGACTTCAAGCTTAGTTTCGAAATAAATGTAAACAAAAATATTTGTATTGTATTGTATCAGCCCATATACGACTCACAGCAGGGCACGGGCCTCCTCTACAATCGAGAGTACGATTGAGAGTGGTTAGGCCATATAGTCCACGCTGGACTAATGCGGGTTGGCGGACTTTTACATACCATAGAAATTTATACAAATCGCTATGGTATGCAGGTTTCCTCACGATGTTTTCCTACACCGTTATAGTGCGTGGTGATTGACTATCAATACACACATGACTCCGAAAAGTCAGAGGTGTGCCCTAGGATTTAAACCCGCGACCACCGTGAACATGTAGGCAGCCGCGTCTGGTCCGTTTACCAACAGGCCACCACGCACTTCTAAATATATCGATTTATTAATTTTTTATCCTCCTCAGTCTTGCTAACCTTTTCTTCACAATCGGTTTCATTGCGACGATGTGACGAGAATTCTGTTTTTGACTTTTGTCAAGTATATTTCCAATAACACGCATTACGTTAGCGTGGAGGACTGTATGGCCTAACCTCTCTCAACCGTACTCTAGATTGTAGAGGGGGCTCGTGGCCTGTAGTAGGACGTGCATGGGCTGATACAATACAACAAAATTTCAAAGGCTTTTTATCTCGCTCTGCCATCACGTCGTAGCTATTTGCGAAGGTAACTAATCCAGAAATAACAAATCACTTTATTTTCACAGTCGAATTAATCCACGTAATACATAAATAAATAAATACACCCAACAGTCACATACATAGTCCTGACCCCACACTAAGATCGAGTCTTGTGTCGTGCGTATCAGGAACTACGAGACTTTTCGGTCTCAGAATATGAATATTGATGTTGATCGCAGGACCAGCAAGGTTATTTAAATTTTAAACATTGCATTCAAAAAAACACAGTCACAAAAGCATTGTTCACAAGGAAAACACAAAAACAATACCTACTACCTATTATTATTATTTATTATTATTATATTAAATAGCTACCACCAAAGATAATGTTAAGGATATAGTAGCATGTTATTTTAGTATTTTTTCAATTCAGCATAACTTAAAGAAAATTAAATAAATGGTGTGTTTTTGTAACATAGATTGATGTAAGTATATGTTACCGGAAATGTATGAAATTTAGGAATTGTGTACAATTCCTAGGAAATCTATACGAAACATTCGTTAGGTTAGGTTAGGTTAGTTTATTTCCATTTTTAATAAACTTTTTAGTATATATTTTTTTATTGTATCCACTTTTGTTCTTGTATAATTTATCTCAATCCTAACGTAACCTAACCTAAGTATCCCTTTTTTGTCTTAAGTATACCTCTGTATTCGTTAGCGTTCGTACTCTCACATTCAGAATGTACTAAATTTCCGACCGCTATTTAGGAAACGTATACATTTCCTATGAATTGTATACAATGACGGATTTCATACATTTCCGTTAACATATATACATATATCTAATATATATAAATCTCGTGTCACAATGTTTGTCCTCAATGGACTCCTAAACTACTTAACCGATTATAATAAAATTTGCACACCATGTGCAGTTCGATCCAACTTGAGAGACAGGGTAGTTTAAATCTCAAATAATAGTCGCAATTTTAATTTATTGCTAATTATTTGTCTGTTATTATTTGACAGTCACAATCATCTGTTAACTCCAAATGATTCTAACAGATGTCGATACCTTTCGACTGGGTTGAGTAAGTAATCAATAGATGGCTCTGTTATGGTAAATCTACGAACGTGTCATATAAGCTACATTTAACAGTATAATTACCACGTGTTGTTGACGCTATAAAATTAATTAAATTTATTTTAAAGTTTTAGCAGGAATTTTGCAAAGTATTTGTGTTTGCGTATTTTTTTAATGATATTCGTCGTAGTTTTGTGTTTATATAAGGCCTATCTACAAAATAAAAGCAATTCCAAAAAATTGTCAACATGCCTATTTAGGCATTAAGGGATGAAATGGGATAAAGTGGGACGAACGCGATGAGACCGGTAGATGGGAAATAATGGGACGGGATGTAACAGAAAGAAAAGGAGCCAGATGAGATGGGATGGGATACGATAGGAAAAGGGATAGTAGGTACTTAGGTTGAGTTCAGGAGTACAAAAGTTTGAACGGGAATAAGATATTTCTGGTGTGGAGTGGAGTCTAAACATCTTAGCACCCAGGCGAAGCTGGGCCGGGTCGCTAGTGTATGTATATGTTTTTTAAAAAAGCATTAGAAAGATAGCGTAATCGTGAAGTGTATAGAAAAAAGTCATATTAAAACGATGACTGCGTACAAATAAATAACCATATTTGTTTGTACCATCGTATTAAGTTGCAATATTTAGAACATTGGTTAATGATTTAGTAGTCGCCTGCAAGACGTCGGCCTTTCAGGGAAATTATTTTTTTTTTTAAATCGAATTGAAGCCAACACGTCTCTTATTACAGCACGTACTTGCCAGTACAATGGTTTCCAAAGTTAACTGGTCTTCGACCCACCTAACAAAACACGCTAAATTTGCGACTCACTTTTTGACCTTGAAAAGGGAATGATTAAAGTATAATAAAAAAAATACACCCAACAGTGACATACATAGTCCGGACTCCACACTAAAATCGAGTCTTGTGTCCTGGGTATCAGGAACTACCAGAGAATTTTCGGTCTCACAAACACCTAGACCCGAAACAAATACCTGTGGGCCGCACAAACATTTGTCTCAGTGCGGGGATCGAACCTGCTGCCTCTCGTTTCACAGCCGGCGTCTTACCAACAGCGCCACGGAGGCTGTTATCAAGTATTAGTAAATTTTTTTTGTCATTACAGCTGTGGCATCAACTTCAGGTATTAGTTTCATCGCAGTGTTTGTGATATGTCTAATTTATTTCGGCATTTAGTTATAATGCAAATCAAAGCGAAAATCTAGCCTCACATAGGTATGAGGTACTGAATGGGAAAAGGAGACTAGCCTAGGTCAATTCAGGAGCCATTTGAAATTCGCTTGCGACCCACCAGTGGGTAATAAATGACTTGACTGGTTTGGGAAATATTGAACTGGTTGATATTGTATCTGACCACTCACTACGTGGTCAGACGACCTGGTTAAGGTCGCGGGACGTCGCTGGATGCAGACTGCCTCCAACAGGTCACTGTGGAAATCATTAGGAGAGGCATATGTTCAGCAGCGGACTTCCTTTGGCTGATGGATTAGATTGGATTGAATTGAAATCTCTCTCTCCCTCTCTCTCTCTCTCTCCCTCTCTCTCTCTCTCTCCCTACACAGTCACAGGAAGTCTACTGCTGAATTTTAATAAATAAATATTTTAGTAATATTATCCAATCCAATCCAGCAGCCAAAGGAAGTCCACTGCTGAACATAGGCCTCTCCCAATGATTTCCACAGTAATATTAATATTAATTTTAAGTAAATTATTTTAAAGGAATTCGTCAATTTGCGGTCGTGAATGTTAATCACTCCATCTCTTAAAATCTAGTTATTTACTACAATGGTAGAAATAGACGTTAGTGGCACCTAAGTTATATTTGATAATGAATCAATGCACAGTACCTACTGAGGCGCAATCTCTAGATAATACAATCAATATGATAACATAGATAAATTATATACTACAAGCGAATTGTATTCTACGAGTACTTTAATAAACATTTTTTCTGAGTTAATTTCTGTCATCAAATGTCAAAGTAAATATTCATTTTTCTAAACGTGAAAGTACTCGTACTAACTAATAACTATACTAAAATAAAGTGATCCCAAATTATGTAATTATAATAATTAATGTTTACAAAGAAAAGCTAATTTTGAACCCAAATTCTGCTTTAAAGCTGGGCAAAGGTTTCCCACTTTAGTTTCACATGTAAAATAATACGACTATTAAATAAGACAAACTTTATTCTCTAATCCTGCGAAAATATGTCACAACATAATCTAACAAAGCATACGTGCAGTTATCCTGGCAATGTCCATTAATACCAACCCAATTTTTCAGTCCATTTTTTTATAAAACATCCCTTACACATGCTAAAATAACAATCACAAAATTAACTTAACCCAATAACATAAAAAGCGCATTGCATTCAATTTACCGAAATTTTAACCAAAATTTTTGAAAAAATTACCCAAAATTGCAGACGTCACGTATCCCGTAAATCTATTAAAAACTTACAGATCTGACGGGTTCGTACAAATGTTTCCCCTTTCTAGTTAACTCGTATACCACCTAAAAAATTCAAAAAACAAAAATAAATATATATATTAGTGGTGAAAATGTCACTGAGACATTCTTCAAAACGAGCAATCTGCATGCATTATATTCGTATAAATTATTTTCCATTTTATTTTTCATTTTAGATGGAGAATACGTCACTCATTAAACTGATACACATTCTTATTTTAAATTTAGTTATAACGAGATATATTGAAGAATATATCTCGATGACGCTTTCTTCATATCATACAGGCTTATGAATAATTTATTTATTTATATTCGTTGTTGTACATAAGAAAAAACATAAGCGCCTCATTAATAAACTCAGATGAGCGAGGGATAAACTTTAGTCCAAGGCTTTAGAATTGACTCGATTATTTTGAATAGCGAGGTATTATTAATAAACACGGAATTGTACACGTATAGAGGGCTAGGCAACCATCGTATTGTACTCGCATTATTCAATATTATAGTCATATTAATAGTCAAAATAATCGAGTCAATTCTAAAGCCTTGGACTAAAGTTAATCCTTCGCTCATCCGAGTTTATTAATAAGGCGCTTATATTTTTTTCTGGTGTACAAGAAATAATATAAATTAATTAATTAATTCTTCATAAGCCTGTATGATACGAAGAAACCTTTATCAATATATATTCTTCAAAAGGAACCAGGTCAGTATGTAGAACGGAGAATGCGTCAAAACAAAACTCCAATCAGTTCTTTACAACCAAGTTCATATCTATAGGTACCCATGCAAGTCGTATTTTAATACTATTACCGCAATTATACTATACGAGTATTATAGCTACTTTAACGAAAGTTGACAAATGATATATGTTTTTTAAATATCTATTAAATGCATTTCACATCCTAAGGACGTTTCTCCTAATTACTCATAAGCATTACTAAGAAATACTTAACAATGTATGTGATAAAATTAGAATATAGCTACCAACACGTAAAAAGAAATGATGATTATGATTGAAGGCTGAAATTATGACGTCACATTCGCGAAAATAACATACTTTCCCTCCATAACATAATTAGACAGAAATTGCTAATACAGTGTATAAATAAATAAAGAAACACACCCAACAGTCACATACATAGTCCTGACCCCACACTAAGATCAAGCCTTGTGTCGTGGGTATCAGGAACTACGAGACTTTTCAGTCTCACAAACACGCAGACCCGAAACAAATACCTGTGATGCACACAAACATTTGTTTCGGAGCGGGGATCGAACCCGCAGCTTCACGTTTCACACGCGTCTAACCAACTCCGCCACAGAGGCTGTCAAATAAACATTGATATAGAATAGATGCAAATATTATGAGAATCCCACGTCAAATGTTTTTGGTTTGATGTACGGATTAATTAATATGATATTTGTTGAAAAAATTAAAAGCAAGAATTAACGACACAAAATATCAGGCACTCTACTAATATGTTATCTATGGATAAGCTTATTACACACATGCATTAACATCACGCCTTTTCCCAGAAGGAGTGTGCAGAGGTGCAAACAAAACACCCACGTTTCGCCTTATGTGTCCCACGATGTGATACGAGCGTATCGCCATATCGTGCACAAATTCCTGACACCGGGCTGACAATGAATAGAAAAATCCAATATCACTGCCCGACCCGGGATTCGAACCCGAGACCTCGGCGTTGTAATCGTACCGTAGTACTACGCCACCGAGGCAGTCATAAGCTTAACTTATTAGGCTTAGATTATCCTTATTATCCTCTTATCCTTATTAGACATGAGTTTTACCAACCATTTCGCAAAAATATTTATAATATGACGGATTAAACGTTGCCATTTATCTAAAACCTGTTATATGCTGAAGTTGACTCAGATTACCTTAATTTAAAGATAATTTTACCATATTTTAACGGATACTTTCACGGGTTTAGTTTTACTTTAAATTATAACTTTCAAACGCATCGTTTCGAATATTTTACAGGTTTCGTGGTCACTGGGCGGACTGGGCGAAAAAAATATTAAAAATAAAAATCATTAGAAAATAGTTTAATTTCAATGAGTAACATTCAAATAAACATTAAAAAAAACATTTTAAAATAATAAATTAACATTACCGTTAAAATGATTTTGATACCAATAAAAAAAGATAACTATTGAATACCTATAAATATTTAATAATTAAAATTCTTACATTTAACAAAACTACACTGGAATTACCGATCGTTATTATTTTATTGTTACTTATTATTTTCACTATCATCCATCCATCTGCCAAAGGAAGTCCGCTGCTGAACATAGGCCTCCTCCAATGATTTCCACAGTGACCTGTTGGAGGCAGCCTGCATCCAGCGACGTCCCGCGACCTTTACCAGGTCGTATTTTCACTATACGGAATTATATTCCATGTCACATGCAACAAAAAAAAACAAAAGAAAATCACCATTTTAACGCAGCACATGTGCCTACTTCGCGATATAAAAACATACTGCAGCTTTATTCGAAAATCGAAATTAACAGATTAAAATTGATAATTATAAGCAGGCTATTAATATTATTTTATTTGTTATGACTTGAAAGAACAGAGTATGATATTGTAAACTTGGTCAACATAAGTATATACATAAACACACGCCGTTTGTCCAGAAGGGGTAGGCAGAGGTGCTGCCAGAACACCCACGTTTCGCCTTGTATATTCCGTCCCTCCATGTGATAGGGGGCGAGCCTATCGCCATATCGGGCACATATTCCTGACTCCGGGCTGATAATGAGTACAAAAATCCAATATCACTTTGCCCGACCCGGGATTCGAACCCGAGACCTCAGCTTTGCAATCATGCCGTAGTACCACTACACCATCGAGGCAGACTTGGTCAATGTCTACGAAAATTCTTTATAAGGTCATATAAATAAATAAATACACCCAACATTAATAGCCTGCTTATATATATCAGTCTTGATGCTTTAGCTATTGAATTTTTCATAAAGTTTGCAAGAAGAAATGAAAGCAGCAATTGGTATTAATTGTCAACAATGTTTCTACTACAACAATTTCATCTAGATGTCAAAATGACGAGAAATCAATTGAGATTTAATTTCAGTGAGTCAGTGAATATTGCGATATAAAAATCAGAGTGCGTGGTGGCCTGTTGGTAACGGACCAGACTCGGCTGCCTAGTGCCTACATGTTCACGGTAGTCGCGGGTTCAAATCCCAGGGCACACCTCGACTTTTCGGTGTGTATTAATAGTCGTGAGGAAACCTGCATATCGTAGCGATTTTAAAGAATTTCTACGGTATGTAAGTCCGCCACCCCGCATTAGGCCAGCGTAGTGGACTATATGGCCTAACCGTTCTCAATCGATTCTCTCGATTGTAGAGTAGGCCCGTGCCCAGCAGTGGGACGTATACGGGCTGATATAATACTATACAATACAATACAGTGAATATTATATTTCTTCCTTTTATAGATAAGCAAAACTCATGTTCTTATACGACAAAAGCACAAAAAATGCTAGCAATATAAGGAATACCAATTCAATTGACAATTTCTGTAAAACAACTCTCATTAAACAATATCCTTGAGGTTTTTAATATAGTTATTAATAAAATATAATTATTCATTGTCAAATCGAAATAGTATGCAAAGTCGTTTGAGAAACGGAAGTTAATCTTATCACTGGTGTCCCTTTTTTAAGTCTGATACATTTTTCCAGTTCAATAATTCTTATTTTGCAACCATTGTGCTAATTTATAATAAAAAAAGGATAAAAATATTTTAAAACAGAGGCGTTGTAAAGCCAATCCAATATTTTTTTTACAATTTAGAATTTTGAAACTCAAAAAACATTTAGTAGACGATGCATCATTAATTCTTTGTAATAAATTTAGTATTATCGATTTATTATGGACAAGAAAAGTTTATACAATAATTTTAATACATTTTTCGAAGGTAAATTGACCGTTGAAACCGTTTCTTTTATCTTTTTAAGCAAATCGATACTTAAGGAATAAGACATAACTACTTGTCGTGGATATACGCCGTTATTTAAGAGGATTTTCCACGTGCCAAAAAGGTCTTAGCCGAAATATTTTTTTTTCTCTGTTTCTCAAACGACAATGTTAAAAGCGTGATTAGTGATAGTCAAATGGTATAACAACCCGTTGCCAGGGCTTTTCGTCGCGGTCTTCGAGGTTCTCGTCAGTAGGAACTCCTGCGTACGACCGCCTCACATCCTGAAAACAGACACACACTACACTCAACGCGATACAACTCGTACCAAGTCTTATAAATAAATAAATACACACATCAGCCTCCTGTATACCGAATGGGATATAGCCCAAAGGTGACAACTTAGAGTTCGCCAAGATTATTTTCGTCTCAAGATGTGAAAGAATTATCTCTATAGCTATATAATTGGTATACCGGGCATAATTTTTAAATCGAATAACCTTAATATAAATAAAATATGTAAATACACCCAACTCTCACATAGTCCTGACCCCACACTAAGATCGAATCTTTTGTCGTGGACCAGGAACTACGAGACAAATACCTGCATTACAAAAATATTTCTCAGTGCGGGGATCGAACCCGCGGCCTCTCGATCCAGTCGGTGCGGCGTCTAACCAACTGCGCCACGGAGATAGTCACATATATTCTCAAATAATAAACTGATTTAATTTTTTCAGAGGTTTTGTAGAAATATGATTTTCAAAACATATTACAATGACCAAGTCTAGTTTAATGCTAGCATAGCATGGGTCGGCAGACTTCACAAAATGTTGAATACATTTTTTTATGAAATCGTAGATTATAACGAATTTCATTATGCTATGTAACATACAGTCGGCTGGACATCTTGAATCTATTAATTACATTCTATCACTAAGACGGGTGCACACGTACGCACGAGCACAAATAGCGCGATTCGCGAGCAGCTTACAAATAAGTTTCGTGTAAAATGAAGTTGTATTTAGATTTAACATCAAACATAGCCAATATTCAATAATACTTTAACAGTGAATTAAAACATCGTGAGAAAACCTGCATACCGCAGCGATTTTAAAAAAATCTACGGTGTGTAAGTCCGCCAACCCGCACTAGGCCAGCGTGGTGGACTATATGGCCTAACCACTCTCAATCGTACTCTCGATTGTAGAGGACGCCCGTGCCCTGCAGTGGGTCGTATATGGGCTGATACAATACAATACAATAGTCAATAAGACATAGTCATAGTCAGACGACCTGGTAAAGGTCGCGGGACGTCGCTGGATGCAGGCTGCCTCCAACAGGTCACTGTGGAAATCATTGGGAGAGGCCTATGTTCAGCAGTGGACTTCCTTTCGCTGATGGATGGATGATAGTCAATAAATATAAGTGCTGTGACTTCCTCGGCTCAGTGCATTAATAGACGTCGAATTGAGTGGACAGGTCTCACACATCAACTCAATCATAGTGTTTAATTAAACCACTATCTCAACATCTAACCATTGCATATAGTATGGACATTAGACGCCTGTGGACATGTTCGTGAGCGGTCAAGCAATGGTTCTCGAGCAAATTATATTTTCTTGCGATTACGGATAGTATTATTCACGTGAATATTATAAACATCTGACAAGAATGTGATGTTTGCACATCCATTCGAGTCGCGTAGTGTGCACGATTCGTGAGTACATGTGCACCCGCCTTTACATTCCCAGATAACTTACAACGGATTAGTATTCTAGGTATCAAGTATATCTGTTATCGCAAATATAGTTTTTAATTCACTTATTGATTGATTACAATGATATCGTTTTTGCAACAATATGTGTGAATGACCTGTCTATTGCGCATATTGAAATTAATTACAAGGAAAATAAACGTATGTATTATATCATATTGTGTCGAGGGATTTTTGTTATTTTGATATGTATACTGCCTATCGCTCGTATTGAAATTAATTACAAGGAAAATAAACGTATGTATACATATTGTGTCGAGCTATTATTTTATTTTAAAATGTATAAATTAGCAATAAGTTAAATTGTGAAGTTTAAATGCGAGGTGGCCCACTGGTAACGAAGCTACGGCGTCAATCGTATACAGGAATGTTTAAGGAAAATATTGTGAGGCAAAAAAAGGGGAAGGGGAGCAGATATGAGTTAATTTAAGTAATAATATTAATTATAAGATCATTTTTTGGACTAGGGTATTGTACATAATATATTCTACCAACGCACATAACCATGTCGGAATACTAGTCGAAACATACATATCCTTAACTCAGCCATAAAATAATATTAAACAAATATAACTTTTTAGCCCATAGTACTTAGTAGGTATGTTTCGGTTTCGAACCAGGGACTTTTAGTTACATAGTCCGGTTATCTGCCAACTGGGCTATTATATCCTGTCCTCAATATTCGGACAACATTATCTTGATAAAAATTATCAATTACGCATAAAAGGATCACGGTCGTACATTCACGAATTCCTCGGTGTGCGTTCCAAAAACATATCTTTATTTATGATACAAAAGATTAATATTAAACTGGTTTTAATGCTTGCTTGTATCACTTATATAATTTTAAATCCATTGGATATTATAACTTGTAATTATACGAATTTCTCAATTAAGTATTCTTTCTTTTTGTTATATTTATTTCTAGTTTGTGCATGTCGCGTTCACTTGTAGAAGGTTGCAAATATCTAGAATGTTAAACTGTAATTCTGTTTTTTTTTTTATAAATGTCAGGTGTTTGTAACCAGTTTTGTGGACCTAATAAACCAAAAAAAAAATGAACTAAAAGATATATTTTAACTTGGTTGTTGAATCTTTTTACTCCGCCCGAATAGCGGTTAATGAACAGTACATAATCGGTTACACTGACCCACATAAATTAGCGTTTCGAGATCATCCTGTGTATACATATATAGTATGTATACATATATGTGTGTATAGGGCGATATTCACATATGGTATTTAATTAAGCCGCATGTTCCTTATCACCCTAGGTGACATGGTATAAAATTTGAAAAAATACAAAATGATTTTTTGTCAAAAATCGTGATTTTACCTTTCACGATTTTGGCCACCCCGTATATATAGGAATATTTTTACCGCTTTGCTGAACTTCAATTCGGTTCAGGAACTGACCTGAGCCTTAAAACGACTCCTACCCATGCAGGTTGTTCAAAAGCATTGAAAACTGAAATCGCCATTTTTGACAAAACTACCCGACAGTTTTTTTTCAAACTTGGTACAATGTTACGTAGGGTGGATATAAGGGTGTAAGAATTCCGCCACAGTATTACCTACTAAAGTCCGCCAACACGCACTAGGCCAGCGTGGTGGACCTGGCCTAACCCCTCTCAATCAGTGGCGTGCCTAGAGTTTTGGGGTAGGGCAAGCCCAATATTTTGTTTTGTGTTTAATGCATATTGATTTAGAAGGAAAATAAACTAAGAACGAAGAAAACGAATGTACGTCAGCAGACTTAACACATAATCTATACAATATTAAGATTAATACAAATATAGATTACTTGTGGAAATGCAACCGTAATTGTTTATTGCAATAACTGCTGAGCACTTCATTTTTAATACCCGACATTCCGCTAGCACAACGATAGCTACTATGGTGCCGTGTTTGACTTCGCAGTTATCCGAAAATGCGGCATAAATTATTATTATTATTAATTCATCAACGTTAAGTTTTTGAGAATTACAAGTAATAACATACTTTTTGAAAGAGCCACCTAATTTATTGCAATGTTTATATTTTATCAAACTATTCTAATACACAAGTGTCGTTTGAAAAACATAATATGAAACATCATTATTTAATATCCTATACAAAGGGGAGCATGTAGAAATCAAATTACGTAGTTTATTTAACTGAACTGATAAAATACCTCTCGTGATTTACCACGGATATAAGAAATGCACAAGCCCGGCGTTGTTTTCGCTCTAGTTTCTAATTCAATATAATTGAATTAAATTACCTTTATACCGGCAACGAACACTTTCATCATCACACTAAAACCATCACAGGAAACAATACAACTCATTTTAGTATCAAAAAGCATCAATAACATAAAAAAACTAATAATTAACCTATATTAGAACTATTTACAATAATTGCACAATGTCAAAATACTTATGAAGTTAGTACGAATTCGTTCAGAATTGCGAAACGAAACGTAAATATAAACATTACTATAAATTACAAACTGCAATTATAATTTATTAAAAAGTACCGACATTACAGGCACATTTTTAATAATTTAATTAAAAATATTTTTAAATGCGAAACAAGTTATTTTAATAACAATAAATATATTTACTAAACAACAATAACAAATAATAACGTGACAACCGTGAAACGTACGATGTTCACCACGAAGCCAGGAATTTCGTCTCGTACTGAGAGCTATACAAAAATAGCCATACCTATACATTCGTAGCGTCTTGTACACCATTTCAACCATACGTGGACCGCGTTGCCAAAAGCCTCGTAAAAGCACACGAGAGAGAAAAAGATAGATATATGTGCGTTGTGCCGCCTTTTTAAGGGAGCGCGTGGAGCCACCGTTTTTGAGTTTTAATATCATTGCCTATGGAATGAATTTCGCGCGGCGCTTTGGCGCTCCGTCTCAAGCGCTGTATTTAGACGCGCCGCGACAGGACGCGGTAAATTCAAAAATTGTAGATGTTTTCTAATAAATGAATGTATTGTATTTATTGTAATGGTTTATGTTCAGTATCGAGTATGTACGTATTAAGTAGGGCAAGCCGGGCTTTTGGGCTTGTATGGAAGTACCGCCACTACTCTCAATCGTACTTTCAATTGTAGAGGAGGCCCATGCAGTAGGACGTGTATGGGCCCGTACAGATTCCCTACTCGTGGTAAAAGGTAAAAGAAATAACACAGCTTGCATAGTTTGGTGATAACAGAGCAAGGTGATAGCGAGAATGTTATACATTTTATCAACACAACTAACAACAACAATAAAAACATTTAATTTACGATCGTAATTAATTGCAATGTAATACTAGATAGCGTATTTTTATATGTATGTGTGCCAGTGTGTGGTAGCCTGTTGGTAGTGGAACAGACGCGGCTGCCTACATGTACACGGTGGTCGCGAGTTCAAATCCCAACACACCTCTGACTTTTCGGAGTCATATGTGTATTGATAGTCAATCACCACGCACTACAACGGCGAAGGAAACCTGCATGCCATAGCGATTTGTATAAATTTCTATGGTATGTAAAAGTCCGCCAACCCGCACTAGGCCAGCGTGGTGGACTATATGGCCTAATCCCTCTCAATCGTACTCTCGATTGTAGAGGAGGTCCGTGCCCTGCAGTGGGACGTATGTATATGGGCTGCTACAGGGTTTTTATTTGCAAATCAAGAGTTTACAAACATCTGTATGTAGGAAGTTTTAGTTAAATAAAGCATTTCACAAAGTTGCTGGATGCAAAACATTTTTAATGGTTTTAAGAAATCCTTGAGGGTGGCCCCTCTCAGCAGTGGACTTGCTATTGCTGAATATAATATGATATTTTTATACTGGCATAACACAGTTGCTGCAATGCACCTGATGGTAAGCGAAAAGTAATTCAAACTAGTGGACATAATGAGACTTAACTGTTGTGTTCAGGTTTGAAGGACATTGTAGCCAGAGTCACTACTGGACATACTGAGACTTAACATCTCATGTTTCAGGATGACGAGCGCAGTGGAATGCTAAGCATTGCTTTGTAATTCATGGTTTGGTTTGGTTTTGCTACTGTCCATGAGTGGTCATATCTTTTATCATCAGGCGAATGGCATGCTCGTCTCACTATTCATAGCAATAAAAAAAATGACTGATTTAATTTATTTCAGTCTTTTCTTAGTAAAGAAATACTAAATTAGCTAGGTTTTTGTACACTTTTAGTTACGATAAATAACCTTGGGTGTTGGTAATTAGAATTTTATGATGTGTAGGATGTTACCCAATAATTAAGTACAACAAAATAACTGGTTAGTAGCTGTGTTAATTGATAGCCAATAATATGGAAAATAACTTATACCGTCAAGAATGGTGTAATCTTCACAATTGTCTAAGCAATTTTATAAAGCAATTTCTATCTTTATGAGATATGCCTTTTTATTTTACTGTTACGTTAAGATCATGTGACTGTAAGACATATTTATAACTGAAAATTAAACAAATCTTGTATTTAAGTACTTTGCAAGAGCAGTTAATTATAGAATGCAAAAAAGTTCATTATTATATGAATATGTTTCGAACAATGAGATCACTTATCACTAATTACCACAATAGACTGTGTTGTGGGAAATTAACTTTACGTAATATAATACAAGGCGTTTGTTTAAATGAGGGAGTTGGTACAACATGCTATAGTTTATCTTACATATGTGTATAACTAATAAAATGATTGTTAAAGGAGCTGGTGAAAAATGGATAATCCTTTAAAAATATTCTTGCAAAAAATCACGCTGCATAAACTGCAGTCCCACTGCAGGGCATGGGCTCCTCCAATTGAGAGTGATTGAGAGGGGTTAGGCCAAATAGTCACACAATGTATAGATAACTTTGTGCAGACATGAACAGTCTTATCTTACTTACAAAATAACAGCATTCATCATTTATAAAATAATAATAAATACACCCAACAGTCGCATACATAGTCGTGACCCCACACTAAGATCGAGTCTTGTGTCGTGGGTATCAGAAACTACGAGAAGCATTTCAGTCTCACAAACACCCAGCACAAATATCTGTGGTTCACACAAATATTTGCTTCGATGTGGGGATCGAACTCGCAGCCTCTTGTTTCACAGGTGGCGTCTAACTAACTGCAACGAGGGGGCTGTTGTGACTGTTATTTGTCATACTTCTCAGCTGTTATTTATTGGAATATTTTTCCAAGAATAAAATATATAAAATACTGATAAGTTTGTTTATGCAAACATGTCCAGCACATGACAAGTAATTATAACAGGAAAATGCAGTTATCATACAAATTGCAATATATTAAATTAAGCGTACATTTGTTATGTCTGTGGAATGGAAAAACAACAGTTAATTTTTTATTTTGTTCAAATTTATTGTAATCTTTTAAGGCAGTAATGGTGTTATTAAAATAAACTGACTATTGATCATAAGAGATTGCCAGATATCCAATACCCTATTCCTCTTCCCATTATTTTTCCTTCCTGCTCCCCTCCCAATTGGGCCAGCAACACATCCATGATTCAGCACTGTGTACCTATGTTCATGGGCGGCAGTGATCACTTATCATTAGGTGATAAAAAAAAAGAATACAGCTTATTATTTATGATTTTCCATAAATCCTTCTGTGTTTTGGATATTGCTTTATAAACAATAATATCCAAAGGAATTAATTCGTAATTCATACACCTGTAGAAGGCAATCGCTAATTATAAAATTAGTTAAGCTTTTCAAGCAAAATAATCAATTAATAGACTAGGAAAATAATTTATTACAATACAGCCAAGCTGCAGCTTAATTTATTGCTATTTGTTGCGGTGTTTCTATTTACTTACTAATACCGCATTTATACGCTTCTTATTTGTATATATAATTTTTATTAATTCTACATAACATACATAACCACACGCCTTTTTCCCAGAAGGGGTAGGCAGAGGTGCTACTAGAACACCCACGTTTCGCCTTGTATATTCCGTCCCACGATGTGATAGGGGGCGAGCCTATCGCCATATCGGGCACAAATTCCTGACTCCGGGCTAATAATGAATAGAAAAATCCAATATTTATTAATTCTAATTGGCAATAAATGAAACACATAAATGAAGCCATATAATTTTACCTTGTATTATTATAACTATCATGAAATTGATTCATATTTCTACAAAATCCACGTAATAGTTATTTATAAAAGAGAATCTGATGGTATATTATCGAAAGAAGTGAGTAAAAAATAAAGGGAAATAAATATTTACCTAGCACTAAAAAAAATATAAAAAGTATAACTTTAAAAACTTATTTTTAGCTACGTACCAACTCCACTCTTTTTTTCCTCCTGAATTTATCAGTATCAGTAACATTTCCACTCATATTTACTTTTAAAAGAACTTTGTAACACGAGATATCAAAGTACAGAATCCGCAATAGTTTCACGATTCGCGAACCAAACTGATAAAAAGTTTGACGTTTTTACACTAAACTTTGTTGATTTGACAGGTTTAATTTTTAAACCATAGTTTTTAATTTATGGTGAGACAAAGGAACTATAAAGAAAGTGCTGTGATACAAATTAATTCTTTTTTTTATTTAGAATAAATTATTCATTACACAATAAAGAATATTTTCAAATAATAGTCGAATAATAAATATTTTAAAACACATACCGAATTTGATTGCGACGCGAACTTGGTATAGTTTGAAATAGTACCATATCATAATTCTAGATGGCGCTTATCAAAAGAAAATATAAAATTGCAATAATAATTTAAATAATGCAAAGTGGTACAAAACTGATCAATGTCTAAATTAGATTATGACAAAATGATCTAGACCATTTCTGTAAGATTAAATTTATGAAATGACAGGGCTCATCAAATATTTTTTAACGCTTTAATAGCAGGAGTAATCGAACACGATTCTTAGAAAATCAATGCCTTAATAATTATATTTGATACTTATTAAGGATGTCAGAATAAATTGGACTTCAAATTGATTTCACTTCAGGAAATAGGAATTGAAAGGCAACAAGAAAAACATCATGAACATTTTACGTATTCAATATTATAATTATTATTATGCTCACAATGCTAAGTACAGTGTATTTTACCTACATAATAAATTAACATCTGGTAATCTCTATAAAGTTAGCGTATTTTGAATTATACATCAGTTTATAACGCCTTATGTATGGGAACACTTTTATAGTTTATCAAGATTTTTCTGTCATATATGTTTAGAGCGCTATCTATTAGTCGGTTTCGTAATATATCCGGGAGATAATGAATGCATTAGAACATCTTTATTTCCGTTTCGTAGCGACATCTATGAATTATACCCAATAATATTGTGTGTAGTTTATTTCCGAAGTTTGTAGGACTACAAAATGCTGTCATATTGGCTAATTGTTTAATAAATTCCCATTCATAAAATGTTTTCAGTTTTTACACAAAATTTTATCTAATACGTGTTGTTTAAAGAAATCTTACGATACTAAGCAATGACGATTATTTACATTTAAAATACCCCAAAAACTTACAAAATGACTGGTTTTTATTCTACACAAAATTCGCTGAAGGCATTCTTACATGTTAGATAGACCGTTGACGTAACTATTTGTTAAATACCCGTGAAGATAGGTATCTGCTTTTGCTGACATTATTTTGAAGCTGGGGAACTTTGAAAAATTAGTTATACGCTAGCTTATTCACTGAGCATGATTTAAACGGCATCAATTATTACAGAACTAATATTAGTATAATTCCATTTATTTTTTGGATAATAAATTATGACTATGCGTCCCTTGAAAAGCTGTAAAAATACTTTCTTAAAAGATAAGAGATATATATACTATACGTCTTACAAATAATTGATTCACCGGTCTATCAACAACTATTAATAATTCGCTAAAATTAGATACAATAAATTGATATTTTTACAGTCATATTTACATAAATTTATATACATATACGTCGCTAACAGATCTCCATACATTTATTTAACTGCGTCTGTGCTGGCATATTTGCGTTATCAATTAATTTATGAATTTTAAAATATTTTTTCTTTTGTTTGCTAAACGTTAATACTATTCCAAGATATATTATTTTAAACAACAATATTTCTTCAAGTCTCTTAAAAGAGGAGGTACAAAAATTAATAAATTAAAATAATATATTTTATCTATATTTGTGTAATAAAAGCCAGCATAGAAAGAGTTAAATGTTTAATTAAATCTAAAAAACTAATGGTAAACATCACAATAACTATACATATGTCAAAATTATATTTGAAATAAACTTTCACGACCCGGTTAGTTAGAGTAAAATGGTCGTATAACCCAATTTACAACAATCTCCACCCAATTACAGTGATTAGTTTAGGCTACAATAATATTTTATTCACTTATAATCAAATTAAGTACTTGTGCGCTCTTGTGAAATGATGGAAAATGCATTTTTAAAATGATCAACATTTCTTGATTAATACTCAGATGAAAGATTGTGATGAAACAAACTTTTATGTCAATTAAAAGGTGTGTATCATGTACATATAAAACATCAGAAATCTTTAAAATGTCACAAATAATTTGCTACAGAACATAGATTTAACAATCCAAAAAGTAACATCGACAAAACTTTACTTTATTAGTAATATTACATTTCCTATTCACAAAATTTTAATCCATCCAACAACAGTAATTTACACAAACAGAGATCTGACGTCATAAGTTGTATTTCTTTGTCATGATAGTGTAGAAAGTAATCACTCATACCAAGCCGATCCCCGGTATCTAATACTATAAAACTTTAAAACAGTCCAATCCGCAACGGATTTATGTTTATTTTATTCTTTGCATCAAAAAACATTTTTATCTATTCACCATTACTCAATTCGACTGCGGTTTTGACGCGTTTGGGCTCAGTAGCGCCCTCTATAAGCGTTTGGTGTAAGAGAGTTGTTTACTGCGTCCGATAGAGGGCGTTAGGTGAGGCGACACTAGGGCGAAGGCGGGAGGCTGTCATCGCTCTCTAAGTAGGTGACGTAATTGTCCTCCCCTCCGTGAGGGGGCCGCGGGGGAGGGAGGGAGGGTACGTCATATCCGTGCATCTGAAAAGGAGGTATATAGGTAAGTACATTGAAATATTAATGACCCAGAATGAACAGTAGTAGGTATAATTGGTTTCTTTTTGCTAGAATTACAAATGATAAGAAGTAATTAGTGTAAAGGCGATTTATGCAGGCTGGAAATCACCAGTTTGTGGGTTCGTGGTTCCATTATTTTTATAGTGAAGTTTATTAAAAATTTAAAACTAATTTTGATCCCTTCTCGACCGGTTTGACGTAAAGCTGTCTAGTACCTAGGTCGTAATATCATATAACTAAAGTGTATGCTTTTATATCCCTATATGATATCAGAAATACCGCTGAAGGAACTTTACAAACACAAATCTTTACCTGGCTAACCAACTGCTGAAAGGCAGCGCTATGATGCGGGGCCCTATCCAGATCAGCATGTAGGGCGAAGTCCGACAGCGCCTTCCACGGGGGCTGGTACGCCGTGACCTCAAGGGCGAGGGACCCCGCGGGCTCGTGGCGCACTGGCGAGCCCGCCACTAGAGGCACCCCCATCGACATGTACCCCAGCCGACGACCTTCCTGTGAAGGGATGGCGTTAGATCGAGTCGGCTTGAGAGGTTAGTTTGAGCCCGTCGGTTCCTTTTGCTAAGATTTTAAGTAATGTACCAAAATATACATAACATACATATATAAACACACGCCTTTTTCCCAGAAGGGGTAGGCAGAGGTGCTACCAGAACACCCATGTTTCGCCTTGTATATTCCGTCCCACGATTTGATAGGGGGCGAGCCTATCACCATATCGGGCACATATTCCTGACTCCGGACTGATAATCAATAGAAAAATCCAATATCACTTTGCCCGACCCGGGATTCGAACCCGAGACCTCAGCTTTGCAATCATACCGTAGTACCACTACGCCACCGAGGCAGTCTACCAAAATATAATGCGTGAATATTACTGTCTGTGACATTGTATAGATTGACAGGGGTGTCGTTAGTGCTAAAACAGTTTGGCAAGCTTATTTTCTTGTTATCTGATATAGAGCGGGCACAAAGCCACGCTGCGCCACACGTGAATACTTATCCAAGTGTCCCACGTTGGTTTTCAAATCGAAAATCTCTCATAAAGTGCCCAATCTAACAATAGATTCGAGTTATTAGAAGAATATAATGTAAATATTATCACGACTTCACATCCCTCCTGTAAGCCAGGATCTAAGTTGTTAAATATTTATTGACGCAATTTGTATTTAGTCAGCAACGAAATTCATCAAAAAAGTAGTCAAAGAATATGAAGGATTTGGATAAGGCAATGTTACTTTAATTCCGCTAACCCGCACTAGGCTAGCGTGGTGGACTATATGGCCTAACCACTCTCAATCGTACTCTCGATTGTAGAGGGGGCCCGAGCCCTGCAGACGTATATGGGCTGATAGAGTTACAGGTATTACTGTGTGGTCACGGCAATAATATAGTTATATGTGAAGTCATTGGGTCTATATACTCGTATGTATTTATTTACTTATTACATGTCATAGCAATAGGAACCAACGGGTATATAACAGATGGTACACATACATCAAAGTTCATCACCTTTTCCTGCTGCATCTGCATCTTCAGCTGTATGGTCTTCTTCTTGTCCTTGCAGCGTTTGTTCTGGAACCAGACTCTGATGACCCTCGGGCTCAGGCCTGTCATTTCCACTAACTGTTCCTTCATCAGCGCGTCTGGACGAGGGTTGGCTGCGTAGCAGGTTCTAGAAGAAATTACAAGAGGTAAGTACCAATTCAAATCATGTTTAAGGTTCTTTCGGCAATTCGTACATTAAATGTAACAAAGGACATTTCTTCCTAGACAGCTTATTAGGTAATAGATAAAATATTCAACCGCTAGCCTGCACTAGGCCAGTGTGATGGACTATACAGCCTAACCCCTCTCAATCGTACTCTCGATTGTAGAGGCGATACCCTGCAGTGGGACGTAAATTGGCTTGTGCAGATACAGATAAAATATAAATTTTTGAATAATGTTCTTATTTCGATTGAGTCAATTTGACAAAGGATACACAATTCTTACATATTATAACGTGGTTTACAATTTCTTGCATTAGATACATGCAAATTAGTTTGCAAAGTGGTTTAATGTCGTCATATTTATTATATACTTCTTACCACTCGTAAGTGTAGCTATTGCATTCCATATATATTATTATATTCCATATGGTATTTAATTTAAACCACGTGTTCCTTACAACCCCAGGTAACATAGTTTTTTTTTTATCAGCCCATATACGTCCCACTGCTGGGCACGGGCCTACTCTACAATCGAGAGAAGCGATTGAGAGTGGTTAGGCCATATAGTCCACCACGCTGGCCTAGTGCGGATTGGCGGACTTACATACCGTAGAAATTCTTTAAAATCGCTACGGTATGCAGGTTTCCGCACGATGTTTTCCTTCACCGTTAAATTGCGTGGTGATTGACTTTCAATACACACATAACTCCGAAAAGTCAGAGGTATGCCCTGGGATTTGAACCCGCCACCACCGTGAACATGTAGGCAGCCGAGTCTGGTCCGTTACCAACAGGCCATCACGCACTTAGGTAAGTAACATTGTACCAAGTTTATAAAAAAATCTGTTTGGTAGTTTTGTCAAGTCTCGATTTTAGTTTTCAAAGCTTTTGATCAACCCATACAGGTACGAGTCTTTGACGGCTCAGGTAAATTCCCGAACCGAACCGAAATTCAGCTAAACGGAAAAATATACTTATCTATACGGAACAGCCAAAAACCGTGTTAATTAAAATCACGATTATTGACAAAAAAAAAACATTTCTGAATTTTTCAAAATTTGTACAATTTCACCTGGAGTGATGAGACACATGAGGGTTAAATTCAATACTATACGACAATCTCAAACTGTAGGTACTTCATTTCCAGCTTATGTCGAATAGTGGGATGGTACATTCCTCTTTCACATATTGACACTACAATCGAGAGTACGATGGAGAGTGGTTAGGCCATCGTACTCTCGATTGTAGAGGAGGCCCGTGCCCTGCAGTGGGTCCTATATGGGCTGATACAATACAATACAATATTGACACTATTTCGGAACCTGTAGGTACTTTGTTAGGCCAGGGTGAAGGAGAATAGATATTGTATAGGTTGTATAACTTACCTGAGCGTATGCAGCTGTTTTTCATTAAGTACGGTGCGCACTCTGGTAGGTTTGCCGTCTGCCGCGGCCGTGGTACGAGCCCTGCCACTCTTGTGGGACCCGGATTCACTTCCCGAATCTGGAATATACGTGTAATTAATACCCCACTCATACATTCTAAGGTCTTGGTGTGGGGCCAAAAAGACTCGTAGTTTCTGATACCCACGACACAAGACTGGATTTTTGTGTGCAGTCTGAACTTCGTATGTGAATTTTGGGGTCTTTATTTATTTATTAATCAAAGAAATAATGATATATCGCGTCTCTTTATACATCATTTTATCCAGAGTTAAATTAGTTTAATAATCAATTTTACTAAAATACATATTACTATTTATATTTCAAGGTTTATTTCAAGTTTAATCTGACTTGGGTTAATTAATTGTACAATCAAGTTAGAATCAGGCTACAATAAGAATCAGCGGGAGGTACCTACTAAGTACTATTGCGTTATTAATGTTTAAAAAAAATAACATTTGAATAATAGCTTTCTCTCGCGTTTCATTTCCGTTTGATTTTCAAGAAAGCAATTACAAAAATATCTCGATATATTTATTTAGAACCAATATACTAGTATCATGTCATTAGAGAATCAGACAATCAGGCAATTTCATTGACTGCATCATTAGATTATAAAAAAAAATCTCAGTTAAAAAATCTGGGCAGCCTTTGTAGCACGGCAATGTAACTGCATTGACGACTGATGGTGACTGTGAGATCCCAAGTAGCATCGACCGGGATTAAACTACGACACTCTAGTCGAGACAATTATGCCAGCTTATTCGATACTGGATATACATAGATTAGCCTAGGTTTACAAGTTGAAAGCCCTATATTTTATTACTTAGTTTTACAAAGGCAATCATAATTTCCGTTGCATTCGTCTAAATTGTCATCAAACTAGATAAAATCTACAAAGATATCCCTAATTACCCCGTCCACTTTCATAATTACGCGCAGGGGTAACTTTGACCGCCCTTAGTCCTTTAATCCGTACTTCACACCTTCGTAATCTAGATGGACATCGAAATGCCTCGTTAATAATTTAACATTAATTTTACCCCTACGGTTCAATGAGGGGTGTGTTTGACTTATTTTTTATGAAAGTAGTCGGTGGCTTAAATACGAATATTTTGGTGTAATGAAATCCGTTTCTTCACGTATTTTGTTAATGAACTATTACGATGTCATTATTTTCCTTTCCCTGTATGTTCTTAGTGATTGTATATTGTAGAATATTTTAATTTTAATTGTTTTCTATATATATTTTTTAAACAGAGGCGATTAAAAAGCATTGATTAAAATGTTATTTCCCGCCTGTTTTCCATAACACAATGTTACTGCTTTGCTACGTTTTTATTCTGTCATGTTTACCAAGTAACTCTATTTATGTATAATTAAAAGTGATTGTTAATTCAATTTAATTACATGAAAATTCTTACGAAACATCACCAGTCACACGAAACGAGTTTTTTTAACTCAAATTGTTTCATGTAAGTGGTCACATGGGTCGGTTCACACAGTTAAAACGAACGCAAAAACCAGTTCAATCACGCCGATAACTATTTTGTATTAAATATGTTCGGAACCTGTGACTCAGTGGTTCTTACTTAAACTTTTTTAATTACGATAAACGTACATAACCGAAATGTCACACGGCGCGGCGGTATCAAAGCGTCGGCGGCTTTGGCGGCCTACATCAAAGCGTTATCTGCTAATCACAGCACGATCGCGAATAGATTATCGATGGACACTCGAATGTTCGTGGATGTATCGATAAACGATAACAGCACTAATCGACGATGTTTGTGATAAATTGACAAATATTAGACGAGATATGTGACGTCGGTGTGGCGCTTCCTATGCTTTCACCAGCTGTACAGGTCCCACAACTCACTATCACACACTACGCTCCCTGTACGTTCTCTCACAGTACTCGCTCCTGAGCTCTCAGCCACTACCTTCAGCTCGTCGTTCCTCCGGCCCGCGCGTCACACACTACGCTCCCTGTACGTGCTCTCACAACACTCGCTCCTGAGCTCTCATCCACTACCTTCAGCTCGTCGCTCCCCCGGCCCGAGCGTCACACACAACGCTCCCTGTACGTGCTCTCACAACACTCGCTCCTGAGCTCTCATGCAGCATGTTACTCACCGGACATGGATCCTAGTTCGTGTGGATGGTGCGAGTTGTTGTTGCTGAGCGTGGTATTGTTGTTGCTTTCGGCATTTCCAGTGCTGGCACCGCTTGTGTTTGCGCTCTGTTGACAATTATAAAAAAAATATTATTTATCGCTGTAAAATATTTAATTTTGACATTTATTTGGCTAAGAATAATCGGCATTTTAATGTTTATTCTTACTTCAATGCTGCAGTTAATTATATAGAAATAAATGACGTAACCTGGCAATTAAACCAATCATGAAACACAGAAATATAATTTGCTAACAAACTACCAAAAAAATATGTTACCTTACCTTTTCTAATACGTCATGGTCTTCTCTACAGTACAAAGCACCCCCTTCCCTTAACGCGAATTCATCCCCTGTAAAACAAAACACTGTAAGAACAATATCCAATTTACTATGATAAATCTTATAAGGCAAAATATGCGGATAAAATATGTGTACACAGATCGTTTATCACCTTCAGAAAGGAATTGACAAAATGATAAGATTTTGATCACGGATGTTGACGTTCACGATGACCTGACGGATATTGTCACATAGTACAACTAGAAATACATATAAATAAATACACCCAACAGTCATATCCATAGTCTTGACCCCACACTAAGATCAATTAAGTATTGTGTTGTGGGTATCAGAAACTACAAGAGACTTTTCGGTATCACAAACACCCAGCCCCGAGACAAATACTTGCGGCCCTCACAAATATTTGTCTCGGTGCGGGGATCGAACCCGCGGCCTCTCGTTTCACAGCCGGCATCTAACCAACTGCGCCACCGAGGCTGCCAAATATGTCTCCTTCTTCCTCCTTCTTCCATAATCCACCCCCTTACTTTCTTCGTCCCTTCATTTTAAATAGAAAGGGAACGTAACTGCTACTTTCATATTAAGAGCGACACTTACTAACCATCAAGTGTCCTGCTCATTAATGAATATATCCATAAATAAAAAAATATCATCATAATTAGATAGAGGAAGTCTACTACTTTGACAGCCTCCGTGGCGCAGTTGGTTAGACGCTGGCTGTGAAACGTGAGGCTGGGTGTTTGATCCCCGCACCGAGACAAATATTTGTGTGATCCACAGATATTTATCTGGGGTCTGGGTGTTTGTGAGACCGAAAAGTCTCTCGTAGTTCCTGATACGACACAAGACTGGATAGTGTGGGGTCAGGACTATGTTTGTGACTGTACTGTACTGTACTGTATCAGCCTATACACGACCCGCTGCAGGGCACGAGCCTCCTCTACAATCGAGAGTACGATTGAGAATGGTTAGGCCATATAGTCCACCACGCTGGCCCAGTGCGGGTTGGCGGACTTTTACATACCATAGAAATTTATACAAATCGCTATGGTATGCAGGTTTCCTCACGATATTTTCCTTCACCGTTATAGTGCGTGGTGATTGACTATCAATACACACATTACTCCGAAAAGTCAGAGGTGTGCCCTGGGATTTGAACCCGCGACCACCGTGAACATCTAGGCAGCCGCGTCTCGACCGTTACCAACAGGCCACCACGCACTTGTGACTGTTGGGTGTAATTATTTATTATTACCGAAGGCTTCCCTCCAGGATTATCACAACGATCTTAAAGTTGAAAAGTGGTAGAGCCACACAGAACTAGTGTATTTTACTCTCTCGGCAGGTATGGTGACATCTCTTCACAGAAACCCATCGAAAACTGCTTGTCTCGTAATTTTTCCTTCCCTACCCTATCTTACGAGGCTGGTGACGATCATTTTTTTAAATACGCATCGGCTACCTACTGAACATAGCCTTTTATAAATAGTATTATTTACTTTTAGCTTTTATTTTCTTCATTAACACTGCCCTTTCTTTCTCCTTCTCGTAAATCCATTCAATGGTTGTGTGGTAGATTGCCTTAGTGCGATAACACCGCTATTTGTACTTTGTACATACATACATACATACATACATAAACTCACGCCTTTTTCCCAGAAGGGGTTCCCGGAAGGCAGAGGTTCCCCTGATAGTAACCAGGCACCCACGTTTAACCTGGTCTGTTTCGTCCCAGGATGTGATAGAGGGCGAGCCTATCGCCATATCGGGCACAAATTCCTGACTCCGGGCTGATAATGAATAGAAAAATGCAATATCACTTTGCCCGACGCGGGATTCGAACCCGAGACCTCAGTTTTGTAATCATACCTTAGTAGAACTCCGACACCGAGGCCGTCATGCGAGTCAGGGGAACATTTGTACTTTGTGGTCTTATTATGATATTGTTGCGTTTATTGTATACAATAAAGAATAAATATAAAAATAAAATGAAACAGCCCTTTTTCGATGATTTTCACAATGATCTGATAAAAGGCCTACATGAAGAGAAATCTGCAATCTTAAGTACTTCGCCTTGCATCTCACCTGGTATTAACTGTCGTGCACACGCGCAACATCGGAAGCAGTCTATATGGTATATTTTCGTCTTCGCTCGCATCACGAAGTCGTTTTTGCTGAAGGATGAGCCGCATTTGTCGCATTTCGTTCCGAATAACCTGTGGACAAAGAATATCAGTTAATTTTGAAGTTAAACTTTGAAAGATGCTGGAGTAAGTATGCTGGCAAAGTAATTGCGACTCACATCACGCGGATCACAAAACACGCAACATGGCAATTGTTTTAGTAGTAATTTTGTTTAATTGGTATTCTTATACGAATATCAATTGTATAAACTTTAGAGTGCACTTTTATACAAAAGATATTCTAGACATATCTTTCGATATAGTCAATGCGTTTATTAAATATCTAGACATAAAAAGTACGTCTAAAGATCATATAAATGAATTGACGCAAGCATCAAACCCGCAACTTTTAATACAGAACGTATTACATAACCACGACACCAATAAAAGCATTTGTTTTATTTGCAAAAAATGTTCCATAAATTATATGGATTTTGATGTACAAAGAAGTAACTATTATTTTTATTTACTTTTCACATTCGTTATTTTAAAAGGAACAACCAATAAATTACTACATTTTGATTCCACTAAGTCTCGATTACTGAAGGTGAATAAAAATAAGCGAACACCCCTAACGCGCTACCCTAAATGTACTTAACCCTACCTATAGGTGATGCTTTTAGCGAGATTGCGGGGGTAGCCACCCCTTAAGGGCGGCTGGGGGCTGGAATACACTTAGAGGTAAGTCCATGATGTTTTTAGGGGTTTTAAAAGCTATTTTCGGGGATGAAAAGAAATATTTCTGTGTACTTGTTTCGATATTTTGTTTGACATATTTTTTTAGTTTATTTGGTCAATACTGTGTTGTTTAAAAAAAACTTATACGTCGTATATGATGTTTAAAAACACTGATAGAACTTGAAAGTACAAATTAAAGTTATACAATATACATGTTCATGTTATTTGATACAGGGCTATCCTAGTGTAAGTACCAGCAGTATCTCAATACAATCTCAATACCTAGCCTAAGCTTTTATTATTATAAATTGTATTTCTGTTTTTATTTTTAATCTAGGTTAAGAAAGGAAACTAATAAATGATTTTTTTTTATTATTTGTACGTATCAGCCCATATACGTCCCATTGCAGGGCAAGAGCCTCCATTATAATCGAAAGTACGATTGGGAGAGGTTAGGTCGTATAGTCCACCACGCTGGCCTAGTGCGGGTTGGCGGACTTTACATACCGTAGAAATTATTACAAATCGCTATGGTATGCAGGTTTCCTCACGATGTTTTCCTTCACCGTTATAGTGCGTAGTGATTGACTTTCAATACACACATGACTGAAAAGTCAGAGGTGTGCCCTGGGATTTGAACCCGCGACCTCCACGCTCTTAGGAGTAGATGTTTAAGACACTAAAAAGTCGGTGTTAGTTTCTCATGTTATCAACCAAATGAGGTTTGATATTATGTGGTCGCGACTATGTTTTGTAACTGTTGAGCATACATACATAAACACACGCCTTTTTCCCAGAAGGGGTAGGCAGAGGTGCTACCAGAACACCCACGTTTCACCTTGTATATTCCGTCCCACGATGTGATAGGGGGCGAGCCTATTCGCCATATCGGGCACAAATTCCTGACTCCGGGCTGATAATGAATAGAAAAATCCAATATCACTGCCCGACCCAGGTTTCGAACCCGAGATCTCAGCTTTGCAATCCTACCGTAGTACCACCACGCCACCGAGGCAGTCTAACTGTTGAGTGTATTTATTTATTATTTATAACCCCGCAATTAGACTAACAGTTTGACGTCAGCATTTCAATGTAGTTTACAATATATTCTCAGTACTTTGAAGGTTTAGATCGATGATAACAAAAATGATTTAAAACTAATTTATCACAATATACTGACATCGAATCAATTATAGACTTTGATAATCTGATGTTATATGCGATAAGATTATCGGGGAAATTACAACTATTTTGGCGCCATGTCTCATTAAAACGATAAAAATGTCTTTTTGCATCCAATTAAAAATAATGGCCTTGCGATTTTAGATTGATATAATTGATTGTCTGTGACACAATAGCCCTACAATTACTTAATTACTTATAGATATTAATTAATTATTGAAATTTATATCTAATAATGCGTGCTTATCAAATATATATGTTACCGGAAATGTATGAAATTTAGGAATTGTATACAATTCCTAGGAAATCTATACAATATTTAGGTTAGTTTAGGTTAGTTTATTTCCATTTAAAATATGCTTTTTATTATATATTTTTTAATGTGTTCACTTTTGTTCTTGTATAATTTATCTCGATCCTAACCAAACCTAGCCTAAGTATCCCTTTTTTTGTCTTAAGTATACCTCTGTATTCGTTAGCGTTCGTACTCTCTCACATTCAGAATGTACTACATTTCCAACCGCTATTTAGGTAATGTATACATCCATCAGCCTAAGGAAGTCCACTGCTGAACATAGGCCTCTCCCAATGATTTCCACAGTGACCTGTTGGAGGCAGCCTGCATCCAGCGACGTCCCGCGACCTTTACCAGGTCGTCTGACCACCTAGTGGGTAATGTATACATTTCCTAGGAATTGTATACAATGACAGATTTCATACATTTCCGTTAACATATACACAATGTCCGTAATAATGAATCGATGAAAGAAAATATCGTTAGGAAATCTGCATTATTATTATAATATGGCGTACTATTGGGAGTTTTCTTATTAATTGGTAAGTTCCTTGTAAATAAGAGGTTATCTGTGTGAGTATCAATGCTTACATACATACATAAAAATCACGTTTTTTCCCAGATGGGTTAGGCAGAGGTGCAACCAGGACACCCACGTTTCGCCTTGTATGTTCCGTCCCATGATGTGATAGGGAGCGAGTCTATCGCCACATCAGGCACAAATTCCTGACTCCGGGCTAATGAATAGAAAAATCCAATATCACTTTGCCCGACTCGGGATTCGAACCCGAGACCTCAGCTTTGTAACCCTAGTACAACTACGCCACCGAGGCAGTCTATTTCTTTCAAGCAGCAATATATAAGCACTGTGAGGTTTTAACTACATTGTAAGCAGCGATTACTGGCCAGAGACATAGCACGGAGTACCTAATGTCTCGGGGTGACTAGGGATGGTCTCAATGCTGGGATTGGTTTCTCCTGTTCATGGAAGAGGAGACGAGATACCTACCCATTTCAAGTTCACAATATTGCCTCTAGCTGTGATATGGGGGAAAATTGACTGTTTAAAAGTTACGAAAAAAAAATTATAAAAAAAAAAATAGTTTCCAGGCTTTCGAGCTCCTATAACAGTTTCGACTTCTCCGCTTACCCTATTGACAGAAGCGTGAACATACGCTATTTTGGTGAACTGTCAAGGCGTTAGGCGTAACAAGACACTGAGCGCGGGTGTCGCGTTTCGCTAATTGCCCGCTAGAGGGCGCGGGTCGGGCGTATTGCTTACATTTGTTTAACTAAACGGCCACCGTACTTTTAGTTTGCAGTTCATTGTGGGGGTTTAAATGCTTTTGAAAACCTCCGTGGCTCAGTTGGTGAGACGCCGGCTGTGAGACGAGAGGCCGTGGGTTCAATTCACAAGTAATTATTTCGAGTCTAGGTGTTTGCGAGGCCAAAAAGCCTCTCGTAGTTCCTGATAACCACGACACAAGACTCGATCTTGGTGTGGGGTCAAGACAGATTTATAAGACTGTTGGGTATATATATTTTTTTATTTTCGTAAAATATCATTGGTTGTGATATCGAGATTCTGGGGTCTATTACAGTACAATAAATATTGTGTATAATTTGCGCTATTTTTGCGGTTGGCAAAGAGCTAATAGTTGAAGGGATAATTGTTTCTGTATTGAAACTGTAGATTTGATTTCACATAGCCTATATTGATAGTAATTGGTGGCTTACCTGTGTGACAAATGTGAGCAGTTTAAAATAGATAAAAAAATATTTAGACCTTAAGAAACCGACTAAATTACAATAACATAATATCTTCCTGCATACTCGCGCAGGTACTTTCAGTTATTTCTACTACAGCCTTTAATTTACTCAAAACGAACAATAAATAATAGTAATTTCATACATTATTGTGATAAATAGGAAAACCGAATCGGAGAGTTTCACTCCGGCGGACTGTTCCGCGCTTGACATATCGTACCTTATTTATTTCAAGTAAATATAACTGTTTTAAGCTGAAAGAAGAGGTAAAAAGTAACCTATGTTTTATTCCAGACCATAACCTATCTCCATTTGAAATTTTACTCAAATCGGTTAAGCCGTTACCGCGCGAACAAGAAACAAACACACTCACAAACTATCATATTAATAACGCAGTTATTAGTGTACTTAAAAAACAAATAATTATGTCCGTTTGTTTCTTACAGTAACATCCTTAGGAAGTCCCCTTCCGCGGTAATTCATTTCCTATCACTGTTTACGTTTAGTTAATTCTTAAAGGATGAATTGATTATTGTAAATAAACATGATTGTTTCCTAATAACTTTACATTAGCTGAGATATTTGAAGTGCTATGGTCATTTTAAGTGCGTGGTGGTCTGTTGGTAATGGACCGGACGCGGCTACCGAAACGGGGGTCGCGGGTTCATTTCCCAAGGCAGCCAGCTAATTTTTCAGTCATGTGTATTGATAGTCAATTACCACGCATTTTACTGGTGAAATAAAACATCGTGTGGAAACCTACGTGCTATGGGAATTTACAAGAATTTCTATAGTTGCTATGTGAAGGCCGCCAACTAGCGCCAGGCCAGCGTGGTGAACTACGGCCTAACTTCTCGCTTGTAGAGGAGGCCTGTATCCTTCAGTGGTAAGCATAGGGGCTGGATTATTAATAGTAGCTATAACTTTGAAGCCATCAATATTTCGGATAAGGTATTGTAATTATTTCCTTTGCGTTTTTTGCCGCAAAACGGGTTCAGTAGTTATCTGTATTTTTTATTTCTCGTTGTTAAATGAACTTGAAAATAGAAATCAATCTTTTGTTTTTATTTAGTGAATGTCAGTTTAATAGTTCCACAATCAAGATTGAATTTAGGATGTAGATCAGAATTTAGTTAGGAAAATTAATTGGTGTAGCTTGTAAGTCTTCAGGATATTATCTATCGTTTCTAGTTGTCAAAACAAATTATCTGACAACGATTTGGAAAATTACCACCAGTCTATAATTCTAAATAAATTCCCAGGAAAAAAAGGCAATAGAAAAACTTATCCGGCCGGGTGTAAGCCGAAACAAACATTACCATAGACATATCAAGTTGCCGCCGCCCGCCGCGCTGTCATACTGACGTTTGTTTTGGCGCCAAAACACATAATGCACAGACGAGACCGGCTTGTTTTCTCATCGGCACATCACAGATCACACGCACAAATATAGCTTACATCACACAAAACAACATTTCCAAAACTGCATTCAATTCTAACCTTTAACACCAAGGCGGTAGGAAACGTCAAACGTCACGTGTCAGTTTGACAGCTGTCACGTCGGGTTTGTCTATGCGTAATAGTATATTTCGGCCGCGAGAAATGGAAGGGTGAAAAGGTAAACATGCGGGTTATTTTAGTGAATCCATCTACGTTGGCGGGAGTTTGTGTAAAAAATGGCGCCAAGGTTCATATGTGATTGGCGTCCGCTTATGAAACACCTTTTTTTGGTGATCCGGTGTGTAAACACGACGCTTATAGTGCCGATGTTGACTCTCTTCCCGTTTGGGAGTCGCCGCATTTATGCCATTAGTATAAATTATGTGATAAATATTATGTACCACAAGTTTTTAAAATCTATTAGGTTGTTCGTAATGCTTTTCACTTTAGAACCAGTTAGGCTCCGTTTTCAACCGTGTTGTTTGATTTACAAAAAGAAGTCATTACACAATTATTCTCTCAATGATTTACATAAAAACCATAGTTTTATCCGCAAGCCAAATCAGCCCATATCGCTTTAAAAACAAAATATATTTTTATGCAAAAAACTATGTCACTTGTCTGTTCATGTCATTTTCACTGGTAGGTCTCTCATATATGAGTGGGCGCCTGGGTACGTACCACCGCAATGTCTATTTCTGCCGCCAAACAGAAGTGTAAATGCACTGTTGTGTCCCAGTTTGAAGGACATTGTAGCCAGAGTAACTACTGAACGAAATTAGACTATACATTTGTCTTCAAATAGCGAGCGCAGTGGAATACCTAGCATTGCCTTGTAAGTCCTGGCGTTGTTCGGTTTTGCTACTGTCCATGAGCGGTCGTATCGCTTACCATCAGGCGAATGGCATTTACAGCAATAAAAAAAAATATGTCAAGCTTCTGGTTTTTTACACGATGGTGAATACTCGCCGAATAACCCATGCAAAGGTGTCGAGCTTTTATTTCTGCATAAGTATATCCGGTTTTACAAAGGCCGACATAATTGCATAAAGAGATACTCTTTCGCGTGGTGGCCTGTTGGTAACGGACCAGAGGCGGCTGCCTATATGTTCACGGTGGTTGGGGGCTCAAAACCCCGGGCACACCTCTTTCTTTTCGGAGTTATGTGTGTATTGATAGTCAATCATCACGCACTATAACGGTAAAGGAAAACATCGTGAGTAAACCTACATACCATAGCGATTTGTACAAATTTCTATGGTATGTAAAAGTCTGCCAACCCGTACTAGGCCAGCGTGGTGGACTATATTTTTTTTTTTTTTTTTTTTTTTTTTTCTCGCGGGGAAAATCCCTTTACGGACCATCCCACCCCCGAAGGGGCGAGGGTGTGTCGGGCTCACCGGCGCCTTCCGTGCCCAGCGAGATGTTGTGCCGCCCGAGGATGTGGACGGGCGGCCGCTGGGTCGGGTCCCTACCATAAGCTACGCGCCGAAATACCGACTAAAAACCCCGCGTCGGCCACCATCGGTGCACTTGAGAGACGGCCCCGGGATACCGATGAACGGACGCGCCAGGACCGCCTCTTTGTGCACCGCCGCTTTAGCGACGCGGCGAATGACGCGTGTAGCGTCACGTCTCGGGGGCCGCCAAGGTAGGGACGGCGGCCCCGCGTGGCCTCTGCGGCGCCGGGTTAGTTGTTGTCCCGGCGCCTCCTACGTCTCCTGTGGCGACGAGCGGGATCGGTCTGCTCCCGATCCCGCTCAGCGCTCTCCTTCTGCGACATGACACGTTCGCAGAAGGAGAGCATGGCTCGCCACGAACTCCGGCTGCCGACCATGGCGGCGACCACGGCCGGCAGCGACAGGTCGCTTCCCACGACCGCGATGAGAGCGCTGCGCTCCTCGTCCCAGGCTGGGCACTCCTCCAGCGTGTGCTGGGCCGTGTCCTCACGGCAGTTGCCACAATGGTGGCACACGGTGGACTCCTCCGCTCCGGCTATACGACACAGGTACGCACCGAAGCAGCCGTGCCCGGTGAGCACCTGCGTCAGCCGGTATGTCGGCGCACCGTGGCGCCTGTCCAGCCACTGTTCGAGGACAGGTCGCACTGCCGCGACGGTCCTCGCACCAGCACTAGGGTTCTCCAGCCTGGAACGCCACTCCTCCACAGCGGACCTGCGGAGGGAGGCCAACATGGCCTCGACCTCTCTGGGGACCAACCTCTGCCCACGCCCGGACGCCTCCTCTCGCCGGAAGAAAGCCGACGAGAGGGTCTTAGCGTCCAGCACCCAGGGCAGAGTTCCCGCCAATACGCAGGCCGCTTCATGCGAGACCGTGCGGTAGCCCCTGATTATTCGCTGCGCCACCATGCGCTGCGGACGATGCAGCAGGCGGACGCAACGATCGCCCAGGGACTCGGCCCAAACGGGACACCCGTAGAGGGCCATGGCCCGCACGACTCCAGCATACAGGTTTCGGCAAGGGATGCCAGGACCATCAGTGTTGGGCAGCAGGCGCCCCAGTGCGCCCGCCGCCCTCACCAGCTTCGGCGACAACTCCTCAAAGTGCGCGCGGAAATCCCATCGACTGTCGAGGACGAGACCGAGGTATTTCATCCTCGAGCCGACGGGAATCCGCACGCTCTCCACCGTGATGTGGGCCCCAGGCGGAGGCCCACACCGAGGACCGTGGAAACACACGGCCTCGGTCTTGTTGAGGGCCACCGTGAGGCCCAGTCGCCGAATCCTGCCCACCACCAGTCCAGTACCGAACGAGGCGAGCAGGGCGGACCTCTGGAATGTCCTGGCCGTCGCTGTCACCAGTGTGTCGTCCGCGTAGCAGACGACAGCGACGCCCCGAAGGTTGGTACCACGTAGCACCCAGTCGTAGCCGATGTTCCACAGGAGCGGCCCAAGAACCGAGCCCTGTGGAACACCGCACGTCACTTCCCTGCGGTGCCACCCGTCGGCGCCCGGATACACCACGTACCTATCAGACAGGTACGAGTGCACCAGACGCCGAAGGTAGGGCGGAACCTCGTGGTACCGCAGTGCTTCTTCGATGCAGGCCCAGGGCATGGTGTTGAACGCGTTGGCGATGTCGAGAGACACCGCCACCACGACCCTACCCCGGGACACCGCACGCTCCGCTTGTGCCTTCACCCGCAGAATCGCGTGGACCGTCGACCGGCCCCGCCGGAACCCGAACTGGCAGTCTGCCAAATCCGGGCGTGGTGGACTATATAGCCTAACCACTCTCAACCGTACTCTCGATTGTAGAGGACGAGTACATATATGGGCTATTATATACATATCCATACAGGTCCATTGTACCCTATATGAAACCCTATATTTACGCCTATATGAAATACTGGTTTCGAACTTATAACCTTTCAATTTCATACCAAGACTAATTAACTAACTAAATGAACTTAAACTTAAACCCTATTAAGCATTAATTAGATAATCTAATCCTCCATAAACTTGTCCGTAAACGGGAATCGAACCGTCGATATTTCGTGTCGCAGCTGCTTGTTATCGATATAAAAACTAGTCTAACATGTGTTGCTGTTTGTCAAGTGTAATCAGGCTATGCATCAGGAAAAAGTCTAAATGTTAGCGCTAACTGAAGTCTAGACTTCACGCAATTCGTACTTAGATTGTAATCTTTTTAACCTAATTAAAAAAGGTCATTTGATGATCTAGTGGACGCATGTATAGCTCAATCAGTCAAGGTTCGATTCCCAGGTCGGAAATTTTTCATTTTTTTAAATTGAATTAGACCGTAAATGCTTACCGGTGAGTGATTAACGTCGCCCAGAAATATTAACAATAATTGAAAAATCCAATTGGTGATTACCCGACCCGGAATTCGACCCCGACACCTCAGCTTTGTGATCGTACAGTAGTACAATTGTATACGAGTAGAAATCCTACCTAGTCGCCACCTATCACATCCTGGGACGAAACAGACAAGGCGAAACGTGGGTGCCTGGTACCAGAAGAACCTCTGTCTACCCCTTCTTGGAAAAAGGCGTGCGTTTATGTATGTATGTAGTCCTACCTAGTGTAATCTCGTTTGCAGTAAGTCTTTCCGTCCCTCACGAAGCAGGTGCACGACTCGTCCAAGAACTGGCGGCACTCCTGGCACTTGAGGCAGGCGGCGTGCCACTCCAGGTCCGGCGCGACCCTCAGGATGTACTGGTCGTGGATCTGACCGCCGCAGCCCACGCACAGGGAGAGGCGGAGTTTTTCTGCAAGAGAATTGTGGGTTAGAAGGCTGAATGTAAGTAAGGTTTTTGGCTTATTGAAGCTTATATGTAATAGTAGGATAGCTAAGGTGTTATTATGTATCTATGTACTATTATCTTTTTAGACCGCCATTTGCTGCATTATTAATTACAATTGTTAACTAATACATGTTTTGGTATTAAGTGGTGAAAAATAAAGTTTTCTCTATCAGTATATTTCTTTTCCGACGTAGCCCAGCGGATTAGCAAGTTGAAGTGGCAATGGGCGGGGCACATAGCACGGAGAACTGATGGCCGATGGGGCCAAAAAGTTCTCGAATGGAGGCCACGAAGCGGAAAGCGCAGCGTGGGACGTCCACCCACTAGGTGGTCAGACGACCTGGTAAAGGTCGCGGGACGTCGCTGGATGCAGGCTGCCTCCAACAGGTCACTGTGGAAATCGTTGGGAGAGGCCTATGTTCAGCAGTGGACTTCCTTTGGCTGATGGATGATGATGATGATGATATTTCTTTTACTGGTGGTAAGTCTCTCATATGTGAGAGGCCGCCCGGGTAGGTACAACGGCAATGTCTATTTCTCCCACCAAACAGCAATGTAAACGCATTGCTGTGTTCCGGTTTGATGGACAATGTAGCCAGCGTAACTACTGGACATAATGAGACTTAACAACTTATGTCTCAGGATGGCGAGCGCAGTGGAATGCCAATCATAACTTTGTAATTCATGGTGTTGTTTGGTTTTGCTACTGTCTATGAGCGGTCGTATCGCTTACCATCAGGCGAATGGCACGCTCGGCTTGTCATTCATTGCAATAAAAAAAATAATTACAGAATTATGGGTTAGAGGAGTGATTGAATGCAGGTAAGATATTTGCTTATATATTTGGTATTTATTGACGCTTAATTGTAACACCATGCTATCTAAGGTGCTATTGTAATATATATAAGTATGTTTAAATTAGTTACATTCTTGTTAACAACATTTTCAATTCTTAAGACGAGAACATTATAATCTTCTACAAGAATGGCGAAAATCAATTGACTCATAATATGTCCCTAAGACAAGCTAGAGTCCCTAAGAGACTCGCTGAGCTCCGGATCTCGGTACCAATTCTTTGCGTGCCACTGTTGATCCTGGCTGACAGGAGTTGCAGCTATCGCGCAATTTTGCCGTGACAAAAAAACATTGCGACAAAATCTGTACACCAACAGTTCATATTAGAATTTTAGAGGTATGGAAAATCCATCAACTCTTACTAGTCCAACATAATTATTATTAAGGTCCAGACCTCAATCATTTTTATTTCTAAAGGAGCCCCATACCCAGCAGTTGCATTACCTCCATAACTACAACCATACAAGATCAAAAAGACCCAGTGACGTCACAAAACCAGTCTGTCCATCCGCAAAACGCATTGAGTCACATTATAAAATGAATTATGAATATGTTACTCGGCGCAAATCGATAATCTGTAGGCGTGGTTAGCTAGGCCCCACCCACTACTTCCTTCCCGCTCGCACAGCGCCTCTCGTTCCCCCGTGGTCCTTCGAGCCCGTATAAAGGTTATGTCTTATTTTTACTCCTACCCTTTGATAATAAGTGATTATGGTCGGTATTTTTTTGGTTATTAATTGATAAGTAATGTTGAAATGCCGTTAGACAATTAACTACAAGGAATATAAATTCTTTAGGTATGTGTAACGAGTGCATAACACCCAATGGTTTTTTTTCAGGTGGTCTTGAGTTCGATTCGGTTGGGGTTTCATAATTACTGACGTTCTGTGGTTTTGGCATATAATTATTAGTAGTGATTTTAACTGTAATTGCTGTTTAGGATTTTACGATGAAATTCTAGGCTGTGCAATTTTATATACGGGAAATTAGATCTTCAAATATTCAAGCAATTAAATATATAAAATATATCAATGAACTCATAGATAATGATACATTTTAGTATTATATATTTTGGTATCTCGATAGTTGAATTTGCACACATAGTTAGTATGCATTTATTAATTCATATTAGCTATGCGAATGCACCAAACAAGTTTCTAATTAAAGTAATGGATTAAACTGAACTCTGGGAAAAACCATTTACTAAGAAGAATACATTGATCATTATTTCTATAATTAATAAAATAACCTTTAATTTTACTTAATTTTAGTAAAATTAATTATTAAACTAATTTAACTTTGGATAAAATAATGGACCTATCTATAGACGAGTTAAATAATTATTTCTTTGATTAATAAATAAAAAAATAAATACACCCAACAGACACATACACAGTCCTGACCCCACACTAAGATCGAGTCTTGTGTCGTGGGTATCAGGGACCACGAGAGACTTTTCGGTCTCACAAACACCCAGACCCAACACAAATATTTGTGGGCCACACAAACATTTGTGTTGGCGCGAGGATCGAACCCGTGGCCTTATATTTTGGATTAAAACATAGGTTACTTTTATGCAAATACCTGTCTATCACACAAATATTTGTCTCAGTGCGGGGATCGAACTCGCGGCGTCACGTTTCACAGCCGGCGTCTAACCAACTGCGCCACGGAGGCTGTCTGGCGCTTTTGATTTTAATTAATTTTAGTATTTTCATAGAGAAATCTTGTAACATTTATCTACATCATTAAATATTTTCTTGTTTTTATTTCGTCTGCGCAAATTAACATGCTAAACAGATGGGACAGAAACCAGTTTTTAAAAATTATTATCCAAATATTATCATTAGTATATGTGTATGGATTTATTATAAAAATTAAACATCTCGAATATGTAGTTAAATATTGAGTTAAATACACAAAACAATTTAACTGATAATTAAATGAATCCAAGAGTGACTTATAATAAATTAATTACGACAATTGTATTAATTTCGTCGGGGTTGCAGAGTCGTTTCCTATGGCAGAATATTCCTGCATAAAATATTTAATAGATTTATTTATCATAATTGTGTACTGTCATCACCATCAGAATCTACGAACTTTCTGGTCTAAACCCGAAATAGGATTGAACCCAGTACCCCTAGCTACTTTTCCGATTCCAACTTGTTATTTATATTTTCAAGGTGTCTATAGGATAAAATAAATAAAGGTTTGTGTAGGAAGTACAAATCCAATGTTTCGTAAGATAATTCATTTTGAAAATTAAAATCAAAGTAATTTACATTTTGAATCTGTAAAACGTTATTTTTATTTAATTTCAGTCAGATTAATTCTCTATCACCCGGTTTGCAAGGCAATTTTACAAAGTTCTTAATCGTCAACAAAATGTATACTTACTGGGCATCTTTCCTTGGTTTCCGTGAGATATTGGAAACCACAAAATTATACAAAACATAAATAAAAGTTCAAAATCGTATAAACCAGGACACTCGATAAGCTTGGGTCCTCATTACGGCGGCGCCTCAAAGGAATAATTAAGCATTATCTGTAGCCGGCGGTACACCTCCCCTTCCCCTTCCCCTGCCCCTCCCCCGGTCTCCCCTACTCCCCGCGCAGGCCCGTTTACTGCGCACTTGCTGTTCATTAATTGAACGATAAATTTAATGGTATTTTATGGAAATTGATTAACTAATCCGAATCGCGATGGTTGAACTTTAATTTTTTGGTGGTTTTAAGCTTTTGGAAGCTTTGTTGCATGTTTTTTAAAATATGTCCGGCCAACAAGCAAGCAGGTCACCTGATGGTAACTGATCGCTGCCGCCCATAAACATCCGCAACGCTGGGATTATAGATGTGAAGCCGGACCATCAAATTGGGTGGGGAGTGGGAAAGAAGTTATGGGAAGAGGAAAGGAGTACTCGGTATCCGGCATCGCATGTTTTTTTGAGGTAAAATGATTGCACTGCACCTTATGATAAGCGAAACGCCGTCTACATGGGTATCGATCTGCAACAGACTTACATCTCCAGCCATTTACAATTTTGACAGCCTCTGTGGCGCAGTTGGTTAGACGCGGGCTGTGACACAAGAGGCGCGTGTTCGATCCCGCACGGAGACAAATGTTTGTGTGGTCCACAGGGATTTGTTTCGGGTCTGGGTGTTTGTGAGACCGAAAAGTCTCTCGTAGTTCCTGATACCCATGACACGAGACTTGCATCTTAGTGTGAGGTTTGGACTATATAATTATGTTCTGTTTTGTTCTGTATCAGCCTATATACGTCCCACTCCTCACGGGTCTCCTTTACAATCGAGAGTGCGATTGAGATATAATTATACAGGGTATATCAAGACTGCTACCGAAGACGAAGCCGGGTGGTAGTTTTAGTGACTCTAGACAATATGCAACTAAAATTTTTGCGAAAAAACGCGACAATATTTTTTTGTAATGTTTTAAATGTCATTGTGTTTGGGTCGTAAATGCATAATTTTTGCTAGAATTATAATTTAAAGCCTTGCGTACTATAGCGCCTTTAAAAATAAAAGGGTGTACATTTTTTTTTAGGAAAATGTATGTATTTACCACCCAAATACGATGATAGGAATAAAATTACAAAAAAAATCATCGCATTTTTTAGCAAACATTTTAGTTAGATCGTGTCTAAAGTCATTAAAACTACCACTTGGCTTCGTTTTCGGTAGCAGTCTTGATATACCCTGTATTAGAGATGTTACAAAAATACTTTTATTATAACAGTTTTGTATGTTTGCAAATTCATATTTTCTACCGATGATTCTTAATTAAAGCGCAGAATTGCTCAAGTGTAAACGTTTACAACGTCGATGATATGACTAATGCTCGGCAAGAGGCAATTAAACTCAGACAATGTAATAATTAAAACATACATTAAGCAATAAAAACAACGGGACCGGATTTGGGTAGATAACAAGGGGACACGGGCCCCAATATTCGTGCGGATGATATCTGTTCGATGGGTTGATAAAATTACATTTTGTATTTTCATAATTGTTATAAACTATGTACAGAATCGGTAACATATATTGGTTGATAATAAACAGATAAGCGTTTAACGTTTGGATAAAACGAATGTTAGAAAACCTAAAGACGCACTGTAAAACATATTTTAATGTTGTTAAATAAATACACCCAACAGTCACATACATAGTCCTGACCCCACACTAAGATCGAATCTTGTGTCATGGGTATCAGGAGCTAAGAGAGACGTTTCGGTCTCACAAACACCCAAACTCGAAACAAATACTTGTGGTTCACACAATCATTTGTCTCAAAAATGAAAATGGTCAGCAGGTTCGAATCAAAATAGACCAAAATGCTATTGAGGTTCCAATATCGTGTAATCAACAAGCAGCTCGCTAAATATGATATGATTAGTCCTGAATTAGGTAGAATTAGGTAGATGTTTGTGATTTTGAATCAGGTAATTTTTTCAAAGCTAGGGCCTGCCTCGCAAAGAACTTTCGAATGCTAAACAGCTATCACTCATAAATCAGAATGTTCTTTTTAATTTAATATGACTCCCATAAAATCTCTTAATCCGTACCAAAAAAGTACAGTTGCAAAAATTATGCATTTGAAAGGATCAACTTTGATTGTGTTTTATTATTGGTACTTAAAAATGCATTATTTTAACGACACAAAATTAATTAATTTTCAAACTCTCTTTTGAAATGGTTGTAAAGAACGTACCGTAATTTTAAAATTAATTATGAACAAACAAAGTGACCAAAAAGCCAAATGAAAAATGTTCGGTTTAGAGTGCGAATTATGGGGAAAAAGAGAGAGACAAACAGAAAGAGAGAGAGTGGTAAACATTTGTCCAACAGTGGGTTTAGCAAAATTATATAAAAATCGTTTATTTTTTTAAATAAACCGAGTTCAAAATGGGTATTAAATTGATTAGAAATGCTGTAATTCATATGCAATTTGTGACATTATTTAACTGTCTGCGTTGTATTTATCTTTAAGAAAATCAAATAACAGTACTTTGTACTTGTGACATTTACAAACATTGGAAGTTAAATAAAAGCTTGTAAAAACCAGACGAACTTGAAAAATATATTTTGCGTCTTGCCAACGAAAAGATTTTTTGAATTCGGAAAAAACTCCAATAATTTTATACAATCTAGTAACAAAGACTGCCTCGATGGAATATTTGTACTACGATATGATTACAAAGCTGAGGTCTCGGGTTCGAATCCCGGGTCGGGCAAAGCTAAATTGGATTTTTCTATTCATTACCAGACCGGAGTCAGGAATTTATGCCCGATATAGTGTTAGGCTCGCCCCCATCACATCATAGGAAGGAACACATAAAACGAAACGTGGCTGTCCTGGTTGCACCTCTGCCCACACCTTCTGGGAAAAAGGCGTTATATTTATGTGTGTATGTATGTAATTTTATGAAAAGTAAAACTAAATATGTACGCTACCATTTTACTGCGAAAAATACTGCGAAAAATTAAGGTTCGTATAAGCTTAGAACATAAAACTCAGTAGCAAAGAATCTTAATGTAGCCAATTTCGACAACAGAATGAATTTTCATGCTGCTCGAAAGATGGCACTACTGTCTCTTCGTAAAGACAACTGTCCCATACAAAATCGATAGCAATTAACACTTTTGCTTTTTTATTACATACTGTAGGTCAAGACAGAAGATACCTGATGACAAGTGATTACCACCGTTCATGAACACATACATTTGCAGCGTAGACGCGTTGCCGGTTTTAAATGAGGACAAAAGTAAGAAAAATGGACGTGAGAAATGAAAATGAAAATTTTATTGAATCCATACAATGTCATACTTTTTTTTTTTTTCTCGCTCGGCACATTGACTGCATTGCACCTGATGGTAAGTGCTAATGCTGTTCAGACAGAGTATCGAATGGCATCAGACGGCAGTCTCATACCATTTCTACACAATCATTCCAGCCCGCTGAGATGCCTCTTCACGCTACGGCGGAAGAATCCAGGATTACAGGAAGGAGGGAACAGGTGTGTTGGCAAAACCTTTAACAGCTTGACTGTGCGGCAGAAAAAAGAATTGGAGAACCTTTTGGTTCGCGCCGAGTTGGATTGAACAGTCAAGCTTTAGCTCCACAAGTCAGCACGCGTGGTTTTGTTAAGGAAAGGAGATGAAGGGATCAATTTAACAATTCCACAGAGCATTTAGATTTGGTCACTCATTTTTTCGGTACGACCCGGCTCGCAAGACTGTTTGAAGTAAAGGGACATTAAGCATTCAATTTCACTTGCCGAGGAACAGAACAGAGAAGCTGTCGCTTCGCGTTGGTTCTTTATGAGGTAGAGACAACCGCAGAGCTCTGTAAGTATTCGGTTTTATTCTCAGTGAGATTGACTTATGACCTTTTTATAATTTGTTTTCCTTATTTTGTTTTCTAACCCCGTCAACGTATTTTAAACCCTCGAATCTTAGAGTATTAATAATAAAGAAGGAGCGCTGTCACACAGTTGCGTCTTCAAAAACGTAATAAGTGGTGGAGCGACGCCAGTCAGTCATGACTCAGCATGAATGGGCAGGCTCATCCGGGGCGGTAGGTACCACTATCTCACAGAAAATCGACGTCATGCGACAGGCGTTACGTTCGGTGAGTGAGATTGCCAATACCCCATTCCTCTTCTCATCCTTTTTTTTCCCGTTCCCCTCCCAATTGGGCCGGCAACACATCCATGATCCAGCTTTGTGGAAATTCATGGGCGGTACTGTTCACTTATCATCAGTAGGGTAATTCACGTAATTTTTTGACGCGCCGATCAAGTTGCGGAGCAGTTGCAGTTAAGTTTACGTCTTAGTGCAAAATGGTATTCTTGTAATTGTTTAGCTGCGCGTGAACTGCACCTAAGCTATGCGTAAACTGCGCGGGTGCTGCGCGTCAACTGTACGTCAGTCGTATGCAAGAAGCTTACACGTGAATACCGATCAAGTTGCGATCTGAATCACGCACATAAAACACGCAGCAATAGAATACGCTAAACCGCTGGCGTGACGCGGACTTGACGCGAGCGTATCTGACAGCGGTTGTCAAAATTACGAAAATACGATAAGGTCTGTTTTGATCGAAACTTAACTGCAAATGCACTGCAGCTGAACTTATTTAATTACGTGAATTACCCTACAGGTGACCTGTTTGCTCGTTTGCCGGACTTATTGAATAAAAAAAATCTCATCTTGGAGTCAGGCATGATGGCCGTTGAGTTTACAATAAAGGCTTGTAATTATTTTGAAGAATATTATGCACTAACGTTAACTTCCCGACCATCGGTCACGGTCGGCGCGACGTGAAGTAATATCAAGTTTTATTGTCTCAGTTTAATAACCTTTTGAATATTTTAAAATAAATAAGCCGCTTTGTAGATCCCACTTGTTTAGCTTCCACGGGGCGGTTGGTTAGACGCCGGCTGTGAAACGAGAGGTCGCGAGTTCGATCCAAGATAAATGTTTGTGTGGTCTACAAATATTTTTTCGGTATTTTTTATTGCGATGAATGGCGAGACGAGCATGCCATTCGCCTGATGGTAAGCGATACGACCGCTCATGAACAGTAGAAAACCAAACAACACCATGAATTACAAGACAAATACAAGAGAAATAGACATTGCGGCCTGTCATATATGAGAGACCTACCACCAGTAGTCTTACTGTTTGTGAGACCGGAAAGTCTTTTGTAGTTTCTGATACCCCCTGCTACAATATGTAATTGATTTATTTCTTTATTATTAGCTTATATAGACTTATATACATTAGCATGTATTATAAGTGTTAAACAGTAAATTGTAGTGCCATTTATGTCTGCAGAATCCGTGAGCCGTTTAAATAGAGGTTCCACTTTATGAAATAAAAACTTTTTTTTAACTTAGTTCTTTCAGACTTTTAGTACCTACTCATGTAAAATATTTCCAGGATTAACTTGCTCAAAAACTGAATGGAAAATATAAAATTTCAACAACGTAGTATGAGAGATATTCTTTAGTTTCTTCATATATATGTGTTTACGAACTAAATAACAGCTTTTATTACGCAATATTACTAATGTATTCTTATTTTTAATTATAAGCATAAATTGGCGTCGCTTAGTTTCAAAGGAATAATCATTACAAGCATTCCGAGCAGTGATACATACATACATAAACATCACGACATTTTGCCAGAAGGGGTAGGCAGAGGTGCAACCGGGGCATCCACGTTTCGCCTTATTTTCCATCCCACGATGTGACAGCGGCGGTCACGATGTCGCTTTGGCCAACCCGGGATTCGAACCTGGGACCTCAGCTTTGTAATCGTACCGTAGTACAGCTACGCCACCGTGTAGTGGTATATAATACAAAAAAATATATTATTACGCTACAAAGAGATTTTGAGGTTAAATCTAAAACGTCCTGTTACCATCCCAACGCAAGTCACGAAATCATGCAAAATGTATTTCATTACTCACGCAGTGAAATTCATGATTCGCGAATCAAATTTGACACGAAAAATATCTCTTTGATTACCTTATATGCACTATCAGAATATTATTTTAATTTATTTATTATGTTGGAACATATTTTTGAAATATATTCTCTATTAATGGATAATTGAGTAACTTATAAAATCGAACACTATTTATAAATATACATATACAGGGTATGTCAAGACTGCTACCGCAAACGAAGCAAGGTGGTAGTTTTAGTGACTTTAGACACAATGCAAATACAATTTTTGCAGAAAAAAAGCGACAATTTTTTTTTACCTTTTTTTTTTCCTATCATCGTATTTGGGTGGTAAATACATACATTTTCCTAAAAAAATAACGTACAACTTTTTATTTTTAAAAACGCTATAGTATGCCAGGCTTTAAATTTTAATATCAGCAGAAAATATGGATTTACCATCCAAACACAATGATATTTAAAACATTACAAAAAATAATCGTCGCGTTTTTTTGCAAAATGTTTGATTGCATCATGTCTGTAGTCTTTAAAACTATCACCTGGCTTGGTTTTCGGTAGCAGTCTTGATACACCTGTATACACCTAATATACTAAAATTCTCAGTCTTACTATCAGACCATTGTAGGAATGGACGAGCTCGACCGGGGTAATACCACTGGCTCAGAAAACCGACGGGAAGCGAAGGCTGGAAGTCCAAAACCTTGTGATCCTTAATTTTGCAGGTTAAAGACAAGTTACACATTCCCGGAGACTCAGCTTCAATACTCCTACCCACATAGTCCTGACCCCACACTAAGATCGAGTCTTGTGTCGTGGGTTTTAACAACTACGAGAGACTTTTTGGTCTCACTAACATCCAGACCCGAAACAAATGCTTGTGGTTCACACAAAAATTTGACTAAAGTTTCGCCTTATGTGTTCCGTCCCATTATGTGATAGGGGGCGACCCTATCGCCATTATTTTTTTTAAATTCATAGGATTCTGGAGTAAATGAATATCTGCGCCCGGGCGAAGCTTCCCTACTATATTAATATCCGACAACGGTGTTTTAACTATATAAAAATGGTCCCTTTTGATCGGTAGCGCGCGGTCCCGGGTTCGAAGCTGTGTGTTTTAGTGCGGTGCTACCCGCCGGAGATAACAGGCCGTGTAGCGCGGCGTCTTTGAGACCAGCTCTTTGCGGTTGCCGCCTCTGAGTTTCTTATTGGAGGTAGGGTTGGCGCGAAGGAGTTTTTTTGGAAAAAAGTTTTTTTTGGAGTGGGTGAAGTTGCTGCAGTGAATAATTGTAAATAGAGAGTAATTAATATAGAGTAGTTGATGGGAGGTGGTTATAGCTCAGTGCTCGGTTTTTTAATAGATCTCATGAATTAACTACCATGAATTTATTCTGAAAATTGCGTTGAATATTGGCTTGAATTTAGTGACCAACGCAGATAAAAAAATATTCAAAAGAATTCTAAGTCAAAGTTGTATATATTTCGAAAAAATGACGTAATTACACTTATTTAATTTTCATGTAACCGTTTACGCTTGAGAAAAAACAGACCAAAGCGTAATGTTGCAATTATCAGATAAAAACATCTTATAATCCACCTGAACTTAAAAGTTACACTGGCAAATTTATTAATATAACCTATTTTAAAACACTCCCGCAAATTAACAATTGAAAAAACCGTAATAAATAAACAATCAAGCATCTCACAACCCTACCCACACGGCGGAGACTGGGCGGTGTACATTATTGACACAATAAATTCTAACGCACGCGTTTTTGAAACCAGACTCGGACGCACACACACTGCTAGAACACACACACACGCACGCTCACACACAAGCTAGGACGCGATCGCACACACAGCGGCTTACACACAATGGCTCCGAGACCGAATGCACTGTGTGTTGCTAGTTTTAAAATAATTGACTTGATTAAAGTGTTTTGTTTTATATCACGTCTTGGAATAGTCTTAGCTTTTTTTTTGCGTGATAAATTACTATTTAACAGTTTGTGATGTTGTTATTTTTCTAATTAGCCAAATAAACTGGTATGGTTACGCTATTATTTAGATAGCCCCCGTGGCGTAGTTGGTTAGACGCCGGCTGTGGAACGAGAGGCCGCAGGTTCGATCCCCGCACCGGTGCAAATATTTCTGAGACCCACAAAAAATTGTCTTGGTCTAGGTGTTTGTGCGATCGAAAAGTCTCCCGTAGCTTCTGATATCCACGAGACAAGACTTGATTAATCTTATTATGGGGTCAGGACTATGTATGTGACTGTTGGGTGTATTTATTTATTAATATTGAATTAATCTTGTAATAATGTGTGATCTGACGTATTAAGATATCGCATGTAGCTTCACTTAAACTGTAATTAGTAAAGAAGTGATTTGTCAGATTTATTTGTAAGAAAACACACAGGTGGCAATATGGCCTATGTTCTGCAGTAGACTTTCTGTGGCTGAAGAAACTAGGGAAAGCATGTAACACAATATATATGTATATATTTTGTTAATCAGAACTTTTCGTCTCGCAACACATACACTTTAAGAAATTATTAGATTATAAATAAACATTTGCCACATTTTCGATCGAACCCAGAACCTCTTGTTTTGTACCCTACTATAAAAGAAATTACTTCCCTCATCAAATTCTTAGCCAAATAATATTTGTCTTTTTCATAAATATACCCCGAAAATCGGGAGTTTCATTACCCTGGCAACACCAACACGATCGCACGCACACGGTGCCATGGCGCGGCTAAATGACGTAAGTGACCATTTCCGGGTCGGATTATGGTTTTATTGAGTGTTGGGTGTAAACAGCGTCGACCCATTCACCCAAATTCATATATTTTAATACTCAACGGATTTCAATTGAGCTTTGAGTACTTGTAAACGTTACATCAAGTCATTTAAATAAGGACCACATATTCGATTAAGGAGGTAATTTGTTTTATTTTAAATAATAAGTTAGGCAAACGAGCAACCAGGTCACCTGATGGTAAGCGATCACTGCCGCCCATGAACATCCACAGCGCTTGGATATTGGATATGTTGCCGGACCATCAGATCGGGAGGGGAGTGGGATGTAAAAAGGATGGTAAGATCAACGGGGTATTAGGCAATTGGTAAAAAAGTGATGAAAATGTATGATGGTAAATGCTATAATCGAAATAGAGCTTTATCTTTATTGATAATGAACATGGATGGTGCTAATTGTTCGACACAATTATACCATGGTCGCAACCGGATATACAGTCAGATCCTGTTGTTCGACATACTTGCATGGCCCGTGGGTCATTAGGCCTGAGTTTATAGCATTCGCGTTTCCTACCACCGCCATTAGGGCATTCGATAATCTACATTAATTAATAACTTTAAGTCTTCATATGTAACACCACTTCCAACTCCTCCTGTTAACTTTATGATGATTTCGTTGCGGGTTAAAGACAAGTTAGACATTCCCGGAGACTCGCTGGGCTTCAATGCTCGGTGTAATTACAATGCGTGCTGTCGATCCTGGCTTACAGGAGTTGCAGTGGCGGGTGTGAGGGCAGGACAGTCTTCATGTAAAACCACTTTGATGAAGCCGATTATTTGTACGGTAGTTTTGATGACCTATGCCAAGGCAAAAAAGAATTAAAATTTGATTTTCCCAAATTGTAAATCAAAATTCATCTCTAATAGTTCCATAGGCTAGATCTCATTTATGCTTCAATTTGTTTATTCATACGTTTGTAAAATACCTTTAGGGCCAATTGTACTAACTATCTTTGCTCATACCTTTGACTTTGAAAATGTCAACACCTTACATTAGCAATGTGAAATACGTCACAAATGTGTGGCGATGACATTGTCAAAATTAAAATTATCGTCAAAGTTAGTAATGCAACTGGGCCATACTTTGCTAATTTATATACTGTACATTTTGTTAATAAATTCAATATTATTATTTATAAGAATTCCTTACATGTATACTAATGAATAAATAAGTATTTAACAGACGCAATAAAAACATCTGCTATAAATATTTGGCGACACATTTCAAAGGAAATATAGTCATTGGAGAAACAGGTTTCCGGTCAGTTATTAGTAGTTTTTTATAGAGAATTAAGCATTTAACTTAGTAGTAGAATTAAAGTTTTTGACTAAAAATTATTGCCATTTATCATCTTTATCTTTATCTTGAGCCTCAGGAATCCGTCTGCTGAACATAAGCCTACCCCAAGGATCTTCAAAGCCTTAGAGGTGACCTAAATTTTATGTAAGGCACAAAATTGACTCCTGGGATCTTATTTCAGGTTTCTTTGAATAAAAAACGGAATTTTAAAAGTAAAATTAAGTGCCCCATTTGGGATTTGAACCTTGGGTTTCACTGGTTCACAGCTCACACAATGTCAGGGCATAGAAGTATAAAGAAGATAAAAACCAACGCGTGCTAGGCAAGCGTGGTGGACTACACGGCCTAATCTCTCTAAATGGTACTCTCGACTGTAGAGGAGGCACCTGCCCTGCAGTGGGACGTATATGAGCTGATGAAGATATAGATACAGACAGAAGTAAGGTTATATCAAGTTTCCACCTTTTCTTAATTTAAGATTACTAAAACACATACAAGTATATATTGAAATAATATTAAAATCCAACAGCACACCAAAAAATCAAAAAGGAATCAATAAACAAAAACTTAACAAAGCGAAATCTTTTAAAACACGAATTCCATTTACTAATAACTGTGTAAATATATTAACTTCTGAACTTAACGCACACAAATACTATAATCGCGTGACAAAAAATCCGATAAACACCACACAGTAAAGGGTTGAATGAAACAAGCGCACGCGATTGTGACCCGTAAAGCTTTTCATGTTGGTTTTGAAGCTTATATTTGTAAAGGACGGGGCGAAATTAGCGGCTCCTACTTGCGGCGAACTTTAAAGGTTAGGTTAAGTTAAGTGATAGTTTGGTTAAATTTAACAAAAACTGGTTAAATAGCGTACGGGCAGTCAGTGTGGACACGTAGCGTAACCGCTGTTTGTCGAAGATTAACAAGTTAGAATTTGTCAGTAAGAAATTGAGTTAACTGGCGCCACCGTACTTTGACGCCGCCGACTTCGTTAGCTATGGGTGTGGGTGGGAGGCAATCCATCTGATGGTTAAATAGATTATAAGCTCACGCTTGTATCCGTAAAGGGGAGGCAGAGGCCACAATAGTGCCACACAGCACGTCGAGTTTATTTCCGTTCCAAAAGCGTCATTTTTCGTTGTGCAATGCACAATTCTCGTCCCAGACAACTAACGTGAGATTTTACCAATTAATATAAAATAGATTGTTCAACCTGTGAGCTAAACAGACACAGGAAGTTCATTGCTGAACATAGGGCTCCCCATTTTCCACATAGACATGTTGGAAGTGGCCTGCATCCAGCGACTTTCTGCAACCTTAACCAGGTCGTCCGTCCACCTTGTAGGTGGGCGTCCGACATTTCGCTTGCCTGTCCGTGAGCTTACTCGAAAATTTTATGGGTTCTGATTGAGACAATAAGGTAATGAGACAAATCATGTTTAACAGTTTTTTATAAATTACGTCCCGACAAAATGAATGCCATGCACCTGATAGCATTGTGTAGTCCAAAACCTCTTATCGTTCGACACAACTTTGCCGGCCTGCTCAATCTCAGACGTACAGATACTAAATCCAAAACGCCACACCATTGAATCACTTGGACAGCCTCCGTGGCGCAGTTGGTTAGACGCCGGCTGTGAAACGAGAGGCCGCGGGTTCGATCCACGCACCGACACAAATGTTTGTGTAAACCACAAATATTTGTGTCGGGTCTGGGTGTGTGACACCGAAAAGGCTCTCGTAGTTCCTGATACCCACGACACAAGACTCGGTCTTAGTGTGGGGTCAAGACTATGTATTTGACTGTTGGGTGTATTATTATTTATTATTACTTTAAAGGGTTTTCCGCCATTTTGTAACTATATGGACGGGTACGAATATTCTGCATATTTTTTCCATTTTATGCCATTATCCGCGCGGGGACTATTACTTGAGCAGTGTACATATTTTCATTTGCTAAAAAGTAATAAATAATTTAACTTCATGGGAATAAAATGTTAAGAGTCATCGGAGTATGTTATCGCGCGGTAATTGATTTCATCTCGGTATGAGAATGCTACTGTGGCGACGAGGCTATAGAACAAGCGGATCAGTGTACGCACAAGCGGGAGCGGGGAGCAGAAATAATGTATTTTCACTTCTATAGTCATATTATAAACGCGAGCGGATAAAGGAAATACCGTATTATGCTCTTCAATATCAAATGCCTTTATGGCATTTTATTCCGACTAAAATAATTTTATTATTGCCAAGCGCCCTGATTCAAAATTCTTTGATTACGTAGGTTTAACTTAGGAAGTTAGACTACACTCAGTTAGTATGTTCAAAATCCCTGAGGAGATCAAGAAAAGTGTTTTTGTTCACCATCAAGACCAGCTATGACTATGACAGCCTCCGTGGCGTAGTTGGTTAGACGCCGACTGTGAAACGAGAGGCCGTGGGTTCGATCCACTGAGGCAAATGTTTGTGTCTGTTCCACTTTTGACATAACTATCGATGTTTTATTTATTTGTAGTAAATATAACTATTTTAGCCTGGAAAATAGATAAAAGTAACCTATGTTTTAATCCAAAATATAAGGCCACGGGTTCGATCCCCGCGCCAACACAAATGTCTGTGTGGCCCACAAATATTTGTGTTGGGTCTGGGTGTTTGTGAGACCGAAAAGTCTCTCGTAGTTTCTGATACCCACGACACAAGACTCGATCTTAGTGCGGGGTCTGGACTATGTATGTGATTGTTGGGTGTATTTATTATTTAAATATGCAGGGAACTTCAAAAAGGCCGTGATGTATCTTCGAATCTACGACCTTCACTTTGGTAGTCCGTGGTGCTCCTAACTAAACCATTATCGACTAATATTACTCCTATAAATTCTTTTCCAATTTAAACTTGTATAAAAAATATTTATAACCATAACTGGTTTAGTTTTAATTACTTAAGTATACAGAACGCATATAAATTTCCCGATTTGTACGAACATGTATTTTCAAGGCAATAAAATTCTAAAATTATTCGCAGTTGATTTACAGTACAAAGAAAGCGTGTTTATAATTTACAACACAAGTTCGTTTTGTAATAAAATTTACAAATAGTAAAGCGTATTATTTTATTCCAATAAAAAACAAATTAATATACCGACACGTAATTGAATTATTTAACATAACATGGATATTCAATAATAAATAACTGGTATTTAAATATTAGTATTATTTATTTTATTTCCTATGTGGCGTTACACCGATGGCTGCTAAGATTCATTTTCTTGGTCAGTCTCAGTCACTTATTGGTTTTCCCGATCTTTGGCATGTTAGAACATTGGTTTAAATATTTTCCTGCATGACTTCAAGCCAGATTTTGTAAATAACCTTTGAGTCTCAGCTCATCCTTATTTAAGCCTAGGCATAATATTTTATAGATATTTTCTCTCTCTCTCTTCAGCCACAGGAAGTCCAATGCTGAACATAAGCCTTCCCCATAGATCGCCACATAGACCTGTTGGAAGCAGCCTGCATCCAGCGACTTCCTGCGACCTTAACCAGGTCGTCACCACGCCACCTATAGATCTATTAATTACTAAATAATATAACAGTTTCCAAGTTTTTAAGAATATCCCATACTGTCCAATCTTTTTGTATTTCCCTTACAAAGTATTTTCAAAGAATGTGATGGCAAATGCCACAATTCTGTGGTCAGTACCTGCCAGTCGACCCAATTATGCCGGCTTGATCGATGTAAACTTCCCTGAGTTTTGACGTAATACTCATGAAAAGTTCCATAATCTTAGGATTTTACCCGCTCTTGTACGAAACTATATTTTTATTTATACCCGCTCTCGTTATACTTTCCGCTCACGCTCATTCAGTGGCCCAACCTCAAGATCAAGATAAACACACTTTCTGAATCATTTTGACGTCTATATCTCGTATCGGACGCCATCTGGTCCGTTCCGAGACGATAAAAAATATAATACCCGGCCCGAGGAGTGAGTAATATCTTAAAGGTTGTTCGGCCTTCCAATCGCAACTAAGGGTTTGAGAAGTAAGATTCATAATTATTTTTTTGCATAGGTCCTGTAAATGGGCAAATGATTCGACTGTATCAGCCCATATACGCCCTGCTGCAGGACACGGCCCCCTTCTACAACCAAGGGTACGATTGAGAGGGTTTAGGCGGTATAGCCCACACGCTGGCCTAGAGGGTTACTCTATGATCCGGAATGGAACTCGAATGTATGACATACATAATCTTAATCTTAACGCCATCAGTTATATCTATCTTAATTATTTTTATCTTGAAGAAAATCAAATATCGAAATAATTTTATGACTTTTGTACCAAAATATGCATCCGACATACAAACTGCAAAATGTATTTTGGTTTCACAAATGTAGGTGCCTGCCTCGGTGGCGTAGTTGCACTACGATACGATTGCAAAGTTGAGATCTCGGGTTCGAATCCCAGGTTGGGTAAAGTGATCATGGATTTTTCAATTCGTTATAACCCGGAATCAGAAATTTGTGCCGGCTAAGGCGATAGGCTCGCCCATATCGCGGGACGGAACATACAAGGCGAAATGTGGGTGTCACGGTGGCGCCTCTGCCTACCGCTTATGAGGAAAAGGCGTGAGTTTATGTATGTATGTGTATGTACAAATGAAGGCATGGTTTTAATTTCTATAGCTATATTATTAAAAATATGATATGTCCCGAAATAATTCCAATAGAGTCCTACCAACCTACAATATGTGACGGCGGTTTAATTCCGCGGTAAAGTTTGTGTGAAGATAATATTATATATTATATTGCACATTAGCATCGCGGTATACTAAAACGTAGCATATCCCTTTTTTTCATTGCGATGAAAGACGAGACGAGCATGCATTTCGCCTGTCAGGACCTTGCTATGAACGCGTCAGGAAAATATTCCTATTTTTTTTTCTTTTTTTTATCAGGCCATATACGTCCCACCGCTGGGCACGGGCCTACTCTACAATCGAGATAATCGATTGAGAGTGGTAAGGCCATATAGTCCACCACGCTGACCTAGTGCGGGTTGGCGGACTTACATACCGTAGAAATGCTTTAAAATCGCTACGGTATGCAGGTTTCCTCACGATGTTTTCCTTCGCCGTTAAAGTGCGTGGTGATTGACTATCAATACACACATAACTCCGAAAAGTCAGAGGTGTGCCCTGGGATTTGAACCTGCGACCACCGTGAACATGTAGGCAGCCGAGTCTGGTCCGTTTGCCAACAGGCCACCACGCACTTTTTTATTCCTAAATTAATAAAAAATAATTCTTCTAAATAATGAAAAATATTCCTTGTCTGAATTGTGATAGAGATTTATCAGATGATAACAAAACGATCCAATACGTAGCATTTCAATACATTTCGAGATGGAAATATATTTAGCGTACTATCTTTAGCACTAGTAGCATCTCTGCCTCCCCCTCTTCATCACAGGTGTATGCTTTTTGTCTGTCCGTAGGTCTGTAACACCAGATTCCTTTGAGATTGGTTGTCAAGTTTTTTGTACTGTTCACGTTGTCATAAAACCCTTTTTACGGTAGCCCGAGATGTCAGGGTTTTTTTTAATCCGTCTTAGGTTGGTGGCGTACATAAGCTGAGTTTTTGTGATGCTGTATAATGGATATTTGATAAGTTTTAACTCATATTTGCTACTGTTTAAATCTATATTTTGTTTTGTGGAACCAGAAAGTGAAATAATATACATACATATATAATATATATATATATATATATATATATATATATATATTTAGGAATATCAGTTGTGCCATATGCTCGAAGCCCATTGCACGTCGACTAATGATCATTATTTTATTTTAATTTAAAGTTTTCGTAATTCATCAGGAGAATCTCGGTACTATGGCTTAAATTTTTGACTTTCGTCATAACAAACTATTTTGGTATTGGTATCCGAAACCTAGCCACTTTGCAGCAAAACTTTATTTTTTATGGTTATTTTGAAACGTATACATTCTTTAATAACTGAACCCAAGACCTCACAGTTCAGTTGCACCACAAGACGACCATAAATATGCTCCAACACAAATACACAGTCCCCAGTGTACACCAAACACAAGATAATCCTCTGCCAAGCCTTTATAATGCGACGCTTGAAGATATTAAGGTACTTACGCGACGATAATCGACTTAGGCTCAGGGCGTATTTATCACATCAATATCAAAGGTGTATTGAAAAACTGTCTAATTATTTTTTATTGGCTTGTAAAGCTTTGTAGTCTAGTGGCTGTGATGCGTGAGGTCGGGTTTGATTCCCAGGTGTAATTAAATAACAAAATGGTAAATACGTTTTTTATTGCACAGCTTTTGCAAAAGTAAATGACTCACCTGGTTGATGATTACCTCCGACTATCTACAACACCTAGATTGTAGGTGTGTTCCCGGTTTTTCAAAATGAAAGGATAAAGGAAGTAAGGAAAAATGACGGGAGGAGTAAATAGATATTGGCTTTTCGGCAATAAAACTCATTGGAGACTGTCCCGCCCTCACACCCACCACTGCAACTCCTGTAAGCCAGGATCAACAGCAGGCATTGTAATGACACTGAGCATTGAACCTCAGCGAGTCTCCGGGAATGTCTAACTTGTCTTTAACCAAACTTATTGAGGGAAAAATACTGTGAAGTCGCGCCGCCGTTCCACGTTGCTTTTTATGTCAGAGCTACCATCCGTCGAATTAACCCATCCCTACCATAGTCTAAGATAAATGTCGTGTGGTTCTACAATTTTAAAAATATTAAATTCTTGAAAACCGTTCTCAAGTATGGAAGGTTTCTCTCACGAATTAGGTAAATGATTAATAGATCAAATCGATCATAAATTAACAACATGAAAAAAAAAGACGCCACACAAATTGAGCTTTCAAATTTTAAACCTTACACTTTCCAAAATCGCCAATTTAAATAACTATTGTCCTTCACTTAATTTCACATTGGCGCCACTAAAAAAAATGACCACATGGTCACTTCCGAACGTAATAAAAACGGACCCAAAACAAGACACGGGATCGTAAATCAAGGGACAATGTAGACTTGTCGCCAAGGGTCCTTAGGAAATGAGAAACTATTATAGTGCCTCTAATCAACATGTATAGCAATTAAAATTCACCCAACAGTCACATACATAGTCCTGACCCCACACTTAGATCGAGTCTTGTGTATCAGAAAGTACTAGACTTTTCCGTCTTAAAACACACCTCGATCAGAAGCAAATGCTTGAGGTTTCATACATTTGTCTCGGTGCAGTGATTGAACCCGTGGTCTCTCGGTTCAAAATATGGAAATAAAATTTTACACCAACAGCATACAATAATCACAATTTAATGATTTGTGTTATTTATAGATATTTTTACATGATTAATGAGTAAAAATATGAGATTTTTGAATGTATTGTAGATTTTTTATTTTATAATAATACTTTATATTTTATTATCATTGTCATAGGGAAAATTTAACATTAATGTAAAGCGGTTATATAATAGCAGTTTTCAGTTTTAATTTTTATTGTTTTGTCGCCTCTTCCTTGCCGTACAGATAGTCCAAAACATTCACCGTACAATTGAAACCAAAATGTTGAGGTCAGTTTTCTCTCTCGCTCTTAATATTTACCTCTCCGTCGCACACACCGGATGCTCGTCGCGACGATGTCGTCGGGTGACAAATAAAATGGCGCCTTGTTTTTTTTTTCGAAAAAAGTCCGAAAACCTACGGCCGGCGACGGAGTAGTTTTGTCAAAACATTTTTTTTTGTCGAGTGTCAAATTTCTGCTGTCAGGCTGACACTTGACAGTTAATTATCGAGTCGGTGAAAGTGTTACTCGATGACTTTATCGATATTAATTTATGTCTTGTGGGTTTGAATAGGTTATTAGTTTTTGATATTTAAGTTGTCTATTATTTTGTCTGTCTTTATCAGAAACTCATATACTATAAGTGGAATATATATAATTGTTCTGTTATATAATGACTTAGGTCTTAGCTTATAAGGTCTTTACCGACCGGTTTTATAAATTAAACCCTTTTGAGTATCTATACTCAACAACCGTTGCCTACATTTTGGTTGATAGACATAACACACTTTTGAAACTTTTGTATAAAAAATTGAATCAGACATGTAGGGTTCCTTCACGGTTAAAGCAAATTTAAACCTGATATTCGACGAAAAAATGTACATTAAATAGAATACTGTTTTAAGTTAGATAATTTACGTTAAAGAGGCCTAAGGATTTTATATAAAGCCTAATGCTTACTTTAAACCACGGCCCAAAGAGACATATAAACCGGTTCCTTTGATTTCAAAATATTCTTTACTCAAGTAATCTTTTACTAGATCTTTTGAATCGTTACATAATAGTCCTATCACCGCGTCGAAACGTGTTGTAGTTAAAAAAACAAGCAAGAAACTCACTAACGTCTTCCTTTTTAATTTCAATTTTTGAAAAAACATTTTATTGCGTAAGGGAATCCCGCACAAATTATTATCTATCATTGAGTCATCCGTACAATTTAATATGTGAATTAAATCTTGATACAATTTATTATAACGTAAACGTGTAAATTTCGATTAAATAAACACACTTAATCCTAACGCATCACGTGTAATGTTATGACATTGTGTACTCCGATGTTATGCAATCAAATCTTTATTTCCTTGTTAGATCATAAATGTATTACAAAATTTTGTTTACTCATATTATATATATAATTGTGTAGTCTAGTTTGGGGCGGAATGGAGTGGCGTTCTCAAGGTCGCAAAGTCAAAGTCAAAATGTCTTATTTTTCATTTTTTTAAATCAGGAAGTTCACTGCTGAATAGGCCTTCAAAGGTTTCCACAGCGATCTTTTGGAAGCGCCCTGCATCCAGCGACTTCCCGTAATCTTTGTTAGGTTGTCTGTTCGGCTACTCATTACATGTGTTCTTACGCTCATTATCGCTTATTTTAACGGCAGAACATCGTGAAAAATCCTATAAATATGCAACTGTCCTACAAAATTAGATACTTTCGTTTCTATAAAACAATTCATTAATATTCAAATTCCGCTAAGATGCATGAAAAACTAAATGAAAGAGTTGTCCGCCATTACCATTCTTTTTTTAAACACAAAATTAAAAAGTTACTTTACGTTCCGTTTTCTACAGAATCTTGACAATATGAACAACAACAATGATAAAATGTTTAATTAAGTAGCTGGGTAGATAATATTTCCCGCGACTTTTTGTGTTAATTCTTGCACAAACCAATGTATAATTTTGTAAAACTATTCATGAGTACAATTAATATGCAACAACCGCGATGACATTAGCATTATTTCGCTATTCTATTCTCTACTCATAATAAACTTTATAATTTATTTTCTTTGCTACCAAGTACAATTTTAAAAAGATTAATCATTGGCGTAGCAAATACAATAGCGTCCGACAATTATCCTCGAAAGTGGTAAAATCTTGGGCTAAGTCGATAAAATTATAGTAATGCCTCTGAAAGTATATATTATGTTAAACACATGACAGCTTAGCTGTTGCGCTTCTTTCAGTGAGTGATATTACTGGAGACCAAGAACTTAGGAGTACGTCACCCGTCATTGTGGAATTGAAGTATGTTACATTTTGGGTTCAACCTATGTAAATCCGATTCAAAATCAAATGAAATCAAAATATTCTTTATTCAAACAGTCTTTCACAAGAACTTTTGAATCGTTAATGACTGCTTCCCACCACTTGGGAACGTGTTGTAGCTGTGAACAAGAAACAGCGCAAGAAACTCCCTCAGCAACACCTGTCTTCTTTTTTTTTAAGCTATTTGTTGTAACAATGGTTCATGTCATAAAGGCTTGATTGCAAACAGGCATGCACTATTTTACCAACCTATGAGAAATAACCATCTCTCATCGGCAGATATTCTATTTGGGCTACACTGCTTACCTTCAGGTTTTAAGAGCGCCAAAATATACTATGTCTCAAAAGTATCTCATTCGATTCATCAACTGTCATTATTTTGCACGCTCGTCGGCTTCAAGTATTTATTTGACCTTTTAAAATTATGTGAACTTAAAGCGCATTCAACCTTTATTTCCAAGAAATAAATCACCTAATTACAGAGTCCAAGAGCATCGAAACGTCAATCTCAATTTGCCAAAATGGCGTCCGATTTTGACATCTGTCAAATCATATGACAAGTCTATTGTGGGCGGAAGGTTTGCGTCAAAACTGTGGCGGATGACAATGCAATTTTTTTGTAAAATTCCATTGTAATCCCCTATTGTTGTTTATGAGTAATTTGAGAAATATTTTGCTTCAAACAAAGATTGTTGGCGCCTCGCGTTTTGTTTTTTTAAACGTGCCAGGTTGGCGATAAGGCGCAGTCATCGTGTGACGTTAACTAAATATTGCAGTTTAATATTAATTTATTACGTTGTCTTACTTTCTTTTAAGGTTTTTAAATAATGTAAAAGGTGACGCAAAAGATATCACATTTTTACGTATAGTGCGTGATAATATAATACAATTTGCAGAATATGAATAACGTATGCGGTTTAGCCACCTTATTACCAAGTAAAATCTAAAGAATAAAATTAAATTACTATAACAGAAATGAAATTAAAAAAAGAGAAAATCTATGTTTAAAAAATTGAAAATGATGGCGCTATTTTGTACAAAAACATCTCTGTCCGATTAAAGAGCGATATTTTTCCTTCAGAAAGTTATAACTTCAGTTAAGTTTTCCGTTATTAGTTCTCTAATCGACACTGAATATTCGTACTATAAATTATAGACTATAATATTATCCTACCAAGTACATATCACCGTACATTTTTATCGATGAATACAATGCAATTGTAATCATTGATAATCATTTTGTTCATCTTATCATTACTTATCAATGCGCAGATTTTATTTATAAGATTAAACATTTAAGATAAATAATAAAATGAATTTTCAGAATCAAATATAAAATGATATTTTAAACAATTTTTGGCTGTTTGTATTTTTAGTTTAAAAAGAAAGTTTTAAGGGTAATAGGTATAGCTTCTGTATAATGGATTACTATTCTCAATTTTCACAGATATTAATAATAGTTTATCTTACTATAACTATGAATTAATAAATTAAAAAAATAGAAATGATTTCTGAACATTCAATTTTATTTTTTTCGTGAAAATGTTGTATCGTAGAAAAGACTTCAACGAAGCATCTGAGACAAGAAGGCCTCATTGGAGCGTGTCTGACGATCATTACTCATACAGGAGAAAAGAAAATGTTAACAAATACAATTATTAGTATTTATGATGTATTTTGAGTGAGGGAGAGCTCGATTAATGTAAAATGAGTCAAATGTTTTTCAAACAACGTGCGTATTTTTACAAGTTATATAATACTTAGTTAATTAACTCTCGTTCTAGAAATAAAGGACGCTGTAAAGAAACTTACACACTTAAAGATGTCATAAGAATTTTAGGCTATGTGAAGGACACTAACTTGCACTAGCCAAAGACGGAAAACTAAGAATTAAGGCTGAACTCTACATCTGAAAACCGCATCAAATACTACAGATGGTATAAACCTTAGAAAAAAGAAAAATCTTTATTGAATTCAAAAACGAAGTACTCCAGACCACAATTGCATATTTTGGCGGTAGCCACACCAATGGCTTTTCAAAAAAATCCTTCAGAACCTGTTATAAACCCTTTTCTTATCGCGCGCGTAAATTCCGTCAATTACCACGATCCACGGGGTGATTTTTTTTATCTTTTTGTCTCCGTAAAGGAAAAAAAGGTAACACGCACCCGCTGGCGCCGTCGAAAGATAACGCCCTGTCTTTTGTTCTTTTTTTAGATTATATGTCCTTATGGACCCGCTCGATATGAGATTAAAGGCTCTTGGTATTTTAAGCCCTTCGGATGTTTCGTAATTTTTAGTTTAGGGTTATTAAAATAAGCGATAGCTTAGGCCCGGGCGGGGAAAGAAGGTTACAGGTTCAGAGTCAAGACACATAAATTATTCTTTGAAGTATTGTCAGTTAATTTCTTTTTGGCGGTGAAGGAAAACACTGTGATGAAACGCATTACTCAACATTCTCTACAATAATTTCTAAAATATGTCAAGTCAAATTTAAGCCGCTGTGCACTACAGCGTAGTCATCAAATGCTTTGCCTAGTGAGCAGACAACCTTAACTATAAAATATAACAAACTTCGTGGTGCAGTTGGTTCGATGCCGGCGGAGAAACGAGAGGCCGCGAGTCCAATTCCCGCACCGAGACAAATGTTTGCGTGAACCGCAGGTATATGTCTCGAGTCTGGTTGTTTGTGAGACCGAAAAGTCTCTCGTAGTGCCACGACACAACATTCGATCTTAGTCTGGGGTCAGTTCTATGCATGTGACTGTTGGGTGTATTTATTTATTATTTATTGAATATGAAAACATAACTTCTAAAAGTCACAGGTGTTCGCATTTAACTGTTAGTTTCAATACAAGTCAGCTGTCAAATGACAATAATACTGCCCACTGAAGTTTGAGTATCTACGGCGTATTACAATAAATTGTCTCAGTTTAATAATTTAGTTAAAACATTACAGTGAATTATCAATTTATGGGTTTGTTTTGTACGGCGAGATGCTAAATAAACCGCAATATGATTGTAATAATTTTATTGTAGTTGAATCAAATTAGGGTCAACGAATAAGCAGAATCACCAGGACCTGTAGTTTTATAGAATTTTAAAGATACTGTGTTGTGATAAGATTGGAGTTCATTATTATCCTTAAGCCACATTTACACGGGGAGAGTTTCTCGCGGCGAGAATCGTGTGCGATTATCGCATGTCATAACCGCCATAGACTATCGTGTTCTGACAATGTTTACACGATGCAACTTTTTTATATCCTTACGATAATCGTATCTTCGATGCGAGAAACTCTCCCCGTGTAAATGGGGCTTAACCCACTGGAAGTCCACTGCTAAAGAGGTCACCTTCAAAGATTTCTTCAGAGTACTGTTGGAAGCGGCCTGAATCCAACTACGCACAATTTTTTTTTTCAGCCCATATACGTCCCACTGCTGGGCACGGGCCTACTCTACAATCGAGAGAATCGATTGAGAGTGGTTAGGCCATATAGTCCACCACGCTGGCCTAGTGCGGTTTGGCGGACTTACATACCGTAGCAATTCTTTAAAATCGCTACGGTATGCAGGTTTCCTCACGATGTTTTCCTTCACCGTTAAAGTGCGTAGTGATTGACTATCAATACAATATATTTTAAAGATTTTTTAACATATTTTTATAACACTTTACTCTTTACTCTCTTGTACAAATATTTTGACTGCCTCCGTTACATTAGACCTTAGGTTCGATCCCGCTTCAAAACAAAGGTGTGATTGAGACATACATATAAAAGACACGCCTACTAAGGATATATATTTTGCTTCAGTCATTCTTCATTTAGTCATTTAGGCGAACTAACATTACCCACGTATACTGTAAACTCGGTATTAAATCAAGGCTGAACCATTTTCTACAAATTGAAAACACAAAGTACAACCTGGACAAGCAATCAACTACCGCACACTTACGACCAGTAAGACAACTAGACAATAGCACTTCCGATCAAAAACCAAACTATAATGAAAAAAGTCTAAAATCCCCAAAATAAAAGTTGAAAATCCTCAAAATAAAAGTCTAAAATCCTCAATACCGCGTCGTTTGATCGCGCCGGTGATTTATCCAGTACACGAGACTTCCGAAGGATCGGCGGCGCTCCGGGACTTTTCTTTTTTTTTTAATTAACCCAAAGCGGATGGGCGCGTCAAATTAACATTCTTTTGAGGAATTAAATTGTGTGGAACGTACTAATTTCTTTACTCAATGAAAGGCCGTTGTCAATGAAGCGACCTATAGGTTTGTTGATGCCTGCTGAAGAGGTTTGAGGTTGGCCGGCATAATTTTCTCGTGATAGATCATTATATGTAGTTGTATGCATAGATCCATAAGTGTGCGGGGCCTCTAACACGCACTATAACGGTGAAGGAAAACATCGCGGGGAAACTTGCATATTAAAGCGATTTGTAAATAATTTCTATAGTAAGGTCCGCCAATCCGTACTAGGGCAGTGTGGTGGACTATATGGCCTAACCCCTTTCAATCGTGCTTTCGATTGTACAGGAGGCCCGTGCCCTGTAGTGGGACATATGTATATGTATGGATGCAGATTCAGATGGATAGCCTTCGCCGTACACTGCGGTTATGGACTTAAAGTGTGTGTCGCGTTTCGGGTTCAGCCTGATTCCTATGTGAATTCTGGATACCTGATTCCTATATTTTGATAGAATCAGGCCGTCATCTTGCGTCGGTGGATGCTTATTGGTCATACATCAGGAGCAGTGCATATACTTAAAAAAAATTAAAAACTTACGGCGTAAATGTTGACGCAACTTTTCCATGTCTATTGTCTATCCCTTCGACATGATATTACAGCTGTCTACTGCATTCCGTATTGCATTAAAACATTAAGTAATTATTCGATGAAATTCCTAGATAATATCAAATTACAAAGAATGTTACGATTCTATCGTAAAAATTAATTTGATGGAGTTACTAGAATACTCCGCTTATTATAAACTGTCCTGCCCTCACAACCACCACTGCAACTCCTGTAAGCCAGGATCAACAGCACGCATTGTAATGACACCGAGCATTGAAGCTCAGCGAGTCTCCGGGAATGTCTAACTCGTCTTTAACTCGCAACGAAATCAATCAAATAACAAAATTAATAGGGATTGGAAATAACTATTCTATTGATAGATTAGATGGATTATTGTTTAGATTCTGATGGAATAGGCCAAAAGGTTCTGTAGTGTAGGCCACGCATTGACAAATGACGCCTCCGAGAGGGTTTAAGGTGGACGGATGACGTAATAAAGGATGCAGGAAATCGCTGGATGCAGGCCGCTTTCAAGAGGTCGATGTGAGACCTTTGGGGTAGGCCTTCACGCAATAATGGACACCTTATAGTTGAAGATGGAATGATGATGATTTTGCCGCTTAATTATTATAATTTTTAAATTATTTACTTCCCAAAAGAATTTGTACAAAGACAGGTTTTGGTCCCCTGGCACCCAAAGTAGGCTTAGCCTGTATTTTGAGCGACAGTGTTAATTGGTCTAGTGAGACCTGATTCATGTGTAAGGCTTAAGATTTTTTTATACTGACACGACAAATTATCAATGCGCCTAATGACTAGTGACAGTCCAGAGAGTATACACAGACGTGGGCTGGCAATCTTCTGCTAGTTGACACAATTATTATAAAAGAAGACAATCGCGTTGCTGACGATTGAGAGTGGTTAGGTCATAAATTCAACCACATTTTGAGATCTGTACGCAGGTTTCCTCACAATTTCCCTTGACCGAATTTACGAGTAATAAATTTCAAATGAATATCTATTATTTGTGTGATCCCAGACCTCACCGGGACGTTCAATTTGTCGTACATATAAAAAGTTCCAGTTTATAACCCGGGACCACCGAGGTTTTATTATTTTGTGATCTCTGCCGGTAGCCAAGTCGCACCTCGGACTTAGCGTCTCGCCATTGAATCGACACAAAAAATATTGGATGAAACTTATATATTATCAGCCTCTGAGGCGCAGTTGGTTTCTGGCTATGAAACTAGAGGCTGCGGGTTCGATCCCTGCACCGAGACAAATTGTCAAATATTTTTGTTTCTGATACACGACACAAGAGTCCAAGACTCGATCTTAACGTAGGTTCAAAATTGTTCATGTGACTGTTGTGTGTATTTTATTTATCTATTTTTTGTTTTTCATGTTAAGAAGCAAAAATAAAAAGGAATAAAGGCATTTGTTTTTGCTGAGAAGTTTCTTAATTGATTTCTTCAAATCTACAACACGTTCCGAAGTTATATACTTAACCATTAAAGACTACAGAAAAAAAATGGCATTATTTTGATTCGTTTACTTTTTGATACATGCTAAAACGAATTAGGCCTGCGTGGTGGACTAAGGCTTAACTCCTCTCAGTCGAACTCTCGCTTGTAGAGGAGGCCCGTACCCTGCAGTGGGACGTATATGGGCTGTATCATTATAGAATATAGGCTATTATTACCTTTTGTAATTATATTAATCATATAAGTCGTATTAATTACATATACTTATTAACCTTTCGTCCTCAAAGCTCGAAGCTATTAATACTTTTTGTAATGATAATTAAGCCAAGGTGACTTAGAACGACCGCCGACAAATAAATACATTTTTATTATACCTCTGTGTTTGAACTACAAAAGTACATATGCAAATTATTTGACTGCGTCGACAACAATTATTATTGTTATATACTACGAGTAGTAACATTAATTATATGGAAGTACGTTCTGTTTAAGATTTTACGATCAATTATGTTAATAACAGGTTAAAATTGAGAAAATAGGGCAAGAAAAGGGACCTTGCCACTTGACGCTATGTTATGAATTTTGATCTGAAACTTTTCTTTTGGTACAGGCTTGACAAAGTGACAATACATTTTTTTTTTATCAGCCCATATACGTCCCACTGCTGAGCACGGGCCTACTCTACAATCGAGAGAATCGATTGAGAGTGGTTAGGCCATATAGTCCACCACGCTGGCCTAGTGCGGGTTGGCGGACTTACATACCGTAGAATTTACATTTAATTACATTGACAATACATTTAAATAAATAAATAAATACACCCAACAGTCACATACATAGTCCTGACCCCACACTAAGATCAAGTCTTGTGTCGTGGGTATCAGGAACTACGAGAGACTTTTCGGTCTCACAAACACCCAGACTCGAAAGAAATACTTCTGGTTCGCACAAACATTTGTTTCGACGCGGGGATCGAACCCGCGGCCTCCCGTTTCACAGCCGGCGGCCAACCAACTGCGCCGCGGTGGCAAAATTATATTACATTTATACCCAAATTATTCCTAACAACAAGTAGCAAGGTTCAACTATAGTTGTAAATATAATTATTCATCTTGAATTCGGTTATGTCCTTTACTTCAAAGGAAATTATGATTTTATCTCGACTTAGAAATAAATATTAAGATATTTTGAAGGTTAAAAAAACTGAAATACTTTACTCATCATCTCACATCTATACAATTAAGTTCACAAAGGAAATACAATTACAATTTTTTTTATAAAAATGCATTTTTTTCTATCAATTACACTGCATTTTGTTTTTATAACTTTGAGTGCTTGCTTGCTCTTTTTTTCAGGTACTGTATTATCCCAGATACGTCCCAATGCAGGGCACCAGTATCCTCTAGAATCGAGAGTACGATTGAAAGAGATTAGGCCATATCTTTTCAGGTCCAATAATAATTTTACATACATACATACATAACCACACGCCTTTTTCCCAGAAGGGGTAGGCAGAGGTGCTACTAGAACACCCACGTTTCGCCTTGTATATTCCGTCCCACGATGTGATAGGGGGCGAGCCTATCGCCATATCGGACACAAATTCCTGACTCCGGGCTAATAATGAATAGAAAAATCCAATATCACTTTGCCCGACCCGGGATTTGAATCCGAGATCTCAGCTTTGCAATCATACCGTAGTACCACTACGCCACCGAGGCAGTCAGGCAATAATATTTTTTTTTGCCATATTTTCTATATCACTCCTACAAAAACAGATTAATACTAAAGATATTTTGGAAAGTTTTTTTATTAAAGTCGGCCACTATGGACAATATCACGCGTGTCGGTCCTTATGATCGAAGCATTACCAATTTACAGCCTTTTACGAGTAGAAGGGAGTGTAAAAACGTTTTTTTCTAGCCGCCTAAGCCTTTCGTAGGCGTATAGTGGGTGTTAGATCGTGCCTGTATACCTCTATCATTTAGAGATTTGTATTATAATTTGTATTTAATATTGAATATTGTATACATATAGTATATACAGACATACAATATGGGATACAAGACGAGCCTATCGCCATGCCGGGCACAATTTAGTCCAGGCTGATAATAAATATTCAATGTTACTTTGCCCGACGCGGGATTCGAACCCGAGACTTTAGCTTTGTAATTATACCGTAGTACAACTACACCACCGAGGCAGTTTAAAGCAAGTCCAGTAAATAAATTGAAAGCTTATTAATGAAAATAATCAATGCCTGTAAAACTTGGTTAAAAAGTTAACTATACTATAATATTTTAATATATTAAAATAGTAATATTATTTAACCACATACCAGCAAAATAACTATACCATAAACTAAACCAAACAGTAATACCTCTAGCATAACACCGTCCAAGCGTGTACACATTGCATAAACACATCCTTGTAATTGATAAGCTAGTTTGGCTATATCTTGTAAAGTTGCCACGTTTTGTTGCTACAGAAGTTTGATAAAGGAATATTTATACGTTAATTTGTATTTATTCTGAAAGATAAAATATACAATATGTTTGTATGTTTTTCCTGCACATATAATAACATCAATGCATCGGCGACGTAGTTGTACTACGGTATGATTACAAAGCTGAAGTCTCGGGTTCGAATCCCGGGTCGAGCAAAGTGATATTGGATTTGTCTATTCATTATCAGCCTGGAATTAGGAATTTGTGCCTGACATGGCGATAAGCCCGCCCGCTATCACAACATGGGACGGAAAACACAAGGGGAAACGTGGGTGTTCTGGTAGCACCTCTGCCTACCCCTTCTGGGAAAAAGGCGTGATGTTTATGTATGTCTAATAATACCAGCACATATACGGGCAATGCTTAGCACGGGATTCCAGTTTGATAATCTAGAGTATGATTAAAAAGGCTTAGGCCATAGATTGCCACTCTGGCCTAGTCCAGGTAACCGGACTTTATGTACTATATAATTTTCTTAAATATTTACATGGTAGGCAGGTTTCCACACAATTCTTTTCACATTCAAAAACTTAGTTTTTGATTTGAAAAATTCACTTTTAAGTTGCTGGGGTCTGAAAATGCCCGACGTTATAGCAAGGACATCTTAAGACTCATTAGGTGTAGCAATAGTCGCATCTCTGCTTATCCCTAAACAGATAAAGGCTTATATTTAAACACATAACCAACTATAAAACAAGTAGCTATCCACACAAACATCGTCAACAAACAAACCGACACATTTTAACGAAAAACTACTTTCCACTGTGTTTACCTTTTAGCACGTTGCAAGGATGAGATTTTATTGCCAGTAGGGATGGGACACGTAACCGGACATTCGGAAATAATTTTATAAATATAATTTAATAATTATTTGAAAGAAATACTTGGATATAGACGAGTGAAGGAGGAATGGGTGGCCTTTGTCCATCATGCATACATAAACAGCACGCCTTTTCCCAGAAGGGGTAGGCAGAGGTGAAACCAGGACATTCACGTTTCGCCTTGTGAGTTTCGTCACATGATGTGATAGAGGGCGAGCCCATCGCCGTTTAAATGTTTCGCCTGGCGATAGATAAGCGTCTTACTTTAGTAAATACTCTATTTGGACTGCATTGCATTTTCAAGAAGATGCATATACTAAGTCGTTCCAGTAAAAAAATATTTCTTTAAGAACCAAAGAATACAGGAGAAAAAGTATACTAAATAGAGTTTAATAGTCAGTTACATATGACGAACCCGTATTAATAGGCTCTTGTTGAAATAAATTACAAAGTAACTTATTTTTGTTATTAACCAAGATTACTCCACGCTCTAAAATTATTTAATAACTCCCATAGCTGGACTCGGTTACTTAAAGATTGAAACTAAACTACAAAATTAAACTACAGCTATAGAAAGACTACCATAACTAGGCACGAACCTCGTCAACAAATAAGAAAGGTAAGGCCTTTACCTACTCACACAGAAACACCGACTATTCCGGCATCCGAAAATCCGGCAAACTCCGTCCAAACCGGTAAATCTCCGGACGTTGCTCGTCTCTAGTCTCACCGTGCTAAGTAGATACACAAATTGCACATTGCGCACACACATCCTCGCGAAATATTATCTGCATTATTTACTTATCTCGAGGAAAATTACTGTAATGTGTGGTCTTGGGTTCGAAGCGGTGAAAACTGAACATAGTCTTTTGCAGGTGGGTCAAATTAGGGTCAGTGAATAAATAAATAAATAAATACTGCCAAGAGTCATACTCAAAGTCAGAGATATAGTCCTGACCCACACTAAGATCGAGTCTTGTATCATGGGTATCAGGAACTACGGGAGACTTTTCATTCCCACAAACACCCAGAAACAAATACTTGTGGATTACACAAACATTTGTCTCGGCGCAGGGATCGAACCCACGGCCTCACGTTCCAAAGCCAGCGTCTAACCAACTGCGCCACGGAAGCCGTCAAATAAACTGGAGATAGCAGGACCTGTTGCATTACAGACCTTTATAGACAATGGACTAACAGGTCTATGTGGTGATCCATGGGGGAGGCCTATGTTCAGCAGTTCTTCCTGTAGCTGAAGAGAGGTGTGTCGCTGAAGAGAGGGATAGGATTGGATAGGAATTCATCGTCCTCAGATATGGGAGGTCCACTGCTGAACACAGGCCTCCCCCACGGATCTCCACATAGAACTGTTGAGAGCGCCCTGCATCCAGCGACTTCCTGCATTTATAGGGTCAGAGATCGACCTTATGGGTAGGAAATAAATTAGTAAAAATTTGGAAGGATATATATCGGTGAATGCTCTACTTCTTAGAATACATAACATCAGTTATTGTTCCTATTTTGTCTTGCTTGAAGATCAAAATAATGCAGTAGATAAAAATGAGAATGTTTAGGTTAATCTAAGAAATCAAATCTAGGAATTCCCGATTAACAACAAAAGGTTTCGTATTTGATTTATGTATTAAAGCAATATAAAAAAGATAAAAACCGAAAATCCCAAAAACGCTGTTGACGTCATGGAAATCTGTCTATCCTCTAAGTAAATAAGCGTAATAATATATGATAAATAATGTCTATTTGCACGGGACATTATGACAATGTGCGTTATTACGACAAAATAGGTAATGTAGGTGTGAAACCAATAATTTAGTGATGCTAAACAAATTTTGATGCGGTTCTTAACAATGTGAAGTCGTTGATTAGGGATAAATCGTTTAGATATTGATCTAAATATGTGCAGGATGCTTGTATGGAGGCAAATGAAGGTGCGGTACTCATGTTTTTTATTCGGTTACTGTTGTGAGATCAAAAAGTCATGCATAGTTGTTGACATACGTTCAGCACATGTTCAGCAGTGGACTCCAAAGATCTCCACATTGACATATTGGAAGTATACGGATATGTTTTTTCCAATTGCACTGAACTCACTATGATTACATAATCCCAAAATAACAAAACAAAGAGCCATTAACAAACAATAAGAAAAACTTTTAAAATGCAAGAAAATAAAACGGAATAAATCTCGCGCGCCACCCCTAATGGTCGGTTTCGCTTGCATTAGCAAAAATAATAGCCGGGGTAGCAACCCCCGCTTATAAATCAATCACCACCCTTATTTCTACCCCGTACTCTAACAGATTACGTCTTACATCTCCATCACGCGGTTTTACTTTAAATTTTGATACATTTTAATACAAAATATTTAATGGTGAAGGGAAAAATCATGAGAAAACCTGCATACCGTAGCGATTTGAAAAAAATCTATGGTATATAAAGACCGCCCACCAACACCAGGCCAGCGTGGTGGACTTTATGGCCTAACCCCTCTCAATGGTACTCTCGATTGTAGTGAGGACCGTGCCCTGCAGTAGGACGCATATGAGCTGATACAGATACAGATGTGAACTCCGCCGATCCGCACTAGGCCAGTATGGTGGACTATGGCCTAAGCCTAACCCCTGTTAACCGAATAATCGGTTGTAGAGCAGGACTCCGCTAGCTCCTCTAGCTCAGCAGTAAATTTTAAAATATTGATGGTTTTATTCTATTCAAGTCTTGCGTAGTTTCTGATACACGACACAAGACTCGATCTTAGTGTGGCGTCAGGACTATGTATGTGACTGTTGGGTGTATTTATTGCTTTTCAATTGTTTTTTATCTATGTTAATAAAAAGAGTTTTTAAATTTTAAATAAAAATATAGTGTCTTTAAGTCTGGTATAGATAATTTTAATGATAATTTAGTTTTATTCTTGCAAAATCGAAAATTAATTAAAAATAAAGGAGTCCTTGTTCATTAACACCAGACAAGAGTATTGCATTAGTTTTTTAATTAAAATAAAAAAATAATTAATTAAGTTAATTACAATGCATTATGATAATGATTGAAATGCATACTAATAGTGTTTTAGTGACTGTATAAATAGAAAAAATGTTACTGTTAATATCTGTATAACACAATGATGTGTTCGAAGTGACAATTGGAAATATATATATTTTTTTATTGCAAACGAGCAAACAGGTCACCTGATGGTAAGTGATCACTGCTGCCCATGAACATCCACAACACTGGACCATGGGTGTGTTGCCGGCCCAATTGGGAGGGGAGCGGGAAGGAAAAAGGACGGAAAGAAGAAAGTGGTATTGGGCATCCGGCAATCTCACTCACCAAACGAAACGCGACAGCTGAACTGTCGGCTCACGTTTATATTTTAAATATCTATGTACTATTGAGATGGTTAAGGCCTCCGTTCATCATGTTCTAATGCGGGTTTGCGATCTTCACATACTTTTGACATTCTTATGGAGATTTCTAAAGTGGATGTTCACATCCGCCCGGATTTCGACTACCGTACCCGATGGTAGAAAATGCGTTATTGTGAACAACAGAGATGTGTCACGTTTCGAGTTTTATATGTTTACATCAATACTATATTATTTCTAACGCCGATTAATTTAACTTTATGATTGATTTCGTTGCGGGTTAAGACGAGTTAGACATTCCCGGAGACTCGCTGAGCTTCAATGCTCAGTGTCTTTACTACTGTTGATACTGGCTTACAGGAGTTGCAGTGGTGGGTGTGACGGCGAGACAGTCTCCAATACTATATGGATTGCATGGCCTAACCCCTCTCAATCGCACTCTCGATTATAGAGACGGTCCGTGCCCTGCAGTGGGCGATAGCTGATGCAGATCAGATGTTTAAATTGGGATTTGAGCAGGCCGACATAATTTTGTCAACTTGCGAGTTATAAGCCTTATTTTGAGTTTGGATATTTGTTTTACTTTTACATATATAAAAATAGTACTTTCGGCACCTTATAAGTTAACATAACTTTTTACTAAGAAATCTTACAACTTTATGATCATATTTTTGGATAACATTTTACTGAAGACATATATTTTCAACTCACAAAAATGCTTGAAAAGGTACATACATACATAAACTCACGCCTATTTCTCAGAAGGGGTAGGCAAGAATATTACCAGGACACCCACGCTTAGCCTTACTTTCCGGCCCACGATGTAGTAGGGGGTGAGCCATATCGGGCACAAATTCCTGACTCTGGGTTGATGATGAATAGAAAATCCAGTATCACTTTGCCCGACCCGGGATTCGAACCCGAGACCTCAGCTCGACTGCCTCCATGGCGTGGTTGTTATACGGTATGATTGCAAAGCTTGAAAAGGTAATTGCAGAAAAAGTTCTTTATTCTTTGCGTGTTCCTATGGGCATTTAGATAAATGTTAAATGGACAAAACTCAAAAATACAATTTTTGATTAGTTAAGTTCAAATCCATGTTAATTAATATATTATCTGTTTCACCTCCAAGTTATATATAATATTATACTAATGTGTAAATATGACCTCAGTATTTTAGTCAAAATACATAATACAATTACAACAAAATGTATTACTAGTTATTTTGAAATAAAACGAAAATAAATAATATATGCTACACCCAACAGTCACATACTTAGTCCTGACTCCACATTAAGATCAATTAAGTCTTGTGTCGTGGGTATCAGAAACTACGAGAGACTTTGCAGTCTCACAAACACCCAGACCCGAGACAAATACTTGTGAGCCTTACTAACATTTGTCTCGGTGCGGGGATTGAACCCGCGGCCTCTCGTTTCACAGCCGGCGTCTAACCAACTGCGCCACGGAGGCTGTTAAAATAATTTATTGAATCCATAAAAATACATTATATTTTAGTTTCAGTTATTTTTGTTCTACCACCCGGTTCGGAAAGCGGTTTTCACTAGAGAAGAACGGGCAAGAAACTCTAGTGTTGCTCTTTTCAAAACCAGTTTACAATACTGTTATTTTGTTACATACAAGTTGGTTTGATTCAGAAGTTCATAAGTAATTTTCTAAGATTTATATTTTCTGAAAATATGACGTTTACTAGTTTTGAGAATAGTTTTTTTTTATCATAAAAAAGGCATTTCTTTGCCGTAAAAGCGCGTGGAAGTAAATCATGTTACAACATTTTAAATGTTGGTATAATTTAAAAAAATATATATTTATTTTAATATTTTAGCATTGTTAGATGATAATTAATTGGAATTAACTGTTAGTAATTCATTTAAAATTACGTACCTAAATATCATGACCGTAAAATTTGTACACCGGATATAAAATATAAGTTTTTCAATTACTTTTATTCATAAAATTGTCATTATTTTTCATTTAATTAACGAAATATTTCTGGTACGCATTTTTTTTCCGTAAAATTTGATTTTAAACGATTTCTTAATCTCATTTTGATTCCGACCAAAACAAATGATATTTACGCCTAAATGAAATTACATTTTAGGTGTTCTGCGAAAAAAATTACGGTAATATATTTGTAAAATTAAACAATGCATTTCAAATACAACTAACAAGTACAGGCAACAATTTATTGTCAATTGCAATCATTTTGTCGGCACTATAACTTGGGAAATAAACTTAAAAGGGTCCCGAAATGGGATACAACGTCTGTACATTAAGTCTCAAGTAAATTATTGCTATGTAACTATCTTTCTTTTGTAAGTGAAATGTAATCGTAGGGCATTAAAAAGGTGTGTATGCTTAACACTTGACAATAGTTAAGTAAGAAATCACTTAATTAAGTCATCAGGCCAAGAGGACAAAGGAGGCCAAAATGCTTTTGTGTCCATACAAAAAAAGACTCACTTGGCATCATTTCGACGTGTGAGGAGGTGTCCATGATGTTGTGATGATGGATCATGTCTGGTGGGGACTGCACAAGGCCCCCACCTCCACCGCTGGCCATCACCATCACTGTTGCCAACTCTTCGATGGTGACCAAACAGTCTCACAAAACACAGCACTGGCACACGAGAATCCGCACTCAAAATGTCGAACACGTCATATTTTTTTTATAAAAAAAATGAGAGAGTACCCCCACACGCGTCTGCACACGTCGGCCTCACAGCCGGTACTGCCGCAAGCAATGTATTAAATCTATAGAACGACCCGAAAGCGCATGAGCAGACCTACCCACAACCCGATTGGCGGGAGAATAGAACGCCTTTTCAAATGGTAGTCTCTGATTGGCCGACAGCTTTCCATTTTCCCGCCCAAACCGCTGTGTGCCCGGCAAAATGGCGCCCCCCCGTAGCCTTCCGAATGGTTTTTTAGTTATTTTTTTTCCGCTCGCGCCCGTAAAAAATAATCCGGTCCAACATAATGAGTATGATTTATGGTTTTCGATTCAGTTTTTAATGTTTTTTTGTTCGGTTTGTGTTTTATGAAGGGACTGTTGAGATTTGCTTAAATCGTTCCATGTTGTTATTTATGTTTATTCTGCCTGTATACGAGTATACATATATGTACTGTTTTTATCCCAAATCAAGGTAAATGACTACTTAAGGTCAGATATTCACGTAGGTAACCATTAAGATAATCTTCTTCTTTGTAGGATAAATGGTTCCCATGTAAAATCGGAGATTTTGCCAATGTCAAGGTTTTTGTTATTTTTCTTGTGGTGTTCGTTTTTATTACAGGTAAAGAGGTTAACTCATAAATTATGTTGTGTAATAACAATTATAATATAGGAAATTAGATAATCTTTATCGTAGAGACTAGAGTTTTCGATCTATAACATCAATGGAATCGTTACTTATATTTCCCAAATGTAACAAAACTTCGCGAAGTTAAAAAAAATTAAAAACGAAACCAAATCCACAATTTTCTTTAAAAATTAGTTATAATTCGAAATAATAAAATCCTTAATATTAAAGGGTGTAAATATGAAATATGATTTGAGATAAAATTTCACAATTGTTCAAGTTTTTATAATTATAATTATTAAAATAAAAAAGAAGAATTAATTTATGTTCCTATTCACTTCCTAACTCAAATGCACATTATTTCAGTTCCTTATTGTTAATCTAATCAAATAATTCTAGAATATTTTTGCAACCTAAAATCCAGGGGCATTTTACAGTACTACATTAGGTCTGGTACCTCCACCTTAGGCACAGACCCTAACGTTTTTAGAAAGCCAACCTTTTTAGAAAGATTAATACTCCTATTTTTTACCTAAAATATTATCAGATCATTTATTTATTTATAGTCTTTATTATACTCTCAAGTTACATAATAATTAAATATAACAAATAAACTACGAATCATTCTACATCAGGTAATGTCTGCATAAGGTATAGACGCCAATTTATTTAAGAAATCCTTTTTTTTATTGACGATACGAGCGGGTCGCCTGATGCGCTTCACGACTACACATACAGGGTATATCCAGACTGCTACCGAAAACGAAGCCAGGTGGTAATTTTAGTGATTACAGACACGATGCAACTAAAAATTCTACCAAAAAAAGGCGACGATTTTTTTTATAATTGTTTAAATATCATTGTGTTTGAGTGGTAAATGCATAGTTTTTACTAGAATTATAATGTAAAGCCTTGCGTACCTTAGCGTCTTTAAAAATGAAAGCGTGTACATTATTAATTTACGAATATGTATGTATTTACCACCCAAATACGATGATAGGAAAAAAAATACACAAAAAAATCGTGGTTTTTTTTTTTGCAAAAAATTTAGTTGCGTTGTGTCTTAAGTCACTAAAACTACCACCTGGCTTCGTGTTCGGTAGCAGTCTTGATATACTCTGTATAGCAGCAACACTCACTGCTTATGATGTAGGAAATGCATGACCCTGCGCTCATCCTGTGACATTAGTCGAGTCTCGAGACGGACTCCAAGAACAAAGGGGTTAATTCCCAGTATTAACTGACTACAGCGTTCATTAAATAGGGACATAATGGCGCTTAAATACTATTGCTTGATGGTAGACATACATAAACATCACGCATTTTTCCCAGAAGGGGTAGACAGAGGTGCAACTATGACATCCATGTGATAGGGGGCGAGCCTATCGCCATATCGGGCACAAATTCCTGACTCCAGGCTGATAATCAATAGAAAAATCAAACATCACTATACCCGACCCGGGAATCGAACCCGAGTCCTCAGCTTGTAATCATAGCGTCGTACAGCCACGCCACAAAGGCAGTCTGGTGAAACACAGCACAATACAGAAAACTAACACATTAATTAAACTAACTATAATGGTGAAGGAAAACATCGTGAGGAAACCTTGTACACCATAGCGATTTGCAAAAAAAATCTATGGTATGTAAAGTCCGCCAACCCGCACGAGGCCAGCGTGAACTATAAAAAAAAAAATATGTCACTTGCAAATTATAACAAATTATTAATGAACTGCTCTGATTTGGACCAACTTGTAATTTTTGTAATAATCACGATATTGTAAACTGGTTTTGAAAAGAGCAACACTAGAGTTTCTTGCACGTTCTTCTCTAGTGAAAACCGCTTTCCGAACCGGGTGGTAGAAAAAAAAATGACTGAATCTAAATAATGTTGAACATTTTAATGGATTCAAAAAAATATTTTCATTTTCATTTTATATGGCCTAACCACTCTCAATCCTACTCTCGAGTGCAGAGGAGGCTCATGCCCTGCAGTGGGACGTACCTGGGCTGATACAGAACATATTAATCTCTAAAACCAGACAGTCCTTAAAATTTCGCTCCTAATGAAATCTACGTGTGAGGCGGCAAAAAAATTGGCGCCAAAACTGACGGCGGGTCATTAGTGCAAGAGTATAGATAGTGATAAGGTTATCTCGACGCCAGATGCAGATATCGCTGTGAAATGAACTTTTTTAGGGAGGAAGTGGGACATCTGCTCGTTTTTTTTTGTGTTTCCTTTTTTGCAAGAGGCGCAAGTGCCTATTTATATATCTGGAGTACTTCAAACGCGGTGTAAAGATGTGAAAGATAAGTTGATAGACCAGAGATGGTTGTTGTCAATTGGCAATATTTTTGGACGGTATAACATTATCATATACCACGGCTTTGTCAATGGAAAAAACTAATGACAGTCTCCGTGGCGCAGTTGGTTAAACGTCGGCTGTTAAACGCAAGGCCGCGGGTTCGATCCCCGCACCGAGTAAAAGATTTGTGTGATCCATATGTATTTGTTTCGGGTCTAGGTGTTTGTGAGACCGAAAAGTCTCGTAGTACCTGATACCCTCGACACAAGACTTGATCTTCTTGTGGGGTCAGGAATATGTATGTGACTGTTGGTTGTATTGATTGATTTATTAAATTTTTCGCTTCAAATTTTTTGGCCTGCATAACTATGGTTGTTTTCGACAGAAATAAGCTTGGTTAACATGGAGTGGCAGTAGTAACACCTGTCTACCTCTTTGAGGGCATAGATAAATAATCGTAGTGTGGAGTCAGGACTATGTATTGACTGTTGGGTGCATTTATTAGATATTATTAATACTTGCTAGAGGTCGGATTATATGCATTATAGGAACACTTCTTATAATTTCATAATATCTGTATTAGCGTATATACGTCCCAATGCAGGGCACGGGCCTCCTCTATAATCGACAGTACGATTGACAGGAGTTATGCCACATAGTCCACCACGCTGGCCTAGTGCGTGCGGAATTTACCTATCATAGATTTTTTTTAAAGTCGCTACGGTATGCAGGTTTCCTCACGATGTTTTCCTTCACCGTTATACAGGGTATATAAAGACTGCTAAAACGAAGCCAGGTGGTAGTTTTAGTGACTTTAGACGCAATGCAAATATTTTTTTTGCAAAAAATGCGATGATTTTGTTTTGTAATTAAGAGGGCCCGCCCCATATCATATCACCAGACGGAACACACATAGCGAAACGTAAGTGTTTTGAAAACACCTCTGCCTACCCCTTCTGGGAAAATACCGTGGTTTGTTGATTATAAGAGGGTTTTTTAACCACTGTGTATGGTAATCAATATCCAGGTGAAGACATAATATATACGAGTATACTCTACCACAAGCCAATTGTTATTTTTATAATTATCCTTTTCGATTAGCACAGGGAAACTACCAAATAAAAGCAAGTAAGCAATATTAATTTACCCCAAAGTATTTCTCGCTTCCATCAAACGTCGCCGGCCGGAAGTTGGGGTCGGCCGGAAGCGGAAACAGCCCGGAAGCCGCTGACCGGACGGATGTGACGTAGACATCTTATTGATTGTGGGTAATTCATTTTTATGGGATGGTACTTCAGAATGGACGTTGGTGAAATTGAGCAATGCCTATTAATAGATTTTATTCGAAGTCCATTAATTGAAATTTTCACCTTTTGGGTGACGTAATAAAGGTTGCAAGAAGTCGCTGCATCCAGGTCTTCCAACAGGTCATTGTGGAGATCCTTGGGGGAGGCCTATGTTCAGCAGAGGACTCCCTGTGGCTGAAGACTCCAATGATAAAATAAAAATACTAATTTGTATAATTATTGTAGGAGCCCCCTATCACATCATGGGACGGAATATACAAGGCGAAACGTGGGTGTTCTGGTAGCACCTCTGCCTACCCCTTCTGGGAAAAAGGCGTGTGTTTATGTATGTATGTATGAGCGGAAGTCTGATTGTGAGGGAACGGAACTCTCAAGTCTGCCCGAGATTCGAGGAAAATTCAAACAGAATTGAGTTTGCAAAGTTTCGTATGCGTTATTAGTTAATTATTGTTTGCTTTAATGGTGAAGGGAAGAATCGTGAGGAAAGTAAAGTGTACAATTATGAGTTCTGCATTAAATATCCGTGACATGCGAAGTCTCCAACCGCAGTAGGCCAGCGTGGTGGACTAGAAAGACTACTCTATACAAAAATAATGTCATACAGGCATTTCGCAATAATAAGTGCGTGGTGGCCTGTTGGCAAACAGACCAGACGCGGCTGCCTACATGTTCACGGTGGTCGCGGGTTCAAATCCCAGGGCACACCTCTGACTTTTCGGAGTCATGTGTGTATTGATAGTCAATCACCACGCACTATAACGGTGAAAGAAAACATCGTGAGGAAAGCTGCATACCACAGCGATTTGTATAAATATTTTATGGTATATAAAAGTCCGCCAACCCGCATAAGGCCAGCGTGGTGGACTATATAGCCTAACCACTCTCAATCGTACTCTCGATTGTAGAGGAGGCCCGTGCCCTGCAGTGGGTCGTATATGGGCTGATACAATACAAAAAAAATCGCAATAAAATTGTAAGAACATGAAAAAAATTAAAATAATTTATTGAAACTGTAAAAATTTTCAACATTATTTAAATTCAGTTATTTTTTTATTCTACTTTTGGTTCGGAAAGCGGTTTTCACTAGAGAAGAACGGGCAAGAAACTCTAATGTTTCTCTTTTAAAACCAGTTTACAATCCAGTGATTATTATCTACAAATGTTACAAGTTGGTTTAAATCAAAGCACTTTGTGATAATAAACAATTTTTTTTGTAAATATAAATAAGCGAATTCTTTCTGCAATATAGCTAAAAAGTTATTTTGCGCCGACATAATAACATTATTATAACGTAGTGACATAATTAATAATGATAATACATATCTATTGACAGCCTCCATGGCGTAGTTGGTTTGACGCCGACTGTGAAACGAGAAGCTGCGGGTTCGTTTCCCGCCCCAACACAAATATTTGTGTGGCCCACAAATATTTGTGTTGAGTCTGGGTGTTTGTGAGACCGAAAAGTCTCTCGTCGTTTCTGATATCCACGACACAAAACCTAATTGATCTTAATGTGGGGTTAGAATTATGTATGTGACTGTTGGATGTATTTATTATTTATTTATTTATCTATGCCCTCACAGAGGTAGACAGGTGTATTACTACTGCCACTTCATGTTAACCGAGCTTATTTCTATCGAAACCGAGCTGTGAGGCATCGTCGTTATGCCGGCCAAAAAATTTCAACCAAAAATTAAGAATTTTGGAGCCGAAATTTCACTCTAATCGGTAAACTTACAGACCTGAGTTTCGAACCCAAGACCTGAGTTCACAAACTGGTACGAGAATAATGAGGCCTACGAACAGATGAGCGTATGGCTCAAAAATGCGGAGGCCAAACAAGCCGCCAACTGGAGTGGGTTCTAATCAAATTAGAAAGCGCCCGGTAACTCGTACTTAGTGAGAGAGATGTTATATCTAGGGATCCGTAGGTACGTATAGAACCATGACGATGACGAGCGTGACGCTGTGAGTTCGACTTCTGCTGTGAAAAAATATGTGCTTAAGTGACACACACACAAACTCACGCCCTCATGATTTGTTCTCGTATTTTAATTGAAACTTTGTTGTTTGCTCTTTTTCGTATTATTTAGCTTTTACATTTGTTTATAATTTCATAGTTTTTTTTACATATTATTTACTTTAGCACAGCAAAAACTCGTTGTGATTTTTTGTTTTTAAGTTTTTCCTTTTTCATTTTAATTGTTTCGTACACTCGCTTTGTTTATGTATAATTTAACTGTGGAAAATTCACTGGATTATTTGTTTATTGTTCTGTATGTTTCCCGAATAAATATAAAATAAAAAATGTATTTACCACCCAAATACGATGATAGGAAAAAACATACAAAAAAAATCGTCGCTTTTTTGCAAAAAAATTAGTTGCATTGTGTCTAAAGTCAGTAAAACTACCACCTGGCTTCGTTTTCGGCAGCAGTCTTGTTATACCCTTAATATTTTTCAACACAATTATGTAGTACAGAACCTCGGCACGACAGCAACCTAACTCACTACACTCCCATAGTGTAATTAACACGACCTGTCGAACTATTTTAAACCCGTCGTGATCGACTTGTATACATTAATATACAATATTTTGGACATTTTTGTACAGGCAATATGAAGCGCAGTGTGGGACGTCCACCCACTAGGTGGTCAGACGACCTGGTAAAGGTCGCGGGACGTCGCTGGATGCAGGCTGCCTCCAACAGGCCACTGTGGAAATCATTGTGAGAGGCCTATGCTCAGCAGCGGACTTCTTTTGGCTGATAATTGTGAGTTATTAGGTTTGGTTGCCGGGTCGAGTAATCACCTTTGTGTACTTAGGTTTCAAGAAAATCATGTAAGTTACGCTGTAATTTCACTTTTTATTAGTAGCTACTTATTGTACTGTACTGTATCAGCCCATATACGTCCCACTGTAGGGCACGGGCTTCCTCTAAAATCAAGAGTACGATTGAGGCGGGTTAGGCTATAGTATAATCCACCACGCTGGCCTAGTGTGGGTCGGCGGACTTACATACAGACACATATGTGCCGACGTGAGCTTACAATGGATATATGTAAATAATCACATCGCTAGTGCACCCTGCACTAACTTCGAATGAATATCAGCGTTTGCAAAAATGATAAATTGAGAATAAATACCTATTAAAAGTCTTTGTGGTCACCGGAGGAATAATAACTATTATTTATTATTTTATTTATACTCTTTTTTGTACATCTCTTGTTCCACCTAAGATGTTTTTATAGCATTATTGAGTTCCATGGTGATTCTCTCTCTCTTCAGCCATAGGAAGTCCATCACTGAACATAGGCCTCCCCCAAGTATCTCCACATTGACCTGTGAATTATTATAACAAATTAAAAATAGACGGCCGAAGTAATTTGTAGAATCTGTGGGTAGAATAGTCTTTAGTTAATCTTTATAACATGAACAAGCCCGAATTTAATGGAAAAAATCGATGCATATCGTGTATGAATGAGAGACGAAATAAATAACATGTATTGGAAACAAGTAAGCGTGAACTTTTCTTTATATTGAACAGCGGGAGAACACTTTCATTTCTTATGTATAAACGTAAATATTGTGTCAAAAGCGACAAAATGTCCAGATTATGTCCACTAGCGAACAAAAAACTGAAACTCCATCAAACACACCGACAAAAGAGCAGCCGACGTCACAGAACTCCTTTGTCATCGTCGAGAAAAAATTGAAAGATCACATTAAAACCTCCTTTGTCAAAATAGACCGTGATTTAACACTCCGATTGGCGCCATTAGATCTTCACAGATATTATCTTAAAATATTTTTAAATCTCTTTGGTATCAAGGACGCTTCATCAAAGCGGAAAGACTGCTTAGATCATTGCTTTGCCGGCCCGCGCGTCACACTACGCTCCCTGTACGTGCTCTCACAACACTCGCTCCTGAACTCTCATCCACTACCTTCAGCTCGTCGCTCCACCGGCCCGCGCGTCACACACTACGCTCCCTGTACGTGCTCTCACAACACTCGCTCCTGAACTCTCATCCACTACCTTCAGCTCGTCGCTCCACCGGCCCGCGCGTGACACACTACGCTCCCTGTACGTGCTCTCACAACACTCGCTCCTGAGCTCTCATCCACTACCTTCAGCTCGTCGCTCCACCGGCCCGCGCGTCACACACTACGCTCCCTATACGTGCTCTCACAACACTCGCCCCTGAGCTCTCATCCACTACCTTCAGCTCGTCGCTCCACCGGCCCGCGCGTCACTACGCTGTGCTCGCGGCCCCCGGTTCAAGTCCCCGGGCACGTAGCGCATTAGGCGCGCCCCTACACTGCGCGAGCGGATTATTCGTGCGCTGCGTATGATGCGATTAGTGTTAAATCTGATCCGCTGTCCGCTTTGCTGCGGTGTTGTGTTACTTTACAAAAACTTTGTTTGTTGACGTGTGTTTTTGTTGACCATCACATAATGTTGGCTTACTCGAGACTTTGCAGCGGAAGCAACGAAACGGAAATAATCGAGCCGTTGTGAAATGTCGAAAGAAATTGTTTATTTAAAATTGTATGTTGTTAAATTTCAATATCTTGAGAGAGGCCTATGTCCAGCAGTGGACTGCAAATGGCTGATGATGATGATGATGAAATTTCAATATAACTAGTTACATTACGTTTTAAATATGAGCTGTTTGTTACTTTGTATTTTAGCAAAATATAAGCGACGCTTAGTTTCCGAATGAACCACTCCGATGCTTTGATGAGGATAACTCCTACCATCCAAGATGATATTATTCTGTTACGTATAATGCTTTTACAATAACTATTTTTCTATTTACTGATGTAGATATCCCAGATATAAAAATGTTTAATACCTACTCCTAATAAAATTCAATGCTCACGCAACTACACTTTAACAATAATATGCTGTTTCTATTTTTTTATTGCATAAGTCCGACAAACGAGCAAACAGGTCACCTGATGGTAAGTGATCACTGTAGCCCATGAACATCCACAACGCTGGATCATGGATGTGTTGCCGGCCCAATGGGGAGGGGCGCGGGAAGGAAAAATAATGGCTGACTCTTCACGTCGATATCCTGTGAGACAGTGGTACCGCCCCGGCTGAGCCTGCCCATTCATGCAATCATGACTAACAACAGCGTGGTTCTACCACTTCTAAATAATTCCAACAAAATACCTACACACAGTACCAATATTTTAATTACTACCTATTTTCTTACAAAAATTAAATTATTCACATTGTTACTAATAACGCCTTAATGATTTCCTGATAACCAGCATTTTTTCAATTAACAAACATCGGCAGTATTTTCCTGGGCCACTGGTTGTCCCACTTTGTCCCGTCAGCGAGCACAATACGGGTGCAAAAAGCCGCTGTCACTGCGACTCCTTCAACGCAGCGGCGCGAGTAAGCGGGTTAGCGCTGCCGAGCGGGGGTACGCACTGGACTCACATCACGCTGCGTTTTTGTTCTTATATTTTACTATATTAAGGAACGCACTATAACGGTGAAGGAAAACATCTTGAGGAAACCTGCATACCATAGCGATTTGTATAAGTTTCTATGGCCAGGCTAGGCCAGCGTGATGGTTTATATGGCCTAACCACTCTCAATCGTACTCTCGATTGTAGACAAAGCCCGTGCCCTGCAGTGGGACGCATATGGGCTGATATAGTGTAGAGTATAAAGATACAGTATAGTCGAAATTAATCTGCGAAATTTATAATATTTTGACCAAATATTCACTTTCAATAGAAACAAATGTAACAACTCGGTGCATGCTACAATTTTGGACAGTTATGTCGAATTCTGAGAGAATACCATACAGTTGAGTATTTTCAGTAGCTAAAAATAATAATGATGACGAAATATGCCAAGCAATTCGGGCGGAAAGTTCTAAAGCCAGTTAGACACATCAAGGTTGTAATTAACTTCCCTAAATTTAAGATATTTCCAGGTAGTAATTATAGACATATTCTTCGAAATATGCTTTTAAATAGTATGGAAATAATGTTGATAAAGCGAGAAATGTTTGGCTATATCAGCCTCAAAATATTATGATCACAAAGGTTTACCCCCAGAGGAGTAAAATGTGCAAACTTTGCCTAGATAATTGGTCATTATCAAACCTAGTCACTTTATCTTACTGGGCACTCACATCTGGGATGAGGGCAAAAAAAAAAAGAAAATACAATCATAGCGCAGCGTGTAATAAAACGCGGCGTTTTTTCGTTCAGTGCGTATCACTAATCCGCCACTCCCATCAGCTCCCCATCGTCTAAGAACGATGGCCTTTTCTTACTTTTATTTGTCATACGTGCGTTGAATAAGGAAGCATTGTGCGAGCCAAGCGGAGCGGCAAGCGGTTCTAATAACCGCTGAGCTTTATTTATAGGAGTGGTCGCAAATGTGTCGGGAATTAGGGTGCTCACGTACAATGAGGATTGTGATTTTTTTTCTGTTGTAAAAGTGCCTTTATTTTTGAGACGTGAGGAAATGTTATTAAGGTATTTAAATATGAGTTTATTTTAAGTAGTTTGGTGTTGGTGTAGTTTGGTGAAATAAAATATTGTTTTTTAATTTTTTCAATGGAGACAAGTATGCCAACTTGAGATCTATGTTTTAGTATTTATAAATCTAGTTTTTATGGATTACTAGCCGTGTATTAAAAGCGATTTTTCAGCGCCGACATCTGGAGAAATATATGTCTAATTGAAAAAAAAGACATTATGGCCTCGTCTATCTCAATGGACACTACATAAATGTATTTGTGCAATTAACATAATGCAGACACAATTACCTAAGTTTACTAGGAAGTAACTACACATTTTATACTAAATAACTATTAATTTTATTTGATATGCATATACTGAAAAATAAAGCGCCGAATTTATCGTCAGTTCATGGAATACCGCCAGCTCACCAGTCCATATGGGCAGTAAGTAGCCGCAGATAACGCTAATGCAAAATATTACCGTCTGTTTGTCCACACTCCGGTAGTGCGACAAGCGAATTACTATATCTGATAGTATATCGCTATTTACATACTTTATCAGCGGATTATTTATTTATGGAAGTAAAAGTCACGCGGGACATATGGCGAATTTATAGCTGTATCTATTGACGTATAATAAACTCGGCTGACGCAACGACAGCGTAAAAAGCGCTCTTTTACGACAGACTCGGCTGTACAGCGTCGATGACCGCGCGGAGAGCGCTCGTCTACTGCACTACATAACAGCACTCGGCTATACGCCGCGTTGTTGACAACGCGGAGAGCGCTCGTCTACTGCACTACATAGCAGCACTCGGCTATATGCCGCGTCGGGGACAGCGCGGAGAGCGCTCGTCTACTGCACTATATAGCAGCACTCGGCTATATGCCGCGTCGGTGACAGCGCGGAGAGCGCTCGTCTACTCCACTACATAACAGCACTCGGCTATACGCCGCGTCGGTGACAACGCGGAGAGCGCTCGTCTACTGCACTACATAGCAGCACTCGGCTATATGCCGCGTTGTTGACAACGCGGAGAGCGCTCGTCTACTGCACTACATAGCAGCACTCGGCTATATGCCGCGTCGGGGACAGCGCGGAGAGCGCTCGTCTACTGCACTATATAGCAGCACTCGGCTATATGCCGCGTCGGTGACAGCGCGGAGAGCGCTCGTCTACTCCACTACATAACAGCACATGGTGACATAGCGTGGAAAGCGCTTCAAATAAAAACAGCAGTGTTGTACTTCGCTTTAAGCGCTTTTTATCTCATCCCTTTACCGAACTAGATGTAGTCACGTAATAAACTCGATACCCGCGATAATTTAATGCGTACACTAGAACAAAAAGCACTTGAAAGCGCAGATAACGCTGTGTTTACAAAACGTTACTGATACGGCCACGCTTTGAGTGTTATCATTTATCATGCGGCTTATCAACGTGAGGGAGAGGAATCTTCACGCGTGGTTTAAGTTGGGGTAAGCAGTGGTATGTTAAAGCATTCTGTAAGTTATCTGCTAAATTATAATATTTAGATCTTGTTGAAATTCCAAATTATTTATGAACCGTGGCATGACGTAATTTGGTTTTTATACTGAAAGTTGTGTTTTTATTGTGAAATATAATTTATAAACTAAGGCTTTTTTATAATATTAATCGCCACGGAAACGTTCGATCGAACGACGCAATTATAGATCAAAACTAGTTTTAATGAAAGAAAATGGCGTCTAACCAATTACGCCACGGAAGCTGTCAGATAGATAGGAATCATGTAACACCCTACTTAAGTACATTATTAACAGATAACGGAAAAGACCCAAAAAATTGTCTGAATTTCGCCTGCTTCGAATCCGATTTTCAATCTTCATGGTACATCGAGTTGAGCCAACAAACTGTGAGAAATGCGGGCCATATGTTTGTAGAACAAAGGTCGGTCTGTTTGTCGCGAGTACTCGAGAACATATTCACGTTTCAGTGATAAGATATGCCGAATAAGAAATTCTCTGGTGGTCTGGTTCGGAAACTGTTTCTCTTCGCAGATGCGTTTTGTATGATAATTAAATTTCATAATATCACGAATGGCAAGAGTACTTGTAAAAAAACGAGTTTGGACCACACGACCGAAGTAAAACTTCTTTAGCTCCATCTATATAATTGATAAAATTCACATTTATCACGAATTTTTACAATGGCCTATCCTTCACCACCATATATTATTTTTAATCACACAAACACATGTATATTAATAAATAAATATTTTCAAGAAAAAAGAATACCTACTGACAATTAACCTCAAATATATATGGGTATCTATGCACTTTATTTTTATGTTAAAAGTTACTTTTGTCAATTTTTTTTTCACTTACACATAATATACACGAAGTTTGACAAATACTTCATACTAATGATTTGACAGGTGTCAAATATGAATATTGGTTACAATAAATTATATGTCCTTATTTTTATTATAAATCTTATTCCGATGGTGTAGATTGAAAATAAAATGAAAAATAAACCTACAAAATAAGCCAGATTTTTTAGTCATCATGAATTTCTTGCCCGTACTTGGACCAAATCGACTGGTCTCCTTCAATGATTATTTATGGATCTGTATTGATAATTTTCAACTTCCGTTGTCTTCGCCGTGTCACACGACTTCCGTAACGCTCTCGTCATGCATTCACCAGTTTACCTCCCAAGTCAAGCGTGCCTAAAGCAGTTTTACTTCAATAATAAATAAAATTAAACTGTCTATTAACTATTGTTGCTAAGTGATCTTAGGTACTAGAGGTAGGTCATTGGTGGTAGATCTCTCGTATGTGAGAGGCCGTCTGGGTAGGTACCGCCACAATGTCTATTTCTCCCGCCAAAGAGCAGTGTAAATGCATTATTGTGTTCCGGTTTGAAGGACATTGTAGACTGAGTAACAACAGGAGAAGTTTTAAGGTCATAGTAGCCAGAGTAACTACTAGACATCATGAGACTTGACATCTTATATCTCAGGATGGCGAGCGCAGTGGAATGCCAAGCATTGTTTTGTAATTCGTGGTGTTTGGTTTTGCTACTGTCCATGAGATCGTCGTATCGCTTACCATCAGGCGAATGGCATGTTCGTCTCGCCATTCATAGCAATAAAAAAATAATGCCTATACTTTGCGTCCTAACATTTATTTTAACGACAGTGTTAACATTGGTTTTATATGAAACCTTTGAGGATGATTGTTAAGAACATACACTCGTACTTCGTTTCTTTCACTGTAACAATTTCCAAATAATTGATTCTAAATACGCACGTAATATCAGTCAAAAATTTTCACTTTTATCTACATTCCTAGAGAAGATATAGTACCCACAATGATAATTTTATTAAAATATAACCTGTGTTTATTCAAGATTATAATATATTATGTGGATTTGTCTACCTGCAAAATAACAACCATTTGTTTTAAAGCAAAAATATACTTCGACGACGAAGCTTCTACATTATTTAAAATACACGATTACAATAACCTCAGGAGTTACGACCTCAATATAACCTCAAAACATTATTGTTTGCATCTCAACCGCATCGAAACTAAACGATATATTTAAAAACATCCCAAACCGCACTTAATAACTCATTTGGCGGAGGAATGTTGTTCATTTTTTACGCCACTCCCACAGCCCGCGCCGCTATAAATCTGCCGGACACGCGACGCGACGGACTTTTTGTCGCTTTTTTTGTCTACAACATTTGGCTCGGATCGGCGACAAAACCGGAAGCTTGTTGAGAATTTTATATATTACTAGAACCTAGAGACGAGTGTTTGTGAGAGCTGAGGAGTAATTTTTAGACTAGTCTGACGCGCGGGCCGGTGGAGCGACGAGCTGAAGGTAGTGGATGAGAGCTCAAGAGCGAGTGTTGTGAGAGCACGTACAGGGAGCGTAGTGTGTGACGCGCGGGCCGGTGGAGCGACGAGCTGAAGGTAGTGGATGAGAGCTCAGGAGCGAGTGTTGTGAGAGCACGTACAGGGAGCGTAGTGTGCGACGCGCGGGCCGGTGGAGCGACGAGCTAAAGGTAGTGGATGAGAGCTCAGGAGCGAGTGTTGTGAGAGCACGTACAGGGAGCGTAGTGTGTGACGCGCGGGCCGGTGGAGCGACGAGCTGAAGGTAGTGGATGAGAGCTCAGGAGCGAGTGTTGTGAGAGCACGTACAGGGAGCGTAGTGTGCGACGCGCGGGCCGGTGGAGCGACGAGCTGAAGGTAGTGGATGAGAGCTCAGGAGCGAGTGTTGTGAGAGCACGTACAGGGAGCGTAGTGTGTGACGCGCGGGCCGGTGGAGCGACGAGCTGAAGGAACAAAGGTTTAAACAATCATTAAGTCACCGCACGCGGTACTAATAATAAAAATAATTGTATACGCACAGACGGGACGACATTCCGTACCGGCGACGCAGTTATCGGTGAAATAAATTTAACCGGACCTTTAGTGTCCTTGTGAGCTCGCGTTATCCTGACACTGCTGTACCTTTTTTAAGGGACAAAAAAAAGAATTCCAAAAATGTCAACCGAGGTTGGTCATCTCTCGTGCCATATCTCGGCACCTTCTTGTAATGGGTTCAATTCCCGAGCAATTTTCGGTAGATTATGTTGAAAATGAGGAGTCATTAGTATCTTTATGTTTGTAAACTGAATCTGTGTTTGGGGAACTGTGGTTTGATATCAGAACGTTAAAGCTACATATGTCGAGAGATTTAGATTTGTCGAGCGGTGGACGCAGGCGGCTAAGAACTTGGATTATTCCAATAAAAGATAGTGGATTCAATTCAAGGTATTAGTAGGAGATGCCAGTGTTTTGAAATAAGATAATTTTGTGTTTATAAATGCAACCATGCTACATAAGTATTTCATACGTAGCACATTATTTAAAAATCATGTATCGTAATTTTGATGAATTCTCAAATCGTTTATCTCATTAACATGTAAAGTAAAAAAAAAATTACAGGAAAGTGAAAAAAGCAGGGTAAAAAGTTGGTATAGGTATCTAAGTTATTCTAACTAGTTAAATTTACATTAAGAGACCTATTAAAACAAATTATTGCAACATATTGATATTTTTACAAATATTTTTATCGCAGAAATGAATAGGAAAGTAAAGGTTAACTTTAAATATATGTTTTGAGTTAATTATAACTACATTTGGATGCAGAACTAACTGCATTTACATTCTTATTGGATTGTTTTCCAATATTTACTTTACTCATTAATTCTTACTCCATTGCAGATTAACTCAGTTCTTTGACAGCCTCCGTGGCGCAGTTGGTTAGACGCTGGCTGTGAAAATAGAGGCCGTAGGTTCGATAATAACAAAGCGAAAAGCGCAGTGTAGGACGTCCACCCACTAGGTGGTCAGACGACCTGGTAAAAGTCGCGAGACGTCGCTGGATGCAGGCTGCCTCCAACAGGTCCCTGTGGAAATCATTGGGGAAGGCCTATGTTCAGCAGTTCCTTAGGCTGATGGATGGATGGAATAACAACAAGACATGTTACAATATATCACAACAGTTTTACACGATGAATAAATCATGCAACTATTGTAGTTACGCAAATCATTTCCCTGCCATATATAAAAAAACTATGTATAAAAAATGCTACGATAGTAAAAAAAAACTACGGTATGATTACAAAGCTGAGGTCTCGGGTTCGAATCCCGCGCCGGGCAAAGTGATATTGGATTTTTTTATTAATTATCAGCCTGCAGTCAGGAATTTGTGCCCGATATGGCATTAGGCTCGCCCCCTATCACATCAAGGGACAGAACACATACGGCGAAACGTGGGTGTCCTGGTTGCACCTCTGCCTACCCCTTCTGGGAAAAAAGCGTGATGTTTATGTATGTACAAACAATGCTTAAAATAGCAACGTCATCGCATTGCAAAATGTATGTTTAAGCACAAAACATAAATTGATATAAATGAAGTTCTATATGATTATAAATAGTGCAGTCATCCTTCAGTTATTTTTTATAATAAGGGGTGACTCTATTGTGGTGTACGGCGGGGTTGTAACTTTTTTATAATGGACAACATTATGGGGTATAGATTGTGTAGTGGTTGCATAGATTTTGAGTTCAGAGATACTGGGTTCAACTCGCAGGTAAATCCAATTTGATCCAATTGCAAAGAAATTTATAGATTTTTTTTATTTTTATTCTTTATTGTAGACAATAAATATAACAATACACAGTCAGGTCATAAGTATTGTCACACAGTAAAAACTTTTCTTTTAGAATGCTGGGCACAAAAAAGTTTATTGAATTCGAATTTCGAATTGTTCATGAAAATAAAAATGTATACTTTTTAGAATTTTACTCATTTTTAAATATGGAGTGGATGCTTAAAGAATACCGTGTGGCAGTTATTGCGTTGCATCGTTGCGGTTACGCGCCAATTCAAATTTTTGACTTACAATGACATACATAAAATGACATACAATATAACCAAAAGATTCGTTTTCGTACCATCAAACGATACAATGAAGACTCTAGTGTAGATGACAGGTCAAGAAGTGGTCGCCCTCGGTCTGTTAGGACTCCAGCAGTGATAAAAGCTGTGAAGGCGCGAATTCAAAGAAATCCCAAACGTAAGCAGAAACTGTTGGCCCTTCAGATGGGGTTAAGCAGAACCACGGTGAAAAGGGTGTTAAATGACGACTTAGGGCTTCGGGCATATCGAAGAAAAACAGGACATCGTTTGAATGCTCGTCTAATGGACCTGAGACTGGAGAGATGCCGCGCTTTGTTGAAGCGGTACGCGGGAAAAAAATATCGGGAAATTATTTTATCGGATGAAAAAATTTTTACCGTAGAAGAGAGCTACAACAAACAAAATGATAAGGTGTACGCACACAGTAGTGAAGAAGCGAGCAACCGTATTCCACGTGTCCAACGAGGTCATTTTCCATCCTCGCTCATGGTATGGTTGGGAGTTTCTTATTGGGCCTTAACAGAGGTACATATTTGTGAGAAAGGTGTAAAAACGAATGCAGTTGTGTATCAAAATACAGTCCTGACGAACCTTGTAGCACCTGTTTCTCATACCGTGTTCAATAACAGGCACTGGGTATTCCAACAAGATTCGGCGCCAGCTCATAGAGCGAAGAGCACACAAGACTGGCTGGTGGCGCGTGAAATCGACTTCATCCGGCACGAAGACTGGCCCTCCTCCAGTCAAGATTTGAATCCGTTAGATTACAAGATATGGAAACACTTGGAGGAAAAGCCTCATCCCAATTTGGAGTCACTCAAGACATCCTTGATTAAGGTAGCCGCCGATATTGACATGGACTTAGTTCGTGCTGCGATAGACGACTGGCCGCGCAGATTAAAGGCCTGTATTCAAAATCACAGAGGTCATTTTGAATAAACTTTAGTGTCATAAGAATCTATGTTTTGTTAAGTTCATTTTGGTATATAAATGGTTACAAAATGAATAAACTTGTTTCAATTATTTTTTATTAAACATGTGACAGAATTTATGACCTGACTAGGTATAAAGAGATAATAAGACAACAAAGTACAAATGGCGGTCTTATCGCACTAAGGTAATCTCCAACAATTATTTGCTCGATAATAGATAAATCTATAATCCCTCTCTCTCTTCAGCCACAGGAAGTCCACTGCTGAACATAGGCTCCAATGATCTTCACATCGAGCTGTTGGAAGCGGCTTGCATCCAGCGACTCCCTGCGACCTTAACATACATACATCTCACTCAAAATCATTACAAAATGATTGAGAACTACAAAACATAATCCACGTAGAAAGCTTTTATTCTTTAGTATAATATAAAATGGTTTTCTCCATTCAACCCCATTTTGAACACATTGTGCGCATGTCAAAATCATGAATTAATTTTGCATAAACAAATGAGGTTATAACAATGTTTATAATGGACTATGAGTATATGAAAAGGGCTGTTTGTATACCATTCTTTGTTAATACGATAATGCAAATTTAATAATACTTTTTTATATTTAATATTAGAAGGCAGGTAAAAAACAAGTTAGTTAAGCAATTTGAAATTATTCCTTTTTAAAATATTTTGAATTATTTCGCTATATGCGTTAACAAAAAGTTAATTAATCACGCAGTTAACGTAGTAGTTATAGTTTTCTAGCATACTTTTTGACAGCCTTCGTGGCGCAGTTGGTTAGACGCCGGGTCTGAAGCGAGAGGCCGCGGGTTCAATCCCCGCACCACTTGTGAGCCTTTAGTTGTTTGTCTCGGGTCTGGGTGTTTGTGAGACCGAAATTTCTATCGTAGTTTCTAATACCCACGACACAACACTTAATTGAGCTTAATGTGGGGTCAGGGCTATGTATGTGACTGTTGAGTGTATTTATTTATACTATAATATTTCTTAAGTTCATACCTTTTGTATGTAATAGGTGAAAAAAATAATTTACCACATCAACATCATCCTCAGCCCGTTACAGTCCATAGCTGGACATACGCCTCTCCCAAGTTACGCCACAGAGCCTGGTCTGCTGCTTTATGCATCCAGTCGCTGCCGGCCCTCTTGTGCAAGTCGTCCCGCCATCAATTTACCACAACGGCGCTAAATTTTGATGGCACTAGGGACACATCTGCTTGGATACAAATGTGAGCATAGATATAAAGACTTATGTCCAGGGTGGTCGACGAAAACCCAAAACTATACAGTATTATTCAGGTCCATAATTTACCAAAAATACGCCCTCAAAACTTTAAAAGAACATTCGCCCTCTAATAATATTAAGGGGGTCAATTGAACAAAATCAGTGCACACAGCTTGGGTAGTAATATTTATGAATACATTATAGCATAATTAATATTCATGGGCGATTCAATATATTTTTTCTTTGATGTGTCAGTCAAACCACCCCTCTTACGGCGAGCGCGCGATTTTGATACTAGCCGAGTTAAGTTGAATGATAAATATTTAAGGTGATTTTTTTTTCATTTAAGTTACAACTTTAGTTGTTAAATATAGGTAATTTGAAATGTCATTTTTGTTTGTATATTATTTGAACTTGTTCTAAAACGCTTATGTCTATATAAATGGTCGTGTTTGTTTTTATTACGAATTCTAATACTTAACATTTAAATAATAAACATACAAAAGTTTTTAAGATCCTTGACCTCTGTTAAATGTGAGTCGCACTAAATGACTGAATGACACTAAATGACACAATCATTTAAGAGGAGTCACGAAAATAACCAAAACATCAGATTTATCCTTTTATAAAGTGTTTTCATCTGTATTTTCAATTGTATTTTTCTACTAAGAATGGATTCTAGATATTATCTTTATACAAAACAATTTTGGAAAAAGTTTGTTTATTTTTTGGATATAATTATTTACTAAAAATGCATTGTTACATATTATATTTTTACAAAAAATATCTTTAAGTATTTTTTTAATCTGAATAAAACAACTATGAAATTAGTTATCATTTTACTGGATCTCAAGAGTAACTCAAGTATCAAACCCCTTCAATCCGTGCACGCATCGTTTCGCAGCATATGTGGTGACTGCCCGCAACTCACGACGCATCATTGAACATTGCATTTGAGTTCACGTTTTATTCTATTACACCTCATTACTGAGTTTTCTAACTTATTAACAAACAGATGTTTAAGGAAATTGGTTATTTTATTGATTTTTTTATCGTCGGGAAGCTAGTACCCAAAATCGAATGCATGAAGATATTGATTGTGGACGAAGCGAAAGTAGTGTCAGAATCGAGTAGAGCAGCGATCCATAGTCTTTGCCTACCCTTATGGGATGATTATGTAGACTCACATGATGGTAAGTGATCACTGCCACCCATGAACACCCAGAACGCTTGGATCATGGATGTGTTGCTGGCCATCAGACCTGGAGGGGAGCGGGAAGGAAAAAGGATGGGAAGAGGAAAGAGTTATTGGGCAACCGGCAGTCTAACTCACCGAACGAAACGCGGTAGCAAAGCTGTTGCCTCACATCGATCTCCTGTGAGACAGTGGTACCGCCCCGGACGAGCCTGCCCATTCATGCCGAATCATGTTTGACAACAGCGTGGCTCTACCACTCTTAGATCTAAAAGAAGAACAATGTAGCTCTTTTACTGTTTGAAAACGGTTGTGGATTAAACCCTTCTCAATCTTAGATCCAAGCATAGCATCGAGAGGCATATACAGGGTATATCTAGACTGCTACCGAAAACAAAGCCAGGTGGAAGTATTAATTTTGAAAAAAAAAACAATATTTTTTTTTGTTAGAATTTTTTAGTCAGTCGTATTTGGGTAGTAAATACATTGTTTTCCTGAAACAATAGTGTATAACATTTTATTTTTAAAGACACAATCGCACGCAAGGGCTTAAATTATAATTTTAGTAAAAACTAGGGATTTACCACCACACGACGATATTAAAAAAATTGCAAATAAAACCTGCCTCGGTGGCGTAATGGTACTACGGTATGATTGCAAAGCTGAGGTCTCGGGTTCGAATCCCGGGTCGGGCAAATTGATATTGGATTTTTCTATTCGTTATCAGCTCGGAGTCAGGAATTTGTGCCCGATACGGCGATAGGCTCGCCCCCTATCACATCGTGGGACGTAATATACAAGGCAAAACGTGGGTGTTCTGGTAGCATCTCTGCCTACCCCTTCTGGGAAAAAGGCGTGTGTTTATGTATGTATGTAAATAATACCTGTCTCTTTTTTGAGACATATTTAGTTGCATTGTGTCTGTGATTACTAAAACTCCACCTAGCTTCGTTTTCGGTCGCAATCTTGATATATTTATTCTGTATGTTACAAAAACTACCTACTGTGACTTGCTAGCTACATAAATCGTATTCCTTGCTACCCGGAAAGTCAACGGTTCCTTGAACCCAGCTGTAGCACGTGCCATGTTCCCCAGGGAATATCAGGACACGGGTAATTTTATTAGCTAACCGTTATTCCAAACGAGTCTGTTGGTATGTGATCACCGTTTATAACTGGGGGTATGGGGACCTTCCAGGAATTACCTGCCTGATTCCTGGAAGATTTCGAAGTTGTATCGGTCCGGAAATACCGCGGATTTTAGATAATTAAGTTAAATTATAGGGATTCCAAAAGGTTTTGCGAGAAACAATTCCGGATTTTAAGGTGTAATAAATTAATCAAATTTTGTTAATGACAAGATTGATTTTTAAATCACTGCCTCGGTGGCGTAGTTGTACTAAGATATGATTACAAAACGGAGGTCTCGGCTACGAATCCCGGGTCGGGCAAAGTGATATTGGATTTTTTTATTCATTATCAGCCCGGAGTCAGGAATTTGTGCCCTATATGGCGGAGGGCTCGCCCCCTATCACATCCTGGGACGAAACAGACAAGGCGAAACGTGGGTGCCTGGTTACTACCAGGAGTACTTCTGCCTACCCCTTCTGGGAAAATGGCGTGAGTTTATGTATGATTTTTAAATCTTAACAAATTAAATAAATAAACTTTACTTTCGTAAGTTTAGTCCTGACTACACTAAGACAGAAGTCTCATACCCTGTATTGTATCATTAAATTTAATTCCGATTTAAATAATTAAAACATTCACTGAGAATTTCTGAGCTTCATTGCTCGGTGTGATTAAAATTCCTGTGGATCCTGACTTAGAGGAGTTGCAGTGACAAATAAAAAGGACAGTCTTACTTTGATGCATATCACCCCATATACGTCCCACTACAGGGCACGAGCCTGCTCTTCAATCGAGAGAACGATTGAGAGCGGTTAGGCCATATAGTTCACCACGTTGGCCTAGTGCGTTCTATAAAAATTCTTAAAAATCTCTAAAGTATGCTGTTTTCCTCACGATGTTTTCCTTCACCATTATACAATCTTTACGATATGTTGATAGTAGTTATTTAAGGCCTTATTCATAGTCAGTTTTTAAATCTCTTTCAACTATCAAATGTTTTGTCTTCTTCGCTCAAACTGAATTCAAAAGCCATTCGAAAGGGACAGAACATTCGATAACTAAAATAGGTTTTAAAATGATTATTAATAAGGCGTTTAATATTTTAGTTACGATCAGGTGCAGAGTCCAAAATATAACACCCCCGCACAAGTTTAATCAAAAACCGTGAGTGTGAAACACAAACAAACAAGGGAAACGTTTTCCCATAACGATAATGGAACAAACAGGCCGACAAAAAACACAGTTTTTGTATATTACGAGGGAAGTAATTACTGGGGCGCAGTGATTCAGTGATTAAACGCGATGACTGTTTGATTATTTTTACGTAAATATTGAGGGTAGGGCCATCCGAAACGATGGAAGTTAAATTATTTTATAAATTACATGGTGACAGAAAATGTGATATTTTTCAAAATCGAGAATATTTATTCGATATTTTAAAGGGGTTTTTAAGAAAATTAATTATTGAGTTTTTTAATTATCTTTTTATTGCAATCTAGGCAGATGCGGCCCGCCTGATAGTAAGCAACTATAATTTCTCAACCTTTGGAATGCCAAAGCCTGTGCTTTTCTGACTGTTCAAACCAATACCTACTACGAGTATAATAACAAACAAACCACTTTTCCTAAGGAAAATAAAAATTCCAAATAATGGCTACGAAAACAAAAACAACATGAATCTTAAAATTCAAAAAACTACAAAAGTAATAATAATCTATGTATATATAATTTGTAACCGATCGATGTCTGTACATTGAAGATAAATGAGACAAACTAATATGGGGGGACTATGTTAACGGAATAAAACCCAAAACAATGATTTACAGAATGTTTGTCTGTTTGTCTATGCGGTTGTGCGCGATGAACTTAGAAACAGCTAACATATTTTGATGAAATTTGGTATGGAGGTAGCTGACACCCTGGATTAACACTTAGGCTACTTTTTATCCACAAAATGTAGTGTACACGTGGGATGAGGAAGGAATTCCGATGAATTTGTTAGCTTTTTATACTCAAAGGAATGGAAAGGGACGGGAAGAATGAGACGGGACAGGGCGGGATATAACGGGACGGGACGGGAAATTTCAAATAAAGTAAATCACGCAGACAAAGTTTACGGACAGAAGCTAGTATCTAATAACTACTGAGGAAAAATATACTAATTGTATATTTTTCATGTCCTAAATCATATTATGAAATATTATACGTCACAGGGAGATCTACATACATCAGTTAATATCCTGAAACTAACCTTTTTAGTATAACATTTTGCTTTTGAATCAGACATTGTCCTTGCCGAGTCTGTAAATACATACATACATAACCACACGCCTTTTTCCCAGAAGGGGTAGGCAGAGGTGCTACTAGAACACCCACGTTTCGCCTTGTATATTCCGTCCCACGATGTGATAGGGGGCGAGCCTATCGCCATATCGGGCACAAATTCCTGACTCCGGGCTAATAATGAATAGAAAAATCCAATATCACTTTGCCCGACCTGGGATTCGAACCCGAGACCTCAGATTTGCAATCATACCGTAGTACCACTACGCCACCGAGGCAGTCTGTAAATATTTTTATTTAATTTTCCAAAAGCGTTGGTTAAGATTTATAGCGGATATGTGAATAGAACTAATAATTAGCGACAATTCAGACGACACATTAACCGAAGCGTGCACGCGTATTGTTCCCGGCTCAGTGAAGATTGAGAGGTATTTGGTTGTAGGGTTCTGTAGATGTATATTCTTTTATTGCAAATTGTTTGCGTGTTAGGGTTCTGTAGATGTATAATTTTTGGTTATTGAAAACTGTTTACGTGGGTATGGAAATGTAAAGGCTTTCCGTGGGTTGAAATATTTTAAAGGTTTTGATTCTATATATTTATCGCATAAATAATAAAACACCATCTAAAAATATTTGTAAGCATCTCAAATGTATGAAAAATATTATTACTAACACAAACACAACAAGCAAACACCCACAACTAACAAAATATTAGTCAAAGAAAAATCATCCGCATCGAACCGAACTCACAACCTTCACCTATCAAGCCAACTTACCCACTACCCTCACCGATCACCGAACCCACACCCCAGGACCCCCAACGACCACATAGCGTCATCCGATGCATTAAGTAATCAACACAAACAGCGTCAGCGAGCGTCGCGTGCGTTATGCCGGCACGTGCGCTCTAATGTGGGGCATTGTGCCCGCGCGACCCACGCGCCGCCGACCTCACGCCGGCCCTGGGATGTTACGCACCTTAATATGTAGTGTATACTGTTGAAAATTACATTTATTTCATCCATCCATCAGCCAAAGGAAGTCCACTGCGTTCAGCAGTTCAGCATTACATTTATTTACTACAAAGTTATTTTGTTTAATAGTATGAAGACGCATTTCAACAAGCCGACATGATTGTGCTGATTGTCGAAGGCCTTGTTTGTCGCACCTCTGCCTACCTTCTGGGAACAAAGCGTGAGTTTATGCATGTATGTATGTGTGAGAAGAATCTTTGTGTGATATTGGATGGTAATTGGTATAGCCTTGTAGACCTAAAGTGCAAATGGATTGGCTCAACCGAGTACCACTCTCACAGAAAATCTACGTGGATTAACAGCTTTGCTGTCGAATTTCGTTCGGTGAGTGAGACTGCCGGATGCACAATACCCCTTTCCTCTTACCATCATTTTTCCTTCCCGCTCCCGTCCCGATCTGATGGATCCATGATCATCCATGATCCAGCGTTGTGGATATTTATGGGCGACAGTGACCACTTACCATCAAGTGACCTGTTTGCTCGTTTGTCGAACCTATGCAATAAAGAAAAATAATGATAATGATGGCCGGTAACACGTCCATGATCCAAGCGTTGTGGAAATTCATGGACGACAGTGATCACTTACCATCAGGTGACCTGCTTGTTCGTTTGCTGGACCTATGCTATAAAAAAGTCTATCGCTTTTCGACCAGGCCAGCAAACTTTTTCGACTAGCAATATAAAATCAACTCTCGCTAAATACTAAACTGACACAAATGCCAGTCCCAGAAAACTCCTAAAACATTTCTCTAAAAAAACAGACAAATGGACTTGCCGACTTAAGATTTGAACTCAGGACCTCACAGCACAAATAGTAATCCCAACCATTGCAACTATAGTTTTCGGATTTTTCGCCACGCGTCAGGGCGTTCCCGCCATCTTGTAAAAGTGAAATTCATTCCGGTGTTTTTTCTGCGATGATGGATGGTTACACAAATGCTTCCGTTTCCGGCGGATGGGAAGCGTTTTGGGGAGTTGATCTGCGGTTAGGTTGGCATTACGATTAGCGGTTATGAATACTGACGAAGGGATGAAAAATTTTCGAGAAATCGGTTTTTAAAAATATAATTGATTTTTTACCCGGCAAAGTTACAACTTTGCTGATGGTAAATAATACAAAGAGCTTTTTTATTTAAATGAATGATGAAAAGAGCATGCCATTCGCCTGAAACCAAACAAACCATGAATTACAAAGCAATGCTTGGAATTCCACTGCGCTCGCCATCCTGAGACTTAAGATGTTACGTTTCATTATGTCTAGTAGTTACTCTGGCTACTATGACCTTAAAACGGGAACGCAACAATGCATTTACACTGCTGTCTGGCGGGAAAAATAGACATTACGGTGGTACCCACCCAGGCAGCCTCTCACATATGAGAGACCTACCACCAGTAAGGATCACCAAGTATCAATATTTAATACACAATTTAATTTTGTAATTATTACTCTTGCCATTCGAGATACAATATTGTATATACTGACCTGCCCTGTAGCTTTATGACGCATGCTTAGGGGTCCCAGGATTATTGACAGCCTCCGTGGTACAATTGGTTAGACGCGTGTGAAACGTGATGCTGCGGGTTGGATCCCCGCACCGAAACAAATATTTGTGTGCACCACCGGTATTTGTTTCGGGTCTGGGTGTGTGAGACCGACAAGGCTCTCGTAGTTTCTGATACCCACGACACAAAACTCGATCTAGTATGGGGTCAGGACTATGTATGTAACTGTCGGGCGTATTAATTTATTAATTTACTTAAACAGTGTATGTATACACTCATGCCTTTTTCCCAGGAGGGGTAAGCAAAGGGGGCATCCGCGTTTCGCCTTGTATTTTCCGTCCCATGATGTGTAAGGTAGCGAGCCTATCGGGCACAAATTCCTAACTCCGGGTTGATAATGAATAGAAAAATCCAATATCACTTTGCCCGACCCGGGATTCGAACCCGAAACCTCAGATTTGCAATCATACCGTAGTACAACTACGCCACCTAGGCAGTTAATTAATGAATTCATTTATTTAAATGGAGGAGGTAACGTGTGTAAAAACATTTCCATACCTTAACGCTTCGGTAAAAATATGTTATTTTTGTCTTGTAGGCATAAAGACATTCCAACTACATCGCCTAAGTTAAAGTTACGGTCAAAGTTACTTAACACAACTGGGCCTAAGTATTACGTCCAGTCGTTTCACTGGCGAGCGTTGCTTAAGTCCCAACAGCTATAATTATGAGTCCATTTCCTCCCAGTTAAAAGTATTTGCGTGTTCAGCTTGTAAACACACTATTGTCCACTATTACAGGCATGTTTCGAGGCCACTGGTTTTAACAATCGCTTTTCGTTTTTGTAATTTGAAGAAGTACCGTACTAGGTGGGTTTTTCACTTGCGAAGTAAATTACTTGAATTTAATGACGTATCTATTGAACTATTACTAGTGGTAGGTAAAATTAAAATATTTTTTATGAGTGATACATTGAAAGCCTTCGAAATAGGTGTTAAAAGACAGGAAGAAATACTGAGTTAATGAGTCTCTAAGTGTCTCATTGTAAGCCCATAATATTGTACATAAAATAGTTTCATACATACATAAACACACGCCTTTTTCCCAGAAGGGGTAGGCAGAGGTGCTACCAGAACACCCACGTTTCGCCTTGTATATTCCGTCCCACGATGTGATAGGGGGCGAGCCTATCGCCATATCGGGCACAAATTTCTGACTCCGGGATGATAATGAATAGAAAAATCCAATATCACTTTGCCCGACCCGGGATTCGAACCCGAGACCAAAGCTTTGCAATCATAGTAGTGCCACTACGCCACCGAGGCTGTCGGCAGAGGCAGGCAGTAAAATAGTTTCTATCTCCTTTTTTTTATTGCATAAGAATGGTAAATAAAATAACAGGTCACCTGATGGTAAGTGATCACTGCCGCCCATGAACATCTACAACGCTGGATCATAGATGTTTTGCCGCCCCATCAAATTTGGAGGAGAGCGGGAAGGAAAAAGGATGGGATGAGGAAAAGCGTATTGGGCGTCCGCAATCTCACTCACCGAACGAAACGCAACAGCTAAATTTCACGTCGACTTCCTGTGAGACAGTGGTCCGACCCGGACGAGCCTGCCCATTCATGCTGAGTCGTGACTGACAACAGCGTGGCTCTACCACTTTTAAAATTATTAACGTCAAAAGAACATACTCTATGGATACATACATATATAATATATTTTGGACCGCCCCTTTAAACCAATACTTTCACCAATTAGATTGCCAGATAATCTACGATCCCTCTTATAAGAATTCCAAAAAATATACATTACAACTAACAGGATTTCCCTAATTTCCGCACCCTAGCAATTGTTAATAAAAATGACAAACAGGGACTCGAACCCGCGATACTGTGGCTTAGCGGTCGATCTGTCACGGCATTACCTCTATGGGTGAGCGGATAGAAAATTATTATATTACACCGCGAGAGTGAAGCAAGAAATTATTGAAAGTTGTGGAATAGTGGGCAAATGTATGGAAATTGTGAAAAAAGGAAGAAACGATTTTTTCATTACTAAATAAATACACCCAACAGTCACATACATAGTCCTAACACCATATTAAGATCGAATCTTGTGTCGTGGGTATCAAAAACTACAAAACACTTTTTGGTCTCACAAACACCCAGACCAGAAACAACTACTAGTGATTCACACAAACTTTTTTCACCGTGCGGGGATCAAATCCGCAGCCTTTGGTTTCAAAGCTAGCGTTAAACCAACTCCGCCACGGAGGCTTTCAAACTCAAATGTAACTAGTTAAAATGTTTTTATTTCCTTTTTTTGTTGAGCTGCACGCTCATTTAAAGTATTTTTTGGTTGTTGTCTAATTAGAGTTCAATATGCGCATATCAAATAAAATAACAAAAGAATATTTAAATATATGCTTTGTTCACTATCGCAATCAATGTATAAAAGTTGTTATTTATAAAATACCAAAACGGCAATGCAACCGATAATTACATGTTTAATTTTTCAGCGGAATTTCCCTACACATTAATTGGATTGCTCAACCTAGAAACCGAACTTGGGACATCACAATATGTTCGCTGCTACTGGACAAAAGAGGCAACAATTATAGAAATAATGTAACTGGCGACTTTGTCTTTCACTTTGTCGTGCCGTAATCAAAACAACCACCAAGGAACCTGACTTAACTCTTATTTATGCTCATAGAACCATTCCATTTATTCCGTGGCGCTGTTGGCTAGACACCGATTATGAAACTAAAGGCCGCGGGTTCGATCCCTGCACCGAATGTTTGTATGAACCACAATTATTCGTTTCGGGTCTGGGTGTTTATGAGACCGAAAAGCCTCTCGTAGTTTCAGATACACGACACAAGACTCGATCTTAGTGTGGGGTCAGAACTATGTATGTGACTGTTGGGTGTATTTATTTTTATTATTTATTTATTATTATTTATGTTAGGTACATAACACCATCCACACAAGATTATAAAGCTCATGAATGTACACCGCGGCGTAAACTCACGCGGTCTGTTGTATTGAAAAACCGAAGCAGGGTGCATTAGCAAAATTGGATGTAAGTAAACATTGGAATTAATGCGCGGGCCGGACTTAGACGCGCAGTGCAATGGGGTTATTATATAATATTAGTTCATAGAAATAATGTATTTTAGACTAAACATATAAGAACTTCGGCCTGTTAGTAAAGAACCGAGAGTGGATGCCTAGAAGGTGTTCGGTTTAAATACATTTATTCTCATAAGAAATTTACATTTCACTTACAATGAGATACAAAAAAGTAGGTTAATAAATATTAAATACGAACTAAGTTAGTCACTGATACTCATAGGGCCAATATATAATTTTAATTTTTTCTTAAAACTATTCACACTCTCACTGTGTTTAATATTATTTGGCAATTTATTGAACAACATTGCCCCCTCATACATAATCGTCTTCTTTCCATAATTTGTCATTGGCTTTATTACTTTAAGTTGGTATTTTTTTCTAAGATTCCATTTATTTTCTCGTATGTTTAATTGTATATTGGATTTAACGGTATTTGTGATAATTTTTTTAATTGAAATACAGGTGTTCGGGTTCGAATCCCTGTTTCTGACTTTTCGAAAATTATGCCGGCAGTATTATTGAAAGTAATTACAAATAATTTTAACGGTGAAGGAAAATATAAATACTATGAAGAAACTGTAATATTACAGTTTCTTATTGTATATACCATAGATACAACACTCGTATTTATACGTATGGTACCTACGGGTACCGGAGTTATCCTACTAGCAATACATTTATTTATAAGGAAGACATATTAAAAACTTGTTATGTTTATACGCGAATATTACACATAGGGTTCATGGGTTTATGTCGCTGGATGCAGGCTGCCTCCAACAGGTCACTGTGGAAATCATTGGAGGAGGCCTATGTTCAGCAGCGGACTTCCTTTGCCTGATGGATGGATTGATGAATTACATATAGAAATGAAACTAAATTTCGCCTCGTGTCCATGAAGCCTTTAGTGTATGGAATGTAGAAAAGTTTTGAAACTCCAAAGTAATATTTTTTTTTCCTAGCCTATACTGACCCACTGCAGGGCAAAGGCCTCCCTTTCCTTCTTCCACCCTACTCTATCCAAGACTTTCTTCAACCAGTTGGTATCAAAATGGTCCAAAAAATAGTTTTAACTCGAAACTATCCCTTAGTCCGTCCGCCACCCGATTACGGATGCGTCGTCAGTCGGCGCGTTTGTACAACTGCAGTAACCACCCCTGTGCAAACTGATTACTGCTTACGCGGGGTTCACACCTCGTTTGTGGACAACCAATCTACAAACATTAGCAGCATTGATTTTATTTTATATTATACAAGAAATACTAACTCAGACAGGAAAGATTCTTTTGGTAATTTCGATAACAGAAGAAGTTAAAAAATATTATTATCTAAATTAAGTCGATGGAAAACAGTAGCGCTTTTTGTTGGACGATACATCTTAGGAATAAATTAACTAAGGCACTGTTCACATCCATCCATCAGCTAAAGGAAGTCCACTGCTGAACATAGGCCTCTCCCAATGATTTCCACAGTGACCTGTTGGAGGCAGCCTGCATCCAGCGACGTCCCGCGACCTTTACTAGGCACTGTTTCACGGATCTAATATTAAGAAGAATGATGACATGCAATTCGATCGCTTAAAAAATTCCACGACTACTTATCCTTTCATAATAGTAAAAGTTCGCAAAGATATCTATATGCATATCAAAAGATGTCAAACATATAATATAAAGTCCGCCAACCTGCAATAGGCTAGCTTTGGGGACTAGTCTAATTTCTCCCATACTTATAAGAGGCCTGCACCTTAAAATTACAAGTGTAAATCTATAAATATTCGCTCTGAGATAATTTCTACAGCCAGTAATCACAGAAAAAAAACAAAAGCGTTTAATATAACAAGATTAAAAAATATATTCACAACGATTTACAACTTCTTATTAACTTTAGGGCATATAACATTTTGCCATTCCTTGTACATGCCCGGATACAAACAAGGGAACACTTCGTGCTCGTATTTCTTATATAAATGATGCATTTTCCTCATATAAATCTTTTTGTGCAAAACCTTCTTGATGAAAAACTCTACGGCTGACTCATCGGTCCCTGTCATGGTGATTTCCATTGCGCCTTCTAGAAGTTTCTGGAAGTGTGAGTCGAGAAGTAGAGTTTCGATGTCCTCCCGAAGTTTAACGTGGTTCGTGTAGAAGGGACATTTTAGTGTTTGCACAGCTGTGTGGTAAAGTAGACTTTCTTCACAACTGGTTGTGTTTTCGTTCGGTCTGCAATACTTCTTTATGTCGTTTATTGGCTGGAAAGGAAACATAATTGTAATGTATCAGCCGACATTCGTCCCACTGCAGGGCGCGAGCCTCCTTTGCAATCGAGAGTACGATTGAGAGAAACATAGTTGAGGGGAAAGAAATTAATCATAAATAAATACACCCAACAGTCACATACATAGTCCTGATCCCACATCGAGATCAATTAAGTCTTGTGTCGTAGGTGTCAGTAACTATAAAAGACTTTTCGGTCTCACAAACAGCCAGACACGAGACAAATACTTGTGGGCCTCATAAATATTGTATCGCTGCGGAGATCAAACCGGTGGTCTTGCCGTATTGTGAACACACTTAATATTAACATACATAAACTCAGGCCTCTTTCCAAGAGGGGATAGGCAGACTTGCAACCAGGACACCCTCATTTTGCCTTGTATATTCCGTCCCACAGTGCGATAGGGCACAAATCCGGGACTCCGGGCTGATAATGGATAGAAAATCCAATATAACTTTTCCCGATCCGCGATTCGAACCCAAAACATCAGTTTTGCAATCATACCGTAGTACAACTGCGCCACCGAGGATGTCTTTAATATTTATAAACACCTAAAATTGTAATTGTAAGTGTAATTGCGGAAAGCCCAGCGTAGGACGTCCACCCACTAGGTGGTCAGACGACCTGGTGAAGGTCGCGGGACGTCGCTGGATACAGGCTGCCTCCAACAGGTTACTGTGGAAATCATTGAGAGAGGCCTATGTTCAGCAGTGGACTTCCTTTGGCTGATGGATGAATGGATGGATGAAAATTGTAACAAATGTATAAAGACCGCACGATTATACAATGTGTCATTAAATTCTAGTATTAGCTGTAAACCTAACTTCTTATTCAAGAGTCGACGCCAACAGTTCTTAATTAGTAAGTATATTTTTAACAATAATATTACTCAATACAATCAAACTGTAACGGTCATGCGATAGCCAAAATTAGCTGTAATATGACTACAAATTGTAACGGTAACTGCGCGTTCGATCCCCGCACCGAAACAAATGTTTGTGTGGTCCACAAGTATTTGTGTCGGGTCTGGGTGTTTGTGAGAGCGAAAAGTCTCTCGTAGTTTCTGATACACGACACAAGACTCGATGTTAGTGTCGGGTCAGGACTATGTATGTCACTGTTAGGCGTATTAACTATTTATATTATTATTAATTATCAGCCCGGAGTCAGGAATTTGTGTCCGACGTGGCGATAGGCTCGCCCTCTATTACATCGTTGGGCGGAACATACAAGGCAAAATATGGGTGTCATGGTGGCGCCTCTGCCTACACCTTCTGAGAAAAAGGCGTGAGTTTATGTACATATGTATGTGTATTCACTCAATTACAAATCCAGGTAAATATGACTCACCTCGTCAATAATAGTCCTGATCAAATCCAGACTCCTTCGGACATCAGCAGCGATGACGTCAGTAGGGTGCTTCACTAAATGTCTGGCGTGTTTGTTGGCCTTAGACACGCTGACGTAGGACTTGCTGACATGGGTCAGCATCAGGTGGCATATGATCGAAAACGAACGCTTGTGCGCGTTGCATACGTCGTTTCTTATGGGTATGGCTCTGGAATATAGTTTAGGTTATATTTGGGTCTTTGGTATGGTGGAAGTCGCAGGGTCACAATAATTCGATGACTAACAATCATTCGCCGTTGGGTATTTTTCCTGTCCTCATCTCCATCGTCCTCAGAAACAGTAATTCCACTGCTGAACATAGCCCCCAAAGGATTTCCATAGCGGACTATACAAGCGACTTTCTGCAACTTTCATTAGATCGTTTTTAACTTCCCTCAAATGCGATAGATTTGCAGAAAGTCAGCAATAAACGATAATGGGTCACAATAAAAAAATTACATCGACCAACTCGTGAGTTAAAAGTACCTACTAAGATATCCAAAACGTTGAAGAGGAAACAACGGACAGCAGCTAGACGACATAGTTGAGAAATCGAAATGTGAAAAGTAAACATCTTATCCCAAATAATCTATCACTGGTGGAAGGTATCTCATATGTGAGAGGCTGGCTGGGTAGGTACCACCGCAATGTCTATTTCTCTCGCCAAGCAGCAGCGTAAAGGCACTGTTGTTTTCCGATTTGACTGACATTGCAGCTGGAGTAACTACTGGAGATCATGAGACTTAACATCTCATTTTTCAGGGTGGCGTGCGCAGTGCAATGCCAAGCATTGCGTTGTAATTCATGGTGTTTGGTTTTGCTAATTGCTACTGTCCACGAGCGGTCGTATACCATCAGGCGAATGGCATGCTCGTCTCGCCATTCATCGCAATAAAATATCTCGACTTCACTGGATATACCTACTATGAAGAACAATATAGCCTAGGTACTATTATGCAAAAAGACTTACAAGCTGTCATATATTAAATCCAGAGTTATAAGCATCTTGTCATTTCTCTCCCACACCTTGTTCGACGACTGGATCTCACACGATCCCGATATCGCTACGAACGCAACTACTAATAGTGCTAGCTGAAACATTCTGAAAAAAACAATATGATGGCGTATTTCAAAACATCATCCCATTATAGTAAATTACGGAAGTGCGTGGTGGCCTGTTGGTAACGGACCAGACGCGGCTGCCTACATGTTTACGGTGGTCGCGGGCTCAAATCCCAGGGCACACCTCTGACTTTTCGGAGTCATGTGTGTATTGATAGTCAATCACCACGCACTATAACGGTGAAGGAAAACATCGTGAGGAAACCTGCATACCGTAGCGATTTGTATAAATTTCTATGGTATGTGAAAGTCCGTCAATCCGCACTAGGCCAGCGTGGTGAACTATATGGCCTAACCACTCTCAATCGTACTCTCGATTGTAGAGGAAGCCCGTGCCCTGCAGTGGGTCGTATATGGGCTGATACAATACAATACAAAAAAAATACATAAATCTAAAAACTACAACAGTATAACATTTTTAAAAACAAAAGAAATATATAGTTCCTTACTGTATATTTTAAAAACAAATATTTAAAAAAGAATCAAATTAATGGTTTCTTAGATTTAAGCAAAAGTTACACGTGGAAATAAAACGTCGGGAATTTAAAAAAATAAAAATCAAATCGAACCGATAGAATAAGTAAAAAACAATTTAATTTCGAAATTCAAATTACCTGTTTTCGAAAACAACTTCTGCACTTCACTATGTTTCGGCTGTAAGTGTATTTCTCTCTGTGTTTCATCTAATATATAAACGAATAACGTTTGGAGGCGCCCACTTAAACTCTTTAACTGCTAATCCATAATTATGTAAGAAATTGGACGCAGTCTACTCAGAATTTGATTTGGTGATATCGTTTCATTCACAATTACGATGTATTTAACTGGCAAATATGAAATATTCGTTTACCGACAGCGACCATTGTAGACGTTGGTAAAAACCCATCAAAATTCAATGGAAAGGTAAAACTAAATTCATTATTTGGAAATATTACAGCCCCCGTGGCGTAGTTGCTTGGACGCTGTGAAACGGGCGGCGGGTTCGATCTCCGCATCGAAACAAATGTTTGTATGAACCACAGTCCACAAGTATTTGTTTCGAGTCTGGGTCTTTGTAAGACCGAAGAGTCTGTCGAAGCTCCTAATACCAACGACGCAAGACTCGATCTTAGTGCGGGGTCAGGACTATGTATGTGACTGTTGGGTGTATTTATTATTATAAAAGTTGGTATTGTAAGAGTGTCGACGCCACGATAGCATACATAGGACAAATTTAAAATTTTCAATTTTTTTTAACGACGGGAAAGCTCCTTAAACATATTTACTATACGGCCTAACCCTTCTCAAACGTACGCTCGATTATAGAGGAGCCCCGTGCCTTGCAGTGGGACGTATACGGGCTGATACAGATACATATTGTTTATGTCATTTTTTGGATAATGTATACCTATAAACACTCGTAAGCTCACGCTAGTATCCTTAACGAGGTAAGCAGCGATGTCGCTAATGCCACCCAAAGTTCCTTTAACTTGTTCTTATCCAAAGATATCGAGAAGATGTCGAGTCTATTGCCATTCCGCCATAAATTCCAATTTATTTATTTATTTATTATTTATTTTATTTAATACTTTATTGTACACCAAATACATGAAAAGTGGAAAAAAAAAATACAAAAAAAAAAAATGTACAAGTGGCGGTCTTATTGCTCAAAGCAATTTCTACCAGACAACCATGGGATGGATAAGCTAGCAAAAACTAAAGTTGGGGCAGTTTCAGGTGCACGAATATCGAATAATACGAATCCAATTTGATTTTTTCAACCGAAAATCCTACAATGAGTGTGCAATTTGTAAATCAAATTAATTAGGTTTACTGAGGGTAGGTCTCTCATATGTGAGAGGCCGCCTGGGTAGGCACCACCGCAACGTCTATTTCTTCCGCTAAACATCAGTGTAAATGCACTGTTGTGTTCCGGTTTGAAGCTCATTGTGGCCAAAGTAACAACTAGACAAAATGAGACTTAACATCCTAGGTCGCAGGATGGTGAACGCAGTGGAATGCCAAGCATTGCCTTGTAATTCATGGCGTTGTTTGGTTTTGCCAGTGTCAATAAGCGGTCCTATCGCTTACCATCAGCCGAATGGCATGCTCGCCTCGCCATTCATTACAATAAAAAAAAATAATAAGACTTGTGTCAGGACTGTGTGTGAATCTTGGGTGTATTTTTTTAATCTTCTCCCTTTTGAAGTCGGTTAAAACACATTCACATCCCTTACAAAACAGTGTAAATATATTTTTTCTTATGGAATAGGTCCGGCAAACGAGCAAAGAGTTCACCTGATGGTAAGTGATCAATGCCACCCATGAACATCCACAACGCTGGATCATGGATGTGTTGCCGGTCTAATCGGGAGGCGAGCGAAAAGCAAAAAGGATGGGAAGAGGAAAGGGGTATTGGGCATCCGGCAATCTCACTCACCGAACGAAACGCGACAGCTGAGCTGTCACTTCACGTCGATTCCCTGTGAGACAGTGGTACCGCCCGAGACGAGCCTGCCCATTCATGCTGAGTCATGACGGACAACAGCGTGGCTCTATGTGCTATAAAATATTACTATAGGTGGATTTTCATCAGTTCATGAAAGTCGCACGGCACGTAACGTCGCCGGCGCGTGCGCGGTTCGTCACGGGTGCGTTCACACGCCTCCGGGGTTATAGATTCGATCCGGCGTAGCACAATAGCGGCTACGGTATGAAATATGCTCTGCTTATTACTGAGATAGATAAAAATACGGCTACGCTTATCGATGATAAGAGATATCTATATGTAAATTTTAATTATTTATTTATTTTAATTGAGAATGAGATATATAAAATACAGTTCTACATAACGATAGAAAGATATGTAAAATAAAAAAACACATTTTATGACTGCCTCGGTGACGTAGTTGTACTTCGGTACGGTTACAATGCTGAAGTCGCGGGTTCGATTTCCGGGTCGGGCAAAATTATATTAGATTTCTCTATTCAATATCATCTGTAGAAATCATTGGGAGAGGCCTATGTTCAGCAGTGGACTTCCTTTGGCTGATGGATGATGATGATGATGATGATGATTCAATATCAGCCCGGAATCAGGAATTTGTGCCCGATATGACCATAGGCTCGCCCCCTATCACATCGTGGGACGGAACACACAAAGCGAAATGTGGGTGTCCTGGTTACTACCAGGGAAACCACTGTCTACCCCGTCTCGGAAAAAGCGTGAATTTATGTATGCATGTTTAAAAAAGATCATTCTTTCAAGGAAAGTAAAATTTCGAGGTAAATAACACTTCTATGATTGTGATAACTGATAACAATGTTATCGTGAAGGTTTTTTTAAAATGGTTTTTATCAAGTACAATGCTGTTCCGCATTAACTGTATTTTTAATGTAGATTAAGTCAATTAACTCATAACTTTAGGACTAATACTATCCCTATGCGTTGGCTAAACAACATAATATAATAAAATCTTTAAATATAACAAAATTTGTAATGTAATAAACATTATAAAAATGTAAGTTGAGCATTTTTCACAGCGTTCGTCGTGAAAAGTATCAGAATTGCAACAATATGGTCCTAAATTAAGTTCTCACGGAACCAAAATCTATTTAATTATACCGCATCTTCACGCTTTAACACGTATGGGAGGGACGGAGGCATTATGTAACTACAACTCAAATCATTTATTAGAAAAGTGATGAATTATAGTTAAATTTCAATTGCTTTATCAGTGAGGGAAAATAAAGCATACTTGAGAGTTCGTCACAAGAACTTTGATGGTTTATTACGAAGTACAATGTAGGCCAAGAATTTCGAAGTCATATGAAGTTCGGATTAGATAAGATTGGATTTAAAATTCAATTTTCCAAAGAAGTTTTTAAAATAATTAACAGTTGTTGAAGCGAAAGAGGTATGTAGCGACGATATCACTTGGCGAACCATAGTCTCTGCCTACCCCAATGAGACACATGAACTCGAGTCTATGTGGGTTTATGTGTGTAAGTTAGAAAAACAAGCAGTCTGTTTGTCAGCAGTTCATATACAAAAAAATATAATGTTATAGTCACATTATGTTTGTTGAAAATTTTTGCATCACAACATCCAAACTGGTGTATTTATGAGCCACACATATACATATATGTATCGGTGGATCAAACCCGCGACCTCTCGTTTAACAGCCGGCTCTCAACCAACTGCGCCACAAAGGCAGTCAAACCACCAAGAGTCCTTATCTGCATAATAGGTTTTTAGAGCATATTACTTATTTATTTATTCTTAACTGCATACAAAAACTGAAATAATCGGTGAACGTACATAAAAAAGATTACGACGAATAGGGAAACTCCTCCTTTTTTTAAGTCGGTTAAAAAACATAAAAAATATATACTATAAATTATCAATATGTACCAATGAGGGTCTTATCGCTCTAGGCGATTTCATACAGACAACCTTTGGATGAATTGGCAAGAAGAGAAGGCAGTCTAGAATATAAAGGATATATAATAAGGGATAAACATTATTTCTAACTTGTAAGACAAAGATTCCTTTTTAAAGATGAGGGTTTTTAATCAATGATTCCCTTTAAAATGTGCAAGTCAAGTTGCAACTGGCATCATTCCTTAAGTATTAGTTTTTTGACACTCGAAAAGCTTTTAGCGCGGCGGTACCCTAAAAATTGCCTGTCAAAATATTGTCGGCCACATCAAGGGTGAAACAGGACTGGCAGGTGGAAAAGTGGTTTATACACTACAAAAAAAATAATGAATATAAATTAAAACATTTCTTTTTCAGCCAGATTTGACTATGTACAGTATTAATACGGCCCCAGATATCGAGTGAATTGTCTGCATTAAAGATGTTTTTGAAAGAAGCATTTCAGACAGTATTAAATTAAACTAGAGTTAACTACTTTATCATCATTTAATAACAAGTTTTAATCACTCTGATAATGTGCTCACCACCAAAAAATCACTTAAAAGTACACAATGTTTTCTTACGTTTTATTTAATTAAAAAAACGAATATGCTTGCAGTTGGTGAAGGAGATTTTTCTTCGTTCCAAAGAGATGGTAGAGCTACTTCAACTTTAACTATAAAGAACCCGAGAAAATTATCAAATTTAATTTCTACTTAATTGATAAACTATTGAATAAACCTTCAAACAGACTATTTAAATAAGAATATTTCTGTATTGAATATTTATTTACTATAATGATTTTCCATAAGCATTTGTGTACCCGCCAGTGCCGAGTTTAAAATTACCCCCATTTCCTCCGTAGGGTGACTCGGCAGAAAAAGCTTTTAGTGTACAGCACAATACTATATTTTAACACGAAATTAGACCTATTTCCCTTTGTTCGGGCTAATTCGGGCCAATCATTGGCCGACCCATCGCGCGGACAAATCGATTTCATATTACCACCTTTTTTCAACTTAATAGCGAAAACTCATTTTGTTCCGAGCTAAACGTTTGGAATGAAGGTCTGCGTAAAAAGGTTTGTATAAAAGTAAATTATTAAAAATGGAAAATATTTTTTTACAAAAATATGTTAGTACTTTTGCGTAGCGTATTTCTTAATTGATATAGCATTTAGTCCTTTACATGCAATAATTGTTATATAAAAGGTTTACATCGTTTAAGGTGCTATTAAAATGTTGTACCCGTCTGGTAGGTATTTTTAAACCGATTCACCTCAAGAGCCTTACAGAAAATATATGAGTATTACCTAGGTGCGTATGCCTCGGTGGCGCAGTTTTAGTACAGTGTGATTGCAAAGCTGTGGTCTCGATTTCGAATCCCGGGTCGGGCAGAGTGATATTGAATTTTTCCATTAATTATCAGCCCGTAGTTAGGAATATCTGCCCGATATGGCGATAGGCTCGCCCCCTACAACGTCGTGGGATAAACTTAGGTAACCTGATTGCATCTCTGCCTACCCCTTCTGGGAAAAGTGAGTTTATGTATCTATGTATGTATTAAATACCTATTAGTACGGAATAAAATGTTACTATGTTTATAACACGCATTACAAGATAACTAATTCTAACTCGTAACTTTTATAGGTCGTCTGCAAGGACAGTTGGCGTGAAAAATAAACTAATGCAAGGGAAATCAATTAAGAAAAACGCTTAATCTAATAAAAAATGACAATTAACAACCTTTTATCATTACATTAACGAAAAGACGAAGAAACGACATGACTGTAGTGGTATGATAAATTTTAGAAAATATTTTTGGGCATTTGTAGGTCGATTTAAGGTTTAGGAGTCAAATAACCTTCGACCTTACCGTACAATTAAGAAATCAAGTTAATATTTTTAACTTTATATGAAATAAATAAACAATAAACCACTCACACTAACAATTCTTACCCAGACAAAGACACAAGCTTAATGTCGCGAGTATCAGCAATTATATACATTTTACTCTCAAAAAATCCAGCGTAATTAACTTTGTTATTCACACAAACATTTATACTTAACACGAAACATTGTGTACCATTTAAAACTCTTAAAAGAACATCCAAATACAAAACGACTTTAAAATGCAAAATATAAAACATTTCCCATGCAGATATGAATCTGTAGAAACCATAAGACAATAGCAACATTTGAATAAAGAACGCCGCCCATTGGCCGACGAACAACAATGGCGGACCATCTGTCAGATTTGACAGAAGATAAACCTTTCAAACCTCCTTTCTTTAAGTTGACCCCTAAGGAAGATGCAATGTTTTTGGCGGGACTTATTATGGTGCAGTTGGTAGTTTTTTGGACCGGCAAAATTATTGAAATGCACGTGATGGTAAGTGCAATATATGTGTCGCAGCCACCTAGCCTAATTAGCCGTTCAATCAACAGCCTAGCCTCTTTACTAAACTGCGCCGGTTCAACTAGAGGCTGGAATGATATTCAGCCATCTGATCAAACAGCTAGACAAATGAATCATTTGCTAATTAAGCTAGTTGGCTGCGACATACATTTGCCTAGCTGTTTGATCAAATGGCTTGATATCATTCAGGGCACTAGTTGAACCGACTCTGTTTTGTAAGGAGGCTAGGCTGTTGAACGGCTAATTAAGCTAGTTAGCTGCGACATATCCACCGACATCAGAGGGTTATTTCTCGCATGTCGACACAATTGTGCTAGCGTAGTATCTGGATATAGACAGGTGAATTCATAGATGTCGGGTGCTGTGGTCGCTATCCTGATGAATACAAATATGCTACTACCAGCAAAGTGTATTTCCATGCATATATGTTACTGGCCAAACTGGATGCCACGATAACTTAGTTTCGCCCAGGTCAAACTAGTTCATAGTCATAAGTTTATAGTTCTAAAATCGGGTGTTCTGGATGTCAATGAGTACGAATACAGATGTCTAGACAAAGCGATGGTTAGGTTACGTTATATTGGGAGTGAGATAAATTATACAAGACCAAAAGTGAATAAAATAAAATAAATAAAAAAAAAAACTAACCTAACCTAACGATTATTTAATTCCGGACGAGTATTTTGAGTCTCAGTTTATTCGTTTTTTATTTATTTTATCCCTAGGAAATATATGTGGGATTATTATATAATTCAATGCGGATTTTACTCTAACTGTATATTTTAAAATATCTGTTACAATATCTTACAATAACCTTTTACATTAAATCATACGTCTTCTTTTTTAACAATCCTTTTTCACTACTGCTAGATCACTATACTGCCAATGAGGTTGCACGTAACATAAAAAATAAATCTAAAAATAAATCTGCTGACTGCCTCGGTGGCGTAGTGGTACTACGGTATGATTGCAAAGCTGAGGTCTCGGGTTCGAATCCCGGGTCGGGCAAAGTGATATTGGATTTTCCTATTCATTATCAGCCCGGAGTCAGGAATTTGTGCTCGATATGGTGATAGGCTCGCCTCCTATCACATCCTGGGACGGAATATACGAGGCGAAACGTGGGTGTTCTAGTAGCACCTCTGCCTACCCCTACTGGGAAAAAGGCGTGTGGTTATGTATGTATTATGTAAAAATAAATCTTAACCCACATATATGTTACACTGGTTTGGCCTAGGTGAAACTAGTTTATCCTAAAATCGGGTTTCGCCGGTAACACATACAAAATTTCACAAATGTATCCCTAGATGGGTAGGCAGAGGTGTAACTACTCAATTTACAGTTTCTCAACCACATTTCTGTGCCAAGATGTGATTGGCGCCGAGTCTGATATAATAACACATACAAGTCGGCGGTATTAGTGGTTAGAATGCATTAAGAATCATTTAAATAAACTTGTTAAATCTGCCGTTTGCCCTTTTCCAATATTTACATGTTATAGACGTTATATGCCCCATAACCTCACAGAAAGGTTTTATCAAACTTTACAAATAAACATCCCTTGATCTGTTTCAAAGAAAGTCTACTTACAACACCAGCTAATATAGATACCCCGACTTGGAAATCGAACCCAAGACATTACTTTTGCAACCCTTATAATACCTGACCAATAATAATATGAACTCATGGAATCAAGACGACATCAAATATATTCCATATAAAAATACCGAATCCCCACTAAACCTTGAAAGCCCTTTTTTCACGGAAACCCTTCGTTAACTTACTTTGGACTTTATTTTTGTATCATTAGAGTGTAGATTAAGATATTTGGGTGCCAAATTGTCGTGACCCACGGTTTCACCTTGCGGCCCCGCCCGTTTCTTACGTGCAACAAACGGAGCGTTCTGATTGGTGGCTACGACGCCGCGTGCGCACCGCGTCTTAAAATAGAACCGCGGGCAGGAACGAGCTATCTTGGAAAGGTGGATTCCGTATGTTAGAATAATTGAATTTGGGAAATGTCACTTTCAGCAGGTCTCTGTGGAAATTCTTTGAAGTACTGTGTCCAGCACATAACTTCTTGTAGGTAAATAAGACATATTGATCCCACTGTTGGGTGAAGAGTTTACAATTTGTTTGTGGTGATTTCTCTATAGTATTATTTTTGCATAGGTCTGGTGAACGAGCAAAGAGAACTCCTAAAGGTAAGTGATGATCACCACTCATGTGTTCTGGCCTCTCTGAATGGTCGTCCCTGTTGAAGGGCAAGGAAGAAGGACTATAAGTAGACGTAAGATTTTTTAAACTACGACTATTTATCTTACTGAATAAATTATGAAACATGACAACGAGGCCGTCGCTATGCATCGGATTTAAGAAGACAGTGATCCACGTGCGTGACATATTGACTACATGCTACCTGACTGTATAATAAAGCCCCATTTACACGGGGAGAGGTCCCACCGAGAATCGTATGTCATTATCGCATGACATAACCCCCATTGATTATCGTGTTCTAATAAACGTTTACACGATGCAACTTTTATCCTTACGATAATCGTGTCTTCGATGTGAGAAACTCTCCCCGTGTAAATGGGGCTTAAGTGCAATCCAAGGAGACATCCACACAAATATGGCGGCGTACTTAAAACACGATGTACACAGGCTAAAACAGAATCACGACATTAGATAACACAAAGATTAGTCTCGATACGGGGATCGAACCTACGACAGCACATAGCATTACTGGCATCTTAACCAACTGCTCCACTATCGTATCGTATCGTATCAGCCTATATACGTCCCACTGCAGGGCACGGGCCTACTCTACAATCGAAAGTACGATGGAGAGTGGTTAGGCCATATAGTCCACCACGCTGGCCTAGTGCGGGTTGGCGGACTTACATACCGTAGAAATTCTTTAAAATCGCTATGGTATGCAGGTTTCCTCACGATGTTTTCCTTCACCGTTATAGTGCGTGGTGATTGACTATCAATACACACATAACTGCGAAAAGTCAGAGGTGTGTCCTGGGATTTGAACCCGCGACCACCGTGAACATGTAAGCAGCCGCATCTGGTCTGTTACCAACGGGCCACCACGCCCTTATACTGCTTTACTGAACCTGTCTAATTAGTCTGTAACGGTTTATCGTCTGTCTCTCAACTTTCTATTCCGTCTCACGGAACCCCAAAAATCACATATTTGTAAACACCTTTTAAAAATATTTCGACAGCCATTTTTAATAAAAAGTAAACGAAATGTAAAATATAAGTGGATCTCTCAGCGCCGAGCATTACTTGTCCATCAATAACGTTGTTACGTGGAACCAAACCATTACTTGTGTTTATAAATAATTCTAAGTGTTTTATTGATCTATTATGGGAAACACATTAAACTTGGATAATAATATTGTATCATTTTAACCACGACGAGGAATGCACCTGATGTTATGTAGACATTTTTTAAATGTTTTTAGGTAGACGAGCATGCCTGTCTGATGGTCAGCGGTTTTCATTCATGGACCTTCGTAGTTTCAGTGTACGCAGTACCAGTAAAGTACAGCCGCTGCCTACCATAAGGAGGGTACTCTCTTAAATCCTCGTTTGAAGGACAGGCCATAGCGCTCGAGCAACATCGAAGCAGGGAGTTCATTCCAGAGCTTGAACTTTTTTGTGAAGTTCGACTAATAAGCAAATGTTTAAGCAATGGTGATGTTAAGTGATTACTGCACATAAACATTTGAATCGTATACGCGTAGCTGACTTCTTAAAATGGCAGGAGTACTGTATCAGCCGATATACGTCCTACTGCAGGGCACGAGCCTCCTCTACAATCGAGAGTACGATTGAGAGTGGTTAGGCGATATAGTCCACCACGCTGGCCTAGTGCGGGTTGGCGGACTTTACCGTTGAAATTATTACCAAAAGTATGATTTTACGTGCTTTCCCAATAAGTAAGTCCTTGGGCTTTTTCCTTCCTTTTTCCATCCCATTTTAAAAGGCTGGCGTAAATCTACGATCCAAGAATTGTCGATTTTCATGGAAGGCGAAAATCACTTAAGTCAATCAATCATTTAAGTCGTTCGCTTGTTCGTCTGACATCCATCCATCCATCCATCCATCAGCCAAAGGAAGTTCACTGCTGAACATACGCCTCCTTCAATGATTTCCACAATGACCTGTTGGAGGCAGCCTGCATCCAGCGACGTCCCGCAACCTTTACCAGGTCGTCTGACCACCTTGTGGGTGGACATAGTACTTACTTGTATACTTATCGTCCGATATAATATCATAAAAAAGCCTCGTTTAAGAATATAGGATAATATACCACCATCATAGCCACTCACGCAGGTGGTATTTCGAGTCCATCTTGTATATATCTTACTATTCAACAATGTAGCCACTTTGTCTTTGCAATATAAAAAGCGCAGGAAACACCAAGTTAAATCCAAAGCGATTTTCGCTTGATTACTTCACCTATTTTAATTACAACACACTTATTTTCCGCTAGTTATATTTTAATTACAACATACTTAGCATAGCGTTTACGACATCCGCGATGATCCCGATATAAAAATAGTCCGTGAGAGCGCATCAAAGCGCCGCCGGCGCCAGGCTGCAACACCGCTGATAACGTATCGAGCAGGGAGAACGGTGCGGGCCCATTGATTTAACCGACTTTGAAAAGAGGTTGCTAGTTTAAGCATTATTTTTTAAGATAAATATTAATAACGACCTGAGACTGCCTGGTGTAGTTGTACTACGGTACGATTACAAGCTGTGGTCTCGGGTTCGAGTGCCGGGTCGGGCAAAGTGAAATTGTATTTATCTATTCAATATCAGCCTTTATAGACTAAGTTATGTCATGGGCATATTTTTATTGTATTGTATCAGCCCAGTACAGTACAGTACAGTATCAGCCCATATACGACCCACTGCAGGGCACGGGCCTCCTCTACAATCGAGAGTACGATTGAGAGTGGTTAGGCCATATAGTCCACTACGCTGGCCTAATGCGGGTTGGCGGACTTTTACATACCATAGTTTATACAAATCGCTATGGTATGCAGGTTTCCTCACGATGTTTTCCTTCACCGTTATAGTGCGTGGTGATTGACTATCAATGCACACACGACTCCGAGAAGTCAGAGGTGTGCCCTGGGATTTGAACTCGCGACCACCGTGAACATGTAGGCAGCCGCGTCTGGTTCGTTTACCAACAGGCCACCACGCACTTTTTTAATCCATATTTTTAACCGACCACAAAAATAATTTCCCAGTTCAATCTCTGTTTGTTTGTTCTTGAGTATATCCATATCAGATGACGAAAACAATCTCCTATACAATCATATCCCAATTGACTAACACTATTTTACAATCGGATAAAACTTGCCCTACCGTAGCTCTATACAAGTGCGGCGCAGATCTGAGTGCGCGTGACGCCAAGTGCTTCACAAACAGCGGCTCCCGGCACTCGAGTGGGCCTTTATACGCGCCGCCGTAACCAGACGCCACGGGAATAACTGGCCTTCACTTCAATCAGGGCGGCTGCGATCAAAATACACCAGACAATCACACACATATTCCTGACCAAAATCATAAATAATTATTGCAGCCAATAGTTACTATCATCATCAACCCGTTGTAGTCGGCTGCTGGACTTATGCCTCTCCCCCTACGCCACAGAGTCTGGTCTGCTGCTTTATGCATCCAGTCGCTGCCGGCTCTTGTGCAAGTCGTCCCGTCTGGACAGAGGACGTCCCACGCTATGTTTACCAAGACACGGTCTCCACTTCAGAACAAGCACTATATGTGACCAATATTATGATATCATATAGTCATGACTAAGTACGACCAATCTTGTGTATTCAAAAGGAATTAAGAATCTGTGGTGTTGTGGCAGTTTGTGTAATAAATAAATAAATACACCCAACAGTCACATACATAGTCCTGACCCCACACTAATATCGAGTCTTGTGTCGTCTATCAGAAACTACGCAAGACTTTTCGGTCTCATAAACACCCAGACCCGAGACACAGACTTGTGGGCCTCACAAACATTTGTCTCGGTGCGGAGATGGAACCCGCAGCCTCTCGTTTCACAGCCGGCGTCTAACCAACTGCGCCAAAACTATCTCATAGATTCTGACACCCATGACACAAGACTTAATTGATCTTAATGTGTGGTCATGACTATGTATGTGACTGTTGTTTATTTATCTATTTATTAGATAGATCACACAATACTTTATCTCACTTTAAATACCAAACCCATGGCTTCCTGTTTCACAACCAACTTCTCAATCAATTACGCCAAAGAAGATAACAAAAACCCACAGATATTAACCTCTGGAGATAAAAACCTATCAATTCAGATCAATTAGGCCTAAGAAACATATTGTATTAAAAATATATGTCACTTGCAAATTATAACAAATTATCAATGAACTGCTCTGATTAGACCAACTTGTAATTTTTGTAATAATCACGATATTGTAAACTGGTTTTGAAAAGAGCAACATTAGAGTTTCTTGCCCGTTCTTCTCCAGTGAAAACCGCTTTCCGAATCAGGTGGTAGAAAAAGAATATGACTGAATGTAAATAATGTTGAACATTAAAATGGATTCAATAAATTATTTTCATTTTCATTTTCGAAGACAACAAAACTTCAGAGATTTGTCTCTCATTAAAACCTTATCAAATCCAGTCCTTCTTCCATCAGACTCAATTTAATCGCATTGTAAGCTCACACACTAGATATTTTAATAGCTTGCGGAGTGTTTGCGCGCGCCGGAAGTAATAACATTCAAATCGAGTAATATCCGCGCCACGCCACTCCGGACACTTGAAGCCTGCTTTGCATTTTCGAGTTTACAAACATTTCGTTTGAGTTATTGTTTTTGTTAGTAGGAATTTAGGATATGAGAAAGGTATGCTATGGGCTAGTATTTTGCTTTATTTTAAAAAACCAATTTTGAGAAGGTATTGGTGTATGAGGTGCGAGATTTTCAAAGATTTTACACCTATTTAAATGGTATGAAATTCGTTTGAATTATGTTTAAAACAAATTTACACGGGGAGAGTTTCTCGCCTCAATGATACGATTATCGTAAGTATATAAAGAAGTTGCATCGTGCAAACATTTGTCAGAATACGATAATCTATGGCGGTTATGTCATGCGACATCTCGCCGCGAGAAACTCTCCCCATGTAAATGGCTCTTTAGGCTGATTGAAAGATACTATATTTTGATTGTCTTACTATCAGGTAATGGAGATTTGTTGCGGCAATATAAAAAAGGTCCTCTCCACTGATCTGTTTGCTTGAACGCTTCTTGGCGCGTCGCTTAAAGGTCCTAGTATTGCAAGATTACTAGAGATAGATCATCTATCCAAGTCCAACATAAGTTAAACACTCAAAAATTTCATCAACAAACTCAAAATTAGTACCATCCCCTAAAGATGCACCGATGTCAGTTGTGTAACAAGCCCTACTCACGACACGCATATGGCGCGGGCGAGTAGCGTACACGCGTGTAGTAATGAACTAAATTATACATACAATGATACAGCATGGGTGACGAGTCATGGCCATCGTGAACATAGCCACAGCACAATGTTTGCGCTTGTAAACTCAGGAAGAAAATACTTGAAAACAAAAATTTACGAATACAAATATCCTTGTTTAAAATCACCCATCCATCCATCCATCAGCCAAAGGAAGTCCACTGCTGAACATAGGCTTCTCCCAATGATTTCCACAGTGACCTGTTGGAGGCAGCCTGCATCCTGCGACGTTCCACGAGCTTTACCAGGTCGTCTGAACACCTTGTGGGTGGACGTCCTACGCTGCGCTTTTCGCTAAAGAATCCAATATGGTAAATGTTTTCATAAAATACTAAATTATAATAGCGACAAGGAAACGAAAGGAAATCTATTTGCGCGAACTTCAGGCCGGTCAAAACTCATCGGCTATACTGTAAAATTCGATCTAGTGGTATGAATAGGCTAAGAAATGTGAGGTCCTAGATTCAATTCAGACCTGGCGCATTGTATATTGCGATTTGAAGTTTTTTAAGAGAGTTGCATAGGATTAGAATTTGTCTTGTTTCAGAGAACTCTCCCATCCTCAATATTTAGACAATGTCTTAACCTACTGCGGAGTAGAAGCTGTCACAATTTGTTATGAATCTTGAAGTGTTATGTTCGATATCCAAGTTTTACAATTCATTCAGCATCACTTTCTATCAGGTAAGCAACATGGTAGTTTGTATAATTAAAAAAATATAAATATATTTTACGTTTTTACATCAAGACCTGCATATCATGCTTGTCGCATTGGCATGGTAATATAGCCAACGAACTGACGAGAACAATATTGGCATCTCAGCCCACTTCTTCAGGATTTTTTTTATCAGCCCATATACGTCCCACTGCTGGGCACGGGCTTACTCTACAATCGAGAGAATCGATTGAGAGTGGTTAGGCCATATAGTCCACCACGCTGGCCTAGTGCGGGTTGGCGGACTTACATACCGTAGAAATTCTTTAAAATCGCTATGGTATGCAGGTTTCCTCACGATGTTTTCCTTCACCGTTAAAGTGCGTGGTGATTGTCAATCAATACACACATAACTCCGAAAAGTCAGAGGTGTGCCCCGGGATTTGAACCCGCGACCACCAACGTTACCAACAGGCCACCACGCACTTAGGAACTTCACTCATACTTCTTCAGGAATAAAGGAGTGGACTCATGTATATTAAATATTTAGCAAAAGACCAAAACGAAATAAAAATGGCGTGACTAAGATACCTATATTGTCTGTATCAATACTGCAACTCAATACTTTTCATTAACCCTCCACCTGACACCTAATCTGGCTTTACAGGGGTACAAAAGGCCCAATCAACTAATTGCCATATAATCCGGACGCTGTGAGGGTTAAATGTCGAAACAATGAACTAGCATTGGTCTTTTGTACCCCGAAGGCTATTTAACCCTTTCAAGTATTAGTTGCAATTTTACTTAGTGTTTTCTAGTTAGTAAATTTAATTAAAATATTTATATATCGACACTATATTTTGGCTTTTATTCGTCTCAATACTGGACACGAGCCTCCTTTGTATTTGAGAGGGTTTTAAATACCTTTTAATCTCTTGAACTGTTGGTAAATAACTAAGAATTGGAAATACTTTAATTTGGACTTTGGATTCGAACCTGCGACCACTGTATTAGGTGTTTATTTCGTTTTTAACTTTTTCTGATTTGCTAAAAAAACTACCTATTTTTTTATTGCCTTGGTCCCGCAAGCGAGCAAGCAAGTCACTTCATATGGTAAGTGATCACTGCCGCCCAGGAACATCCACAACGCTTGGATCATGGATATGTTGCCGGCCCATCAGATCGGGAGGGGAGCGGGAAGAAAAAAGGATAGGAAGAGGAAAGGGGTACTGGGCATCCGGCAGTCTCACTCACCGAACGAAACGCGATAGCAAAGCTGTCGCTTCACGTAGATCTCCTGTGAGACAGTGGTACCGCCCCGGACGAGCCTGCCCATTCATGCTGAGTTATATCTGACAACAGCATGGCTCTACCACTTTTAAAAATATGATGATAGGTATGATGTATAATATTTTGTGACTCCAGATGTGACCCATAATTACCCCTCCTAAAATCGATCACAAATTGACCCCAATAAACGCCAAATGTCCTCTAATAAGGTAGAGTCATTAACATGAAGTAATGATAAAGGGTGCGTATAATTAATCATGTATGATTGGTTGAGTCGGGCCTGTCTGTTTCTGAAGTAATCGCGTTAAAAGCTACTCCTTTCATTATAGTAATGTTACATACAAAAAAAATTTAAAGTATTATTGGTACTTAGGTCTCGTAGTGTGCGTGTACCTGTTGGTAGAAGACCGAACGCGGCTGCAGAGACGTTAGTCGCAGGTTCGAATCCAGGGGCATATTTCCTTTCGAAGTTATTTGTGTATTTGCCTCCGTGGCGTAATTGGTTCGATCCTGCTATGAAAGGAGAGCCGCGGGTTCGATCCTCGCACCGAGACAAATGTTTGTGAGGCCCACAAGTATTTGACTCGGGTCTGGGTGTGTGTGAGACCGAAAAGCCTCTCGTAGTTTCTGATATACGACGCAAAACTTTTATCTTAGTGACAAATCAGGATTGTGATTTTTAGGTGTGTATACATACATAAACTCACGCTATTTTCCCAGAAGGGGTAAACAGAGTTGCTACCGGGATTCAACCACGTTTCGCCTTGTGGGTTCCGCCCCACAATGTGATAGGGGGCGAGACTATCGCCATATCGGGCATAAATTCCTATCTATGGGCTGATAATGAATAGAAAAATTAAATATCACTCTACCTGACCCGGTATTCAAACCCGAGACTCGAGACCCGAGAGAATCGCATACGATTCTCGCCGCCAGAAACTCTCCCCGTGTAAATGGGGGTTAAGCGTCAGAATGCGTTGTTGTCATGCTGTTGTGAAAATATTGGGAATAGTTTTTTTCTTTTCACATTTTATTATACTCGTATTGGACATGTTAATATGTACTATTAGATTTCGAGTATAAATGCTTGTTATATATATTAAAAAAACAAATCTGAAACAATGCGTTAAAAACAATTTATTAAAACTTTATTTCTTGTTCTGCCACAAGCCAATAGAATTTAAATGAATTATACTATAGTCTCTGGGTATTTGTAAATTGCCATTAACCTCGACTGTGGTACTTATGAGATGGCCTGAAAGCATAGGCACTAGGTGCGTTATAATTTTATTACAAGAGCGCAGATGTGTCCCCTGTCCCGAAATCTGCAAAGTACTGAGTGTGTTAAGTGAGTCCCGTGCCGGCTGTATGCGACGAATTTTATTATATGAATGTAAAAGGGATGTATGTATTCTGTTGGGAAATTAATGGTAAAATGTAATGAATATTGTAAGTGTATTGCGTTACGTATATGTATGAATAGCTGAATTTATTATTTTCTATCTAATTACTTATTATTGGAGACTTTCTTTTTACACTGCCCTTCATTTCTCCTTCTATTATATCCATCCAAAGGTTGTCTGGTAGAGATCGCTTATAAGCGATAAGATCGCCTTTTGTACTTTTTTATATTTTATGTCTATATGTTTTTTTTTGTGTACAATAAAGATTAAATAAATGTATAAACATTTAGGGCTTATGCTTTGATATTATGTTTTCTCAAAATGAAAATCATTTAATGAGCATACTGCGTTTACTTAAAAAAACCCATAAATCATGAAACTTTGGTGATAAAATTATTAATAGAACAGTCATCAATAAGTCCTTTACCATGGAATATAGCTCCATAAAATAACAAGTTAAATAAAAATATGAAATATGTTTAATTTAGGCATTAAACATAAATATGTATAACTAAATCCAATACCATTAAAATACCAATAGATATCAAACTGTACTATACATTTCCAGTGTCGAAATATAAATAAACCATAGCATTCGGCGTGACGCGTCGGCGCCGGCTCTAACCAAGGGGAAGCCATCATCGTCAATCAGAAACTAACATAAATATGCTTTTACCGTCCCTCCCGCTTCCTCCGCGCCCCTCCCGCACCCTTCGCACTCCAGTGTGTTGCGAGGGTGCAAATGTACCTCTGTGTATACATTAGATGGGGACTGCGTGAAATTTTTACTTAAGCGAGGTTTTACTACTATGAGATTAAATATTTTTCAGAGGCATTATGTGCTAAACGACCCAATGGGGACATCGCACCTTTCACACAACGTTAAAAGTTGCAAAGTTAGAGCGAGTGTTGTGAGAGCACGTACAGGGAGCGCAGTGTGTCACGCGCGGGCCGGAGGAGCGACGAGCTGAAGGTAGTGGATGAGAGCTCAGGAGCGAGTGTTGTGAGAGCACGTACAGGGAGCGTAGTGTGTGACGCGCGGGCCGGTGGAGCGACGAGCTGAAGGTAGTGGATGAGAGCTCAGGAGCGAGTGTTGTGAGAGCACGTACAGGGAGCGTAGTGTGTGACGTGCGGGCCGGTGGAGCGACGAGCTGAAGGTAGTGGATGAGAGCTCAGGAGCGAGTGTTGTGAGAGCACGTACAGGGAGCGTAGTGTGTGACGCGCGGGCCGGTGGAGCGACGAGCTGAAGGTAGTGGATGAGAGCTCAGGAGCGAGTGTTGTGAGAGCACGTACAGGGAGCGTAGTGTGTGACGCGCGGGCCGGTGGAGCGACGAGCTGAAGGTAGTGGATGAGAGCTCAGGAGCGAGTGTTGTGAGAGCACGTACAGGGAGCGTAGTGTGTGACGCGCGGGCCGGTGGAGCGGCGAGCTGAACGTGTGAGGGTGCGTCATATAATTTACGGCCCCTAACCATACACCACAAAGTAATTAACTTGGTATGCATTGTCAGTGCGTTTAAAAGTTAATCTTCATATAATAGTGATTGTCCGTGCGAGGGAGTGACGTCAGCGGCCAGGTGTCGCTGGTTAGGATGGGCGAGGGAGCCACACTGATACCATGTGCAGTTAACAATGTTTCCTCAATTAGTGGTATTGCTTTTATACTTTCTTTTTTAATCCACGCTACGATAAAACATAATGATACGATATTATGAAAAAATTACGCAAGTATTAATTAAATATGGTGAAAAATATACAAAAGGAAAGTTATATAAATAATATAATAAATAAATACACCCAACAGTCACATACATAGTTCTGACCCCACACTAAGATCGAGGTCTTGTGTCGTGTATCAGAAACTACGAGGGACTTATCGGTTTCACAAACACCTAGACCCGAAACAAATACTTGTGGTTCACACATTTGTGTGAACGAGTTCGATCCCCGCATCGAAACATATATTTATATGTTTCGATGCGGGGATCGAACCCGCGGCGTCTCGTTTCACAGGCGGCGTCTAACCAACTGCGCCACGGAGGCTGTCAATTAATACAAGGCGAGGGTGAAACATTTGGTCCTTACGGTCCCTCGACTTCGACAGGACTATGCAAAGTAAAGAGTTACTTTTCATATTTAGGAACGTACACAAACTTTACTAAATAAATACACAATTATTTAATTTTGAGTTATCTCTATTAATCAAATCATTAAACAACAAAACAATTGTTAATCATTATCATTTCTATATATATCTTTTATCCTAAACTTTTAACCCAAAACGAAAATACTTAACACATTCACCGTAAAAAAATATCAGTCCATACTACACAAACCTCGCCAAGCGCACAACTTTAAACACCCCTAACTCATATTGCCCGTTCTCTCCGCCTGTGTGTCTCGCGTATATGATGCGTTGTTTATTTTCCCTGCGCATGTCACGCGATATGTTTGCCCGCCCGCGCGCCCGTGTGTATTATATTACAAATGTTTATACAGATGATGTGATGTTTGGATTCTGCGCAGAAAATTTCGCTCAACTTGATATTGTAGTGAGCGGTTGGTTGTGACAGTATATTAAAATAAAATGTGGCTGGCAACTGATGTTTGTGTTGTTGTAGTCTAAAATTAGCTATGTAGATCCGCCTGATGTAGGTGATTCGGTAAAGGCGCTTTTTGAAGGATAGTTGCCTCAATGGCATGGTTGGTTAGACGTCGGCTGTGAAACGAAAGAACGCGGTTTCGATTCCCGCACAGAAACAAATATTTGTGTAAACCACAGTTATTCGACACTAGACTCGATCTTAATGTGGGGTCAAGACTATGTATGTGACTGTTGGGTATATTTATTTATTTGCTGCTTCAAGCCCTGTGCGAAATACTACATATCTAGCATAATATAGTTCTGAAATAGCAAATAACACATTGACCTAGCAGCGTGGGACGTCCACCCACTAGGTGGTCAGACGACCTGGTAAAGGTCGCAGGACATCGCTGGATACGGGCTGCCTCCAACAGGTTACTGTGGAAATCATTAGGAGAGGCCTATGTTCAGCAGTGGACTTCCTTTGGCTGATGGATTGGATTGGATTGGATATTGACATAGCATGATACGTATTTTGTAATAAAGATACATTAAATCTATAATAATCTTTTATAGCCTAAATCCAACAAAAATATTTGTCTGAGCATGGTAATCGAACTCCCTTTCATGCAGATACATAAAAATCGACGTATTTTTCGTTTATTTTCCATTTTAACAGCCCTGTATAGAAAGGCAGACGAACCCGCGCGTCCATCTAGTTAATTAGGGGGTGGTCGCGTGCCGCGCACCCCAGTTAACTCCTGTCCAATTCTACTCTAATCAACTGGACATTGACTCATGGTTGAATTAACAGTTGGAAAATATTTTAATGTAAATGTGTGTAATAGATTATTATGGGACAATGTAGAACAAACTTAGTCATAAAAGTAGGAAATAAAGTCACTTTTATTGCCAAGTTAAATGAATACATTAATTTTCATTTGGGGCCGAAAAGGTCTGGTTTGGAGGCCACGGACAGGCAAGCGAAGTGTCGGACGCCCGTCTTTAAGGTGGACGGACGACCTGGTTAAGGTTGTCGGTGTGGAGATCCTTGGGGGTGGCATATGTGCAACAGTAGATTTCCTGCGGCTGAATAGATAGATAGATATACAATAACTGCACCTTATGGAAAGTGCAATGTCATCCAAATTTAATATCTACTCGTATAGATAGTAGAGTTATTTATTGCCATTTGATACAATTATTCATGTCTAAATACTCTTTACACTAAATTGAGAGAGACAACCCGGGACAGAGCGGCCAGTGCTAAGCAGCAAAGTGATAAGGAGACCCGACCCCAAGTAATGGGAGAAGGGAAGGAAGAAGAAGAAGACTCTTTACACTAAATTAAAATAATTAAGAATTAAATCATTTAAACTTCCAATAGGTAATTCCTTATACAGCCAAGTCAATTTTTTAAATTAAATACACCCGACCATATACAAAGACCAAAGTGACATAGCGGACCTTGGATTCGAACCTAGGATTTCGCGTTACAAAATCCATGTTTATGACAGCTGCTAGATTATAGATTAATCTGATAAAAAATCTACTTCTATTGTATGAATGTCCAGTAGCAAAACTAGAAATTAAAGCCGTGACCAGCGATCATATTTCACGTTTATCATCACGCTATCACACAATAGGACTAATCAGTACAAATACATCACCGAAAACATGGACAGATGACCAAAAACCTATCCATTTATCATTGAGCTCTTACTTCTCACATATTATTCTCTATCACGGGTCTTGATATAGTGGACTCAAACCAGTATGAGTTGACCTCTCATTGTTAACATTTTATTCTATATTGCGGGTCTATTGAGTGGTTTTTATATCTACCCTAAAAATCAACCGTACCCTTGGCTTCCCATATGTGTTGATAAGGATCTACATGGATGGCAGTAATTAGATGATACAGTAATAAAATCATTGGCGGGGGCTGTAATCATTCCATCTATTTCATTTCCCTTTGTAATTATTATGACGTAATGAAAATCAGGGGTGTGTTTTAGTATACTATTAATAATAATAATAACTGAAACTCGACTGCCTCGGTGGCGTAGTGGTACTACGGTATGATTGCAAAGCTGAGGTCTCGGGTTCGAATCCCGGGTCGGGCAAAGTGATATTGGATTTTTCTATTCATTATCAGCCCGGAGTCAGGAATTTGTGCCCGATATGGCGATAGGCTCGCCCCCTATCTCATCCTGGGACGGAATATACAAGGCGGAACGTGGGTGTTCTGGTAGCACCTCTGCCTACCCCTTCTAGGAAAAAGGCGTGTGTTTATGTATGAAAATGGACGCCAAGGCACATGTTTGCCAATAAAAAAAACCGTAGTTTGTATATGCTTTAAACCGTGATGTCGTAAAATCGATTTCAAATTCAGGGAATTCAAAGTTTTCCGATTCGCGTAACATCACGCTATGTTATTTTTTTAATAGTCTCGGCAAACGAGCAAACAGGTCACCTGATGGTAAGTGACCACTGCACATGAACATCCACAACGCTGGATCATGGATGTTGCCGGCCCAATTGGGAGGGGAGCGGGAAGGAAAAAGGATGGGAAGAGGAAAGGGGTATTGGGCAGCCGGCATCACGATATTTCCCGAAAAAATCTTGTTCAATGTCGCGCCACCTAAGTGTGAGATAAATTAGAATAAAAATGGATCATGATTACAATATAGTATGATCATGTAGTGCGTGGTGGCCTGTTGGTAACGGACCAGACGCGGCTGCATACATGTTCACGGTGGTCGCAGGTTCAAATCCCAGGGCACACCTCTGACTTTTCGGAGTCATGTGTGTATTGATACTCAATCATCACGCACTATAACGGTGAAGGAAAACATCGTGAGGAAACCTGCAACCTTTCTATGTTATGTAAAGGTCCGCCAACCCGCACTAGGCCAGCGTGGTGGACTATATGGCCTAACCACTCTCAATCGTACTCTCGATTGTAGAGGAGGCCCGTGCCCTGCAGTGGGTCGTATATGGGGTGATACAATACAATAAAAAAAATCATGTTCCATTTTTATTTCGGATAAGCAAAGGATTAATTATAGAATTACAGTATCCTTCTCTTCAATCCATCCCATGGTTGTCTGGTAGAAATCGCTTAGAGCGATAAGACCTCCGCTTGTACGATAGATTTTCTATTATTTCTATATATTGTTGTTTCTATGATTTTGGACTGAAGACTAAAATAAAAATAGCAATATAAAGTCCCTTAATCATCCAACTGCACCTCCTCTACAATTAAGAATACTTAGGCTATAAAACACCATGCTGGTCTAGTGTGGGTTGGCAGACTTCCCATATTAATTATTGTAAATCTATGGTACGAAAGTTTCCTCGCGTTATTTTCCTTCACCGTTAAATAATCCAGTCATTTGGTAGATATACCTGGAAACTTTTCCGGGAGTTTTAAAAATGGGAAATATTAATTCATTCTTCCTAAATACCAACTTTGCTACCTCGTATCCTTACGGCTCGCACCGTCATAATGAATAAATTCCGCCAAATTTTTCGACAATTATCCTTTTACAGGTAACACCATTTTAGGTACCAAACGTACAGTAATTTAGTCCAACAGTGCGTGAGTAGAAAAAAAGTATTGTTAAATTCCCCGTACATTTATGAGTGGTCGGCACGCGTCGCCAATAAGTGCAGATACCCTTATCTCCACACTTTGTACGCTTATCTCGTGACTTATGTTAGCGCCGACTTGTACTTAACTGCTTAACATGCCCTCTATTTACTTAACTTGTTTATTGCTTTACACCATGGTTCATGTTAATGAGCTTGAATGGTTTTACATAAATGATTTCGATATTTTTATTACTTAGAAAAACAGTAAGGGCCTTATTTATATACTCGGATGAGCGAAGGATTAACTTTAGTCCAAGGCTTTAGAGTTGACTCGATTATTTTGACTATAATATTGAATAATATAACTACACTGGTTGCCAAGCCCTCTATACAATTCCGTGTTTACAAATGAAGTCGTGAATACCTCGCTATTCAAAATAATCGAGTCAATTCTAAAGCCTTGGACTAAAGTTAAATCTTCGATCATCCGAGTTTATTAAGAAGGGCCAATCCAATCCAGCAGCCGCAGGAAGTCCACTGCTGGACATAGGCCTCTCCCAATGAAGTCCACAGGAGGCAGCCTGCATCCAGCGACAATGATTAACGCATATAATCATCGCTTATTGAGTCACGGTTGCTTCTATCAAAATAGGAGGGAACAGGGCAGGAAAGGGACGGGAGGGAGAAGGGAATGTAAAAACATAACATGATATTAATAAAGCGTAAAGATCGCCGATGACCGATGGCCCATAATAGTTCGTGTTAGCCATGTACCGAGAAGCGGAACATCGGAGTCTATCCACAAGGAGGACAGGTGCCCTTATAAAGGTTACAGGGAGTCTGAATCACCTGTGTTTAAGCGTAATAACGGTCGAAAGAAGCTGCCAAAGTTATGAGTATCCGGCTTCGAGCAAGGCAACATAATTCTGTCTATCATTCGTCGATGGTTACTATTTGGAACGACTGCATTCACCATCAGAAGCAACAAATTAACTTTTCGTGCCAGTATGAACGAAAAATAGGAAATAAAATTTACTAAACGTACAAAAAATTTTTGTAATCTATACATATAATAAATTTGTAACTGATGGATGTCTGTAAATGGTGATGGAAGATGATAAACAATAAAGTGCGTGGTGGCATCTTGGTAAACGGACCAGACGCGGCTGCCTACATGTTCACGGTGGTCGCGGGTTCATATCCCAGGGCACACCTATGACTTTTCGGAGTCATGTGTGTATTGATAATCAATCACCACGCATTATAATGGCGAAGGAAAACATCGTGAAAAAACCTGCATACCATAGCGATTAATGTAAATTTCTATGGTATGTAAAAGTCCGCCAACCTGCACTAAGCCAGTGTGGTGGACTATATGGCCTAACCACTCTCAATCGTGTTCTCGATTGTAGAGAAGGCCCGTGCCCTGCAGTGGGTCGTATATGGGCTAATACAGTACAATACGTTTAGACCAAACTAAGGCAAAACTACACGTGGATAACACTTCCGCTCGCAGCCTCGCGTCCATGAAACTAAAACGTCTCAGTGTAAAAATAAAATAATATATTACACGAGGCGAAAGCTTTTAGCGGAGAGCGCGCGCGAGACGGAACCAACAGATATGTTTATAAATCCTTTAGTAACGTTTTTTATTGTATGAATCTGACAAATGTGAAGTGATATTTGAAGTGCTTTGTATAAATTAAGAACGTTAATTAAAGCTGTGTATAATTTTACAATAAATATATAAATAAATACACCCAACAGTCACATACATAGTCCTGACCCCACACTAAGATCGAGTCTTGTGTCGTGGGTATCAGGAACTACGAGAGATATTTCGGTCTAACAAACACCCGAAAGAAATACTTGTGGTTCACACAAACATTTGTCTCGGTGCGGGGATCAAACCCGCTGCCTCTTGATTCACAGCCGGCGTGCAACCAACTGCGCCAACGGAGGCTATCATTGGATCTTTTTGATTTCTGATGGACAATATATTGTAGAGCCACATCGTAATTAACTTGAACTACTGTAGGAATGAACTAACTCTACCGGGGTACTGTCACTCTCACACAAACATGACGAGATGGCATTGCTGTCGTGTCTCGTTCGGTGAGTGGTATTAACAGATGCCCAATATCTCTTTCCCCTTTTGTCATTTTTGGTACACTTTCCCTCCCCCTATCAAAAGTCTGGCTACTACAATCCAAGTGTTATATACGGCGGCAATCCTGATCTTAAAGTAAGCCATTGTTTGTGGATTTAACCAATACAAAAAAAAAACAATAAAAGAATATCTGCAGGAACTTTAAATTTTAGCATCAAACTCGACGCTCAACCACCCTCTAATTGAACGCCAAAACTGTTAGGTAGGTACTTATTTTTCTTTAACCGCAAGAAATTCACTTCTGAACATAGGCGTACAATTGAAACGGTTCTTATAAAAATAGAGAAAACATGGAAAAATCACTATTAAACCTCCCGAATCATCAATGCCCTATGTGAATTGTTCTCTCCTGCATAACAAGTGCCACGTAGTAAGAGTTTACAAGGTCGCCAGTCACGCCGCACTATCACACGAAAACACGAGGCAATGGAGACTTCCTTACACTACATTTATTTGCAAACTGTTATAAAAGTTTTAAAGCTCAGCTGAAGCTAGTTTGACAATTGAATTGGCACTACAAAAATGCCATCAAGAAAAGATTACTCGTATAAGAAAAGTCAGCTGAAGCTAGTTCGACTGTTGAATTGGCACTACGAAAGTGCTACCAAGGAAAGTTTATGAGAAAAGTGACGTGATGAAATTACAATTAATATCTAAATTAAATAAAGACAGCCTCCGTGGCGTAGTTGATTAGACGCTGACTGTTAAACGAGAGGCAGCGGGTTCGATCCCCGCACCGACACAAATGTTTGTGTAGCCCACAATTATTTGTGTCGGGTCTGGGTGTTTGTGAGACCGAAAAGTCTCTCGTAGCTTCTGATACCTACGACACAAGACTTATTTGATCTTAATGTGGGGTTAGAACTATGTATGTGACTTGGATGTATTTATTTATTTAAATTGCACGTCCACACAAAGCTGGACAACGAACAAAAATGAAGTTTGTAGGAAGTCGGTGGATGCAAGCCGCTGCCAATAGGCCGCTGTGGAAATTCTTGGGATATGCTTGAACTAAGCAGTAGACTTAGGATAAGAACCATTTCATCTTCTTTTTCATTAATTTTTCGTTAAAGCGTTTTGTGATTTTATTCAAAATCTCTGCTAGAAAAAAACAATGACAGCTCTATTCCACTACAATTCCGCATTAAAAGCAGATCGACGCTTGAAGATGAGCGCTATAACCGTGTCGTACCGACATGAAACAGTAGTCCACAGTCACGCACTCAATGGCTTCGTGGTTACTGTCCGACTGACCGTTCGATTCTTGACCCTGGCATTATTATTTGGGAAGTTTTATTGTAAGTAGTTTGGAAGAATTAAAATATAACATAAAAGGAGTAGGCCAAAACCATGAATCATTAAACCATGGCTTAAAGTATCAAAAATAAAAAATGCGAAGAAGTTCCGTCATTCACCATTATAAGATTCCGTTTTAGCTAGATAAATAATTGATAGGATATTGATACTATCAAAGAAAGTCCTGCTAAAGCCTACATCTCTTTCCAAATAAATTAATTGAGATTAAACTTTTTGATACAGTAATAATAATTTTTATTACTTTATCAAAAAGATTAAATTAAAAAAATTGATGCGCTAATCCATCAGCTATGTATTGGTGTAAAATAATTTTCAACCCATGTTTAGCATTATTCAGGGACAGTTTGAAATCCTATTTTAGTTGTGCCTTTTGAACTACTTTTGAATTCAGTTTGTGCGAAGAAATCAAAACTTTCGGTAACTAAAATAGTTTTAAAACTGTCTATGTATACGGTAGTAAATGTTTCATTGCATTATCAAAATATAAAATCCAATAAAATATCCAAATATATTTTTAGCATAACTTGACACATTTCATAGACATTACAATATTAGCACACATGAATAACTTTCAATGGAGATTGAAGGAGAAAATCGTGCTCGGCGGCCAAGCGGAAAAATTCGCTTCCGCAGCGACGTTGCTCCATTTGAATAAAAATTATCTATTCAAGAAATTTATGGGAAAAAGATTAAAATCACTTTTTCTTACATTGTGTTGGTGTTGAATCGTTTTGTACTAAGTTTGATAAGTTAATTGGGGAAAAGATTTGTAGTAAAACGTGTTCATAGAATTTAGTAATAAATAAATTATATCGGTTCAGTATTTGGTTAATTTTAATTGATCACGTGTTTAGTTTTTTGACGATTGTTCATGGGTTGTAAACTGATAAGTATTGAGTTCTACTATACGATACGAAAAATCAACTTTGTGGTTTTCAGTTCGCAAATATTATCGGCATTTTTAAAAAACTCAAAATAACATGACTGACATCGACAAACATCGACTGACCCCAATTTTTCGCTCATCAAAAACCACGAAAAACATAAGGTGACTTTAAATATCCGTAAAATCAGTTCCTTCAATTTGGCTTTTATTTTGGTTCGAATCGCCCTTCGTCAAACACTAAGTGAGCCCGAAAACATTTCCACCAACCGTAAGGGCGTCATAACTCGCGCACCACTTAACCCGGCGACGTAAATTTGTCGGATCAAAGCGTCTTTTGTTTTATAGTGGCGTTCGAGTATGTTAATGAAAATGCATTCGAATGTGTTTGAATTATTTCCGTTTTGCTTTTTATAACTGTGGCTGTATGATTGCGTTTCCTTGGTTCCTTTAAAAAGTTTAAAAAATGCTTTTTGGCACGAACTCTTTTGCAACATGTTTGGAACTAAAGTAGGTCTTTAGCTGTTCAATACGTCTCACTAAAATATATAGGCCTCATTTATAAGCTCTCGGTGAATTAAAACGTGCACGGACATTACGAAACCGAAACGACGATAATTTTGCCCAGAGGTAAATACGTGAAGCCAACTCACCGGAGTTCTGTTCCCGAAGATGGATCTCTATCAGCTAGTATACGTTCCACTGCAGGGCACGGGCCTCCTCTACAATCGAGAGTCCTAGGGCGTAGGCCATAGTCTACCACGCTGGCCTAGTGCGGGTTGACGACTGACGGACATCACTCTTCATAGACTTGAGGTCCCTATGGTACGTAGGTTTCCTCACTATGTTTCCCTCTTCACTATTTGCATTCCCCATGTGTTCATCTGGTTTATGCATTCACTACACACCACTATGCACCAGATAGTCCACGGTAAATTATTGAATTAGGCGAAAATTCAACTCGGCGGCGGAACACGCGCCATGCGTTGCGAAGCTCACACGAGACTCGAAATTGGACGATGCATATTGAGCAAATTACAAACTACCCTCCAATAGATTATACTTGGTATAAAAATACGGTTAGTTGTTGTTGGTATTTGACAGCTTCCGTGACGCAGTTGGTTAGACTGAAGAAATGAGAAGTCTGGGGTTCGATCCTCGCACCGACACAAAAGTTTGTGACCTAAAAGTATTTATTTCGAGTCTGGGACCCAGACTCTGGGTGTTTATCTACCGTTAAAGTGAGTGATAATTACATAGTTACTCAATGAAGGTTTCATGAAGCGGCTGGATGCAGATCGCTTCCAACATATTACTCGTAGTATAGGTACATTCTGTTTGTAATGCGTTTACCATCAGGTATCAATGTCGTCGTCACTTTGTCACACCAGTATATCAAAATTTCAGATATCAAGGTTAAATAAAACACCACAATACTGTTACACAAATAACATATTTATTCGGCACTTTTACACGAAAATACACGTGAGGTTACATGAAACAAAACAGCTCGACTGAACCAAATCACAGATACGCAATACGTGCGGCGCTCCACCTTAGAGGGGGGAGGGGGGTGTTAGGTCTTGCTTAATATTACTACTGCCATGTAATTTGATGGTAGGATTCGAATCCACCCAGATTGCAACCACTTTATCAGTGTAGTGACGATGCCGGGTCACTACACTAATAAAGTCCAAAGCGAGTTTTAATGACTAGACACAATGCAACTAAAAATATAGCATTTTTTATATTTTTTTATCTATCGTCGTGTTTGGGTGGTAAATACATTATTTTTAAAGACGCAATGTTACGCAAGGTTTTAAATTATTTTTTCAACAAAAACTATGTAATTGCCAATTGCTTCCAACGAATTTTTTGTTGCATCATATCTGTACGCACTAAGACTACCCCTGGCTTCGTTTTCGGTCGCAGTCTGGATGCACCCTGCATGTAGGCACAATTAGACGCAATTATTGTTATACCTCGTTTAATTTTGTATACGCTATCGTGCTGGTTGGTATACTTTTTGGGGATCCAATAGCCTTTCTGGCGAAGGTTTCGGAACCCCTTGAGTAGTACAGTTGACGGTACAGAATAATGGGCACAGTTCGAACAGGGCATTATTTAAAGACTTACAGCCCATCGAATAGCGATGACCATTCACAAGGTTTCCAAATAATTACAGTAGCCTCCAAGATTGTCGCCTTCCAGGATCAGTTGCGTACGAGTAGGCCGGCATAATTGTTCCTATCGGTGGAGATTCGAGTTTCAATATTCTTCATTATATCTGTTTGCTTTATTAATAATGATCAACGGAAAATTAGGTTTCGGTTTCAGCAAGTTTCTGCCAAGAATTACAACTTCACACATATAGTTTCAGCCAATAATCAGACAAAGCATTGTCCGCGCTGAAACTCAAGTTTCGTGACATGTACGTCGTGAGGCCGTATTCTCGTGTTTCGGCCATTAGGACTAAAACCGAACCCAATGTCTGTTAGTATTGTAAAATAATATTTAAGTTGATCACTATAATACATATTTTTTATACAGGGTATATCAAGACTTCTACCGAAAAAGAAGCCAAGTGGTAGTTTTAGCGACTTCAGACACAATGCAACTAAAATTTATGCAAAAAAAAGTGGCGGTTTTTTTTGTAAGTTACATCGTGTCTGTAGTCACTAAAACAAACCTGGCTTTGTTTTCAGCAGCAGTCTTGATATATCATGTATACAATGACAGTAGTATCTATAATTGATGATAATATTTGTATTTTTCACCCTACCCTCATCCAATAGAACGCCGTAAGGACTATAGACAATACTCGCCTAAATTTAATAAAACGAACTAAAATATATTACATTTGCTTTGTTTATATAAGATTAATAAAATAATAATAATAAAAATATACGATATAAAAAAATCACAGTTTTTAGTAAAAGTCCAATGTTATCACAAGAACTGAAAATTATGAAAGAAAAGCGCCGATTCGGAATCGAGCGAAGACTGTACAACATTATCGGGTTTGTAACGAATGCATCGGCCTGTATATTGGTATATATTGGGTATAGAACACCCTGTACTGTGTTGTGATAACGTACGCACATTTCAAAGACATTTTAAGCTGACTTTAGCGTATCTTTTCGTCATAAATGGTTGGCTAAGGCAGTAATTATTTCAAGTTAGCTCCATTCGCGTTTCTACCCTACAACTTCACTCGGAATTTTCTGCATCCCAAAGTTCTATAGAAACAGCTTAGGCCGTATTCCATCACGCTGGCCTAGACCATGGTAATTCTTGCAAAGATTTCTGCGATATGTAAACTTCCCCATGATGTTTTCCTTCACCGTTAAATGCGTGGTGACTGACTATCACCACACACGTCTGCGCAAAGTCTGAGGTGTGCTCGAGATAAGAACCGGGAGATCGCGTCTAGCTCATTACAAATAGGCCACCATGTACTTATTTAAGCGATTACACGAAGAGTTTACACGTATACTGTCCCGCTTCAATAGCGTACATCATGACGTCATAATTATCGCGCTATCTTCGGCAAAATGCTTGATCTACTAACTATAACACTGGATGACCAAGAAACGTTTACAGGAACAGTTGAGGAGTTACGAACAATCAGCGCTGACCGCGGTGGAACAGCTAAACACTGACCTTGGTATTGGTATGATAAAACATACTTCTATGTATTTAGTTTATGCCTGTTTGCCGCTAAAGCTGAACAGACGCACAAAACTAAAGGTATTATTTATAAAAAAATTGTGTTATTTATAGACAACAGCGTGACAGCGCAGCGTGGGACGTCCACCCACTAGGTGGTCAGACGACCTGGTAAAGGTCGCGGGACGTCGCTGGATGCAGGCTGCCTCCAACAGGTCACTGTGGAAATCATTGGGAGAGGCCTGTGTTCAGCAGTGGACTTCCTTTGGCTGATGGATGGATGGATATAGACAACAGGTAATTTAAGTTGAACAAATGTAAATCATAATCAAGTGAATGGCGATTTTTATCTGGAGAGCACTAAACTTGTCATCAGGCATAGTATAGTACTTTTCCGTGCCATAATTACTTACAAAACGAGAAATTACAAGACCTCATTAATTTTAAATTGATAATATTGATGAAATAAATAAAGCCGTACATTTCGTTACAAACCCTTTGATTACAAATTAAACCAAGATTTAGTATACACGTACTGGTTAAGTTAAACTTCAATAGCAAGTCATTATTCCATTGCGTGGTGAGTAAGAATAAGTTTATTACAATTCTCATCTTCCAAGCAATGTAAATCAACTAACTTATTAATTGCAAAAAGCTACGTACTTTCTGATTTCTGGCAGTACATTCGTGGATTTTTTTTTCCAGCTGATAGAAAACTCGCATCCGTCTAGACAGCAACCACTGCACACGATCGCGAAGGTGGAATATCCCAATTCCAAAATAATCCCAAATGATGTCAATTATCTCACACAGTTGCGTTGCCTTGCGCTTTCGTCTACTGTATATTCGACCAAACTTGCCATTAAGTGCTTCGTGGTCATGTCATCATGGCATATGAAAAAAAGCCTAACCATTCATTGTAAGGTCATTTGAATCAGCCTAGCATATAGACTCTAAAAAATGTTGACATCAAAAATCGATCATAAAGTAAAATTATAAGCAACCAATTTGCTTAAATTCTTAAATCAAAAACATCATAGGCAAAAAGTGTACTGGAAACCGGATTTCCAATATAAAAATAAAAGTTACCTCAAACCGAAAATCATTGCAAATTAACTCAACAAAAATGGAGACTTGCTATCGAAGTTTCACTCCTAATTAATTTAACATCGAAAACACCTATTGTAATTGTACAATTAGAAAAAAACAGCGTAACAGCAATGTTGCGAATGAGAATTTACGCACTGATGCTCGCGCCTAACCCTTCGTTTACGCAATACGCATAACACAATACATAGATAAATAAATAAATTAGCAATTAACACTAAACGACATTGTGCGAATACTTATGCTTTCGCGAAATCACAAAACGCGTATTTCCGCGCGTACCGGTGCGTCAATCCGCAACTACCAATGCGTAATTTCCCAACTATGCGTATATTCAGTGATCAATACGAAACGCAACATGACTATTTCGCTTCGAGTACGTACAGTGCAAAGAACACTCATATTGCACGCTTAGTATCAAAGTGAGAAAAAAAAACAGAATAGTTTTTGTAAAAATAAAACATTTTGCAAAAAGTCTCCGGCTATTCATTTAGCCGAAAATGACACAAAAAATAGTTATTAGTTTTTCTAACAAAAAGAACCAAAGAGGATGGAATAATATCACAATTTCAGAAAAATAAAAAAAAACATACAGTCGAATTAAAAAATTTTTTTTTTTGAAGTTGGTTAAAAATAGCTGTAATTTAAATTCACTTTAATACTAAGCGCGCTATGTTTAAGCATACATTTAAAGGCCCTATGCCTTATACGAGTAATACCATCGAGTAGTTGTTTAGTAATAGTCTGAAGGCACAGTTGTCATAAATATATGGTATCAGTCATATATATTGATACAAGCGAAAAATTAAATCAACAAAAAAAAATCCTCAACATTATTTGGGGCGCCTGACGAACAAATAACTCTAAAAAATTATTCGTCGATGTTTCGAAGGGAAGGATATGTAAGGACAATAATTATTGATCGCGCCGACATTACAATGGTAAAGTTAAAACTGGCTCTACCAATTTTTTATAATAATGGGCCATCACCAGTTGCCATCATTTTGCCGGCGCGACAAACCGCGGGTTATTTTCAACTGTGCTTTCAGATAGTGAATATTTTCCATAACATAAACGTTCATACGATTACAACTAATTATACAGTAAGTGGCTTCAGTCATCCGAAATTTATAAACACATCGCGGGGTGTATAGGATCGGTTATTTTGTAAAACTACCCACTATTGTGAATTTTGACATTTGTATCTAATAGTTTGATATATTATGTAATTTGTGAAAATTATTTTTGTATTTTTTTATTATTATAGATAATACATAGATATGTATGTCAGTTATTAAGAAATACGACATTGGGTTTTGCTATGACGCTGTTTGTCAGTTCAAAGATGTTCTAAAGTCGTGTTATAATTTACGAACTGACCAAAGCAGTTCGTAAATGACGATTGATATGATGCTCAAAAGATAGATTTTAGATACCCAATAGTAATTATAATTAAAGGAATTAATATAATATTTTGTTCCGCCATATTTATGAAACAAATACTACAATACTTTGTGAAACAATCTACGTACAAATTATGTTATACATGGTGTTCCTCGAAAGAACTCGAAACTCGAAAGGGCTTACTGCTTGGTTTCTTTGTAAACCCGCAATGTAAATCATATACACAAGTCAGCGAATTACAGTTTGACAGCCTCCCTGGCGCAGTTGGTTAGGCGCCGGCTGTGAAACGAGAAGCCGCGGGTTCGATCCCCGCATCGAGACAAATGGTTGTGTCAACCACAATTATTTGTTTCGGGTCTGGGTGTTGTGAGACCGAAGTCTCTCGTAGTTTCTGATACTCACGACACAAGACTCGATCTTAGTGTGGGATCAGGACTATGTATGTGACTGTGGGATGTATTTATTATTTTTTAATGTATCGGCTGACTAGTTACTTTACATTGCGTTGTTTTAAAAAACAACTGATAATAATTATTATGTTGTTCTACGCTAACATTTATTTATGAGAAAATTCAATAAACAAGTACATATTTTTTCCATTTTATTTAGTAATTTATTTTCCACTACGAAACGTTGACCTAAAATACAATTAAAATATATTACCGTAGTACGATTAATAATTTAAATTGATATTCAAAAATAGTTTACATACTAAAGAAGTAAAATAATATTCTTTGGAAAGTCTAGAAGTTTTACAAAACAACCGATACTAACCTACAACAGTAATTATACAGTACAAACATAATTTCGATTACATTAAACACAAATCAAAATAGAGTGAAACACGAGTGAAAAGCTACGCTATATATCAGAAGTGTATAGTATTTTTTTTTTACTAACAGTTGTAGAAAAATAGCTAGTCAAAAGTTTCCCAAAAGTCATTTTGTAAGGGGGAAAAAAATAATGTTCTCCTGAATTCCTAATACAATAAGCTTTTCCTTTTACATTTCTAAGAGATCGGATTATATGCGTGTTAAATCGTTTTTGCCTAGTGTTGGCCTCAAATTCATCAAGTTAAGTCTACAGTTCAAAACGGGACTAATGACTTAACACACTCCCAACGAATCCCGATACACCATAATAGCTCACGCGGTCACCTATATAAAAATTGACCGCGTTAAGCATTACTTACTCGTGTTAAGTCGCGAGACCAACGACACATTTTACACAAAATACAATGACTACGTTATTTGATACATTATTAAATGTTTTATACGTGAAAAAGGTTAATAAAGGGAATGCAAAAACGCGGCACACCCTCCGATCTCCCTGTGAGTTTTAGTCCCTTTGTGTTTAAGTCTAGGTGAGTTCACTTCTTACCGGCCTTCTTGAGTCTCGCCTGCTTGATTACCTGCACGAGCTTCACTTTCTGAGCCTCGGGGCTTATCATGTACTCGTCCAGCATCTGGTGGAGGAAAAAACGTATTTAAAATATCACAAATTATAATTGTAGCGATAGGAAGTACACATGTTTTGATATTGCTAGAAACGAACCTCTTTTACTTAAAAATAATTGTCAAAAGTTGGTAACCACATTCGTCTACTACATGTTGATACACTTCGACATTTTTGGGGATAATTGCAATAAGTACTTAAAGATTTTCCTTCGTTGCAATCAACTTACATACACCCATATGTCCTAAAAGACAGAGGTGAGTACTTAAGACTAGACCTAGCTGTAGTTTAAAATTTATTATAATTTTAATAGTCGACAACTGCCCTCTAAATGCTACATCATTCATTGACAGCCTCAGTGGCGCAGTTGGATAAACGCAGGCTGTGAAACGAGGCCGTGGGTTCGATCCTCGCCCCGAGACAAATGTTTGTGAGGCCCACATATATTTGTCTCGGGTCTGGGTGTTTGCGAGACCGAAAAGTCTCTCGTAGTTCCTGATACCCACGACAAAAGACCAAATTGAGCTTAGTGTGGGATCAGGGCTATGTATGTGACTGTATTTATTTATTATTTAATTAATATAATTGGTATATACCGTTTTAATTAAATAAATAAATCATTCTTGGTGAACTGTTGATATATTTATGTGCCATTTCAGATATACGGAATTCAGCTTATTTATTTTGAAGATCACCAACCTTTACAATGTAATATAGTTCATTATTATTTATACGAATTTACTATTGTTAAAATATCTACGCTAAAATTAAACTATAATTCCCAATTTCAACACACACAAGTTCCCAACACGTGCACCGAACTCGCTCCCATAAACGCTCAATTATCGTCCATTTGTCGGAGATTTAATTAACAAGCCACGCCGGGAACTGAGGACATGTCGTGTAATTAACACGTAGTCTCAAACACGCTTGATGAATGGAGATATTTCACGATTCAAATTTTTTATGTAATCGTATGCTTGTTGCAGGAACAAATAATTCAAAGATGTCGTTAATGAAGATTCTGGATGGTCTGGACTTATCACAAGGTGCATGAAAGTAATTGGGATTTCAGTATGAAAACGCCGCGACGTTGGTTTTGTCTTCGATTCCAAAACACATTGATGGCTCTGTGATAGATTCACAGAGTAAAATTTAGAGTTCTCAACAATAATTTCAAAAGCTATTTAAATCTATTAAGCCGCACTGATCCACCAAGCGTTACATTAGGCCTTAAACTCTCCTAATTATAAACAATAAACAGTTTAACATCATGCCCAGACACCATGATGACCCCTCCACATATTATTTACGACGAGTCCGGGTTACTGCAATAGACTTCTTATATATAGTAGGAGGGTATATATACATAAAAATCTTTAGTTGCATCGTGTCTGTAATCACTTCAACTACCACCTGGTTTCGTTTTCGGTCGCAGTCTTGATATACCCTGTATATGTATAAAATAGTAATACCAAATGTTTCCTGTACAGTGGACCCACCTCAATACTCAGCTCAGAAGCGATGGCAGCGAACGCGGAGGTGCTCTCCGACAGCGCGACGAGTGTCGGCAGGAGAGCGTGACAGTGCGCCTTCGACACCAGCCAGTTGGCGGGCAGCGTGCATAGTGTCTTGATCACGCTGCGGCCCTCACACATCGTCTCCTATGGACAACATATACATACATTAACTCACACCTTTTTCCCTGAAGAGGTAGGCGGAGGTGTAACTAGGACACACACGTTTCGCCTTGTATTTTCCGTCCTACGATGTGACATCGCCTTGTCGGGCACAAATTCCTGACTCGACTTGACTTTGCACGACCCGGGATTCCAACCAGAAACTTCAGCTTTGCAATCATACCGTAGTACAACTACGCCATCGAGGCAGTCAACAATCAAGTTAAATATTAACTTGAATAAAATTATAATCAACCCCATATACGTCCCACTGCAGTGTACTGAACTCCGTAACAATGGAGTTCGATTGAGATGCTGGCCTAGCTAGTTAGCTTATCTCATGTTCTTGAATAAAAAGTAAATACTTCAAAATAACACTGTACGTGATATTATATACTTTCAAAAATATGTAATTATTGAAACCACCATCGTAAATATATTTCTAACACTAAAGTTTCATAAGAACTTTCAACCTCTATTAAGATTCCTCCAAAAAACCGTCTTAGAAACTGCTCATCTAAATCATATAGGAACCTCCTTCATTTTTATGCCAATTACAAAAAACTTGGTTACTACTTACTCGGTTAAATTATTAAATTATTTATTGATTTATACTTTTCTTGCACTGAAGACATAAAAACTTTCTGATTCTTGAAGAGGGAGAATACTGTAAAATTTATGTATATACTGCCGGAGAACCTTAATTCAATAAATATATTAAATAAAGTAAAAGTTTACAAGACAATGTAATGTCACAACCGCCCCAACATGAAGTTCCCACGGTCTCAGGTGTCGCAGTCGTTAAGGAAACAGCTCAGGGCCGTTACAAGTTCGAGTCCGGACGCGGAATAATTTACACTCGTGAATAACTCATGCGATGGACCGACGGGACACCTGGGATCTGATAGCACGTGGACTTTCATTAGATTTGTGTGAAGTAATGGATGGAGGGGTGAAATGGGACTAAAGATTACATAAATAAATAAATACACCCAACAGTCACATACATAGTCCTGACCCCACATTAAGATCAATTAAGTCTTGTGTCGTGGGTATCAGAAACTACGAGAGACTTTTCGGTCTCACAAACACCTAGACCCGAGAAAAATACTTGTGGGCCTCACAAACATTTATTTCGGTGCGGGGATCGAACCCGCGGCCTCTCGTTTCACAACCGGCGTCTAACCAACTCCGCCACGGAGGTTGAATTGAAAAATTAAAAATATTGTGTGATGTTTAGACTGTTGATCAATCAACAATGTCCTAAGTATTTATTTAATTTGTGTGTACACATATTGTATTGCGTTTCTGATAACGGCTAGGCAAAATGTCTAACTATAAAAATAATAATTCTACAATAGAATTATTACCACAAAATTATATTAAGATATAGTACAGAGCACTGATCTGTAAAATCTATAAGATTTTCTAAAGCAGAATCAGACAGACGTTCACCTACAGTTAATTGTTTATTGTTAACTAGCAACCCATCCCAGCTTCGCTTGGGTGCAGATATTTTTTGATTCCACTCCAAATCAGATACATGTATTTTCGTTCAAACTGGGACACCCTGTATAAATATTACACATATAAACCTTCCTCTTGCATCACTCTACCTATTTAAAAAAACGCATCAAAATCCGTTGAGTAATTATAAAGATCTAAGCATACAACGGCCAGACAGACACCAGGACGCAGATTGTTTTATACTATGTAGTGATATAACAATAGTTTAAACACCATATAATATTATTATTTTTTATTTTATTTTTATCAGCCCATATACGTCCCACTGCTGTGCACGGGCCTACTCTACAATGAAGAGAATCGATTGAGAGTGGTTAGGCCATATAATCCACCGCGCTGGCCTAGTGCGGGTTGGCAGACTTACACACCGTAGAAATTCTTTTAAAATCGCTACAGTATGCAGGTTTCCTCACGATATTTTCCTTCACCGTTAAAGTGCGTGGTGATTGACTATCAATACACATATAACTCCGAAAAGTCAGAGGTGTGCCCTGGGATTTGAACCCACGACCACCGCGAACATGTAGGCAGCCGAGTCTGGTCCGTTACCAACAGGCCACCACGCACTCATAATATTTGCTTTATTTTAATTTTTTCATAATATTATGTTGCGTTACGACCCGGTCCTAGCCGAAACTTTACTCAACGGCCGACATCGATTAAGAACAATATTGGATATCCTAATTCAAGAATGGTCATTAAACATCGTCGTTCCCATCAATTCGTCCGCACCTGATGCACATAAATAGCCAATGTATCTTGCAAGTTGAAGTCCGTTGTCGTTCCCATGCGGGCGCACCTGCGTACGACTCGTGTACTGGCTAACACAATTATCGACCTTTACCGGACATACGAGCATTTGTCTATAACTAGTTTTTTATATTTTTTTTATGCTAGGAATGGCGAGACGAACATGCCTTTCGCCTGATGGTAAGCGACAACACAATGAATTACAAAGCAATGCTAGGCATTCCTCTATGCTCGTCATCCTGAGGCAGTTGTTAAGTCTCATTATGTCCAGTAGTTACGCTAGCTACAATGTCCTTCAAACCGGAACAGAACAATGCGTTTACATTGCTGTTTGGCGGGAGAAATAGACATTCCGGTGGTTCCTACCCAGGCAGCTCTCACATATAAGAGACCTACCACCAGTAAAAAGTAAGTAATGAGTTTGTCCAATACAACGTAGTTAACTATGAAACATAAACTGCCAGATGCCCAATACCACTTTCCTCTTCCCATCCTATTCCTTCCCGCTCCCCTCCCTGTCTGATGGGCCGGCAACACATCCATGATCCAAGCGTTGTGGATGTTCATGTGCGGCAGTGATCACTTAATATCAGTCTACCTGCTTGCTCGTTTGCCGGACCTAAGGCTTCGCATTTTATTGTGGAGTGGAGATTCTGTCAACCGCTTTGAGAATGCAGCCATTATGTACCTATAATATAATGTTTTTTCACGACAGTCTTGTCGAAATAAATATGAAAACTGAAAGATACTCTGTCCATGAGCGGTCGTATAGCTTACCATCAGGGGAATGGCGAAATGCTCTTCTCGCCATTCATCGCAATAAAAAAAAGATGCAAATGATGGATTTGAGTTTCTCTATCGACATAAGCATTCAGATAACGAAATTAATCTACAACACAAATGCTAGGAATCGATCAAATACCTTAAAATTGTTGAATCATATGACTTACCAGCAGCAACGGGTTGTTGACCACCACGAATCCCACCAGCACGATCAGGTCCAACACCATGGCTTCTGATAACGTCTGATCCAGGCGCTGATTGCTCAAACCTGGTGGAAAGAGAGGACATGATGAAAAGGATCCACTGGAGTCCCCAAACTATTCGTCTCGTGACTTTTGGATAAACCCTTTTGATCATTTCATATTTATTTTTTACGATTTTTTAACTTGAAAAGCGTTTATAACATCAGGCATAGTGCTACGTACTTTGAAGTTTTCATAACATTTAAGAAGAAAAAGATAAAGTCTGACGAAAATTGTATTTACATCATGGAGGAGTAGTTAAACTTTTACTAAAGCCCCATTTACACGGGGAGAGTTTCTCGCCTCAAAGATACGATTATCGTAAGGATATAAAAATGTTGCATCGTGTGAACGTGTCACAACACATTAATCTATCGCGATTATGTCATGCGATAATCGCACACGATTCTTGCCGCAAGAAACACTCTCCGTGTAAATCGGGTTTTACATAGACCCGTTACAAATTATCGTCGACCCCTGTATCAGTACACAGCATAAAACATTAATATATATCGACCATAGCCTAAAAAGTGTTTAGAATATAAAAAATTAAAAAATCCACAATTTTCTTAATCTCAAGTTGAACAAAGTACGAGTATAATATGTAAAATGGACTCACGTAACGCCGTAGTCCTGGGCGCCTCCTTATCGTTGGGCGCGTGCTGAGACAGCAGTCGGGATATAGCCGCCCTGAACTCTATCGGCCAGCCGCCCTCGCTGAACGCGTCCTAAGGACAACACATACATTCAATTATTACTATATTTCTGTGAAACAAGAACTTTTTGGCCCCGTCGGCCATCAGTTCTCCGTGCTAATCAGCTGAGCTATGTCGGTTACTTTAGTTCTTCTACGGATGTCCTCATTTCTGATTCGAAAATATCACTGAAAATCATTGGGGGAGGCCTGTGTTCAGAAGTGGACTTCCTTTGGCTGATGGATGGATGGATGTGAAACGAGAGGCCGCGGGTTCGATCCCCACACAGAGATCAATGTCTGTGCCATCCACAGGTATTTGTTTCAGGTCTGTAATTGTGAGGAAAATTTTTGGGCGAAAAGTCTCGACTTTGTGTGGAATCGGGACTATGTATGTGACTCTCGGGTGTTTTTATTTAAAATTGCGTCAATACCCTATGCGGATCACATCGTATTGAGATAAAAAAAAATCGACAAAACTAAAGGTCCATTTGAACCATAGTTTACGGCACCCAATAGTCTTGCCCCGACGGGACGTAGACGTGAGCGGGTCAACGATCAAATCTCGGCCCCAGCATCCGAAATCAGTGGAGATCGCGTGCGTAGAGTGAATCAAGTCTGCAACCGCGAACCGTAACGCAATCAGAAGTTTCCCGCAGGATCACAACACGCTGGACACGGTCAGTTTGCGCCCGAGCTCGTGACCGATGAGATTTCATCGTTATTTGTTGTATTGCTTTTTCAGAGGCCTTTTCTATTTTACTTATCAACAAGATGACTGCACTGTCTTTGATGGTAACCGCAAAAATGACTGCACTTCATACAATTAAATAAGCTAACCTCAAATTTAAATACATTTATGTACTTTTTTCTGCAAATATAAGTGTAAGTTTGGTTTATGTAATTAGTTTGCAAGCCCATATATAAATAAATGAATAAATGCAACATTGTCTAGATCTAATGGCGATAGGCTCGCCTCCTATGGCATCGTGGGACGGAACAGACATGGCGAAACGTGGGTCTCCTGGTTACTACCAGGAGGACCTCTGCCTATCTCTTCTGGGAAAAAGGCGTGACTTTATGTATGTACGTATGTATTCCCCAGCATCCCACGTCTGAAATCTAAGGGCATCGCGTGCGTGAAGCGAATCAAGTCTGCAACCGCGAACCGTAACGCAATCAGTAAGTTTCGTGCGCGCTGTGGAATCACAACAGACACGGTCAGTTTGCTCAGAGGGATGGGATTTCACATTAATACGGTGTAGACGCTTTTGGTGAGCTTTGTAAATATTAGAATTCAAGTTGTTTTTATAGTGAGTAACGGAGACATCATAACTTTAATTGTAACCTTATGTTAACAGTGCCTCTGGATAGATGGCAGGACGACTTGCACAAGAGGGCCGGCAGCGACTGGATGCATAAAGCAGCAGACCAGGCTCTGTGGCGTACCGCGGGAGAGGCCTATGTCCAGCAGTGGACTGCAACGGGCTGATAATGATGTTAATAGTTCATACCACAAAAAAAACAATCTAATCCCTTTGCCATAACACTTCCACTTTGCTAAGCACATACTTATCACGCCAACCTATTCACAGCTAAACAGGCCTCTCTTCTATTCTACCAATTTCTCAGTCCTGAGCCGAATTCATCCACAATTTGCCTTGAAACTTCATGTCATCTAGCAATCATACACCTCCCTTCCCCTTGGCCTTTTAAATCCTTTTTTTAGACAATACCCTAAACTTGCTATCATAAACAAAATAAAAACAGCAGTAATTAAATAACACACAAGATATTTGCACACACACAGACACACAGGAGTCCCCAGCAGAACGCATCTGCGTCGGCTAATAAACTCATAATTATGTTTATAATCTATTACTGCGGTGGGCACGGCAAACACGCGCTTTCTATAGGGGAGGGTACGGGGTTCATAGTCCCGGGAAGGAAAAAAAATAAAATTACAATATATTTTTTTTAATTCGTTTGTACAAAAATATGCCTAATTAGATCTAATTTAATGAGTATTGTACCGAAGAATTTCTTTTGATTGGTAGCAATTTAGTTTGTTTGCTTTTTTCTTAAATTATGTGGTATATATTTAAATCACATATATTACAAGTGTTTTACATAGTATATAGCGATTTATTTAAAGCCAATAATCGAGTTTAGAATCTTAGTCTAGACCAAAACTTACATACTTAACAACAAATCGCCACATATTTTCACATCCCTACCAATCCCGGACATTTATCCCATAACATCCCCGCTACATCCCAGCCCTACAATCCCCAGGGGTACGCAATTATTCATGCCGTAAAATGGATCCGCCAGTACACAGACATCAAAGTTTCGATACACACGGGAATCGAACCCGCGACGGAGGGGCAACTGAAGTATTGTGTGATTTTTATTAGTGCCGTTGGATGCAGTTAATCAAAAACTGTGTAAATAATGAGGGTTTTCGCGTGTTTGCGTTGTGATAATTGGTGTGAGATACAAGAGGCCATTGGTTCGATAATTGGTACATTTTTAGTATGCAAAAATTAAATAAACAGACATAACTAACAAATTGATTCCACAGATGTTCACGATATCATATGTATATATATATACATACATAAAAACACGCCTTTTTCCCAGAAGGGATAGGCAGAGGCATAACCAGGACACGAATGGAAGCCACGAAGCGGAAAGCGCAGCGTGGGACGTCCACCCACTACGTGGTCAGACGACCTGGTAAAGGTCGCGGGACGTTGCTGGATGCAGGCTGCCTCCAACAGGACACTGTGGAAATCATTGGGAGAGGCCTATGTTCAGCAGTGGACTTCCTTTGGCTGATGGATGGATGGATGATAATCAGGACACACACGTTTCGCCTTGCATTTTCCGTCCCAGGATGTGATAGGGGGCGCGCCTATCGCCATATCGGGCACAAATTCCTGACTCCGAGCTGATAATGAATTGAAAAATCCAATATCACTTTGCCCGACCCGGGATTCGAACCCGGGACTCCAGCTTTGCAATCATACCGTAGTACAACTGCGCCATCGAGGCAGTCGCCAACAGACATCAACTAAGAGATATGCCAACAGAGAGATTAGTCTTACGTCGTGAGTAGGTATTAAAACTACTTTTTGGTCTCGCAACACTTATGCCTGAAAGAAATACTTGCGGATCACTCATATTTGTCGCGCAGTAAGAAATTACTATACATCTATAACAAAAATCTTGCAACAACCTCAAGCTTTTGAGTTTTATGTCGCGACAAGAGATCGTCGCCAGGGCAATCCATTAACGCATTGTGTTCAAGTCCCAGGGGAACGCCGGGGCTAGTATCGACTTGAGAAAACTGCGCCATTGTTGAAACTTTTCTTTATTTTTTTTTAATAACTGTGAATTAACTGACATATTATACCGAATTTGAAGATTTAAGAGTAAAGCGCCATTTACACGGTGGGACATTCTCGTAGCGAGAATCGTATGCCATTATCGCATGACATAACTAAGATTATCGTATTCTGACAATGTTTACGAGTACACGGTGCGACTTTTTTATATCCTTACGATAATCGTACCTTCGAGGCGATAAACTCTCCCCGTGTAAATGAGACTTAAGGTTGATTATGAGATACAAATTCGTATAAGATTTTGAAATACCACGCACAGCCTGACATAAAAGCTTTTTCTATTTTGGGAATGCATCGCAAGCTTTTACTATTCACAACCCATAAACGTCAACAAAACCAATGTTTCAAAAAATATACAATCCAACCCATATGCGTCACACTACAAGACCCTCCTCTACAATCGAGACATCCATTGAGAATTGCGCCATAATCCACCACGCTAGCATATAATGTAACATAGTATATTGACAGCCTCCGTGACGCAGGTTAGACGCCGGATGTGAAACGAGAGGCCGCGGGTTCTATTCCCGCACCGAGACAAATATTTGTGAAAGCCCACAAGTAAATTAAATAATTTAAAAAAAATAAACTGACTTCAAAGTGCAGTAAAATAAGAGAAATAAAACGAATCTTTTAATAAATCTAAAATACCTAAATATGCCAAGAATTTTTGAGGTCGGTACCAGCCGACCATCTATGCTCCGCGGTTTTACCCGCATAGTTCGTAGCTTAATGTTATAGTCGGCCAGCTTTATTTTTAATAACTAAAATAATTAAGTATTTGTCTCGAGTCTGGGTGTTTGTGAGACCGAAAAGTCTGTCGTAGTTTCTGATAACCACGACACAAGATTTATTTAATCTCAATGTGGGGTCAGGGCTATGTATGTGACTGTCGAGTGTATTTATTTATGACTTACTTATATTGATGTTCGATTGCGAATTTCTAGATTTTAGACTTTAGACCTCCATCAAACTCATCTATATTTTTATACCACTAAGAAGGCTAATAATCTTACCAGTCCGAACGGTAAGCAGTTACCTAGTACATAATGCTTTTAAAAACTAGACTTAGTTTATATAGTATATTGATGAAACAATTCCTTTCAGTTATCAACATTGGCGTGCGGCGCGGGTATCGATCCGTCCTCCAGGGAGCGCCCATTAAAGTATCGGATGTCCGCGCAAACACCGCGCCATGCCACAGCTGACGAAAAACGCGCTTTATGAAGCCGCGTTGTGTGAGACCGCGTTATATGAGACTTTGTATAGTGAAGTGAAAGTCGTGTTTATTTAAGTGTTAGTAATTCTTTGATTCCATTGCCTAGATAATTATAAAACAATGTTAGCAATGTTCAGTCCGTACTGGTTTGCATTATGGTTTAATAGATTTACGCGCATGTTACACAATGAAATAAAACTAATTCTTACGGATTTTATCGCGAATTTGATTTTATTTTTACACTTTTTAACTTCGCGACGTTGCGATCACAATACAGTTACCGTACAAAATTATAAGACAATTTTTAAAACATATTACATCCTAAACTTAAATAAAGTTTTGCAAACGATTTTCAGGTAGACACACAATTGATCTGAGTGTCTCAATTTCAAAGAGCCTCGACTGCCTAATCTTAGGATAATTTTAAAGATGAACTAACATGTTACTTCGGTCCAACGAAAAATGTGTGATGAGGGCAAATAACTATATTTAATTTAACTCATAATCCAATCCACCAGCCGCAGGAAGTCCACTGCTGAATATAGGCCTCTCCCAATGACTTCCACAGTGACCTGTTGGAGGCAACCTGCATCCAGCGACGTCTTGCGACCTTTACCTTTAACTCATAATGCATCTAGAATTTTACCTACACAAATTAACCACTACTTTTAAAACAATAAAACATTCTTACTACAGCAACATTCAGCGTTGAAATCCCTTATTCAACCCTCATTAATCCTTACGACATTGCTGTTAAGGTGGTGCTTTACTAACCAACCCTAAGACCATAATGTCTAATTACCACAATGAATATTTGACGAAGTAAGGCACAGATGCGTCCGTGTCTTTATGGGCTGTAATGTTTAGAAATTTACTCAGACTTAATGTCATTTTCTATAGCGGATGGATAATTGGAAAACCGATCTTCTGATGGTAAATGATCACTATGTGAGCTAATTATGTATTTAAATTAATTTCCTTATATATTTTTCTATTAATTGTCAGCCCGGAGTCAGGAATTTATACCCGATATGGCGATAGGCTCGCCTCCTACCACATCCTGGGACGAAACACACAAAGCGAAATGCGGTTGACCAGGTTGCACCTCTGTCTACCCCTTCTGGGATAAAGGCATGATGTTTATGTATGTACATATGCATATGATATCTTGAACATCTGAGGAATCAATATGTTTTTATCCCAGCATCGAAATTTTCTGATCCGCAGGCTGTTTTTGCTGTCAAAGTCACACAAAATGGAGTGCGCAATTTGTGAATTGCTCCCCTGATCTAGCACGTTGCCAATAGACGATTGATGCATCAGTAAAAAAGTAACAATACTATCTAGCTACGTCCCTATACAAAAAGGTTGCTATCAAAACAGTATGTTTGCAAACAGTGCAGGACAAGTCCCAGTGGTTTGTCCTCCTGTCCACCACAGTGGGGTAGCGACAACTGCAGCGACTGTACAAACATCGAGGCAAACAAACACACACGCAAATAAAATAGCGTGGGGAAAATATGAGATGTACTTCATGCAAGAAATATAATATAAAAATATAATAAAAGATTTATACATTTCCTTCCTTAACCTAAATTAACAAACAGAAATATAATTTATAATAATTTTAATCCAGGGTGTCAGATATCACCATACCAAATTTCATCGAAATCAGTTAAGCCGTTTCTCGCCGTTCATCGCGCACAACGACACAGACAAACCTATGTACAGACATCGATCAGTTACAAATTTATTATACTGGGTATATCAAGACTGCTACCGAAATCGAAACCAGGTGGTAGTTTTAGTGACTACAGACACGATGCAACTAAAAATTTTACAATAAAACGCGACGATTTTTTATATTGTAATGTTTTAAACATCATTGTGTTTGAGTGGTAAATCCATAGTTTTTGCTAAAATCTTAATTTAAAGCCTTGCGTACCACAGCGTCTTTAAAAATAAAAGGGTGTACATGATTTTTAAGAAAAAACTATGTATTTACTATCCAAATACGACGATAGGAAAAAAAAAACAAAAAAAATCGTCGCTTTTTTTTTTTGCAAAAACTTTAGTTGCATCGTGTCTCCAGTCACTAAAACTACCACCTGGCTTCGTTTTCGGTAGCAGTCTTGATATACCCTTATGTATATAGATATAGATGTAGAAGAAGATATATAAAACGTGATAATTCGATGCGATTACACGCGTACATCACTATTACAAAATATACGTATCCATCTGAGTATTGCGGGGGCACGCGTCCACTCGTCTATACACACACTCTGTATTTGTATAGTGTTATTAATTTGAGTTCTTTGAGGTCCCACGAGACGAAATACAGACTAGATTATGACAAACATACAAAACACTTATCAAATACATATGTATACATATGTACGCACTTAAAAATATATTCTAGTCCGCCCCATGACCACAAAAGCTGTAAAGTGATCGAAACGTCATGAAGTTAAAAAATGTAAAAAATAAATCAAATTCGTGATAAAATCCGTAAGAATTCGTTTTATTTCAATGTCTAACATTCGCGTAAATCTAATAAACCAATATATTCTAGATTGTTTTCCGTATGTCTTAACTAAATCGATTTTTTTTAACGAACATATTTTCTTAGGGTAACAATAGTGACATGTCATGAACTTATCGCCAACCAGGCAAGACATATTTTTTCAAACCGAAAACACACACAGTCCTTCACCTGGATATGGAACCCAAGACCTTACAATCCACAGTGAACAGTCCACACACGCACTATACAAATGGTCCACATAAACAAACCGATCTGATATCATTAAAAGAATCGCCACAGCGTTACTAACTCCTCATTGGCGTACGAGGCGCGTCGTGTTTACCCTCCACAAACACCGCGCGATGATACTACAGCTAATTAAGGAGCGGGCAAACATCGAGCGCGCGGGATACTCGGGAACGTACGGGAGACGAGGGACTATCCTTTGATACATGTATGTATGTAGGAACTCACTATATTATTAAGCTGTATGATAATATACCTTTGTATGAAAGGGACCATAGATTTTGAAGTCGCGAATTAGACCCCTTAATAGAAAGTTTAAAGGACATCCTAGCCAGTGAAATAACTGGCCATTAAGAGATTTAACACTTAGGGCCTCGTTGACCATCTTTGAGTAAACTTTTGATTAGTTACTTTCTGATTAACGTTAATTGTCAAGTAAAAGTGCCGAGTATCTTCCGTCGATTTCACATGTGAAAACAAAAGTATCGCGTAACAACGTGCTGGTTAAGTGAATGACATAAGAAATTGAACGAATCATTCGTTCAATATTACATTAAATGTAACCCGACTCCCGCTGAAGTGTCAACGTATTTTTGTCTTAAAAAATAAGAAAGGTGATTGAGGTTTGAAACTTATTTTAACCATCAAATAATATACTAGTTTGCAGATGTCGCCAATAAGGTGCTGACTAGTGTAATCATAGGATAAGTGTCACTGGAGCGTCGTGAAATCGACGTCTCGTTTAATTGATCGTTTAATTGATGACTAGCCTACTTGGAGCTTTACTTGAAGGTGGTGAACGAGGCCCTTAATATCACAGTAGTCTACATGCAATATGTAATTTGTAACAAATTCTCAGTAGTTTTATGACTATTTAAGCACGGGCGAACGACCTGCTCGTCTTGTCATTCTCGTCAATAATGCACTTACCTACTTATTTCTCGAGGTCCCTGTCCAGCGCTTCTAGGATCGTCGATGTATTCTATAGTACAGTCAGCGTCAAAAGTATCTAAGCATGAGTGTGTGTCCATAAAGCACTACACATTCAAAGTGACCATAAACTTGTATACAACAGACTTTTCACTGACTGGACTGCCTCGGTGGCGTAGTGGTACTACGGTACGATTGCAAAGCTGAGGTCTCGGGTTCGAATCCCGGGTCGGGCAAAGTGATATTGGATTTTTCTATTCGATATCTATTCGATTCTATGGCGATAGGCTCACCCCCTATCACATCGTGGGACGGAATATATAAGGCGAAACGTGGGTGTTCTGGTAGCACCTCTGCCTACCCCTTCTGGGAAAAAGGCGTGTGTTTATGTATGTAACAAACTTTTCAGATTGTTGTGAGCATCCAATGTTTAATATACCTGAGCATCTCTTCGCAGGTAACTAAGCATTGCAGGTGTCAAAATTAAGTTGACAAACACCTAGAGCAAACCTTATGCAAATGCATTTAGATTCATAATTGCCTAATATTAAAAAAATATATTTAAAAAAAATAACAAATCTAATTAGCTACATTTGATAACTTCAGTTGATCAGTTAATTGGGAATATTTGATTGTGCAGAAGTATTTCACAAACGATTGTGTAGATATATTTGACGTGTTGGATGTTAACAACTACATATATGAGCACTTTTGATTCGTAAATGTTTTGGTTATCTTAAGAGTGTAGATTTGAACACATGGAATGCGTGAATATATCTGATGCTGACTGTACGCTAGTAGCTAGCAGTACCCACCTGCACGATCTGATGGTCCAGCTCGGCCAGAGCGCGCAGCAGGTGCGCCGTGCGCGCGGCCCGCACGAACACGCCGCTGTGCGCCAGCCCCGCGCCCGCCGCGAACAGCATGCAGAACTCCGCGCGGGACCCGCACACGCTCGTGCCCAATGCGCAGCGGAGGGACTGGATCGCTGACGTACGCTCCGGACCCTGCGGGAGAAGGTATAGAGGTATTAATAATTATAAACACCTAAGCAAATCCGACCAGATGGCGGGACGGCTTGCACAAGAGGACCGGCAGCGACTGGATGCATAAAGCAGCAGGCCGGGCTCTGTGGCGTTCCTTGGAAGAGAGCTATGTCCAGCAGTGGACCACAACGGGCTGATGATGATGATGAGGATGAACCAAATCCGGCAAAAGAGGAAACAGCTCACATAATGACAAGTGATTGCTACCGGCTTTGGTCATGGACAAAACCTAGATCGTTTTCTTGACGGGCTTTTAAAATGAAAAAGAAAAGTAATAGGACGGTAAGAGTAAAGGGAATATTCGGCAATCTTAAGCATTATCGATTTTTTCTAACTGTATTGACACTTTTTAGCTTTCTTTAGGTTATTGCTGTTTAGTTTAGCTGTCTCGGTGCTATAGTCTTCATTTATATAACTGATTTAAACAGTATAATAACTCCTGAAAATATTATAAATTCATTTAAGTATACTCACGACATCAACTTCGCTGGGGTGGCAGAGATCAGCGCAGACAGTGAGCAGCGTCTGAACGCTCTCCCGCGCCTCTCCTGCCTTCTCGGCCCGGGATATGCACCCGCACAGGCATATGTAACTGAAACAAAAGTATCAAATTAATAAATACATCCAATAGTCAATAGAGAAATCCTCCACCTATGATAAGATGGCATCAAACATCAACACATTTCTTCACTCTTAAGCGCGCATACCAAAGCCGCCGGTCCGCCGGCATATGTCGGCGACATTTTGTCGGCGAGCTAGCCGGCGGCTTCGGTCATTGCAAGTCGGAAAACTTCGACGGCGACATGGCAGCGGCTCGACATAATTAGGAAAATGTAATGACGTTGACGAGCTCTGCACATGCGTTGTAGAAATGTTATGTCTGCGGGAAACATGTGCGGGCGCTTGCCGCCGACATGTTGCTTTTCTTATAGGCCGCCGGGTTGTGTCGCCGGGCCGGCGGGCTATATGACTCCATCGTAACACTATTCTTGCGTTGTATTAGACGTGTGATGTAAGGAGCCCCACCAACACTTTGACATCTTCTGGAGAACATAACAACATGACAACATCACCTGCTCATGGTGCTTCCTACAGTCAAAAGGACGACGCTCCAGCAATCGATAGTAACCATCGCAGAGATGGTTTCGCTAAATAACAGACTGATGGTTCGGGCAGCAGTGAAATCAATTTACCACCACCTTAAAGTTGGGCAACGAATCTCCATGCCTTTTAGTGTTGTAGATGTTCATGGGCGGCGAAGATCACTTACTATCAGGTGAACCGTATGTTGGTTTGCTCCCTATAACATGAAAAAAAAAATTACGCTGGACAAACCACCTGCCAATCATGCTGAGTATTAGCTAAACTCTATGATATTAGAAGCCCATACATTAAACCCGTGTGTAACAATGCAGTTATTATAGCTAAAGGTGATGCGTATCCAAAGCGATATACTCGTATTGTATTTCTATACCACGAAATTAGAATGTACACATTCGCATACCACACGAAATTTTATCTCGATTCGATTAAAAATTAAAAAAGATGTCCATAAAAACATGAATACATTAAATTTTAATCAAATGTATGTGTGTGATAAAGAATAACATTTCCGCGTACAAAGACGATTATGAAAGCGGCGCTCTCTCTGTTGTTATACTGGCACGTTGAGTTAAAGGCAAGCGTGCTTCGGTCTATTATTTAAAATTCATATTAGTAAAGTTGTTTTGTAGCATTTGGAAAAAAACACTTCACTTTAGGCACATTTTTTTAAAGTTCGAACTACGCTTTGTATAATAAATTGTTTTAAATACATTTTAATGATCACTCACAATGTATGAGAATTTTTCATCTGATTGCCAAATCCTAACCTCATAGATATTTCACAGTCAAAGAGATCACAAACAAAGAGTACTCAATACACATAAAAATAACAAGACATCGTTTGCTAAAACAAATTATTAAATAAATCAAACATACATTCATACTATACACAAACAAACAACCCACTTTTGTTCCGATATTAAATCTATCTCCCGAGAGATGGCCACTCGATTCCGACGAGGGGAAAGTGCGCAAACTTAAACATTGCATCCTAATCATATTTAAATTGAATGAAAACTTCCTCTTAACCGGACCGCTGGCAAATCCGAATGAAAAGCAAACAACACTTAGCGTTGGCTCCACACGAAAACAAACCCGCCGGGATTGGATTATGTTGTACCAACTCACGGCCCGCGGGCACACTCCAGTCCACTCCACAAATATCCAAACTCCAGATAGACGGCCTGCGCGTCACACACTACGCTCCCTGTACGTGCTCTCACAACACTCGCTCCTGAGCTCTCATCCACTACCTTCAGCTCGTCGCTCCACCGGCCCGCGCGTCACACACTACGCTCCCTGTACGTGCTCTCACTACACTCGCTCCTGAACTCTCATCCACTACCTTCAGCTCCTCGCTCCACCGACCCGCGCGTCACACACTACGCTCCCTGTACGTGCTCTCACAACACTCGCTCCTGAGCTCTCATCCACTACTTTCAGCTCGTCGCTCCACCGACCCGCGCGTCACACACTACGCTCCCTGTACGTGCTCTCACAACACTCGCTCCTGAGCTCTCATCCACTACCTTCAGCTCGTCGCTCCACCGGCCCGCGCGTCACATACTGTGCTCCCTGTACGTACTCTCACAACACCCGGTCCTGAGCTCTCATCCACTACCTTCAGCTCCTCGCTCCACAGGCCCGCGCGTCACACACTACGCTCCCTGTACGTGCTCTCACAACACTCGCTCCTGAACGCTCATCCACTACCTTCAGCTCTCGCTCCACCGGCCCGCGCGTCACATACTGTGCTCCCTGTACGTACTCTCACAACACCCGGTCCTGAGCTCTCATCCACTACTTTCAGCTCGTCGCTCCACCGACCCGCGCGTCACACACTACGCTCCCTGTACGTGCTCTCACAACACTCGCTCCTGAGCTCTCATCCACTACTTTCAGCTCGTCGCCCCACCGGCCCGCGCGTCACATACTGTGCTCCCTGTACGTACTCTCACAACACCCGGTCCTGAGCTCTCATCCACTACCTTCAGCTCCTCGCTCCACAGGCCCGCGCGTCACACACTACGCTCCCTGTACGTGCTCTCACAACACTCGCTCCTGAACGCTCATCCACTACCTTCAGCTCTCGCTCCACCGGCCCGCGCGTCACATACTGTGCTCCCTGTACGTACTCTCACAACACCCGGTCCTGAGCTCTCATCCACTACCTTCAGCTCCTCGCTCCACAGGCCCGCGCGTCACACACTACGCTCCCTGTACGTGCTCTCACAACACTCGCTCCTGAACTCTCATCCCCTACCTTCAGTTCGTGACAGCCCTATGTCTAAGATTTGCTTTGCACAAAATGTAAATTTTCTCTCGGGGTTTGTGGAGCGCAGTGTAAAGAGAAAAAGTAATAATTTGGCAAATGAAAAATCTCGCAGTGCAAGCATCTTCCGCGGCCCGCGCTGTGTTCAATTATATCTTATGTAAATATTTGCACCGATTGTACTCGAGTACAACAAGCTCAGCGGTTCCAAACTTTGCTTCCCAAATTGCTCACCTTAGGGAACGCATAAAATGTTAAACATGAATTTCACAATTTCCTATCACTATGTTACTTTCCAATACACAGTTCGAAACAGATGCAATACTATCTATGTACGGCTTCGAAATTTTAAACATTACGTAATTTTATCACTCCCAATATATATTTGAAATTATTTTATGTGAGTACATGCGGTTTGAAGTGAACAGAAACCACTTTTACTACTGATAACATTTTAATAGCAAATGTCGCCATCAAGTATCCCATCATTTTTCCGATAAAACCATCCCAAGCCCCTCGCTTTGAGAACCGCTGCCCCGCAGTCTCGGCGAGGGTTGTTACCGGTTCGTCGGCAGATTCACCACTTAATCTACAGTAAGCGGCGTAAGACGGGAAAATTGGACAGACGTCTGCTAAGATCTCACTCAGTGTTGAACCAACGGCCCCTTACTAAACCTTGGATATGCACGGATTATAGTGGTTTAATTATATTGGTAGTGTGCAATTGCTTTAAATAAAATTTGTTTTAATAATTACAAGTAATATTGGGGAAACATAAAAATATTGCAATGGGGCATCTGTATCATCATCGGTGAGATCTAATTGTAACACAGCGGTTTGCGGATTCCATAAAGTTTTGATTCGGCTTTAAGTATTTGTATATCAAAAAGTACATATATTTAATAAGATATAATATATAAAAATTTATCGTGATTTATTTGTGTGAAAACAAATTCACCCAATATAATTTATTCTACTCCTATTTCCTAATCAGAAACCATAATCATGAACAAACCTATTCTAAAACTACACCTACACCTTTATCTGCCCTAATGCGTGTCTATGCTATTCAAAAGAACATTTTTTACATATCCCTCCAAACCCTTTGAATTCCGACCAATTAAAATCGTAACACAACTGAATACTTCTATTATCAAACGCCACTATAAAAAGGCTGTTAAAAAACATGGCGCCGGCGGCACGCGAAGAATTTCAAATTTCGAACGAGCCATTCTCGTGTCGCTATTGGTTGGATGGCGCGGTGGTTTTATTTGCCGCTTTGTGATTGGTTGTTGAACTTTATACGTGGCTAGATAAAGGTGTATTTAAAAATGGAATTGTGTTTGTATGGTCAGTTGAGGGAAGACCTCCGAGCGACGTTCTGCGATAGTGTAATCTAAAATGTTTCTAGTTTCACAGATTTATATGCAATTTTAACTGACGCAGTTGGCCACATGTATATGAAATGTCTATAACACTGAATGTATACCAGATTAGCAAAATTGCCAAAAACGATTGACATTAGCAAGGCGGCCTGATGTATGCAAGCAAAACCTTTCTGTGACTTTTACCTTCGTAACGCCAAATACTTACACAGAACCTTAAAGTACTTCGGAAATATCGCTAGCTGCGAACCAGCCAACCTAGAAAAGCTGCTTATTGTTGGAAAGTTGGAGTGGAAAAGACCACTAGGACGAACTCCAAAACGATGGGTGGATTAGGTTGACAATACGCTTAAGATCAATGCAGCATCTTAAGATTAATGCAGCACTGTACCAGGCAGAAGACCGAAGCTGGTGGAAAGAAGTCATTAAGATAATTGACAGTCACGATCCTCAATGATGACGGACCGACTGCAGAGAGAGAGAACGCCAAATACAAAATTTTTAAGCACAATATTGATCATTGTTACATAACACCTTTTATAATCTCTTGTACTCATAAATAGTTACATTTATAAACATCCCACGCTCAAAAAAGCACCATAAGTAATCACAGATATAAATACCCCACTAAAAAGCTAGTAAAAAGCAAAATACCATTTGAATATAAAAAGAAACAAAACATTCACAGAGTGTACTATGAATTTATAACGCGTCACGAGTGTAGTGATTTCATATTATTTTCATAAATTATACTTCGGATACAGGGTGTTACTAAATTCTTCATTCTAGTATTTCGGTGTGATTTTTAATTATTAAAGATCTCAACATGTTGAAAGCGGCCTGTATGCAGTAAAAATCTCTCTCTCTCCCTTCAGGGACAGGAAAATTCCACTGCTGAACATAGGATTAGCAAGTTGAAGTGGCAGTGGGCCGGGCACATAGCGCGAAGAACTGATGGCTGTTGGGGTCAAATGTTCTGGAGTGGAGGCCACGTGCAAGTAAAAAAATCAATAAAATAAATTATCTGATGGAAAGTAGTTACCGTGACCCCTGACCATTCGCAGTAATCAGATACTCGTAGGTGTGTACTCGGTATACACTTTAGAGAATGAAGAATGGAATTAAACAGGTTGGCAAAAATGTTATTTCAAAAATGTTTTCTGTAATAAGATAGACTATATAGAACACGAATGTGCCACTTGAAATATAGTACCAAAATATAATTTAATTTGCAAACGCACTGCATAAAAACTAACATAAATTAATGTACATCAATTTTTCCACACTCCAAAAATATTTAAAAAATCATGCTTTTAAGGTTATCCCATATATTCCGCGCACCCTGTATAACGGTACGCTTGGCGCCGATGATTCATTGCGAGCGCGGTGCGGGCCAATCACGGCGCGTTCTAAATACGAACACGCTAATGGAAAGGCGCGCTTACGAGATGCGCCTGCGCATCCGCGTGGACGGTGTTGCCAGGTTTAGTGTTAACGAGGAGTATTGTGGAAATTATGGGAATATTTTTTTCTCAGCGATTTCTTATAATTGTAAATGGGAATGATAATTTTAAGTAATGTGGTTTGTAAGTAATTTTCATTGCAAAACCAAAAAGTCTAATTCAGCAGCCAATACATAATGAAACGGTATCAACGATGGATTGCAGGCAACATCTCTTTATAGTTACTTGATTCATATTATATGCTTTATTTATTATTTTAAAATCTAAAATTATTATTATAAAGTTTTATTTCAATGAAATGCAAAAATGTCTCGTGGCCACATGACAAGCATTAAATTACTCTAGATATATACTCTATACTCTTATAATAGTTGGTACCTGATTTTTTAAATATGACATTTCTTTCTTTTGCGAACAAATCAACTTATTTTATTATCATTTCCACATATCAATTTCATAAATTGCACAAATTATAAAATCCGGTGGGTAATTCACGTCACGCATCTGGCAACACATGAAGAAAGCACTCAGCGCACGGAACAATTTATGGCTCCTTTAAAATGTTTTCGTTCTTAATTTCAGTTAGATAAAGTGGGCCGCGCGTGTTTCGGCGCCTTTGGCGGTGATGCGCGCGTCAAACGTGCGGCGCTTTGACAATCAGAACACCAGTGTATGTTGAACTGTCTGAATTTTAAGGATATGTCCTAAAGATATTATTTAGTAAAATTATTGGACGACAGTTTTAACAGTAGTTGCGATTTAAATTGAAATTTACTATAAATTAAAGCCGTCTATAATATTTCATTTTACAAAAAAATCTTCGAATGCTAGTTATGAACTTGCATAATTTAACAATTACAATTTAACATTTACCTAAAAATAATTATATTCTCCATCAGGCTATATACGAAGTAACCATTTGTTTCAAGTTGTCTAACAGCATTTATAATATCTATTCTTAACTTAATTGTAAATTGACTTCCGAAAATTCCCTAAAATATTAAGTACCTACTTAAAAAATGTAAATTCATATAAATCTTAATTTTCAATCTCAAACAATTCTAAACTTCTACATCACCACATCTCACCACAACCAAAACCCAGTGATGAACTCAAGGGGTCAGCACAAACTGGCCAACACAAGCATCCGAAGCGCCCGCGGAACTTTAATTCAGTATTAACAATTTATTTTAATTGATCCCGCGGTAATGGAAGGAAGACGTGTATGTTTTGACGCGTCACGCGCGGCCGTTTTGTTTACGGACAGGATGTGGCGGGATCGGTTTTCGACCACCTCGTTGGTGAAAGAGGAACTTCGACGGATATATTCCATATTTTTATCACATGATTCAATAATAATTTACAAATTGTGGTGAACCAGCACTAAGTATGACAGTATAGCATATTCCAGGATCATTGAGTGGGTGGTAGAATAAAAAAATATCTAAATCTAAACAAATAAATAAATACACCCAACAGTCACATGTCTTGACCCCACACTAAGATCGAATCTTGTATCGTGGGTATCAGAAACTACGAGAGACTTTTCGGTCTCACAAAAATATTTGCGGTGCACAAAAATTTTTGCCTTGGTCCGCACCAAGACAAAAGATCGAACCCACGGCCTCTTGTTTTACAGTCGGTGTCTAGCCAACTGCGAAACGGAGGCTGACTGAAATTCTATTGAACATTTTTACAAATTCAATAAATTATTTTTCTTTCATTTTCATTTCATATAGTTTGAAAAGGAAAGAATTATTTCTAAACAGGATAAGGACTTCAATGTACCTGTCGATGAGCTCAGTTCAGTCTAGATTAAGTATTCAAAAAAGAGATTTTTATATCGACCGACCGCAATATTTATCGACCTGATCGAACCCGGGTATACAATAATACACAGGTGAACTAACATACATTTTTTTATAGCATATATCCGGCAAACGAGCAAACAGGTCACCTGATGGTGATCACTGCCGCCAATGGACATCCACAACACTGGATCATGGATGTATTGTCAGACCATCAGATCAAAGAGGATTTACATACATAAACTCACGCCTTTTTCCCAGAAGGGATAGGCCGAGGTGCAAACAGGACACCCACGTTCCGCCGTGTATTTTCCCGCCCACGATGTGATAGGAGGCGAAGCCTATCGACATTACGGGCACAAATTCCTGACGCCAGGCTTACAATGAACAGAAAAATCCAATATCACTTCGCCCGATCGGGGATTCGAACCGGAGACCTCAGCTTTGCAATTATACCGTAGTACAACTACGCCACCGAGGCAGTCACATATTAAAAGCAATAATCTTGGTCACCATGACGAGTGTAATTATGTCCGATGGTCGCCAGCCGAAATATGTTACCCTTACCATTGACAACAATACAGACACTTTGTCGTGCCGTAATAAAATATACATACAGGGCATATCAAGACTGCTACCGAAAACGAAGCCAGGTAGTAGTTTTAGTGACTTTAGACACAATGCAATTATATTTTTTGCAAAAAAAAAGCAATACACATTTTCCTAAAAAAAAATAATATATACCCTTTTATTTATAAAGACTTTATAGTACACAAGGCATTAAATTACAATTGTAGCAAAAACTATGGACTTACCACCCAAACACAATGATATTTAAAACATTACAAAAAAAATCGTCGCGTTTTTTTTTAAATTTTGCTGCATCGTGTCTGTAGTCACTAAAACTACCACCTGGCTTCGTTTTCGATAGCAGTCTTTATATACACTGTATATCTAACAAAACTCACACAAATCTCACGCCTATAGTACAAGTTAAACCTAATAAAACCATAAACATAAGTAAACATAACATTGCGCAACAGGTGCGGGGGCAGTTAAATTTAACTCAACTATAAATGGACCGCGCCATTAACCAAACGAGGCGCCGCCGTTTTATTAACCCAAGAGATCTCTAATCACGTGTTACTGGCGGTTAATGGAGGGAGAAATTATATTAATGACAAAAATCCATATTTTAATTTAAAAAAAACTCAATGTCAAAGAATACCTAGACAAGGCCAGTGGGCCTAGATTTCTAGAATTTCTTAATATAATTTAGGCGAGTATTCAGAGAGATCTTTTTTAATTCATTGGGTCCCAAGTCCAATATTCTTTTATGAGTTTCTAGTTTTGAAAAATGTTCTTGCCCATGAATGGAATTTGTACCCATAATAGCGATTACTTTTGCGTTATCTCATTTGGGGTAGAAATTTACTCGGCCACCTATCGGCGAAACTTTCATAGCCCTCGCCCTGATGAAACCAACACCACTAGTTTAGCTTACCACAAAATATTCATCTGTAACAATTATTCTCTATTTAAAACCTTCTTATTAAAAAAAAAATCAAAACGTATCCCCGTATTAGCAATAACAAAACGTATCCCCGCAACATACCCCAGACACATTAAGACATAATTTTTTACACTAATAAAACGCAAAATATATTCAAATGTTCATACAATACAACACGCCCCTCTATAAAACAGCATTAACAAAACGTGCAATGGAATCGCTATGGGGACTCGGCATAATGTATGCACAGTTGGAGAATTAACTTATTATAGTTGATTGAATGAGAACGAATTGAGTGAAAGAATATTGTTTTATTTGGAGCTTTGGGGCGATGAATGAAAAACATTTTCGAGTGTTCATTAATCAATTTAAGACGTGCAAACAGGTCGCTTGATAGTTAGCATAATGCTTTCTCATTAATCTTTATTATTCACTTATATTTATGAACAAGACTTATTGGTGGTAAATGGTCATCATCGTCCCTTAAATGTCCTCAATATCTGATAAACGCCAGCTTTTCCATCGACAGCAGCTATCTCTTCACCAATCGATACAAGACATCCAAGCTAACATTGACGTCTGCATTCTGCGACTATGTGGTCAGTAGTGCGGTCGAGCCGACACTTATTTTATTTCAAAAGCGTTTTCCCACACTAGGATTGCATCCCGTATCGTGGTCGTATTCACAAACACCTACCCCGAAAAACATAGATATTTGGCCTGCAAGGGCAATTCAAATACTCATACTATAATATGGGTAAACAACTAAAACAAGGCCTCACAAGTGTTGAATATTTCTTTCTTTTCGCCAGGTATTATCTTAGACTAATCGTTATCAGGGCTCTTTCTAGCTACATTTAACTAATTTTTAGTCTTAATGCTGACTTAGGATTTCTAAGGACCCTTACACGCGCAAATATGCAATCGAGCCAGGATGGAAGGCCAAACTGTCAGAACGAAATTTGGAAAAAAAAATCCAAATTACAAAAAAATATATTCAAAAAACAAACCTACACCCACACGCATGTAACCCTCGTAACGCCGGGCGGAGCCGGGTAATCCCGCTAAGTGATTCCCGAGTAAGTAATGCTTTGATGAATGAAATTAAATCGCACAAACAAGTGCGCGCGGGCCCCGTCGCGGACGAGCCGAATGACGGCTAGTGACGTCACAACACACTATCGATAAGTTTTAGGCTCTTTGACTTTTACAATTGTATTGTATTGTATAGGCCCATATACGACCCACTGCAGGGCACGGGCCTCCTCTACAATCGAGAGTACGATTGAGAGTGGTTAGGCCATATAGTCCACCACGCTGGCCCAGTGCGGGTTGGCAGACTTTTACCTACCATACCATAAAAATTTATACAAATCGCTATGGTATGCAGGTTTCCTCACGATGTTTTCCTTAACCGTTATAGTGCGTGGTGATTGACTATCAAAGTGACTTTTACAAAGTTGGTAAATATTATCGTGCTATAAACGTATTACTAGCGATCATCATCTCTAAGAGCAGCGTAGGTGGTCAGACGACCTGGTAAAGGTCGCGGGACGGCGCTGGATGCAAGCTGCCTCCAACAGGTAACTTTGAAAATCATTGGGAGAGGCCTATGTTGAGCAGTGGACCTTTGGCTGATGAATGAATGAAAGGTGTTACGCAACTAGGCCCTTTTGTCACTTTTCTTTTTTACACTGGCAATGCTTAGGTATCAATGTACACATGTAACTTTAATAACTCAAAGAAATGGCATCTAAGACTTCGGACTTGTCAGTTGATTACTTAACAATTAAACTATATGTTACTATTAACAGTTTTATCAACTCATTACATCCAAGTTTTCATACTTCGTCATATAACTCGAAACCAAAAAGTTAAAAACAAAATCTAATCGCCAGTCTTCAAGAATGACAAAAAATTTAACAGCCCTCAAATCTTGAGTTCATACTATTTCAGACCTTATATGTCCCTATAACAAAACACTAAGGTCAAATATTGGAATCAACTCAAGTAATTTACTGATTAAAAAACATATCGATACCAATCACAATTCACACTACACCCAATCCTTAACATTCGCCAAAAAGAACATCGCGTTACGACATGTGCGCGACAATCTGTCGTTGTAAAGCGAGCTCTCTCGACAATCTACCCTCTCTTTTTAGCTAGTGCATTGTAATATATTGCATCCCTCTCCCCCGCCCCATGTTTCCACCCCGCTACACCCTGTCTGCAGTACTCAACGCACTGATAATAGGCGGAATCTATTGGATTTCGCCTTGTCCAATACTATTATTTGCAATGTGCGAAGTGGCGTATAATGTTGGGCGACGACAAAAAAACTACGTACAGAGCTAAAAAATCAATATTTTAATTGTTGAAAACATTGATAAATAATTTACTTTTTTGCCTCGTTGGCGTAGTTGTACTACGGTACGATTACAAAGCTGAGGTCTCGGGTTCGAATCTCGGGCCGGACAAAATGATATTGGATTTTTCTATTTATTATCAGCCCGGAGTCAGGAATTTGTGCCCGATATGGCGAAAGCCTCGACTCTAAAACATAGTGGGACGTGGGATACACAAGGCGGCACATGGGTGACCTGGTTTCACCTCTGCCTACCCCTTGGGATAAAGGCGTGACGTTATGTATGTATTTTCATGTTTTAATGGATTGGTCTAGCAACGAGCAACGTGACGGCAAGCAATTATATCTAACACTTGAACCGCAGGTGCGTTGCTTTTCAAAATAAAAAGCGAAACAAAATTGGGATTGGACCTCCGGCCATTTCACTCACCGTACGAAACAGATCGGTATTCTGGCAGATAGACAGAGTAACACCTACCAAATATTCCAAAGAAACTACATTGTGACTCTACCGCTTTCAAAATAGCATTGCCGGATGCCCAATACTCCTTTCCTCTTCCCTCCAAATTGGGCCGGCAACACTTCCATGATCCAGCGCTGTGGATGATCTTGGGCGGCAGTGATCACTTACCATCAGGTGACCTGTTTGCTCGTTTGCCGGACTTATGCAATAAAAAACTATCCACAACACCAAAGGAACATTATGTTTAAGGAAAACGTACTTGTTTTCATCAGAACAATTCTCAACCCCTCTAATACTTTCCCATCTCAGATTCGAACCAACACCCAACCATGGCAATGCATAATAAATCAAACTCTGTAAAATTTGCATTAATCTGTTAAAATCACATGCAGTTCCCTATTCAGACGGGGGCAATCTGGCGGGCATTTCACCCCCAATTGAAGACGCAAATGGTGTACATCCCACGCCGAGAGTCGAACCCGGGTGTGATCGACACCTGGACGCTCTCACGGCACTTAGCGTCAGTCTTCACGTTGGCAGCTCGGGGTGACGTGTTTTGGTTTAAAACTTCTAAGTTCTTGGTGATACTTTAGTTGTATCAGACGAGAAATTTTACATGGTATTTTTTTTTTTTTTTCGTCCGAATCATACATATAGTTAATCATACCTATAATTTAAATTATAGTTTGATGACAATCTAGATACTCTGATAGAAATGATGGAATAAAAACCAAAATATCAAAATTCAACAAACACAAATTAATTTAAAACAGTAATCGAACCCAGTGCCCTCACATCAACGCTTCTAAAGTATGATGTACAAGTGTTATAGCCCACAATCTAGCACAACAGCGCAGCGGGCGACGCCGCGGGGCGTCCATATAGACGTCGCTCGTAGTATGCGCGTCTTAATTGATTTGATTTATTGTGTAGTAAACTATACACAACAGGGAGTTCATGTGGATTAACTGACCACTGCAGTAGGTTTGATTCTAAATTTGCGCAGTTAATACTGTGAATATTTTTTTAGTCTGGAAATCTAACAAACGGCTTAACAAATGGTAAATGATTACCGCCACCCATGAGCATTAATTATACATACATACATACATAAACTCACGCTGTTTTCCCAGAAGGGGTAGGCAGTGGTGCTACCAGGACACCCACTTTTCGCCTTATATGTTCCGTCCCACGATGTGATAGAAGGCGGGCCTATCGCTATATCGGGCACAAATTCCTGTGTGTGTGTCTAAGTAATTAACAAAATGGGTATAATTTACTATGAAAAAAGCATACAAATAATCCATGTACTTAGAAAGCACAAAGCCAAACTGCAATACATATCTCAATCGTATAGATTTCGCCCACACATGTCATAGAAAGTTGTCCAAATTTTTTTGTTAAATTCCCCCGACACTGTATCATGCCCGTGACACATCACGAGCCGCGCCGGGGATTGAACCCGCTCCCGTGGGGCTACAACAAAACCACATTTGCGCCACGCGACCTTAATTTCGATGTCCGCTTTATTTAATTATTGGTGATCGGTTACGGTCTCCAAATTATTTTTAATGCACATAAGTTTCAAATAGTTTTGTATGAAAGGGACTGGAAGGCAAAAAAGAGGTAGCGGGTTCGATCCCAAAGACCTCGCACTATTTAATTTCCGAAGTGTTCCATAAAATTCCTTACTAATTATTATCGCTAACATGAAGTGCTGTTTCATAACCAACTTAATAAGGATATAATTATTGTTTAAACACAAATATCAAGAAAAACATCTCGAGAAATCCACCGTTGATAGCAAGAGTTTGTAGAGTTGATAGCTGGCGTCTTTTTACACAAACATATTATGCTTGGGATCGAACCCGAGACCTTTCATTTCACAGCCTCCGACGAACCACACAACTGACACCTTCACAAACATATCAAGACTCTTCAAAAGAGCTCACATCACACACCAACCCTTAAAACATCACCGGGGTACGAACCTACACTTTGCGTTAATATTCTTATTACTCCGCGCATATGGCGTCGGAGCGTATTCAATTATATTAATAAAATCATTGTGCAATGATCCGTCAGATGCAATCGCGTGAGTGTGGGGATGGCTTTTTTTGCCGGCCTGTGTAGTTTGTGACGGGGCAAATCATGATTTCGGAAATTAAGAAAAATATTTTGTGACTACGTCGCGGCCAACGCTTGAGTTAAATAAGGTACCTATTTGAAACCTTTTGATACAATGGTACTGTAAATAAATAATTTGCTTAAACCACCAGTAGATATTCATACATAAACTCAAGCATTTGTCCCAGAAGAGGTAGGCAAAGGTGCTGCTACTACCAGGAGACCTACGGTTCGCGTCAAGTGTTCCATCCCAGTACATGATACGGGGTGACTTTTCGCCATATCGGGGACAAATTTCTGACTTTGGGCTGATAATATTAATAAAAAAATTCAAACCCGAGACCTCAGCATTGTTACCTTAACGTACTACAAAATATATGCTACCGAGGCAATACATTCTGCACTGAAATATATCTATGTGCCGAGCATATCAGAATCTACTAGAGACAATTTGGATTCACAAAGCACTGAAGGTGTCAGAAAACGTCATATCCATTTCAAAGCCTCCACAGGGCAGTTAGGAAGAAGCCAATTGTGAAACGTGACACCTCAGGATCGAATCAAATATAAGCTTATGGCCTTGTGGATCTAAAATGCTTAACAATTTCGGATACTCACGACATCCATCCATCCCTCCATCCATCCATCAGCCAAAGGAAGTCCACTGCTGAACATAGGCCTCTCCTAATGATTTCCACAGTGATCTGTTGGAGGCAGTCTGCATCTAGCGACGTCCCGCCACCTTTCCCAGGTCATCTGACCACCTCGCGCCGCGCTTTCTACGTGGTCTCCATTCGAGAACTTTCTGGCCCCATCGGCCATCAGTTCACCGCGCTATCTGCCCCTCATGACATAAGTCTTGTAATTTAATTTAAAGTGCGAAATAGGTGTGTCACTTTTAAATATGACTAAGCCAAGAAATCCTGTATATTATGGTTAAATTAAACTTTATTACTTGCAAAAAAAAGGCAAAATTATGACCAAAAAAACCACATAAACGGCCACGCGTCACGGTCGTGCGGTAACCTCAAGGGCCCACATTCGATGCCCGGCCGCGTCCCTAAGGCCCTATACACACCGCACGTGTCTTGTAAATTCATAGCAATAATATTTTGAAAACCTTCTCATTCAATTTCATCCTTATTACATGAAAAATAAAGTTGAAATTTGGATAGACGCGGTTTTTCTAATGTTTTGTACATATAGTAATAGATTTTCAACCTTATTGTGAACAGAGTAAGATTGTTAATTCTGTGTATGTATTTTTTTTTGGATTATGGATTGTCACGTGTCGCATAATTGGTGGAATTTGTGTTAGAAGTAATTTAATTATCTAATGACATACACCGGATCCCACAGTGGCAACCCCGATGGATTACAAAAGGGGTAGGCAGGGGTACGTCATACGAGTAAATCGACCCATCGGTGGAATTTCTTTCCCATGACATTATACATGGCCGGAAAAATCACCGGAATGGTTACTAATCATGTCTAAACCTATTTTCTCAAAGAAAAGAAAATCTGAAATTTTAGGGTCGACTGGAAAATAATGACTCAGACATTGAATCTACCTATATAAACATATTTTTATGAATTGTAAATAAATAAATAAAATCTCAAATCCAAAAATGAATGAATTGCCTAGCACTTCATTTTCGTTTACACTTAAAACTTACTTCGACCATAGCCATAACCTACCATTAACAATTTCTTAAAATGATTGAATACCTAGACAATATTTTCAGAACTTGACATTTCCCACTAAACTGCCACACATTTTCTTGGTTAAGATCGAATATCACACCTTTCTATACGCCATAGGGCCATTCGACTAAAATTTAAAACCAAAACCTATCCTAGAAAAACGTGTATGTAATAAAGAAAACAATAAAAATATTTGCCTAATTATTATGTCCTACGAGTATTACTGCTAAACACAACCTTAAATTTTCCGACTCCAAAAGTCACACATTCATCTACCCAGGAATCGTCGCACTGCTCTTTCCGATACATCATCTATAAATTCTAATTACAGTAGAGTTCTAAACCAAAACCTATCCCAAAAATACCCAAAAACAGCAAATTCATAATGGTTTCTTAGATTTACGCAAATATATGAATCACGTGCCCACGAAAACTATAAAGTGATCTAAACGTCGGGAAATTAAAAAAAGGTAAATATTAAATCAAATTCGCGATAAAATTCGTAAGAATTCGTTTTATTTCAACAGCAAATTCGTACCAAACAAAAATTGGAATATTAACCCCGGGTGAAATACAAACACATCTAAACTACATTTTAATTCACCGAGTATCGCAGCTCATACACAAACACGATTCCGATATTTTTATCAATTTTGTTCACTTAAATAGGAGAGCGTTTATGGAGCGTATTTTTAAACGCTTGAAACGGCGTGTAAGTTTAGTATTTACGAAGGTAGTATTTCAGGTTTATGTAAATGATGAAAACAATAAAAATAATTACCCCATTTTTCCTGTCCTTTAATATTACTAAGCACGACATATTTTCCGAATCCACAAATCACATAAAATATTTCTATCTACAAATCGAAGTCAGAAATCTAAATCAAATTCTACTCTAAAATTCTAGTTTCTCCCATAATAACATTCGTACGAAACAAACATTGTAACTGGAACCCCGGGTCCCATACAAAAACACATCTAAATGACATTTTAATTCACCGTACTGTGAGGACAACACAAACATGATCCCGATGTGTTCATCAATTTTATTCACATACGAGTATGCGGTAGCTTTAGAAGACCGTTTAAGCGTGTTTTTAAACGCTAAAGACGGCGCGTATGTTAAGAGCTTACGAAGTATTGCCCTTTGGGTAAATGATTAATGAAAACAATAAAAATATTTGCCCAATTATTTACGACTAAGTACGACCTCATATTTTCCGACTCCAAAAGTCACACATCTTATTTATCTGCACAGGCATCATCGCACTATACTTTCTGATACACGATCTGCAAATCCCAAAAATATCCAAAAAGCACATTCGTACAAAACAAACATTGTAATGCTAACCCCGGGTGCCATACGAAAACATAATATCTAAATGACATTTTAATTCACCGTACAGAGAGGACAACACAAACATGATCCCGATGTGTTCATCAATTTTATTCACATGTGCGGTGGCTTTAGGGTAAGTGTAAGGAGAGCGTTTTTTTTATTTGGCGTGTTTTTAAACGCTATTGAAAGCGTGTAAACATAAGAATGTATAATCTAAATTGCTTTCAATATTCCGACCGGTGCCAAGGTTCGGTATTCTGTTAAACTTTTGCAATCCGGCGGGCGTTGGCCAAATTTTATTTACAAAAAACAGTGCTAGAGAAATTACGCAAATGTTATGAATATATAAAATAACAAATTAATATTATTGAACGTATTCAATATAAAATCCCCACAGCCTTTAACTACATTAAGATGGCCGCAAAATGTACGTCGACACAATATATTTTATTATAATATTCATAACTTTCACAATAGGTACATATAGAAAAATACCGTCTACAACGAAAAAAATACTTTTTGTAATTTATTTTCTTACAATAAACGGAGCGTTTTAAAAAACGCCGCCTATGTAGACACCCTAAACCAAAGTATCCACTAACCGTCACCTGCCATTAAACCGAGCGCGCATCATTGACGGGGCACAAATTGTGCGCCACCCCTGCTGGTCACCCCTTCGAATCCGGGGGTGTTATTCAATAAACATTGTCTCTTAAGAGATAAAAAATGACAGATGGAGTGCATGCACCGTGGATCATGGTATGAGTGCTTTAAATAAAGATATATGAAGAGGGCCTTTTATTTAAATATTAAAAAATAAGGGCGGGTTTTTCCATAGTCTGATAAAAGTTATTCTTTAAATTAGTATTAAAGTGACTGAATTTTAAGGACCATAATTAGAAAATTCTAAGAATACAAGTGTCATTTTCAAATTGGTTAGGTTGGATTTTATACGACAGTTTTTTTTTAATTTAAATATTGAACAATCCGCCGTTAACATAAAGAAGCCCTAGGTCAAAAAAGCAAATGTTTTTTACAAAGAAAACCATCGTAAAGAAACGTGCACACTATAAAGATTTTTATAATAATTTCTATGGTAATATATGCAGTCCGCCAACTAGCTCTGTGACAGCATATTAAACTGTGGCCTAAGCCTTCGCTATCGTAGAGGAATCCAATGCTTCTTATTCCCCTATCAGGGTATAACACATAGGAGTGAAACTTAACTGAACGATCTCGTATGCTTTCAATGTTATAGGTCCCGAATTTGCTTTCAGAACACTTATTTGTGACTGCAAAATTACATACATGCATAAACTCACGCCTTTTTCCCAAAAGGGGTAGCCTGAGGTGAAACCAGGACATCCACGTTTCGCCTTGTATTTTTCGTCCCACGATGTGATAAGAGGCGAGCCTATCGCCAGATCAAACACAAATTCCTGACTCTGGGCCGATAATAAATAGAAAAATCCAATATCACATTGCCCACCCCCCGGGGCGCTGAGGTCAGAGACCTCAGCTTTGCAATCATACCGTATTACAACTGCGCCACCGAGGCAGTCTCAAAATTACTAGTAGTTACTAGATGATTATGACTTGTTTCAATGCTGAAGAGAAACAACGTAAGGATAACGATATTTCTCCACGAAAATTGAAGTGATACACAAAATTTGACCGCATAAGATCACCTTTAAAAATATATGGCTAATATAGCAGACTGACATATATGGACTGATACAAAAATACCCTATATTTGGGATTCAAATCCACTTAAGTTGAAAGCCAGTTGCATTTACACGTCACCAAAAGATCTTCACGTTATGCATAACAAGTAATGTTTGTAAAATTTAATACCTTGTGTCTACATAAAGTACGAATTGAATAATAATGTTTGTGAACGCTAATCGAAATTTTTAATAAATTTAAAATGTCCTCTTGTTAAGGACTTGGCGTGGTCCGACACACAGCGATTTTAAAAAAAATTAAACGTAAAATTACAAAAAGAGACCGATTGCAATAAAGACGTAACTACTTTTTATGCAAATCGTCGAAAGAGAATAAATTTATGATGATTTATGCGTTTAAAATGCGTTGTTACTCTCTCTCTATTCGTTGCGTCTTCTCTATTGCGTTGTCACTCTCTATTCTCATTTTCATGTTGTAAATCACACATGGGCCAACCCAATCATTATGCCTTAGTATATAAACAGCGATCCATAAAGTGCGTTAACCAAGCATTCTTACAAAATTTTATTTGCTCAATGATATTCTAATTCTATTCTAAAGATTATTAGAACGTGCGTTTTTCCCTCTCCTTCTACATACAGTTTTACGTACCTACCTAGAATTTGTAAGTATTTACGGGTCCTGATTGTTCGCACTCTGTAGATCTGTACGCTCTTTTAGGACACCAAAGTAAAACCAATTATTACAAGAAACATCATCAAGCTAAAAACCCGCTCCGCTTATAAAACCGCTGACAGTGAGCACACACGCGCGGGGGGCGAGCTCACGCCACGGGACACTGGCCGTTTTCATTTTCAAATTAACGGCGACTTTTTAATTTCGGAATTGGTGGGCGGAGCGTCCCGATTGGACGCGCGGCGACATGCTGTCTAATTATAAAGCGGCTCATTGGCTTTCTGCCATTATTAATGGGGGGATTCTATTTTCAAATTTCAAGAGATTTATTCCATTGTCCGCGGAACGTTGATTGAGACGTTCGGTTGTGTTTACACGCTCGTTGTGGGACCACCAATTAATTGCATGTCATTTATCGTACGATACAAGTCGTTATTCAATGGAGCCAAATATCAACGGTACTACATGTCATTAGATCTCTTTTCCAGTCGCAAGATTAAGTAACTATACTGCGACCGCTGGTAAATACCTTTCCGTTAAGAATAAGTCAATTAGGGCGTTTCGAAGCCTCTCTTTAAAAATCTGGACCAAGGTAGGTTTACTTTTAAGTAAATGATAAAATTTTACTCTAGCTCATTATAGCCGTGATGGAAAGACGAGTTTTCTTAAATTTTTCAACAAGTGAAATTGGTAGAAAATCTCAGTTCGTCTGAATAGCAGACACAGTACACAATGATATAATAGAAAACTAACAGAGACCCTAGCAAGCGCAGCGGTTTCAAGCACAGGCATAATTGTGTCAATCCATCGCTAGCCGGATGCAACTCTACTCCAATTGCGCTAAAAATAACAAAATGTTTTTTGTTGTAAATCGCATCACAAAAATCCAATCAATTTGCAAGCACTGCGATCGGGCCTACGCACTAACAAGCACTCGGAATCACTCGGAATCGAATTAAGCACTCAACGCTATTTTCCCTTTGTGAGGCCCTTGTAATGTAGTTATGTACTCGATACGGCTCAAGATGGTCCAAATCACTACCGAGGGCTTCGATTTGCCACTTTCGGATCAATTAGAACCTTACATGTAGCATAAAGTATTGTTAGGTCGTAAAAAGTGTTGAAAACGAGGGTAGTAACGAGTGTAAGGACTTTCAATATGCCATATCCTTTTTATGCCATCGAATTTATGGTCTAATTATTTGGAAGCTGTTGATTTCGATAATATTAAAACATTGATCGATGGAAACCAGAGAATATTAAATATAGTACAGAAATTGGCGATATTTGTAGTAGATTCACAGGAAATTGATCTGATATGAGCTTAATAACATACGTGTTAATGGTACGCCATTTTCTTGCTTCTGCGATCCAAAGATGATTCGTTTCCTGAAGATATTGCGTCTATGCCAACTTATGTTGTAGGTATTCTTGGACTTCGAGTCTCATACCCTCATCAGGTAAATAGGTTACTCGTTATTTAAACTAGTCGTACTAAATTACTGGTGGCAGTGCATTCCAGGCAGATAGAATTATCAAGCTGACAGTCCTGCTCGAAATGGAATATACACAGGCTGAAACCAAAATGCGACGCCCTTGTCACTCCAACTGGTTTTCCACCTCCAAGTTCGATGATTCCTACCAAAGTAGACACGACACCACCAGCAAAACTAGCTTCGACATATTCAGCGCAACAAAACCCATAAAACTCCGGTTCATTTGACAAATCACATTCCGGCAGATTTAATTCACTAACGTTGCGTACCTTCTGTTGCCAAAAACATCACCCTTCAGCCCTTAAACCGATAAATCTGGAGTGAATCGATAATGGAACATAATCTGGCCAATATAGTTGTCGTGGGCCCCTCGCATCACGCGAATTAACAATTGTCAGGGGACTGCTGTTTGTGTGGGGGCATTAAATGTAAATCAATGAGCGAAATGCAAGTACACGTAAGAGATAATCTCGTAGTGCCTCTGAGAATTCTCTCTCTCTCTCTCTCTCTCTTTTAAGCAAATGATTCTAAACAACATGGGCTGTCCCTCGTGGAAAGTATTTCGAAACATTACCTTCTTTATATTAAAAACATGTACTGATGAAGGAAAACATCAGTAGGGCATATGCATATTGAAGTGACAAAACAATTTAAATGTTTAAAATTCCTTTAATCTACACTTGGCTAGATTTGTGGACTAAAGCCGAACACCTCCCCACCGTACAAGACATTTGTGCTCAGCAGTACGGTTTTTTTAATCAGACTTAATAGTAAGAATATATCAAATGTAAATTTCTAATTTGAAGGCGACCATAAGGATCTACGGTCCATAGATTAGATTTTGGTCAAATCTAAATAATGGAGTGGAATGGAATGATGAAATGGTGTCTATGATCGATTTTTTTTATTGCGATGAGTACCAAGACGAGCGTGCTATTGGCCTGATGGTAAACGTTACCACCGCTCACAGATAGTACAGATAGTAGCAAAACCATCTAACACCATGAATTACAAAGCAAGGCTTGGCATTCCACAGCGCTCGCCATCCTGAGACATTGGATGTTAAGTCTCATTATGTCCAGTAGTTACTATGGCTATAATATCCTTCAAACAGAAACACAGCTTACTTACACTGGATTTATAAGTCCCACAGCTAAAATTCTCCATGTACATCACTGGACCTAAAAATCAATTTCCTTTGCCTCTCTAAAGAGTAAAAGTACTCCCAATCAACTCATTCAACATACGTACGCGCACATATGTGGACAATGGGGACACATGCGACATCGCCATTCACCCGAGCAGTGTGTGCGCTTGTTTACGTACGCGACAATGGAGCTAGTCGACTGAGGATAAATAAATATCGCGCCACGTTATTGGGATTATTTTAATTGATGCTGGCTTCTAATTGGCAGACAGTTTTTTACATATATTGTTATTGGTTTGTTATCTTTACAGTCATTAAGTGAGAAAGCTTGGGCTTGCTAGATCGGCATAGCACTAGCCGCTACGGTTTTAGGTAATATCAACCAGAAGAAGTGAAGTGACATTGCTGAAGACCCAAAAATTCTTACAACTAACTTACTACTAAAGATGACGTCCACAGGCCAGGTAATAAACGTTACAGGGTGTCGATACTCGATGGCTCTGCGCACCTTCCAACAAGTCGCATTGAAAAACCTTTTCGGAGGCCTATGTCACCAGTAGACCACCAGTGACCGAAGAAGAGGAGTAGTAAAGATGCCCCAAATCAAGGTCACGAATATATCAAAGCTTCGAACACTTTGCCACGCCCATGTCTGACCACTTTTCTAAAACCCTGCGTCCTTTAAGCAAAGAGTAAAGAAGCTACAAGACAATACGCCACAATGATGTCAAATGACAACAATTTTCTCTCAACAAACATTTATAAATCGCACTGCACTTAGCTTCGCATTCAAGGTAATCACTTTCTTCCCAATATTAAAAAAGACAATACCAATGGGGCAATATTAACAACGCCAAAAAAATTACTTACCCCAAATATCGCGAGTCAGCGGGCATCAAATCAAACGTCATCGGGAAACAATGCGCGCAGGTCGCGTCGCATGATTGCTATTGTTATGCCGGCGCGTAGCCAACCGTGCCGAGGGTCGTGATGTTGGTACCAACATTTTTTAGGGTTTCGTGATTACTACCTCAATAAATAAAACGGATAGGTAGTATGTCTGTCTGTTAAAATCTGTGAGGTACGAGTACTTCCCATTGAACAAAAATGTGTTGCAAAAAACATTGTTTTGAAGCATAAGCATTTGATTGCACCCACATTTGCTTAAACAAAAGTAGTTTGTTTTCCATTACCAACTAAAAACTGCTAATGGAAATTCATGTTTATTATTTGATGAGATAAATTATTTAGGCTAAATTGATATTTCAGTCCGACTTGTAATCCTTAATTTTTTTACTCATAAAGCTGTAGCCTGGGTTCCAAGACTTGCAATATGTACACAAGACATGATTCTTCTATACAGAACCCTACCCCCACAAGCCCAACTCATACTAGCCCTTTATTTTTTTTAATTAAACCCGATGCATTGACAAGGCGTCGCGCATTGTCAGGTGTATCGGCGGCTGGTGAATTGGCGACGTATTGTCCTATTAGCGTCGATTGTCGTTTTAGTGATTGGTTCGGGGTGTTGGTATTGTGCTGCTTTTAGTAATTACTATGAATGAAGGTGAGATTTTGAAATTACTCAACTAGAAGGTATTTTTTAGCCCCAAAATGGGCCACAATGGATCTTAAACTGTTGGTGAGACCGAGGACTATCTCTCCTATTTATAGGTGTTCTAGAGATTCGCCGACTGTGAAACGAGAGGCCGCGGGACCGATCCCCGCACCGAGACAAATGTTTGTTAGGCCCACAAGTATTTGCCTCGGGTCTGGGTGTTTGTGAGACCGAAAAGTCTCTCGTAGTATCTGATACCCACGACACAAGACTTAATTGATCTTAATGTGGGGTCAGGACTATGTATGTGACTGTTGGGTGTATTTTATTTATTTATAGGTCCTTTAAATACAACAATGATTTGATCCGTGGTGCTTTACAGCTGGCTTCTCTGGCTGTAAGTCTTTATGTGAGGTTATTTACCTCTTTAGTTCATTGTTTTGACACCCTCTTTGCTTCGCAAGGAAATGGACAAAAAATATTTCCCACTCCTATTGATTTAAATTTGTACTTGATTTCATTGCGGGTTAAAGACAAGTTAGATATTCCCGAAGACTTGCAGAGCTTCAATGCTCAGTGTCATTACAATGCCTTGTTGATCCTGGCTTACAGGAGTTGCAGTGGCGGGTGTGAGGGCTGGACAGTCTCCAGCTCTCCTTTTACTGATACACGAAACAAGACTTATTTCTAATGTGGCGTCAGTAGGTATGTGACTGTTGTCTATCGATCCAACATTCCACTACTCAGCGCGATATGAATGTATGATTAAAGTACTTGGAAGTCATTTTAGTATACATCGCGATATTGTCGAAACCCCCTCTTAACTCCCCAACGAGTCACAGCAAGCTATATCTATAGACGTCGGGTATAAAAAGAAAGGGCACAGGTTCGATCACCGTACCTAGGCAAATGTTTGTGATGCTTACAAACATTTGTCTCAAGTCTGGGTGTTTGTGAAATCTCTTGTAGTTTCTGATACACGACACAACACGTGTATCTGATTTGTAGGATCTATGTATGTGACTGTTGGGTGTATTTATCGATCAACATTCCAGTACTCAACGCGATATGAAAGACGGTATGATTAAAGAGCTCTTGGGTGTCATTTTAGTAAACATCGCTATATAGTCGCACCCCTCTTCACCCCCGAACCACCCCCGGGGGCGCGGCAGAGCATTAAGCAAATTAGATTAGAATGCTATCGCGATCGGGGGCGAGTTGTAGTTTCACTTGGAGGGGGTTGTGGAAAAATAAACAAATATGTTGGTTTAGGATAGTTTTGAATTTTGTGTATATGTACAATTATGGAGCCGTTGTAAGTTCTGCAATATGGAAAATGTTACACAACGTATATACCTGTATCATTGTACTGTATTGTATTGTATCAGCCCATATACGACCCACTGCAGGGCACGGGCCAAACTATGCTCTGCTATCACCAAACTATGCAAGCTGTGTTATTTCTTTCACCTTTTACGACGAGTAGGAAATCTGTATGGGCCCATACACGTCCCACTGCATGGGCCTCCTCTACAATCGAGAGTACGATTGAGAGTGGTTAGGCCATATAGTCCACCACGCTGGCCTAATGCGGGTTGGCGGACTTTTACATACATACTTTTACCTGTATCATTATAATAAAATAAATATATACATAAAAACTCCCCAATTTTTTAAGTCGTAAGTTAGTACCTAGTTAAAGAGAAATTATAGTAATTCTATCAGCAGTGCAGATAAATAAGGATATCCTTAAGATGGAAATCTCTTAAGATAGATGGTAAGTCTTGGAGATTAGAGGCAAGATATTAAACACTAATGACATCATAGCAAAAAGAAAATTAAAATCCTAGTCAACTCACATACAAAAATACTAAAGAAACCTATGAAATTGGCAAATTACATAGACACTTTTTGTTAAATCGGGGAATGACAACAGCGAAAACGCCTTAAAACAAAGACTAGACAGATACTTTAATTTAATTTGATTTCCCAATTTTAACACAAAATAAAATATAATCGACTAAATATTTTACAGATTCCTAACTGAACTAAAACCATACAACATCCATTTGCCTCTCATTGCAAAGCCGACTTTAACCTAACACCTTAAACTTCAAACTCACCTGATAAGCGTGCCCTGCTTCTCAGCGTACTCCATAACTTTTCTAAACAAGTCAATGCAATATCACCATTAACCCGACACTATAAAGTAGAAGTTCCCTTACCTGATGAGCGTGTGCGCCCTGCTTCTCATCGTGGTCAGTAGTTCCGCTTCTATTGATATCTTCTTGTCCTCGTACAGCCGCGTGGTGCACAGCACCGAGTCCAGCGTCACTGACAGACAGTCGCTCAGTTGCTTGGCGAGGTCCATCTCTTTCGGATCTGATTGCAGGTCTTTCTCCTGTTGATGGACAGGTCTTGTTAAGTTGGTCGCGTTTAAGTTCTGACCGAGGCAATTCTTACGGTCTTATTTAACGACATTTTTAAAATATATTTTAGTAATAGAATGTTTTATCTTCTTCGCTCAAATTGAACTCAAAAGATGTTAGAAAGGGACAAAAGTTTAAAACATTCGATAACATAGGTTTAAAATTTGTCTACGAATAAGACCGTTAGTCTGTAGGGCATTATTAATAAACTCGAATCAGCAAAGGATTAAATTTAGTCCAATGCTTTAGAATTGGCTCGATTATTTATCTAATTTGGTTCGATCGACGTATTTACAACTTTATTAATAAACACGGAATTGCATAGAGAGCTAGGCAAACATCGTATTGTAGTTACATTATTAAATATTATAGTCAAATTAATAATCAAAATAATCGAGTCAATTCTAAGGCCTTGGATTAAAGTTAATTCTTCGCTCATCCGAGTTTATTAATAAGGCACTAAGTAAGAGCATTATCATCTTAAGTCACAATAATTCTGCTGATGTACATACGCCTTCCCTAAAGAATGTTACAGTCAACTGTAAGAAGCGGCCTGTGCCCTGCATGTAGCAAATTCCTACATTCATTAAATTGTCTACATTGTGGAACAAAGACTATACGTAACAATATGTAATCGCTCATTTTAACGATGGGAAAACCACCATGAGGAAACCTGAACAAAATTACAATAATTTCAATACTGGGATTAGCCCGAGGTGTCACAATTTAAAGCAGCCGTCTTGTACAACTAGGGCAAGAAGGCAATACAGTGTTAGTTTTATCTGAGTACCCAAATTTTAACAGGAGGTTTAACAAGTCTCAATGTGAGTTGCGTTGTGAAATAACTCCCTACTACTAAGTAATTATAATAATCCTTCATTTCTCACAATAAAAATCATAGTATTAGCAACATAAACAATTACTTAAGACCTAATGTTAATAGTAGAGTAAATACATCAAAACAGTCTGAGAATGATCAAAAGACTAGTTGGTCATTCTCCATACAAAATGCCTTAGGTGACATGACAGTCTCCGACACAGCTTTCAGGATGATGTTGCGACTGACCGGCATCCTGTTTAACAGTGATACAGCCTGCCTTCGAAATCAATCCAATCCATCAACCAAGGGAAGTCCACTGCTGAACATAGGCCTCTCCTAATGATTTCTACAGTGAGTTGTTGGAGGCAGCCTGCATCCAGCGACGTCCCGTGACCTTTACCAGGTCGTCTGACCACCCAGTGAGTGGACGTCCCACGCTGCGCTCTCCGCTTCGTGGCCTCCACTCGAGAACTTTTTAGCCCCATCGGCCATCAGTTCTCCGTGCTATGTGACCCGCCCATTGCCACTTCAACTTGCTAATCTGCCTTCGAAAGGATTGCATAAAACCATACATCTGGTTCTGTGTCAACATCTCCGAAGCATTGCAGAAACGAGGCTGTAATTATTCGATTGTCTTTAGACAATATCTAATTAAGGCCTTATTCATAGACAGGTGTAAAACCTAAAAGCTATCGAATGTTTTGTCCCTTGCGAGCGAGATATGAATTCAGTTTGAGCGATAAAGATGAAACATACTATAACGAAAATAGTTTTTAAAACTATCTATGAATAAGGCAGTTAGTGTTAAGCATCTACATACTTAGTAATCACTGGCTATCATTTCGAAAGCTATCTGTATCTGTATCAGCCCATATACGTCCCACTGCAGGGCATGGGCCACCTCTACAATCGAGATTACGATTGAGTGTGGTTAGGCCATATAGTCCACCACACTGGCCTAATGCGGGTTGGCGGACTTATACATACCATAGAAATTTATACAAATCGCTATGGTATGCAGGTTTCCTCACGATGTTTTCCTTCGCCGTTATAGTGCGTGGTGATTGACTATCAATACACACATGTCATAGAAGTCAGAGGTGTACCCTGGGATTTGAACCCGCGTTTACCGTGAACATGTAGGCAGCCGCGTCTGGTCCGTTACCAACAGGCCACCACGCACTTTGGAAAGCTATAGACTAGCCAAAAACAAGCAATACGTTGTAATGATGACTACAAGCGTATAAACTGAAGCATAATGTCGGCTGGTGTAGATACGCATAAAGAGCTATAGATAAACGTCATAAGGAGCGGCCGCCGCTGTCAAGACGCGGTTGGGCGGGACTGTGTTCTGTGCCGCGTTTGTACTGGAGAGTCGCTATCGGGATAGTTGGGAGGCCAGTATCACCTACTAGTAGTAAGGGCGCTTGTGTAGTAAGTTGAATTAAACTTCAGGATTTAGAAAAAAAAGAATAATATAAGAAAATAGCCGATATTGCGTAAATTATATACACAGAACACATTAACCCTCAAATTTGACCGAAAAACCTTCATAAGGGCATAAATTTGACGTTAAGAGATAACGCCATGCACTTAATAACTTTTATAACTCGATGACCTACAGAAAAACTTTAATACACGAATTTTAATAAAAACAACAAGGTCGAAGCAATAATTAACACAGAAGACACGTTTTATTACGAATTAAAATTATTTATTATCATTTAGTGTTACGTAGAGGTCAAAGCATGTCATGCACTCGACAGTTACTACATATTTCTAAATCATTAACTACCTAAAAACTCATTTAAGAGTATAATTACTCTGTTTTGATAATGGTATCTTGGATTTACTTTAATGTTACACATTGAAATAAAACGAATTCTTACGCGATAAAATCCGTAAGTATTCGTTTTATTTTAACTCTATTTTGAAATTGAACAAGTTGTTCATATAAAAATATACTTTGATGTGGACCAAGTACAATATGCATAACGCAATATTATTTCAACTATTTTGTATTAGTATGGGTGTGGGAATAGTATATCCGTGATACCACACTAAATATTGCTTCTTCTTCTTCTACGTCCTAATCGCAGCAAACTGCCACTTTTTTACACAAATATACAACTTTTAAAATCGTAGATTAATTTAAGACATTAATCGTGTTTGCAATTCACCGAACCCAATACAACAAGTTCTTCAAATCGAAAGGTTACAGTGAGCAAAATCGTATGAGGTACCCTGAAATCAAAGTTACAACGACAAAACACGTTATGATTCGACAGGACATAATTAAGGCCAAAATACGATCGCCTTCCAAAAATAGTTCTACTGGTTTTTAAGCCTTATCGCAGTAGATAATATTGTATTCATAAAGTTTCAAATTAAGCTACCTTTTTACACTGAAATCAGCGGTTGCCGAAGCCGTCGACCTCGACATAATTCCTATCATATTATACACATTTTATACATTCATAACGGGCTAATACGACTTAAAGTACCCGCGAACGCATAAAAAGTCTCATAAAAAAACGCCGACCGCGAAACACCAACGTTCCATTTTACGCGGTAACAATAAAAATTGGAATTTTAATCTCGCAACAGTTCCGCGACGTCTTCCTTTATTGTTTCACAATTAATATGCGTAAATTGGAACGCGCGGGCCGCCCGGCGGCCATGTTAATTGCCCCTTATCATCGACGCCATCTTGCCTTTTTTCGTTCCTTGGACCAGTAAATCTAGTAGTTTATGAGGGACCGAAGAGATAACATCTCTGCCCGAGTTTTGCAACTTTTTTGGGCCCCGGCTTTTTGATAAGTTCTCGAGTTTATCTGGCCCTTTGTGCGGCGATGACGCGCACTTTTAACGCTGAGGATGTTTCAATTAAGTTAATGTGACACAAACGGCCCAACTTAATGTAAAGGGTTTACTGTGGCGGCGAGTATTTAAATATAAATTTGTAGATTTATATCTCGCGTGTGACCAAATGTCTTTTCTGATTGTTATTACAATTAATATACTCGACATTACTATAGGTACGTAATACGCATTGGATATAAGTTTTTCTTGCGTCATTGAGAAATGTAATGAAGGAACTGCCTTCAAAGTAAGGTCGCATACAATACCAACTCACAGCATATATATTTTACTTTAACCACCTTATGGAATAGGAGTTCTAAAACCAAATACAAAACAATTATCCCATCCGAGTTACGGTCAATAGAGAAGGTCAACATTTTGACATTGTAGGTTTTATAGTTACAGTCTACCAAAAAATTACAAATCTCACTAACTTCTATGAATTCATTTCGCAATTCTAATTAGTAATTGATCAGTGTAACAGTACCAATTAACAGTACCAATGTTACAAAATTCTTGTTCCGGAGGACATTTTTTACGTCTTATTGCCATATCCATACCTTTTTACACAACAACGATAGAATATATTAGTTGATTTTTTTCCTTCCCCGATTAATTTATACAAAACAAACGCAAAAACCGCAAGAGACAAACATGGTCACCTGCCGACCAGTTCAGTAAAACGTTGTTCGTACGCTACTTTGTGCCTAAATTGACGTTAACAGCGTCCACGGGAAGTTATGGGACGGATCCTGTTCTTAAACAGGGAACTAGTAAGGATAAACACGTTGCCAATGCATAATATTATCGTAAATTCTTTTTAAATTATTCTTAAAACTACGCTGCTGATTGTATTGAGAATTTAAATAATAAGAAACAAATTGAATAGCCTAAATTATCCTAGTTTATCGTACCGTGTCTTGATTATTTTGTCCATAAACAACAACTTAGCTATAATAGCTAGTTTAGTTTAATCTGTATTCTTTTATAAATAAGTCTGGCAATGAGCAAACGGCTTACCAGCCGGCGTAGTATGCAACGATAAAGTCTCGACATCGACACATCTCGTATTTGAACAAATATGTGACGTCGATTAATGTCGATTTCGACATCCTAATAACATACGCGTTTCTGTGAAAAGATATAGATGAAAATATTTCAGACTACGGTAGTCTCAATTCGCAAAATGGATCTCGTTGCCTAAACGACTTCGTAACCGAAAACAGTCAATTACATTTAGTTATTTAGTAACAAAAACTATATACAGTTAAAACCACTAGCATCCGCATACAATAAAACTGACTGCAAACTTACATCGGCTAATTAGCTACGATACATTCGCAACCGAAAACGATAAAAAAATCGGTACAGAGGCATCATTCGGTTTACGACACGGTAGCGGGACACGGCGAAATCACCAGTTTTTATTAACTCAAATGTGGGCTTATTGTGCGAAATTATTGTGTGAAACAGTTTTCGGTGTTGCGATTATCTTTTGGTATGCAGGTTATAGGAGCGATGTGAATCTATCGGCGATGAAATTGAGATTTTGAGATAAATCGGTGTATGACTTATGAAACGTCTCACACATATGGTTTCTGCTAAACATAACACTAAACATGTATCTGAATTTGAGATCAGTGCAACACTTTAATTTATATTACAGAATGGTTATATTCTTATTTTCGAGCTACCTCTGCAACTTTAACTTACTTCGGAAATGGGTTATAGCTTAGGATACCACGCTTGTTTAGATTAATTCCGTACACTTTAAATATCCTCGAATTATCACTAACATAGCGCTTTAATCTCTCTAGAACAATGTTCCTTGACAATTAAAAAGTCCTGTAATAAACTTAATATTTTTTAAATAATTCGCAGGCATTTTAAATAATCATAATTACGAACAGTGTGCATTAATTTAATTGTCAGTTTTAATTAGATTTTACCTTAATTGTACGACAAATATTTCTTGTATCTCAATATTTTATTCAATGTACAAACAACAAGCTTTCTAACTCTCCGAAACCCTAATATCGTAGTACCCATAATCTAAGTACTTTAAATTCTAATCATACCACTCACTCGCCCATCAACTATCCTAGTTCTAGGCGAGTAAGTTAGCGATTGTAAACGCGCGCTCGACGTGCATTAGCGTTGCTTTTAGGGCGCCCACCCACTCGCACGGCTACCGACCGCGGTGTGGAATAGGGCTAGCAATAAATATTACAAAACCGTCTACCTTATAAACACGTTTTTTTAAAATATATGTTAGATATTACAAACGGCTCTTATTTTATTCAATGGCAACACAGTCCGACATGATTGATGTCTGGTGAGTTATCGGTTGCCCATGGCAACGTCGAGGAATCCGTCAGTAGTGTCTGTGAATGCTTTAATAGTTTCTATCGTGAATCTTGCCCGGAACAGCGCCAAACGTGCGCACTGACCGATTAATTAATAAGAGTCATCATGTCGGACGACAAAAACGGCCATTTAGATGGCAAACCATTCGAATCTGCGACATATATTACATTTATACGCTTATTGATAGTTATGTATTTAAAGGTAAGCTAAACAGTAGGCAAAGAAATTAGTGTGTTTACTACATATTGTTTCCTATTTAATCACATTACGCTACAATGACATCTAGACTGACATAAACGGTCCAGTTTAACCGGTTAATACGGTTGTATAACAGAATACCGAGGAGATGTATCTACCTTGGTGTTATCTTTGTTTTATGACATTATTTTTTTATTCTGGCAAGGCACAGTGAATGCACTGCACCTGGTGGTAAGTGCTAATGCCGTCCAGACAGAGTATCGAATGGCATCAGACGGCAGTCTCATACCATTCGATACAATCATGCCGGTCCGCTGAGATGCCTCTTCACGCTACGGCGGAAGGACCCAGGATTATGGGAAGGAGGGAACACGTGTGTTGGCAAACCGTTCCACAGCTTGACTGTGCGCCAGAAAAATGAATGGGAGAACCTTTTGGGTCGCGCCGTATGCTTTCGACCCAATGGTGTCTTTACGTCTCCTATTCGACACTTTCAATCCTCCAGCGTTATATTTAAAGAACATAGTGGCATACCCAACACTAATATATAAAAATCACCGACCTCCATAAACGCCCATTTATGAATAAAAGATCTAGACTAGGCATAATGTTATTTACTGATCACGACACATGATACATGACTCGCTGGCAGATTATGATGCGAATTTATACTTCTACCTTAACTAGGGCTAAAACACATCATTTTTATCGCAAGGCTTTTGTAGCTATTCTGATAGCTGAGCAGCGTCTGCGCTGAGATTGTTTTTTTCATGCTTCACACTGCCAATGACTGCGTGGTGGCCTGTTGGTAACGGACCAGACGCGGCTGTCTAGATGTTCACGGTGCTCGCGGGTAAAAATGCCAGGGCACACCTGACTTTTCCGAGTTATGTGTATATTGATAGTTAATCACCACGCACCTTAACGGTGAAGGAAAACATCGTGAGGAAACCTGCATACCATAGCGATTTGTATAAATTTCTAAGGTATGTAAAAGTCCGCCAACCCGCACTAGGCCAGTGTGGTGGACTATATGGCCTAACCAGTCTTAATTGATTCTCTCGGTTCTAGAGTAGGCCCGTGCCCAGCAGTGGGACCTATATGGGCTGATATAACAATACAACTGCCAAAAGTTTTTTGACGCCGCAATCAACGTGTTATTTCACGGGTACTGACAGCCCTACACGTGAGTCATTTGGCCGGGGCGCGGCGAGTGAGAGCGCACCTTTATATATATACACGTGTACACAGCTCCGGTTATATGCATGTTTATACTAACATATAACTACCCACTGATAAAAGACATCCTTCAGAGGGTGTTAGACCTTAGTCGTCATACTGTTTTAGCCCAAACAGGTGCCACTGCTGGGCACGCGACTCCTTTATAATCGAGAGTACTATTGAGAGGGTTTAGGCCATATAATGCATCATGCTAGCCTAGTGCAAATTGGCGGACTTACATAAGATAGATTTTTTTATGTCGAGCACAAATTCCTGACTCCGGGCTGATAATGTATAGAGAAATCCAAAATCATTTTACCCGGCTCGGGATTCGAACCCGCAACCTCAGCTTTATAATCGTACCGTAGTACAACAGCACCACCGAGGCAGTCACTTTATAATTTACTAAAATTACCAACTGCGTCAAATTTTACCTCCCAACTTAACTAAACCGGTTGCAATCAGCAAAAAACTAACCCGTAACGTTTTACCCTTTTTGCGCCAATAACAAAACTTAACCCTAACGCAATCTCGGACTTTACGTCGTAAAATAAATCAAAGCGGGTCGAATGTACCCAATTGGCATGTGAAGGTTGATTGAAGGGATCACATCAAAATTAAGTGTGCGGAAAAATCCAGTTTTCGGCGATTGGTAAAGTTTTCTACAGTTTCAGAGAGGGTTAGAATTGTAGAAAGTCGTAAAATACAGGTAATTAGTCAACTAGTTTTCAATAAAGATGATTATTGAAATAAAACGAATTCTTACGGATTTTATCGCGAATTTGATTTAATTTTTAAATTTTTTAACTTCCCGACGTTTTGATCACTTTACAGCTTTCGTGGTCACGGGGCGGACTAACAGTCCGCAAGAATTCGTTTTATTTCAATGTGTTACATTTGCGTAAATCTAAGAAAACAGTATGAAGATGATTAGTCAACGTTTTATTTTTCACAAAGTTACTGAAGTACACCTAATTGAAAGTGCAATGCAATCCAAATGGAGATTTCGCTAGCGAATCTCTCGCGTGGACACAATTATGCCGGCCTATGACGTTTTACCGTCGACGTCGCCGTCATCGTACGACGCGTCTTAACAAAAGCTATGTGACTCATTGATTTAAAAACTAAGCATAGGCCCTTCATTACATTTGGAGTTTCAAAAAGATGACCGTGAAAATCGCGCTAAAATAAATGTTAAATTAAATTAATCTAATGATTATCTTTATTTTTAACTTTCTGTCATAACACAAGCAAGCATTTTCAAAGTCGTTGCGAGCGATGAGTGATTCCAGTAACATTCCACTGGAGGTGCAATGGAGGGGCGCAGCACTTACGTCGGGACACTACGCGTTTTCCGCCTGTCCGTATATTTATGTCAATGACGTAACTGGGATATCTTGCGTATCATGTCCATCAAACTGGTATACAACAATGCTTACACACTGCTGCTCAATGGCAAAAATAGACAAAACGGACAATACAAAAACAACAATAGACAATAGATGTACGGTGCTAGCACCCTACATAGCACTGCGCTGTGTCAGCGCTTTACGCCACACGTATTAAATGTAATAATTTTACCAATCAGTTCACGTGCGATCGTTGACCGGCTCGCGTGTCCTCATTACCATTACCATTTACCATTCCATTTAGGCTAGTTCAGACCAAATAAACCATAGTTTACCAAAAAACATTTTCTTTACATTTACGAACCATACGTAAATCCTTGTACGGACACCAAACCCCGTACATCGTGGTCCTTCGAGCCTCCGTAAAGGCGGGACTTGCGCGAGTGACGTCATTGTTCACGTGTCAGTATCCCGGACTTACGGACCAACCAACCAAGTGCAGTGTGGAGTTATAGACCATAACCAGTAACCAGTAACCAGTAACCAGTAATCAGTAACCAGTAACCAGTGTCGTGCGGATTACCAGTTTCGGCGACTACAAACCAACCACAATCATCTACGAGACGAAACCAGGTCACCACGTACCAGTCTCTGAGTAAGATCTTTCCTTTTCTTACATTAAATTTACACCATGTCAGTCACCATGGAGAAGATCTTAGCTACACAAGATCAAATTATGTCCGCGATTGAGAGTCTTTGTGTCAATTTTAAGAAAGATGGGGCGGAGCGAAAGACTCCGGCCTATATAGAAAAACGTCTGAATACTTTAGATGCCTATTGGAATGAATTTCAGACTAATCATAATAGATTATGTGCTGAATTCGAAGACATGAACCATAAGTATTTTAGTGAAAATTTTTACCAAAAAGCGCTTACCTTTTACAATGACGTAAAATCACTCATTAAGAGGTACGTCACCACTGAACCAAGCAAACCATTATTAAAACCAGCGACACCACTACCACGTGCCGCGGAACGTTTTGAAGCTCCTGCCACACCTGACGTGGGAGGCGCTCCTCGTAGTCCATTTTCGTTGCACCCGACTACTCAAGGTACTTCTAGTAGGGTGGAAGATATGTTGCGTAAGCAGAAAAGTAATTTTAAGGCATTTTCTCGCACCTTAGATTCCGTCGATCTCGAGAGCGCTTCCGAACGATGGGAATTTGAGGATATTTTAAAAACTATCCAGTCGAGATGGTCGGCCATAGACTCTTTACATTGGGAGATAGACAGCGAAGCTCTTCTTGATAACGAAGAATATGAACTAGCTTTTTGTGAATATGAAAAGCAATATAATAAAATGAAAAGGCTAGTTAACGGGAAAATGTGGTCAGTTTCATATAAGGAGAAATCCACTCCAAAAACTGACATACCAGTTTTTAGCGGCAATTATCACCAATGGTTATCTTTCAAAGATTTATTCTGTGAAGCCGTACATACCAACAATTCTCTTCCGAATGGACAAAAAATGCAACTGTTGAAAAATAAACTAAGAGGCGAAGCCGAAAGATTAGTTCAGCATTTGCGCATTAAATCCGACAATTACCAAATTTGTTGGGACATCTTAAATAAAAGGTACAACAATATGAGGTTGATATTCAATTCACATGTTCATATGCTTTTAAATATTCCAACCATGCAGCAAAAATCTGCGACACTCATCAAGACCATTCATGATACCGCCACAGAATGCCTAAATGCTATAGAGGCGATGGGAGTAGAGACCAGCCAATGGGATCCACTCATCGTATACATTCTGACTCAAAAATTAGATTCCGAAACCAAGCAGGAATATATTGAGTCAATGCCGGATTCCAAGGCCCTACCAAACTTAAAGGAGTTTCTGTCCTTCTTAGAAACTAAATTCACATCATTGGAGGATCCTGAGGCTAAGAATAGCCCTGGACGCAAACAAGATACGGTGAAATTAAATCAACAGCGCTTTTCGTATAATGAAAATCAAAAACGTGTAACCTATAAACCATCGAATAATAATTATCATAATAATAAATTCTTGCAACATAGACCAGCGATTAATCACTCAACAACAAAACAAGCCACTGTTACTATGCAAAGAAAATGCGTACTTTGCAATAACAATCATGCATTATTTCAATGCAAGGCATTTTTAGAATCCGTGCCAGAAAACCGACGACAAATTATTGACAAACACAATTTATGCAAAAATTGTTTAGTAAATCACGCAGGTAGGGAGTGCACATCGATAAAATCGTGTAGATTTTGCAATGAGAAACATAACACATTGCTGCACAACGCCTATGTAACCTACATGCCATCAACATCTACCAGGAATGAGCAAGACAAACAAGCCGCCACCAAGTCAAACTTATAAGTCGCAAACACACCATTGGATTCAATGCCGAAGTTGCTAGCCACGGCAATGGTCCGAATTAAAGCAAGAGACGGCTGTCACCATATTATGCGCGCTCTTGTAGATCCTTGTGCCGAGTCATCGTTGATATCTGAAAATGCTGCGCAAATTTTAGGACTACCAAGGATTAAACGCAACTGCGTTGTAATAGGAGTTGGAGACAAAGCCAACAACAGCAAGGGAGCTATCAAGTTAACCATATCCGCATTACATAGTAACTTTACTTTTAATACAGACGCGTATGTAATGACGCACGTCGTCAGCAATTTACCAAGTCGCTCATTTATAAGACCGTTTTGGCCTCAAATTAATAAACTACCATTGGCAGACCCAGAATACAACAGGAGTAGACCCGTTGACTTAATATTAAGCGTGGATGTTTATGAAATGATAATTCTACCAGGCCTAATACGTAAAGATGCTGCGCTACCAATAGCACAACAAACGAAGCTAGGATGGATAATAAGCGGCACCATTCAGTCCAACCAACATTATTGTAACGTCGTCGTAGTTGATCTGAAGGATATACACAAGTTTTGGGAGATTGAGGATATCTCCGATAATTTAGTTAACATGTCTAGTGACGACTACCAATGCATACAACAATACCAGTCACAAACAACACGTCAACCAGATGGACGATACGTTGTTCGATTACCACTTAAACCAGATGTAACCGAGAAATTGGGCGAGTCAAAAACCAAAGCGATAGCCCAATTCCGTCATCTCGAAAAACGGTTTGCCAAAAATAAGTTTATTGCGGAGACCTATAAAGATTTTATACATGAATATATATATTTGAACCATATGATTGAGTGTAGGAGTAACCAGACACTCGAAGTGTATTTACCTCACCATTGTGTAATACGCGCGGAGTCAACGACCACTATGACGCGCGTTGTTTTTAACGCGTCAGCAGAAACATCGACGGGTTATTCGTTGAATGACCTAATGTATCGGGGACCAAATCTGCAACAAGATTTGTTATCTCTGATAATTAGATGGAGACAATACAAAATAGCCTTCACTGCCGACATCGAGAAAATGTTTCGGCAAATACTTGTTCATAAAGAAGACCAAGCTTTCCAGAAAATTATATGGCGAGATCACCCAAAACAACCACTTCGGGAATATCAATTAGCCACTGTGACTTATGGAACTAAGGCGGCACCATTTCTGGCGATGATGACGTTAAAACGATTGGCTAGAGACGAGCATCACAACTATCCAGATGCTGCCGAAGTGGTGGAAAACAGTTTCTACATGGACGATCTTCTTCATGGACATCACGATCTGAAATCTGCGAAAAGACTAAAATCAGATTTAACCGCTCTCTTAAAATCAGGCGGATTCAACCTCAGAAAGTGGTCATCCAATAAACCAGAACTATTGGATGGACAAGAATCAGTCGGCCTAAATGACCAGACATTTACATTTAGGCACCAAGAGACGACAAAAACTTTAGGATTGCAGTGGCAACCACGAGAAGACCAATTTATGTTCCAGTTAAAAATAGAACCATCTCAAAATTTTACCAAGAGGATTTTACTTTCCAATATGTCAAAAGTCTTCGACCCTCTGGGATGGCTCTCACCAGTTACCACGAAGCTTAAACTACTTTTTCAAGAAGTCTGGCTATTAGATTTAAAATGGGATGATGTCTTACCAGATGCCATCATCAGTAAGTGGAAGAACACAGAAGACGATATTAAGAATATCAACAACGTCAAAATCCAAAGATGGCTCCAGTGCGAGTTAGCAACTACAATAGAGTTGCATGGATTTTGCGATGCCTCCGAAAAGGCGTATGCTTGCGTTGTGTACTGTAAGGTCAATAACTCTTTGCGAAAGGGGTCATCGGTTGTAATTGTAGCAGCGAAATCGCGACTAGTGCCCGTTAAGAAAACCATTTCACTACCAAGATTAGAACTGTGCGCTGCAGTTTTATTATCAAAATTGATGAAGACAATCTGTCAGTGTTTATCAACATTTGAAATAAAAATATTTGGTTGGTCCGACTCAACAGCGGTTTTGGGTTGGCTGAACGGGGACACTAGCCGCTGGAAACCATTTGTTGCTAATAGGGTTAAACAAGTTATTGACATCATAAAACCAAGTTGCTGGCATTATGTACCATCAAAGGAGAATCCAGCAGACTGTGCCAGTCGTGGCATCACCGCTAACCAATTAATTACTCACCCTATTTGGTGGCATGGACCAGCTTGGCTTTCATCGTTTGATGAAAACAAATTAAGAAACGATGACATTTACAGCACAAATGAAGACATTATAAAACCAATACAAATAAACGTTTCAACAACAAAATATGAAAATGACGTTATTGACTACATTTTGAGCAAGCACAGCGATTTTATGCGAGCGTCGCGAGTGTTAGCCTGGGCGTTACGGATGACGTCACGTATACGTAACAAGCCCACATATTTAACAATACCCGAAATAAAAAGGGCAAATATTTTATTAATTAGGCATGTTCAGAGATTAGAGTTCTCAGAGGACATCCATTACATTAGTAAGCACCAAGAAATAGATCCCAAAAGCAATTTGGCGAAATTAAGACCGTTTATTGATGATCAAGGCGTACTGCGAGTCGGCGGGCGTCTTACAACGGCAAATATGCAGCACAACATGAAACATCCGTACATTTTACCACATAACCATCATTTAACAGAAATGCTCATAGACCAAGCACATAAGATGACTTTCCACGGAGGAGCACGGTTGACCCTGGCATGGTTACGTCAACAGTATTGGATAGTTAGTGGAAATAGTGCTGTTAAGAAGAGGCTCAGAAAATGCGTCATATGTAGAAGACAGAATCCTATCAAACAGGAACAATTAATGGGAGCATTGCCTGCAGCCAGAACCAATATGTCTAGACCGTTTTACCATACGGGAGTAGACTTTACGGGCTTTGTAGATGTCAAATCTGCAAAGGGGCGAGGTGTAAAATGCACTAAAGGCTATGTCGCAGTTTTTGTATGTATGGCAACCAAGGCCATACATCTGGAATTGGTCTCTGACCTTACTTCTTCAGCCTTTATCGCAGCGCTTCGTAGACTCGCAGCCAGGCGGGGAGCTCCCGGTCACATATATAGTGACAACGGGACAAACTTTATAAAAGCAAATCGGGTTTTGCAAGAAGAATTTGTTAACCTTAGATCAATTATAGATGACCAATTCTATATTGAAATAACCAATATGAAGATTGAATGGCATTTTAATGCTCCTTCATGGCCCAGTGCTGGTGGGCTCTGGGAAGCAGCAGTGAAGAGTCTAAAATACCACTTGAGACGAGTGATAGGTGAACAAAAGTTAACGTACGAAGAGTTTTCTACTTTACTCGCTCAGATAGAAGGTTGTTTGAACTCTAGACCTCTTTGCCCATTAAGTGAAGATCCAGATGATTTGGAATTTCTGACACCAGCACATTTCCTGGCAGGTGGACCAACATTAACCATTGTTGAATCTGAAAAAGATCAACGCACTAGATGGCAGCTCACTCAAAAGATATACCAAGATATCTGGAAGAGATGGCGCGCAGAGTATTTGACTCATCTAAACGCACGGTCCAAGTGGCGACATCCACAACCAAATATAAATATGAATGACATTGTCGTTATACAGGACGCAAATCTTCCTCCCGGAAAATGGGCTCTGGGTAGAATTATAGAACTCCATCCCGGAAATGATGGATTAGTCCGAGTTGTATCGGTACGAACTAAAAATGGAATTATAAAAAGACCAATAGTAAAATTATCTGTTTTACCAGTACGTGAAGATTTCGATCAGAAAATTAGTGATAAACCAGAAGGGCAGCCAAGCCAAGCAAGCACATCAAAACCAAAAGCTAACGATGCAAGAAACACGGGCATATTTCATTATATCACCTTAGCAATGATGTTGTTTACATTTTTAATGTCACCAGTTTAGTGTAAATATCACGTAAAAAACTTAACCAACAACCAAAGTTTATATTTTGACCAAATCTCTACGATTCATATTGTCAGAGATGAATGGAAACTAGTAGCTTATTACGATTTGGAACCTTATTGGCAAGGAAACAAGTTGCTACATAAGTATATAAACCATCTGGATTACCTTTGTACAAATACCACAATTAAAACTCATTGCGAAGCGATTATATTACAATTAAAACATGGTTATACGGAATTAGAACATTACAATGACATGTTATCGAGTCAGCAGTTCCCAGGCCAGCGCGTGCGACGCCGCCGCGGACTCATTAACGGCGTGGGTAATATTGCACGCAGTTTATTCGGTGTACTCGATGACCAATTCGCTCAGCAATACAATAGGGACATCGACCTGATTAAGGCAAACCAAAACCATCTAGCCGAGCTTTGGAAGAACCAAACATCAATAGTCGAATCCGAATTTAATGTGTTGAAACGAATCAAATTTTCTATTGATAAACAACACAAAATGTTTACTCGTCACCTCAATCAGTTGGACAATAATACGGGCAAGTTGAACCGTGAGATCCAAAGTGTGGAAAGCACCAATGATTTTTTATTGTCGGCGATTGCTGCGAATGGTGTGCTACTGAACTTAAAAGGGATTCAGGATGTTTTATTGGACACGGTCTCAGAAGTTCTATATGGAAAATTCAACATACACTTGTTAAAACCGGACCAACTGCTGAAAGAGCTAAGCATAATTTCTGGAAAATTACCAAAAGAATCCAGCTTGCCAATAGATGTCCTTCCGTCAGAACTACCAAAAATATACCATTTATTGAAGGTGAAGGCGAGAATGACTCCTGGTTATTTTATATTTGAAATTAAAATACCTCTCGTGAGTAGAGATAATTACGACGTTTACCAAGTACACGCCATTCCGAAAAAAGTTGGAAGCAATATGGTTACCCTAGTCCCAGTGTCGACTTACGTAGCTATCAACTTACGCAAGGATTCATATATACAAATATCAGACACGGAACTTCGAGAATGCATTCCGTTTGACACCAAAACACAGTTATGTCCAATACAAAAACCAATTCACCACATGAAAACCAATGAAACTTTTTGTTTCAAGTCGCAGAAAGCGAACCCCTGTATGACCAAAACCGTGACTTGTCACGATTCATGGGTTCAACTAAATAGTACAAATACTTATTTATTTTTCTGTTGTGACCCACTTTCAATAAGAATTATATGTGAAGACCAAATAACTTCAGATCACCTCAGTAATGCTGGGATAATTAAACTGGATACCGACTGCACAATCAAAGGGAGCGATATTACTGTATTGACGCAGAAAAATCTGCTTCAAAATGTAAGCATACATGCAGATGTCACGAAAATTGAGATACCTCTTATCAACCATGTATTTAACCAAGATCCTTGGGTACCGGTCACAGAAACGGAAACAATTATCAGGGACGATGACAAAGAACTAGATGACATAGGCTCTAAAGTTAGGCAATTAAAATCGGACACAGGCTTAATCAACCAAATCTCATACCACGACGTACACCACTACGTCGCGATCTACTTGTTGACGAGTATCGTGAGCATCGCGATACTAGCATACGGGGTGCGACTTTGGCGCGCACGCCTTGCGTCCCGCGCCCCGCGTGCTGCGGCGGCTGGAGACGGCGCACCGGAGCCAGCGGCACCGCCGCCGGCGCTGCCCGCGCGACCGGCCCGCCCGGCCCTGCGCGGCTTAACCAACGCCGCGTACCATTATAGTGTTAGTGATCAATGTGTGAGTGCTTGTGAAAAAGCAGAGCATTGTGTACAAAATATGTGCGCGAGTGAATCGATTTACGCTAAACCAGTGCCTAGTGTCCGCGTTAATAGATCCTCTTCGCCTACCTTTCATAAACTCAGTTTTAATAAAGTGAATAGTTGTAAACCATAGAGACACTAGAGTGTAGTAAAGAGATTGTCTATCACCTTGTCTCACCATCATTCATAACCATCACCACCATCAATTTCTTCTCTTTCTCGCTGTGGGAGCATGTACGGTGCTAGCACCCTACATAGCACTGCGCTGTGTCAGCGCTTTACGCCACACGTATTAAATGTAATAATTTTACCAATCAGTTCACGTGCGATCGTTGACCGGCTCGCGTGTCCTCATTACCATTACCATTTACCATTCCATTTAGGCTAGTTCAGACCAAATAAACCATAGTTTACCAAAAAACATTTTCTTTACATTTACGAACCATACGTAAATCCTTGTACGGACACCAAACCCCGTACAATAGACAAAAAAAATAGACAAATTCCTTAATACTACAAACTCAGAGTTTGACTACACAGCAAAGCCGCAGGCCCACCGGCATATGTCGGCGACATTTCGTCGGCGGGCTAGCCGGCGGCTTTAGTCATTGCAAGTCGGAAAACTGTGACGGCGACATGGCAGCGGCTCGACATAATAAGGATCATTTTATGACACTGACGAGCAGTGTGCTTGCGTTGAAGAAATATGTCGGCGGGCAACACGTGCGGGCGCTTGCCGCCGACATGATGGTTTTCTTATAGGCCGCCGGGTTGTGTCGCCGGGCTGGCGGGTTTGGTGTGTAGAGCGCATTACAACGTATAACATTTTGTAACTTGTAGCGACATCTAGTGTGAGAATGTATAAATTAACCTACACTATTGCACCTTCATTCTAAACGTATTTTTATTGGTATTCACTAGATGGCGTTGTTTGACAGACACATCGCAAGAATAAACAAGTGTCGCGTAAAAAATCTAGATGGCAGTATATACATATTTCACGGCAGAGACATCCATCACAGTTTAGTATGATGCATGATGGTACATAACAAGCAACTTATGAGTTATACTAATAAGTTGGTCGACGAGCTGTTGTTTTGATAATTATAATATAATATTGTACTAATTTTATTAACAAATTTTCCAAACTATGGGTCGCGACTCGCTGGTGGGTATCAAGTGGGCTTTGAATGGATATAGATCAGTCCTTCTTCCCTTCAGTACCTCATGTGAGACCGAATTTTTGGCTATTTATTAAATATTTTAAAATTTTATTGTAAGTAAATGTAGTTATACCAAAACTTTTGTTTCTTTTACGGGCAAAAGGTGAGTCCTGATTTTAACAGGTCATGTTAGGTGGGTCGGAGCCTAGGCAACTTTGGGAACCACTGCAATAGACTATAAAATTTGGAGGGACTGTTGTCAATGGCGGTTTGCCATAGACAACAGAGTACAAACGCAGCAAGTGTAGTTAGGCTAAGGTAATGCGTAATACTGACGAGTTGGTTGGTGAGCAGTTTGACGAGGTGCAGCGGCGCGGACGTGCGCAGCACGCGCGGCCCGCACGCGCTCACCGCGCGCGACACCACCTGCACCGCCGTCGACAACAACCTGCACCAACACCACCACCATCACACTCCACTGCTGAACATACGCCTCCTCCATAGATCGCCACAGACACCTATTGTAAGCGGCCTACATCCACTATCTTCATTTCATCACTATTCACTACTTTAGCATATGTAGTCCACAGCGGCTAATGCCATATGGATGAACGAGGGATTAAGCCTCAGGACACTCAGGACTCAGTGAAGAAAAATATAGTGAAAAAAAAAAAACAAAATATAATTGACTAACACTCGAGCCCGGCTTCACCCGGGTGCAGATAGTTTATGAGTCCAGAACACATCAATAACATGTTTTGTAACGTAAACTAAATATGACCGCCGTCGACTATATTGCTTTTCCCGTCCCGTCCCCGTTATATACCGTTCTGTCCTGTAGAAATACGACATAAACTCCAATATTTTTTTATGCCGTGACATCGAGCAGTATTTATCGATAAAATTAAATTCCTTGTCATTTGGTCCCGGTTTTCGCTGGCCATGACTCGTCACACCGATAAAACAAACGAGAAGATATAATATTGTACAACAATAGTAATATGTAGTGTACCGTGGCGTGAAGTGTGCAGCGAGATCGTCCCTCTCAGCCGCTACAGCCAATAACTGCGCCAGGACTCGAACCCCAGACACTTTGCCCCACCACCACTGCTCTTGGAACGACTGCAACACACACATAATTTTATATGCTATTTTATATGGAATTACACTGCACCTAATAGGGTAGTGTCATCAATTTTTATTATTGTTTATATCGAAAGGTTACCTTATGCATAAACATAATCAGGAAGACATTTTAAAATTCTTTAGGAATAAGTTACAAATATGTAAAAGTTTGTAATATTTCGGTCATTTTACAACCAATTTTGATTCTGTTTTCGAATTCATTTTTTTTTATAAGCGATATTATTCAGGACCCACTAAACACTGCTCAAAATCATACCTTGGGCACATTCCTATTGTAGAAAATCAAATCAAAATCAAAAGAGTCTTTCACAAGATCTTTAGAATATTTAATGACTGCCACCACCGCTTAGGAACAGTGTTGTAGCTGTTAACAAGAAACAGCGCAAGGAACTCCCTCAGCAACATCAACCGTCTTCTTTTTTTATTCATTTATAGTTACAATGGTTCATATCATAAGTGTCACAATATAGGTTCACCCTAGAGAACTTTAAGCATGTAACATCACAGGCAGCTTATATAATAATAGTCTGTATAACAATTATATCCTTAAACGACTTTATTTAATTGCCATTTCGTGCACTTGACACTATGACCTACAATATATTACAACGCATTTTGTAAAAGCACTTTTTTAATCACGAAAAATTACTCCCAACCAAAAAACCTAAGTCAAAAACTAGGAAATTCATCTAAAGTCATATGGTTAGAATCCCAGCCAACCATAATGCCACACTTCCAGACATTATCTTTTTTTTATTGCATAGGTCCGGCAAACGAGCAAACAGGTCACCTGGTGATAAGTGATCACTGCCGCCCATGAACATCTACAACGCTGGATCATGGTTGTCTTGCCGGCCCAATTGGGAGGGGAGCGGGAAGGAAAAAAGACGGAAAGAGGAAAGAGGTATTGAGCATCCGGCAATCTCACTCACCGAACGAAACGCGACAGCTGAGCTGTCACTTCACGTTGATCTCGTGTGAGACAGTGGATCGCCCCGGATGACCCTGCCCATTCATGCTGATTCATGACTGACAACAGCGTGTCTTTTAAACTTCACTCATCTTTCTGGGCTCGTAGTTTCCATTCCATCATACTAAGTACCAAAAAAAAAATCAAAACCAATACTAACCCTATCAAACCGATCCAACATCCTGTGCAATTCATTCAGATGTCTCTCCAGCAACGTCACATCCGCCACCGGTCTAGACTTCTTCTCCTTCCCACTCCCCCTACTCATGTCGCTGACCGAACTGCACACCGACTCCGCCTTACACACCTTCTTGCTGTTTCTCTTCTTATCCCTCTTTCTGCCTTCCTCTCTCTTCAACTCCTCTTCGAAGCCGTTGACTTTCTTTTCGTTCACATCACAGTCCATTAGTGGAGTGACCAGGTTTGATATTTGGTTGAGGATCTTGATCAATTTGCTCGGAGGTTGGATCTCGTTTGAAGTGTCTTCGGTGTAGACCTGGTCGGTGCTTCTGAAATGTAGAGGGGTTTGTGAGAAAATTAATTTAGATTGTAGTGGTAATGAAAATGTTTCAAAATATATGTTTCAAAATAGGTTTTTTTGGGCTTTAGACAAATTTATTTCTTATGTTAAACGTAACATTGTATTATATTAATCGTTGATTTCTGTTACATTTCATTGGAATTAAACGAATTCTTACAGATTAACTTTTTAAACTTTGCGACGTTTCGATTAGTTTACAGCTTTCATGGTCGCGAGGCGAAATGAGGTATTAGTCATCCACTCAGTGACTGTTAGAATTAAACTACCCTTAATTTACAATTTAGTGATCGAAATGTCGGCAAGTAAAAAAAAAATAAAATGTAATAAATCAAATTACGTTACAATTCGTTTTATTTCAATGTCTAACATTCGCGTATATCTAAGAAACCATTACATTACTTTTCACATACGTTTTAAAAAATAACACGTACCGCAATTATGTAATAGGTCATTATGAAAAAAAATTAACTTACGTCGCCAATTCGTCTACATATGATATTTCGATTTGTGCATCTTACAAAGATGTAGTATCGAGAAGCAAAAGATTATCTCTTACTCATGCCGATCTGTTACTGTAATAAAACTAATATAATACTTACGCGGCGAGCAACTTCTGCTTAACCTTCCTAGCTTTCTTCTTGATAGCTTTCTGCTTCTCCCTCTCTTTTCTCTCCTGCTCCAGTCTCAACGCGGCTTCCTCTAATTCCTTCTCCTCTTTCGAAGACTGGTCGTGGCTCTCCGACGTTGTCTGCAAGTAGGAGAGATACTTTTCAAGTGAGTTTAATAAATAAACTAGATTTATTCGCAACTTTGGGATTAACATCCAATGCCTATTTATACTGCTATTCAAACATTATTTAACAATTTTATGTTTGTTTATAGTTTTTGCGTAGTGCTACCATTGTTTATTTGTTAATTACTTTTTAAGGGGATAGGCTCGCCCCCTTACCACTTCATGGCCTGGTTCGGAATATATAAGGCGAAACGTGGGTGACCTGTTAGTCTGTTAGCACCTCTGCCTGCCCCTACTGGGAAAAAGCCGTGAGTTTAAGTATATATATAATCTGACCGGCTGCCTGGGCCCAGTGGCCTTCTCCCGGATGGCCTGCAGGTGCGACTCCAGTCTCTGCTGGCTGGCGTCCTGTTTGTCCCGGATTCGAGACCGGAGGGCGTCAGCCTCCAGTTCCGCAGCCGCTGCTAAAGCTGACAGGCGGGACTTCACGCCCTCAGCCTGTTGGTGTAAAGTTTATTTGATTCATTTATGAAAAAAATCGTAAAAACAGAATTCTAAAATTCAAATAGTAGTAATATTAAATATTTGATCACATAGAAATAAAAAAAATTGAAAATATATCGATAATTAGACGAGATACAATTTGGGAAATAAGGAATAAATGAATGAATAAGTTAATTGGTAATAATAAATTATTGGATAGTAAGGATTGAAAGAGCGAAATGGAGATAGAGCAAAAAAATAAGTTGAAAAACATGAGTGAGTTAGAATGAATGAATTATAAATAGACTATAGGAATGAGTGAGCGATTGAATGTGGAATGGATTGAGAGATGCATGAGTGTGAGTGAGTGTGAGTGAGTGAGAGACCTTCTCCCTGGCGGCGTGGTGTCGCTGCAGCTGCGTGCGCTGGCGCAGCGCGTGCGTGCGCGCGTCGCGCTCGCGGCGGCGCTGCATGAGGCTGGCGGCCCGCAGGCGCCGCGCCGCCTCCAGCGCCTGGCGCCGCGCGCCCACCGCCGCCTCGCGCGCCGCCTTCTGCTCCTGCACCACGCACTCTCACACATCACACATGTAGCGACACACTGGGCCGGGGAACTGTACCTTCAAATAACACTGTATCATTTGAACCATTGACACGAAAGAAGAAGAAAAATACTCTCAGTCCACCACGCTGGCCTAGTGCGGATTTACGAACTTTACATACCATATTTTTTTTTACAAATCGCTATAGTATGCAAATTTCCTCACGATGTTTTTCTTGACCGTTACAGAACGTGATATTTGGCTATCAATACTCACATTACTCCGAAAAGTGAGAGGTGTGTCCGGGAATTTGAACCCGTGACCACCGTGAACATGTAGGCAGCCGCGTCTGGTCCGTTACCAACAAGCCTTTTTATTATTTTTGCCTGTATGTGACTGTTGGGTGTTATTTATTAATTTATTTAATATCCAAGCAACAGGCCATGCTACATACCAGTTTGTGCAGCCTCTCCCTCCTCATCTGCCTCAGGCGCGTGTTCTGCGAGCGGCACTGGTCCAGGAACTCGTGGCGTCTGTTCTCAGCCTCCAGCTGTTTGATGAACGCTATCTCGCGGAGCTTCTCCTCTTCGTCGTGGGCTTTGCGGACTATGTCCTGTGAGACAAATATGGTTACAAATCAATACTATTTACAGGCAATCAATACACAAAAACTGCCTCGGTAGCGTAGTGGTACTACGGTATGATCGCAAAGCTGAGGTCTCGGGTTCGAATCCCGTGTCGGATAAAGTGATATTGGATTTTTCTATTAATTATCAGCCCGGAGTCAGGAATTTGTGCCCGATATGGCGATAGGCTCGCTCCCTATCACATCGTGAGACGGAATATACAAGGCGAAACGTGGGTGTTCTGGTAGCACCTCTGCCTACCCCTTCTGGGAAAAAGGCGTGTGTTTATGTATGTAATAGATAAAAAATGTGGCGTCACAGATCTGTGAGCCTATACTCAGCAATGGATTGACGTTAACTAAATAAACAAAAGACAGGTACAACTTCAAAAGGAATAACTTAGTTACCAAAGTAATCCCTATATGTTGCAATGTACCTGCAAAATTATTGAAATAACAATAATTTTGCTTTGGAACGTTAACACCGTCAGCAAATAAACATGCTACCAATAAAAAAATAATGAAGACAGGAAATTGAAGGACAGAATAACGGAAAAGCAATAATTACAAGGTCACCGGCAGTAAAATTAATGAATTATTCTCCGAAACAGGAATATTGTGTCAACTAGGCCATATACCATAGGCCTATTTGAAAAGAGAGATAAAAAACCAATGAACTAATTTTACCTTGAGGTGCTGGTCACGATTATGCGCCGCCTTCTGCAAACGCTTCTCCATCCTCAGTCTTTTCTCTTCTATCAGTTGGTTTTTGGCGACCTGAACAAAATAAATTAATAAATACACCCAACAGTCACATACATAGTCCTGATCCCACACTAAGATCGAGTCTTGTGTCGTGGGTATCAGGAACTACGATAGACTTTTCGGTCTCACAAACACCCAGACCCGAAACAAATACCTGTGGTATACACAAACATTTGTCTCGGTGCTGGGATCGAACCCGCGGCCTCCCGTTATCAGCCAGCGTCTGACCAACTGTACCACGGAGGCTGTCAAAAAAACATACAATTTACTTTAAAAAGTTTTAGGCTTTCCGGTAGCCGTAATCCCAACAGTGATTTTGAGAAGCTCCCTTATTAGCCCTTAATCTAGTAATTTACGTGGAAATGACCTTAAGGATCAACTTGACCGTTGCATTGGCATTAAACTTTGTCTTTTAAAAAATTGCCTTTAGGCAGAAAATTTTAAATTATTTTAGGCTCTACGTAAAGAAGGGATTGTTATTGTGAATATGTGAATTGTGATTGTGTTTGCTTTTCGTATTCCTGGTTCATTTTGTTTTTCTGCTTTGACTCTGACCTTGACCTCCTCGACCCTGGCGAGCAGGTGGTGTATCCGCTTGGCGCGCTCGGTCTGGTACTCGCGGCGCTGGCGCTCGGCGCGCGCCTGCTTGGCTTGCAGACGCCGCAGCGCGTCCTGCAGGCTGCCGCGACGCTTCATGCCTTGCGACAGCTTGGCGTGAAGCTGCTGGGCCCGACCTGGACATAAATACACCTAATGTCACATACATACATTCCCCACACAAACATTGAGTCTTGTGTCGTGTATAAGAAACTACAAGACATTTTGGTCACACATCGCCAAGACGCTTAAAAAATCTTTGTAGCCATACAAACATTTGTCTCGAGGATCGAACTTAAAACCCTTCTTTTCACAACCGACCTACCCCAAGGAGACTGTGGGTACCTAACAACATACCGTATACATCAACATCAACAGCCATAGGTCATGCATGTACTGTTGAACATAAGCTCCCTTTAAAGATTTCTACAGTGAATTGGTGGAAGCGGGTATCAGAAAAATTCTGTGACCTATACCAAGTTTTAAAATCTTGTAGTTGCCAATGGACTTGCATTAATGTACTTGAGTTTCTTACTTCGCACTCTAGGAGTTTTAAGCCTCATTATTCTACAATTCGGCTGATACAAACTCTAGCCGTTGCTACTTCACCTTGCTGTTCTGGAAGTATTTCTAATCGCCTTCCAATCTACTCTAATAATTCGGTGTTTAAGCAAATTAAGTTCTTTTGTTACTTGCTGCTCGGCTAAAACACGTAGTACGAGCTAGGCTTGAATCTACTAAAAGTATTACTGTTTCTAAAACAACTCTAGGATTTAGGGAATCCTTACCTGGATCTCTAGCGACCAAAGCCTCTAGCACTACAAGAGTATCGACTCTCTCCGCCCAAGACATGCCCGCTAGCGCCGTCTCGTACTGATCTTCTAGACTAGCGGATAGTGACGTCAGGTTCTCAGTAGACTGGTTAGATGCCGCTGAGGTTTCTTCCAGAAGGATCTCTGCGTCTGTCTGTAAATGGATAATATTATTTAGGGATGACGAGTTTAAACGTCATCCCTAAATTATATTCTATTTGTATTGGACTTACGCTTACTTGAGATCAATTTTGTGGGTTTTACAATCATGTTTTAAAAATAAGAAATAGATAACGATTTTAGGATTAACAGCCTACCTGGCCTTACAGAGTCAAATAGGCTACAATCTTACCGAGAACTTATGCATATCATATTTTTGTTCCAATATCTCATAAAAACCTATAGCTTGGCTTGAAAAAATAATCTAGAAGCCACTATGACGATTCATATCACGATCAATATACCAATAACACACAAACCAATTAGACTAAAAAGACAAGATAGTATGAGTGAAATTGTCCTTACCTCTGTTTCATCAGTTTCCGTGTCCAATTCCACATCAGAAACTTCTTGCAGCTCCAATATCTGTCTGTTCAGTAAGTCTTCTTCTTCGCACAGTTTCCTCTGGTCCACCTCAGACTGGAAGTCCAGCGCGAGACTAATCTTCCTTTCATTTTCCTCAATCTGTGACGTCATCTCCGCTATCTCCGACATTTCCGACGCATCAGCTGCTTTTAGTATTTCATTGTGATTTGGTATCTCATCTTCCTCGAGACATTTGCAAATTATTTTGAAATCTTGCCTCCATTTTTCGATATCGAAGGAATAGTCAGTACTTTCTTGAGACCTAGCTAACCCGGTGGGCAAGCTTTCAAGCGATGAGTGAAGTCTATTTTTGGTCAGGTCACCGTTTTCTTCATTCTCGCTCAATTTCTCTGATTTTGTAGAGCTCTTCTTCGACCGCGATTTCAAACCAGTCACGTCAGATTTCTGTCGGATCATCGCCGGATCTTTCTGCTTAGCTTCGTTTTCATGGGCGACTACTTGAACTACCTTCTCCGGCTTATTTCCCGGTAGATGTTGAGGCTGTTCGGATTTGGCCCTGTCAGCTTTTGACGGGACAATAGGTTTCGATTCTTCTTTAGGCGACTCTATAGTATTTAAAGTAGGTAGGCTAGTTGTTGCTGAGGGTTGGTGAAAACGATTAGCCCAGTGCGACCGTCCCTGCTTTTTAGACTCCCGACTCAATCTTTTTGATTTAACCGTGAGCCAACCTTCGTTATCGTTCTTATTATTAACATTTAATACTTCCACAGAGTTTCCGATATCCTGTCCTTCCTCAGGAACCAATGTTTTCAGGCTTTCGCTTGACTCAATCCTAGATATATCAATCTGCGTGACTACAGTGTCAGAGCTACTATATTCGTCACAATCCTTTATTTTTTCCAAGCTAGGGTTTAACTTCTCCTTTTTATCACCCGTCTCATTTATCTTCAAAGTGGGTGGTCTTGGAGGTCGTTTCTTTACATCTATCTTGGATTGAGGAGGTTTCGAGTCGCCTGCGGCCATTTGGGTTCTATTCGCTGTTCGCTTTGGGATAGTTTTGGCGCCAGGTGTGTCAAAGAGGCTGGTTCTTCCAGTAGTTAGGTTGAATGGATAGCTGCATTTATTAGGCTGATTTCGTTTACGCACTTGTAGCATTCTAGGTGCAGACGTTGGGCGCATCTCTACAGCAGTCTTACTTCTAGTCAAACTTGTTAGTCTTGTCGGTGTTTTAGCTTCTACTTTAGTCGTAGTCGGCTGTTTGGGCTTAGCAGCCGCTTGGGAGTAGGCTGGTCGCTTCACCTCCGGCTTTTTCGCCTCTAAGTCTTTTTTTGCATCATCCTTGTTTTCAGCATCTTTATTTGGTTCCGGAGATTTGGTATCCCCTTTATCATTTGATTCTTTTTTCTCTGCTTTTTCTTGAGTTATATTGTTTCCAATCAAAATTGGAAATATTTCCTTTTCATTCGAATTCTCGTCGCATATTTTTAGGGTCTTTTTATCTGCCTTAAGCTCATCAGGGTTAGTACATTCGATGTGGTTAGTAAGTATATTAACATTCTCATTACTATCAACCATAGAGGTGTCGTCGCCCGATTTTGGAGAACTATCGTTTGAAACATCACCAAAGTTATCCTCGGATTTTACTGGAGAATTTGCTGGATTAGTTCCCTTGTCATCACTATTTGAGGTGTCATCGATTTCAATGGAGCTTGCAATAATACCAGCTGCGTCGACGATTACATTTCTTCCTTCATCGTCGACTTTTGTTACCCTATTAATCTCTTCTTTTACTTTTTTAATTTCGTTAAGATCTACTTTAGCTTTTTCCACCCCATTGATCTTTACGTGTATTCCATCTGTCCCATTAATATCATCCTTGACATTTTCAGTCTCATTATTACGTTCTTTGCTTTCTTCAACCCCATTAATCTTTCCTTTAACGTTGTCTATCCCATTAATTTTCTCAACTATTTCAACTCCATTGACCAAGTTCAAGTTGGGGTCGATATCTTTATCATTATTCAGCATATTTTCATTGCTCACCTGGTTTTCGATTATTTGTTTGGAAAGAAATTCATTTTCCATTGCGTCTAGCTTCGCAATAGTTGCTTTCGCCTGAGAAGACATTTCTTCCTGGGGTTTAGAGTCAGTATTTATGCGTTTTGGTGATTTTATAATAACTTGTTTCGGGCAAACATTAGGAGATTCTTTAGCTTTGCCCAATTCTACATTCTTTAGTAAGGTATCTTTTTCATTTTCTTTTTTAATATCCTCATGTGCCACTTCTCTCGCATTCTCGACACTATTCTCATCAACCTGCTCTTTGACATCCTTTTCTTTAATATCAGACAGTCTAGATACCTCCTTAACTATCTTGGGCTCTGGTTTTGTAGCGATTTTAGATGAGATTTTGCTGCTAAAGAATTCAATATTGCCCTTTGGACTAGAACTATGGCCGGAAATCCGTGGGCTTATCTTGCCACTGCCGGGACTGGCTTTGCCAGTTAAATTGGGGCTGTTCTTACCGCTTGGCGTATTGTGGCCTGACAGGCATGGACTATTCTTGCCAGAGACCGAGGGGGAACTTCTTACAGAGTGTGTGCGACGGGACTCAGGCCTTACAAAATCAGTCTTTCTAATCTCCCACGCAAGACTCTGGGGTCTTTGAGGCGGGGGCGTATTATCATACTCCCATTTCAATCTAAACCATTCGCCTAGGGCTTTGAAATCGCGTGTGTAGTTCTCCAAAACTAATATAACTTCTTGGCACTCGTTTAAGTTTTCGTGAGCTTCAACTGTGTTGTATATTTCACCGATCTGGGAACGAGAACATAAAATCGTCATAAGTTACTAGGAGGCGACGAAAGTTTCAAGATGACCCGATTAAAGCCGCAAGGATTTATTTTAAGCTGGCTTGTTGGCTGAACTAGATCTAATCTTTTGTGGCTAGTTCCCATAACTGAATTATTTCTTAACTACCATTATCATTTGAAATAAAAATAGCTGGATTACATGCTACAATGGCCTTGCCTTCACATATAACAGCTTATGACCGAAATTAAAACAATATTCATCGCTGCGGATCGATGCCGACAATAAACCCATCGGGTCAGACTTATCAGCTACAACATTTAAAATATTTTGATTGGTATTTTTTCCAGACGGTTATCGTTTTGATAAGACCCACGGCTTTTAGGACCAAGGACATTTTAGTCAATTTGTCATTCTGTACTGTACCAGCGCACTACAGTGCTCAACAAAGCAGACTTCGGTTGAGGCGTTAAGCCATTGTCCACCACACAACCTTAATACGGATTGGCAGGCTACATACCGAATCTAAATAATGTTGAACATTTTAATGGATTCAATAAATTATTTTCATTTTCATTTTCATTTTCATATATCATAGCAGACTTCGACTGAGCCGTTATGGCATAGACGAGCACGCTAACTTAGTTATCGGACTTCACCATAGGAAATCGTGGCAGAAACAAAAATCATACTGGTATAGATTTTGAAATGAAATTCGTTTATTGGTCACGTAGGCAATTAAATAGCTTTTATGACAAGTCAATACTTAATAGCTATTTACAAAATATTAGATATATTTATATTGAATTTATTTGGTTTTCAGAACTCTTCTTGTTTATTAGGTTTTTGAATATTTATAGTATGAAAAAAAAGTTATTCAGGAGAATACTTTATAGCGTTAAGTCTGAGTGAACCATCACTATTACTAAAACGACGCGCAGCAATTATATTTTTTAAGTCACACACCTTTTATGATCGAAATAAAATGATGTAAATAGTGTAAAGCTTGATATATTAATAATTAATTCATACTGAGTGTTAATGATATGAGTGTTGCGATCGCGGGTTGATGGCACACTAAAATTATTTTCCACACGTGTAGTTGCTACGCAAAAATACTGACTGTTATGTTCACGCTATATGTTACACACATTTACTCACAACATCGAGACTTCGAGCAAACTTATATTCCAACACGCTGGCCTAAGGCGATTTCACATATCAAAGAAAACCGTGGCAAAAATGATGTTTACTCACAGCACGCTGCAGATCTCCGAACAGCAGCGCCCAGTACCGTGCTCGCAGCTCGGAGCGCTTGTCGCGGCCGGCGGAGGCCGAGCGGAGACGCGTGGAGGGCCGCGGTGCCGAGCGGCGCGGCGGCGCGGTGGACCGCGGCGGCTTGCGGGCTACGCGAGCTGGGGGGGGAGACAAAATGGAGGGTGTGAGGTGTATAGTCTATATTTAAGTTACAATTCAGTTGGGTGACCATCGGACTGCCAGACCAAAGGTCGGGGGTTCAAACCCAGAACTTAACATTAATTAATTATCGCCTTTATTTAATGGAGGAGATCAACATAAGGAAATACATAATTATATTAAATAAAAATATAGTCTATAATTCCCAACAGCTAGGCCACAATGACACAAAACAAATGGCAACACAAAATTTAAACAAAATTTCGAACAATAAAACAGCTCAAATTCGTTGCACAATAAACTCTTAAGAATTCAACTTGTTCGGACAACTAACCAGTCCCAAGAAAAAGGCAGAGAGAAAACCTACCGCGAAGCAAACATCCCTGCTGGAAATCGAACCCAAGACCTCACAGTTCACATCTCAATCGTCATACATGATATCACCAGACCGACTGCGGGACTTGTCTACATAACAATCCATCCATCCATCCATAAGCCAAAGGAAGTCCACTGCTGAACATAGGCCTCTCCTAATGATAAAAGAATAACCGTCGGATATCATTAGTCGCGAAGTCTGACATAGTTTCATCACTATGATCTAAAAATGGGAATAAAGACGTATTTGAAAGCCTAATTGCTGTCATAAAATAGGCGTATTTTAATTACCACGAACGTAACTGACCTTAAAACGCCAAATAAGTCTCCATTGTGACTTCGTTTTAAAAAGAAGTCTTTGTGTCGTCTACGCAGCAACGGATCTCACCATGTTTTATTTTGAAATACGAACATACGAGTAGCTTATGGGTCGAAGAGTGAAATATGCATTAAGAGAAAGTTAAAATAGGTCATTACAGAAAAACATTGAACGCTTATAACTATTAAATAAAATATTCTTCTTTAATGGGCCGATAAAATTAATTTTCATAGGATCGACGCAACATGTTATTTTTATTTCCGTATTGCAGAATAACTGGTGTATAATTTTATGACCGAATGCTGCTCTGACATCAACCCTTTCGACACTAAGGCTTTTGTCGGTAAGGCGGACCAAGAGGGTTACTATGATCCGAAACGAAATTCGAATTTTCGGACGTCGCACGTAAAACTGTACGAATGTGCCTAGGTAGTAGGTACTCCAAATATTCGAATCCTCTACCGTACCTCCTTACTATTGACTTAGTTCGGAGTGACTAAGTATCATAGAGAATAGTATTGATTTTTAGAAGTGCTTAACTTATAACTTACTTCAGACATCTGAAGTACAGATAGTCCAAACATTGGAGTTTTGTTTCGGATCATAGAGTAACTCCCCTAACGCTGATTGATAGGTTCCAAATCTCTGAATTTCTTGTAGAGAAATTCTTCTTGTTAATGTTTCCTCTCTATATTTTACTACACTGATAAAATAAGTAATAATTAAGTATGAATACATATACTGCCTCGATGGCGTAGTTGTACTACGGCATGATTACAAAGCTGAGGTCCCGGGTTCGAATCCCGGGTTGGACAAAGTGATATATCGGACTTTCTATTCATTATCAGCCCGTAGTCAGGAATTTGTGCCCGATATGGCGATAGGCTCGCCCCTCGCCCTCGTTATCACATAATGGGACGGAACACAAGGCGAAACGTAGGTGTCCTGGTTGCACCTCTGCCTACCCCTTGTAGGAAAAAAGGCGTGATGTTTATGTATATATTGTACGAATACACATAAATAACAAAAACATGTGAAGTGACATCTAGATTCGAAGCGCTACTTTCAGTTAGACCGTATGGTCTTACCTATCGGCTACCACTTACATAAACTATTAAAATCAATAAAAATCAAAATATTGTTTATTCAAATATTCTTTCACAAGGTCTTTAGAATCGTTAATGACTGCTGCCAGCGCTTCGGAACGTGTTGTAGTTATGAACAAGAAACCAAGCAAGAAACTCCGTTAACAACACCAACTATCTTATTCCTTTTTCTTTTTCTTTTTTAAAGCCATTTGTACTTACAATGGTTTTAATTAGTAGTACATTGATAGGCATAAAATCGCATAGAGACATGTAGTGTAAACTCGATGCAATCACTCATTCATTACTCACGACAAGCAAGCGCCTATATTTAGACTATATGACGAATGGCAGTTCAAACCGTTTACTTAAAACAACACAATTACTTTAGATAAATGCTTAAGGATTTTAAACGTTTATACAAGATATTTATACAAGAATGGAGTAATGTTATTTTCAAAACCACAGCTTTGTGGTCAAATTTGGCTCGAATTATATGGATGAATGGAGAGACGAGCATGCCATTCGCCTGATGGTAAACGATACGACCGCTCATGGATAGTATCAAAACCAAACATGAAACAATACCAGGAATTGGAACAATACTAATCCCTACCGCAATATCTAGCTATAAAACAGTTTGCCAGCTCGTGTTCCCTCCATCGATACTTTCCTATGACCCTGGATCTTAGGCGGAGTGACCGCTATCGGAGCACATGAGATTATCATAGTAATAGTTATTTTATCGATAACATACTTGAGTACTAGGCATTATTAAGAGGTACTTGTAATTGTCAATTTTCACGGCAAATTGCTTCGTATTCCTAAGACTAAATTGATCCATGTTCCCTCTTGTTACGTAATCTCATTGCAACATTATAAGCCATACAATTCCCTCCTTAATTAGAAAAGATTTAACATAAAAAAATAACTCTTGGTTATGGAATAATTCCCGGAAAAACTTGACGTCAGACATTCGAACGAACAGTTTTCTGAGAAGTTCATAAAATCATTTTGCACGACCCCGCTTAATGAAGACATATTAATGTTCATATTGAAAAGTTTCACATAATATTAAAGTAAAGAGAATCAAATACTGAATTGAAAACTATTTTTATACATCGATAAGGTGATTAATAATTACCATATGATGAGAGTAAGTGAACATTGAAATTCAAATAGACCAAGTAATAATTATTATCCTTCGTCGAGACAATTATGCCTATCTGCTCAGATTCAAGTGGCACAAGCTGAGCCCGCTACGCTAAAACGGTTATCAACGGGTGGTTGTGTTAATATTTGGGATAGTGACGACACTATGGCTGTGAGAGCAGTCCCAGGTGGGTGCAGAAGTGATTAGAGCAGACCAAAATTTGGTTAGAGACGTAGTTGTAAAACCTAGCACCTAGCATGTTGAAGGCTGGATACGGTACTGAATTGGCGGAGGCCTATGTTCAGCAGAGGACTTCGACTGAACAAGAAGAACGCAAAACGCAATTACATACATAACATACATAAACACACACCTTTTTCCCAAAAGAGGTAGGCAGAGGTGCTACCAGAACACCCACGTTTCGCCTTATATATTCCGTCCCACGATGTGATAGGGGGCGAGCCTATCGCCATATCGGGGACAAATTCCTGACTACGAGCTGATAATGAATAGAAAAATCCAACATCACTTTGCCCGACCAGGGATTCGAACCCGAGACCTCAGCTTTGCAATCATACCGTAGTACCACTACGCCACCGAGGCAGGCAAAACGCAATTAATTTGCATATATACTTAAAACAGATTAATAATCATGTACAAAAGTCATCAGAGCTGATACAACCACTCTATATTTCTAATGAACAACAATCAACCTCACATAACATATTCCAATACAATTACAATTCACAGAGCATGTAAACTCGACAGCTGGTTTAAAGTTGTCCAGTTTCGGTGTACAATCTATATCTGGTTACAATTTATTGATCGATCGCCTCGGAGTCTCGTCTCCTATACAAATATGTGCTTCGAGATTTCCCACTTCGTCGCAAGTCGCAGCCTTGTTAAAAATAAATGCACTAGTCTGAATCTATTTTGTTCATGCTGTCGATGTTACATTAATATCGGCTTTGAGATATTATATTTTTATATTTGAAAATGGGTTTTGCCGTAATGGTATGATTGGGTGAGGAAATAACCGACAAAACACAAGCCAAGGGTTCAATAACATGGAACAAACTTTTAACTTGATGAAATGTATTCAAAGTGAATACCCAATAATTTCAGAAGGCTCTATATACTGGAAAATGGAATCATATAGAATATATCTTCCCACTTGATATTTTTTCGCTACAATCAGGTAGCTATGTTTTACACTAATGGTCCGTGCCGGTTTCGCCCGGTTCGTTACTTATTTAACTAACTTTAAAAGTAACATGTTAAATTTACTCAATACATTCTACACCCAAGCTATAAATTATAGTATAGGACAGTGGCGAAGGGTCCGTACAACCCGATTCCAACCGGCTTACGTATGTGTCTTAAAACTTATATTCCTTACAATGCCATGGGGTTTGAAAATATTAAACATAATGCTTTATTTTAAGCACTAAACACTAATTATACTAATTTAGTATAATGGTCATTAGGTCGCGCTACGTCGCTGGATGCAGGCTGCCTCCAACAGGTCACTGTGGAAATCATTAGGAGAGGCCTATGTTCAGCAGTGGACTTCCTTTGGCTGATGGATGGATGGATGGATGGTCATTAGGGGTTCGGCTTGCCGGTTTAAAAAAAATGCCCTTCGCCACTGGTATAGGAATTTCAGAAACATCGCAGGGGTATACACACAAATGTACTTTCAAATCTACTGGATGAGCAACGATGATTGTTAGAAGGCTGATACACCTCCATGTTGAACAGTCAGTCAGAGAAAGAGAGGGAGAGATGCGCCAAATCATTTCTGTATCGGCCCATATACGTCCCACTACAGGGCACGAGCCTTCTCTACAATCAAGAGTACGATTGAGAGGGGATAGGCTAAATAGTCCACCACGCCGGCCTGGTACAGGTTGGCGGACTTTACATACTTTAAATAGATTTTTTTAATCGATGGGTAAGCAGGTTTCTTCACGATGTTTTCCTTCACCGTTATATTACGTGGTGATTGACTATCAATACACACATGACTCCGAAAAGTCTGAGGTTTGCCCTGGGATTTGACCCAGGACTACCATGATCATGTTGGCCTCCACGTCCAGTCCGTTACCAACAGATCGCCACGCATTTTTAACATATAACACATGCATATAAAGAAACTGACCAAGCTCTAGTTTTTATCCACAAGATGTCTGTTGCCAGGTGTGTATAACAGGGTGACATTGTCACAATAACACACTGCCAAAATTATACAATCGAGTAATTGGCAAGCGATTTTACGAATGTGCGTGGCGCCTCGTTGATTTAATTACAGCATATTACATTTGTAAACAATAAAGTCAAACATCCCATAATCGTGACCCATGCTAAAACATAAGTCTTGTGTTGTGTATCACAACTATGATAGATTTTCAGGTCTCACCAACAACCAGACTCGAAACAAATAATTATAAATTATAGACACATCTGTCTTTATGCGGGTAGATAAATGAGCAATGGGACTCCACAGTCATTTTAGCATCCTTAGGACACAAGGGGATTGGACATCTGTTCAGGGTCCCAGTAAATACAAGAAGTCTAAAGCTTAAATTCACAATTTTTTTGAAAGGCTTAGATGCCAGATGGAAGATCTATAGCTATCTCAACCAGCGCAGTATACCACAAATACCAGCACTAACAATTTGCCTATTGAAATGGTAATAAAACAGTTGAGGATTTTTTTTATATGGTTTGCCATCCTCATTATTCGGGAGTACAAAAGACCCCTCTCAAATGTACTCTTGATTGTAGGCCCATGCCCTGCAGTCAGACATTTAAGGGCTGATAAAGATACAGACAGATAGATGGACCACGGAAAAGGTAGTGTCAGAGTTATTGCACCTCAATTAATTAGCTCAATAATATAAACCACTACTGTAAACCAGTAACTATAAATAAATACATACAACAGTCACATTGTGTGGTGGGTATCAGAAGCTACGAGAGACTTTTAGGTCACAGAAACAACCACACCACTGGTCTGGGTGGGGGGATCAAACCTCTTACTCTCATTTCACAGGGGGTGTCTAACCAACTGCACCATGGAGGCTATCTTTATTTTTTCTTTCTTTATCTTTTTTTTACATGCAACATTATAGCAGATCTGCCAGTTGTCTCTTTATTAATCATTAAATTTGTGACTGACAGGTTTTTTTCACATTAATCAATATTATACAGATGCAATTATTAACAAAACTGAGTAACAAAAATAAAATATATTATTGTCCTAGTGTATTAATCTTTTTCTATATAAATATGTTTCACAGTGTGACTTGGTAATGTTCTATAAGAGCAAGGTTTTAGTTTAGGCTATAAGCTAAAATACCAAGTTGATATTGATTGGTACAATTTATATACCTTAAAAAATATTTGATACTACTTTCATGAGTAGTTTACATACTTGAGTATGCAATGTTCCCTACCAATTAAGACAGATAAAATTAACCACATTAAAACAAAAGATTGAAGTTATCTTAGTGAAAAATCCTAAGTTAAACATTTTAAAGCATAACATACAGAATAAACACATTTTTATATGTTATACATTATTAATTATAGTAATCAGTTGGGCTGTTGGACGAATTAAAATGTTTTAATAAATTGGTATTTGAAGTGTCTCTCTCTATAGCAATCTATTTGAAAATATCTATAGGTGTACAATTACATCAAAAAAAAAGTATAAATTACAAACAATAACAATGAGATACACATACAAAACAGACTCAAATTACTAATCCTTACAGTTTTCCCAATTAATTTGATGTAAATCTCAATTGTCTTGTAACTGATCTTTGTATCAAATCTACCATATGTACAACAAATAAAGACCTATTCATTTTACCTTCACCGAGCACGAGCAGCACAAGACGTATAAATTATTAAAGAGTCTTTAATAAACGCATTTTCACAGCGAAACAACACCGCCTACGATCGAAAATGGATCTTTTAATAGGTTTGTTTAAATATTAAAAAAAAAAACGGAATTACCCGGGGTGTCGACCGCCACATGGAACGCCACCAGGTTCCTCGCCTCCCGGCCTTCTTCCTGAACTAGCTGCCGCACCTCCTCCATGCCAATTTAAGAGTACAAAATAATTTTCCAAAGAAAACAAAATGCAACAACCGTGCACATTACGGACATATGTAACACGTGAACTAAGCGTTCAGTTGTATTATTACAGACAGAAAAACGTAAAAACTACCATAAAAGAAATAATAGATTGAGAATTTAAGCGTTAAATTATTATTAAATAGAATTAACTCGAAAAATAATTTGTACGAGTATTTTCATAACAATTCGCGTTTTGACAGATCTGTTTATAAATGTTGCCACATTGGAAATTTGGGGCAGTAACATATTTGCTTTCACATTATATGGTATAAAATAGTAGAATTTTCTCAACTCAAAAATCAATTTTTATTTTAACAAAATATGAAAAAAATACGTGTTAGGAGACATTAAGTAGACACTTGATTCGCGTTCCACAAGAATAAAAAAAAACTGGCCCAGTCCAACTCGCACACTGAGGGTTCTTTAGCACTCAATGATTTTCATTTCCATGACAAATTATTCGGCTCGCATTTGCCAAAATAAATTCTTATGACGTAACAATTACTCTAATCAACTGAAATGAAAAAAAATGCATCTTTTGCCATATATTTTTTTTAATTAGTTGTTGTGGGAATTTGATTTGGTTACAATTGTAAGGTTCAAAGTAAGTATTATTTCGGTATTAACTGTAGCTTCATACATTCGGGCCTCCCTAAGGAAAAACAGACATACAGTATCAGTCAGACACACAGTCAACGATATAATCCTATAAGGGAATCGTTTTTTTATCTTTATTAAGTATTTATTACAATTATTATTATTATTAGAAGTAAGATCTAAATGAGTGCCAAGTTGAACGGTAAGTCCTGAAATGTATTTGTAACAACGTAAAATATTTTATAACAACTTAAAATATATTTTTTTCTTTATAGCTTAGGATAATATATTAAAAACCTAAGGTCTGACATGCCTAGTTTTCGTTGCGGTAATTATATTAATTTTCTTTTTAACTCAATGGTAGATTTTTAATATTTTTAATCTATAATTGTCATTTAGAAGAATTGAGTAGTTGTAAACTTGCAACACCACCTTCTTTTCGTTATCAAGCAAGATGGCGGATCAGGTACGTGTAGATTTTCCACATAAAATATTATAAAATAAGTGCAAAAAACAGTGATATATCGTTCAAAGTGATCTCAATTTTGCAACAAATACGTGTGTGAATAATGTTTGTGGTTAAATGTAGTTTTCGTAATAAAAATATGATTACAAATTGTGCACGTGGGAATCGGCATTCATGGATAAAATACGGTTAAAAATGAACGAAACAAACGTGTATTTGGACCGTAAACGCGCACCAATGTGGAAAATGTGAATAATTTCATATATTTCTTGAACCGATACAGTTTTTAAAATAAATTCTTTCATGTGCTGATTTTATATGAGGTCCAGGTCACTTGGTATATTTATGCGTGTTCATATTATATTAAATCGATATCCAATTTATTATAAATCTATAGTAGCAAAATATCTTTGTAATCCATAAATAATAATTGCCAAGCTTTATGTTTTATCATTAATAGGTTATGTTTACTATGAAAATTTTGAGGTTATAATATTGTATGTCCTATATCCATTCTAATAACAAAATAAACCGAAACCAGATCCTATGATTGTAAGAAAATGATTTCCCAAGATTTCATGTATCAAACAGGGTCTTGTAAACCCAAGTTGATGCGAAAGTTGCAACTTTGCAAGATTATGTCCCTCTTATCACCACAATTAACTGAATAAAATGTATGTAATTTTTTTGAGTGTCCGTATAAATCATCCTCGTGTTTGTAAAGTTAATCTATTCTCGTGTTTAATTATTAGCTTTTAAAGGAAAAAAAAAACATCCATAATTTTCCTTCATTTATTTATATCCAAGGTTTCTAATACAAGAGCTACTCTAATATTACTTATTATTGGTGAAGACGTTAAATTAGAATTCATTATAATTTAAATAGTGAATTACACCCACACGGAGTTTGTTCAGCAACAAACTTTATTTTATCAACTTAATGTGAACATAGAAATTCCTGAAAGAATTAAAGGCAAATAAAACTTGTTTGTTATCACTAGATGAAGTGTGGAACGTGTTTTCATTCTGCACTTTGTACTTTTAATATATTTTTTGTCTTGTTACACATGTTGTCAATTAACTTATTGTTCTATTGCCTTCATTACCCAAAAAAAAAAAACCCTTACGTTACAACATTTGTATGTATTTATAACATCAGCTATAGTGTTTAACTTATTTCTCCATTCAAAATATTAGTATACTATATGACACGCTCAGTTTTAAAACAACGAAACACAACATAAGTTACATTTACTTTGATCATTACTTTCATCTGTGATTAACATCACCGTTCAGTCCTACCTTACATTAATTGTTACCTTTATGAAAATCAAAAACTTAATCAACATGTGATGTTTATGTTTAAATAAACAACGCAAGTTGTGATGCAAAATGTTTTATGCATGTTGTCAAGAAAACATTTCCTTTAGTTTGGCCCCTGCAATATTCATTTAATGTATTAATTCATTTTTTTTACTTATGTTAAGCTTTTTATGGATACGTTTTTCATTTTCACAATACTATAGCTTCTTTTCTTTTCTGTTATTCTTATCAAATAATTGCAATAATCATCCTCATTCATTGATCTTTTCTCCTCATCATTGCCTTAGAGGCAGTGAAATGCTATGTTCCTGCTAAACTACTTTCATTTCTTGTTAATCTTGTTTTATATTCTTTCTTCTTCCTTTTTTACTTTCAGCAAATAGTGCTTCTCATGTAGTTCTATTAGCTCCATTAATAGAAGACAAAAAAACTGTAGAAAAATCACCCTCCTTTCCCTCAATATAATGCAACTTAAAAATTTGCAGACGGAACGTTCATTCCAAAAGCAGCCGACAGTGTTCTTGAACCGCAAGAAGGGAATCGGCGTCAAACGTAGCCGTAAACCTTTGAGGTACCACAAAGATGTGGGCCTTGGTTTCAAAACACCGCGTGAGGTAAATGCATGGTGTGACAATACTAATTTCCCCCTTTTTCTTTTTTTGTTTTCCGTAGACAGAGAAAGCGTTTCAGAAACAGGCGACCGTCTTCCTCAACAAGAAGGGAGGGTTGAAACGGAAGGACATGCGACATAGTAAGAATGTCGGACTAGGTTTCAAGACACCCCGTGAGGTCTGTTTTTCGGTTTATATGGTGGTGGAAGATGGGGCGCTGGGTGCTGGTGGCTGCGTTATTCGGTTGGATTGCAATGAATTATGGACTACATAATTTTATTATTGTGAATTTTTTAAATTCTGGTTGAAGCAATGTTGACTTAATAAAAGATGTTTACAATTAATATTAATTTGCAAGTCCATAATTCAGTGTATCAGTATCCACAAGTTCCTCAAAGCTTGCTTTAATATGTTTGCATGATGCTATAAGAAGGTTAAAAAGGACTTTTTAAGGGCACAGTGGTGTATCCGGTGCTTGCTACTTTATAAATATAACTCGAAAATACTTAGTACATAAGATTATTTTATGTGCCAACAGGTGGTGGTTATTTATGTATTGTATTCATTTGTAACTTGCAAAGAACTTTTTATAAGACATACAATTTTATCATAATTTGTTACATTTCCCATTTCTTTTAACAACATGCTGTCTGATAGACAGATAATATAGCTCTCAGTATATTGTACAAATTTCCAAAAATACGCCCTCTTGCAGAATATAATAAAATAAGGCATTTTATAAGAAAAAGCCAGAAAATTAAATACAGCCTTTCTTAAAAATGCACGTACAAGGGCTCAAAATATTAGCTTCATTGCTATTATAACCACAAATGTAATTGTTGCCATGCTTTACACTTGTGATTATTAAAAAAGCAAATATTTTTGTATCTTTATTTATTTGTATTTAAAAAGTTCTTTGTACCCAATACTATGTTATATAATATTTTTTGTATATAAACACATAATTTTTAACTAACGCTACAGCAAATATTACATACAGTTTATAGTATATTTTAAGTTCATTCCCCTGAGTGACTTTCAGATTTTATATTCATGTATCAAAATTCTTAAAATTACAATACCACTAAACATATGACCCTTTATTAAATGTAGTAACTAGTAAGTTTTAAAAATCAATCATCAATTGTCTATTACCAAAAAGTATATATACATATAATAAATTAATACACCCAACAGTCACAAACATAGTCCTGATCCCACACTAAGATCGAGTCCTGAGACGTGGGTATCAGAAACTATGAGACACTTTTCGGTCTCACAAACACCGTGACCCAAGACAAATACTTGTGGATTACACAAATATTTGTCTCGATGCGCGGATCGAACCCGCGGTCTCACGTTTCACAGTCGGCGTCTAACCAACTGCGCCACGGAGACTGTCATATACTTTGACTTTTACTCATAATTTTGCTGTAGTGTATGCAAATACCAGAGGTCAACAGAAGGTCCGTGTATAATTATGGGGAGGTGTATGATATCATGAATTGCATGTGCTAATATAATTATTGTCTACATAAGTCAATAACCCCATTATATATTGTATAATATTTAGTCCACTGATAAGGCAATTAAAAGGTAAAGGGTATATTATAAGTCTAGCTTTATGCATATTGCAATACGGATTTAGCTTTGATGATTACACTCACGGCCTCATTCATAGACAGATTTAAAACTTATTTTGGTTATTTTGTCTTCTTTGCTCAAACTGAATTCTGATTCAAAGTAGTTCAAAAGGGACACAACATTCGATAACTAAAATAGGCTTTAAATCTGTCTATGAATAAGGCTGTTAATATTTGCATTGGTGACTATTCGTGCTTCCGAAGATTGATTAGTCAGCAATTTTTATGATCCCTAAAACAAAGTTATTTAGCTGATAATATGCAGCATCATATTTTAATGTTATTTTAGTAATTTTGTTTAGTAAGGACAAGAAAATGATTTTTTCTGAAATAATTTAAAGAAATTACTATATAAATGCTTTTTACCAGACGGATGTAACATGATGATACCCACACGACGGTCTTCTGAAATACTATATGACGAAGATTGTGTTTCTAACCCAAACTCTGATTACATTTACACCTGGTAAAAGACATATTTGTCAAAAAATGCTTTAATTAAAAATAATAAAAATACTTGGATTATGATAGTTCATTGTATAAAAAGATATGTATAAAGAATCCAAATAATTTGCTGTTATGTACATGTACTTTCACAACTCAAGTAGCAAGCTAAGCCTTTAGTCGCTCGATATAACATTAGTAGGAATTAGGATGAATTATTATCCTAAAAAATACATCGGATGCAGTAAAAATCCTTACACCACACTTTAACGCCAAGTAGCTAAAACATACCGAGTCAGTACCGCTTAGCGGCTTGGCTTGCGTCTTGCAGTGTGAATACAAAATAAAAGTCACCTTACACCATATTGTCCAGGATAAAAACATCGCCTTGCTTGTACTAACAATGTAAATAACAATACGGCATGCTCAAAACAATTACCTCAAACTCAAAAGTACCCTCAAAAATTTCCAGGCGATTGAAGGCACATACATCGACAAGAAGTGCCCGTTCACCGGCAACGTGTCGATCCGTGGCCGCATCCTTACCGGCGTAGTCCAGAAGATGAAGATGCAGAGGACCATTGTCATCCGCCGCGACTACCTTCATTACCTACCTAAATACAACAGATTCGAGAAGCGACACAGGAACATGTCTGTTCACCTGTCGCCTTGCTTCAGGTGAGACAAACTTACAAGTATTGTCATCTTTGAACAGTAAACTATGGCCAAGGTTCTACAAAAAGAGAGTACTCTCCTTAAGGTAGGCAACGACATTGTTGTGCTGGACCTCTGGCACGGCAAAGGTCTATGGGCAGTGGTGGCAGCTTACCATCAGGCGGGCCGCTAGCTCGTCTGCCTATAACGGCAATAAAAAGAACCAAGCTACCTAACCAACTTCTAAAGAAATAATGTCATTAAAGAGTGTTTCCAAACATTAAGACACTAAAGGGGACACCATAAACACAATGTTTATAACAAGAAATAGTGGTACCTACCGCAATTTCTGTCAGTCATTCTGTCTTCTTCTTGTTCTACTGTTCCGGTGTGGCTGATACATTCCCACAGACTGTTAACTATTAGTGCTTTAGTAAAATACCTACTTAAGGTTTTCTAAGTAGGAATATCTTGGAATATTTATTTTGCTAACTGTATAAGAAAAGGTAAAGATTATTTTATTGTAGGAAAAAGTATCAATTTAATAAAGTAAAATAACTCATACTATGTATGACCTTACATAGTTTCTTATAAATATACATATTTTTAATGATGATATCCACACGACGGTCTTCCGAACACTACTTGACGAAAGACGTGTTTCTAACCCAAACTCTGATTTAACACATGTCTCATAAAGTCGAAAACGCCTTGGACCTCCTACTAATTATGTTACCTTTCACCAGGGACGTGGAACTCGGAGACATCGTGACCATCGGTGAATGCAGGCCGCTCTCCAAGACCGTCAGGTTCAACGTGCTGAAGGTTTCCAAGGGCAAGGGCTCCAAGAAATCCTTCAAGAAGTTCTAATAAACTTATGTTTTAAGTAGTTGGTGTTTTATTTATTTTTTTAGTGCGGTATTTGGATAATGCAATGTTTGGTATAGCGGACAATGATGGAAGAAAGTAATGAGATAGTTAGGTCCATGGCCCACGTTAGGCTTAAATAAATGCCGTAAATACAGGTCGCTTATTGTCTGTTTACCAAATCGTAGAAGTACCCATTTATGGTTAAGCTAAGATTACAGTGTAGCTACGATATTTGAAAATAACATCTATTTTTATCAGTATTAAATAGTTCTTAGGACCGCAAAGCGGAAATATTTATTTATACTCTCAAGTTAGGAATTACATAAATAAAAATTTACATCGTACACTGGGTGATAATATCGCAATAAGCGATTTTTTCCTGGCAACCTTTGGATGAACAAGAATTATTCTGTTTTTATGGATCTGCATTCTAAAAGTAGCTATAAACTTCGTCTAGATTCTAGAAAAAAATATTTATTGAGCCACAGTAAAATTATGACTAAAGCATGGCTCGTCCATGATTTTATTAAGTTACAGAATATAGAAGCTGGTAAGAATATAAATTTTGCTTAGTATTTATTGTATGTATTGATTTATATAATCAATAGTTTTTAACCATAATAAACAAATAAATACACCCAACGGTAATACAAAGTCCTGACCCCACACTCAGATATTAAACTTTTCTCATGGGTATTAAAAACTTGTAAGACTTTTCAGTCCCACAAATACCCAGACCCTAAACAAATACTGGTGGAGTAGTGAGTACACAAAAATTTGTCTCGGATCGAGGATCGAACCCGCGGTCCCTTATTTCACAACCGGCGTTTATCCAACTGCGCCACAAAAGTATTCATTTTCGAATTCATTTAGAATCTGAACACTGCCATCTATGAGAAATATTAAGAACTATTTCACTTTGTTAACAATGCAATGCAATGGAAACAATAATTATACATTATAGTTAATTATTTTACTTTCTATATTACCCGGAATAAAATAATAAATACAATTAAATGTAAACATAAAAATAATGTATTCGAATATTTTTTTACATGAACTATGCAATAACCATGATAACGTGAACAATAAATGGTCAAAGACAATTTAAAAATAAATAACAAGTTCCAACAAAAACATGTCCGACATTTGATCGTGACCTGTGATTACAGCAGAGTAATAGTGTACAAACGATATGATATCATTTTTCTCTAAACTCTCCCTGAACAACACGCCAAAACCGCCAGTGGAGACCGCCAAGCCAGCTTATATGGACAAAAGTGCAACATTAGAGGAGCTTGGCTACCGAGACGAGAATGACTTGAAAGAGACAATTTACGGTTTGTTTTGAGAATATTCGCGATTTACAAGAATTTTATGGACTATTTTGTGTGTTTAACGCGTGCTGTGGTGTTTTTTAGACTTTTTGCGGACGATACGGGACCCAGAAAAGCCGAGTACGCTTGAAGATTTGAAGGTGGTTTATGAAGAAGGAATCTTTGTGAAGGAGCCTACCGCTGACAAAGTACCTGTGTTGCGCGTGGAATATAATCCTACAGTGCCCCATTGCTCGCTGGCGACGCTGATCGGGCTGTGTATAAGGATCAAGATCCTGAGATCTATCCACCATCCTGTGAAACTTGATGTGTACATAAAGAAAGGCGCGCATACTACTGAAGATGAAAGTGAGTATTATTTTATTTGTTTGCATACCTATTACGTCCTATAGCATCAATTACAAAAACCTAAAAATGAATAATACTCAATATTATCTAGAGTATTTTTAAATTATTTTAACTCTTACAATAACTTAGAGTACACTATGGACTTCTGCTATAACTCAAACAGCTGTTTGGAATAAATTGAATCTTATGTAAATTACTATTACAATCTTATCATAGAAATGTCAACCTGTTGCATTATTATTTTCTTTGAAAATCAATAAATGTTCATAATATTAAACTTGAAATTAACATGTGCTATTTATTAACTTTAGCTTAAGATGCAGTCAATGCTTTAACAAACACAATATTCAATTTTATTTAAACTAAAATTATATCTTTATTTTGCTTTGTATATTAAAGTAAAAAGCCACACAGATAAAAATAAAACCACAGTGGTCATATTGATGCTGATTATAAAAATATGAGTGGTTTATAAATAATGAAGTCCAAATACAAACAATAATTATTTTCATTAATGTCACTCTAATTTCGACTCGGAATGTGCATTATCATTTCTTTGTATTATTAAAGAGTCTTTATTTTTGCTTTCATTGGTATTATTTGTATTTATTTAAGTATTTCTTATACAGTTCAAGAGACTATGATTTTAATTTTGTTGGTGCTATTTGTTCTACTAGTGGGGCATAAGGAAATGTAGTATGAACTCATATTTGGAGTGTTTATCATATATAAAATGTCTATTATTATACTAAAAATAAAGTTAAATTTTATATGGAAAAGCTAGACTATATTGAATATTATAAAAGACTGAATTCCTTGTCTGCCAGTGGCTGAACTTCAGAGGGCATCATTGTATAACTAGTATTGTTAATTTAACAGCAACTACTTTATAACAATCAATTTAAAGGAAAATAGCAGTGTTTAAGGCTGTTGTGTATTTTTTTTTATACCCAAAGCACATTACAGTCTTGAAGATTTTACAAAATTTTTGTTACTATTTAAAGCTTTTAAAAAATGTTTATCTTTACTAGATCCCAAAACTTGAAGATCCATGCTATTGAATAGCCCAAGGTTTTAAATGTGAATGTTTATAAGTTTTTTTTATAGTATATTATGAAGTAGCAGCAACTTTAAAACAGAATAAAACTGAACTGAAACAGTAACTACTGGCTTCATTCAGTGTAGTACATATGTTTAAACAAGTGTTCATTGTGGGAGGTCATTGTTGCGCATGGGGATGCCAAAACAAGTTTCAACTGATGTATGACTGTATCAATGTTTGTTTGTGAAATTTTTTGGGTGTTGTTTCCGTATAATACTTGTGCTTTAGTTGTTGATATACTGCCTCGGTGGCGTAGTTGTATTACGGTACAATTACAAAACCGAGATCTCTGGTTCGAATCCTGGGTCAGGGTTAAGTTGATATTGGATTTTCTATTCATTATTAGCCCAGATTCAGGAATTTGTGCCTGATATGGCAGTAGGCTCGCCCCCTATAACATCATGGGACGGAACACACTAGGAGAAATGTGGGTGTCCTGGTTGCGCCTCTGTCTACCCCTTCTGGGAAAAAGGTGTGATATTTATGTATATGTATGTTAGTTGTTGATGTTATAATGATAATCTGTGAATGATTAACAATGTCACTATTAAGTATTTGAGCATATGAGTTACACTTGTAAATTAACACTTTGACTGTGGTGTCAAAACAGCAAAATTTCCATAAATGCAGCTTGGATATGTTATGATAATTAATAAATACACCTAACAGTCGCATACTCACAGTCTTGACCTCTTGAGTAAGGTTGAGTCTTGTGTCTCGGGTATCAGACACAGAAACAACGAGAGACTTTTTGGTCTCACAAAATCCAGGCCCGAAAGAAATACCTATGGGTCACACAAACATTAATTATCTTAGTCTGGGGATCAATCTCCGGCCTCTCGTTTCACAGCCGGCGTCTAACCAACTGCACCACAAAGGCTGTCAATATGATAGTTACAAACAATTGTAAATTAAGGGTAGTTAAATTGTAACAGTCACTAAGCGGATGACTAATACCTCAGTCCGCCCCGTGACCACGAAAACTGTAAATTGATTGAAACGTCGGGAAATTAAAAAATGTAAAAATTAAATCAAATTCGATAAAATCCGTAAGAATTCATTTAATTTCAAAGCTACAAATAAGTTACAATAGAAAATACACAATCTGTGTGTGAGTGGAAGTGTAAATTAGCAGTTAAGGTGTAAATTAATAATGTAAATTCCAAAGGGACAAAAGTCAAAACACAACATATTATGATTGTCCTCTGTTGCCATAGATAACATGTTGCTATGTTGTATGTGAACAATTTTGTTATGATGAATGTTAGTAACTACAACGACAAGTTTGATGTTATCTATATCTCCAATATTGTTTATCAGTGTTTGATGTAAACAATGTTTATCAAGTAACATGCATTATTAATTTATACATATACTCACGCCTTTTTCCCAGAAGGGGTAGACGGAGGTGCTACTAAGTCGCCCACATTTCGCCTTGTGTTCTGTCCTATGATGTGACAGGGGTACTGATGAAAGTTTGATCTAGTTAGCATACAGTATAAATGGCTCACTATATTTTTATTAAGTTTATTGCCCTCACTGGCCATTTATTAGTTAGTTTCTGGCTTTAATTATAAATTATCTAACTAGCATTGGTTCCCCGCACGCAACATAGGCGACCTAACAACCATAGCATGTACTGAATTAATGATGGATCCATTTCTACTTTCCAATATCGCCTGAGTAGATTTGGAGTAGAATTATTTTTTTGTTCATAATTTAGAACATTTCTCATGCCAGAAACGGACATGATGTCTTAACTGTAAATATCTGTATAGTTTGTCCTTATTTAGAAAAAAATATGTTATGTTCACATTTAACCTGAAATAAAAAATGTAATAAATTGCATATTAAATTCAGTTATATGTATGTTTGGTAGGTGACACATATTTTGTTTTAATAACCAAATTAACCAAAATACTTGATATTCAGATAATCAAAAATATTATTGCCTCGGTGAGGTAGTTGTACTGCGATATTATTACAAAACTGAGGTCTCAGGTTCGAATTCCGGGTCGGGCAGTGATATTGGATTTTTCTATTCATTATCAGCTCGGAATCAGGAATTTGTGCCCGATATGGCGATGGGCTCGCCCCCTATCACATCATTAGGATGGAACATATAAGGCCAAACGTGGGTGTCCTGGTGGCACCTCTGCCTACCCCTTCTGGGAAAAAAGGCGTGATATTTATGTTTGTATGTATGTAAAAATATTAGTGAAATTAGCTCTTGGTCGAAGGCAATTTTCACTAACTTTGAGATAGCAAAGCATTTCATTATCAACCTACCTTACCATATTTTTATTAACAATTATGTAATATAAACAAAAACACATTACATAACATATATCTGCACTAAGGAAATAAAACAAACATGCACATTTTTATCTATAAATAAATACACATGACTGCATAATATTGTTATCTAGAGGACACGGCTAGATCAAGTTACATCGGATTGAAGGGTGAGGCCGGGCAAGAATATAGCTTATTAAACAGAAATATTTACTCTGAGGTATTGTGTACAATATTTCAAGTACTACTGACTCTCTAGGGGGTGAGCTTGCTGGCAAGTTTGTAATGGTGTCTTTTGTCTGCCATCTAAAATAAAAATAAAAAACAGCAAAAATATAGAGTCCTACTAGAACCCGGTTATTGCTTTTTAAAGTAAGCAATTCCTAGGATATATTTGCTAGTAAACAGTATTGTTGAGATGTTGGTCGCCAGTTTAATCATGGCAAACACCTCTAGCTTTTTTGTATTTGTGTGTTTACTTAATTATAGGCTAGTTTGGGAACATAAATATTATATCTTATTTTTTTCTGTGTACACATAGGTGGGTTCTCTCAGTATCTTGCATTTTACATCAGTGGCCTAATCCATCGAAAAGACTCGCACGGTTAGACTACTTTTACGCTGACGGCGTCATATTTTCTCGTCAGACTAGTAAGGGCTAAGGCGACTTTAACAGTCGTATTATATTTGTAATGTTATATTGAAAAAAATTAGACCACAGATTTATTCCACACGTAATAAATAAATAAATAATAACGGCCATCAATTCTTCGCGCTGTGTGGCCGGCCCATCTGGTTAAGGTAGCAGGAAGTCGCTGGATGCAGGCCACTTCCAACAGGTCAATGTGGAGATCCTTGGGGGAGGCCTATGTTCCTTTGGCTGAAGAGAGAGAGAGAGTGAGCAGTACCAATAGTTTCTAATGGTAAACACATTGACGCAAGAAACATACGTATTAGCGGAAGATAACCGAGTGCGCGGAGATCAAGTGATGCTGTGTCATCTAAACATTCAGATATGACCCGCGGTTATTTATAGCTTTCTAATATACACAATCATTATGTTTATCAGTTTATATGAGCAACATGTGATTTGAAATTCAGATTAATTGATATTATCATTACTTAACACTTGTCTTGGTTATAGATAATTTTATACTACCAGTCTGGCCAGACTTCACTTGGGTGCAATAATAATAATAAAATAAATAAATACACCCAATAGTCACATACATAGTTTTGACCCCACACTAAGATCGAGTCATGTGTCGTGGGTATCAGAAACTACGAGAGACTTTTCAGTCTCACAAACACCCAGACCCGAAACAAATACCTGTGGTATACACAAAAATTTGTCTCGGTGCTGGGATCGAACCCGCGGCCTCTCGTTTCACAGGCGGCGTCTAACCAACTGCGCCACGGAGGCTGTCATACATTCAAAACATTTTTATGCATGCAGGCATGTCAATACATTTTTAGCTTTCCTTATTTCAATCTTACTAATCTATTTGGAACAAGTCGCTTTTCTTTCCTTAACTGAATCACTATTTGCTGTTACCAAGGCATTTGTGATGTCCACCTTGGCCTGAAAAAAAAGAGTTTTGTAACTTAGATTATTTTGCCATTACCCATTCTATCTTATATATATACACCGTGGATTTATTTTTAAGTTGGATGTCTTTACATCTGTTGTCAATTGCAAAATGTGGTACAGTCACCTTGAGAGGGTTATAAGGATTTGAAGTTTGTATGACCTATGGAGTATCGGTGATGTGAGAATTGGATGTTTACGCTTTCGAGATCTTAGATATTACTAATGGGAAATTCCGTATGGTATAAGGAAATAAAATTATAAAGAAAATACTGGTTTGCGCTCACATACAGCAAGTGAACGACGCTCGGTAAACACCAAACTGTGGTCCTACGTGACGAGTGGCACCTATGCCTACCACTTCAAGGCTAGAGACGAGAGAGAGCTTAAATACATTTATAAACAAAACTATAAAAACAAAATATTTATAAATTAACAGACTGTGGAGCAATTGGTTAGACGCCGGCTGTGAAACGTGAGGCCGCGGCTTCGGTCCCTCGCACCGAGATAAATGTTTGTGTGACCCGCAAGTATTTTTGGGTCTGGGTGTTTGTGAGACCGAAGTCTCTCGTAGTTTCTGATATTGACGATACAAGACTCGATCTTGATGTGGGGTCAGGACTATGTATGTGACTGTTGGGTGTATTTATTTTATTTACACTACGAGTAATTAGGTATGTGCAAACAATAATTTATGAGTAATGTACATAAACTTGTTTTGAGTTATTAGAACATACGCGTGTGTTTGTATTGACTGAATTTCGTACACAACAAAAGTCATGCTTACCTTGGTATATTTATGTCAAGGTCATAATTACGAGTAGTGATTACGTTTGGTTAGACATGTCATGAGTTGTTATCTTCTAATTGACAAAACTTGTCCTGTTATAATACTTGTAGGCTCCGATCAAATGAAGATCGAACCTTTTTTTATTGCTATGAATGGCGAGACCAGCATGTCATTGGCCTGATGGTAACAGATACCACCGCTCACAGACAGTAACAAAACCAAACACCATGAATTACAAGGTAATGCTTGGCATTCCACTGCGCTCGCCATCCTGAGACAAGATGTTAAGTCTTAATATGTCCAGTAGTTACTCTGGCTACAAACTCCTTCAAACCGGAACACAACAGCACATTTACACTGCTGTTTGGCGGGAGAAATAGACGATGCGGTGGTACCTACCCAGGCGGCCTCTCACATTTGAGAGACCTACCACCAGTAGGTGTAGGTATTGCGGCTAATATGAAGACGGTTTGTACATGTTAGAATCTTATTTTCACGGAATATGTATGTGAAGTAATGGCTTTTATGTTGTGATTTGTTCGATCAGCATAATATCCATCTAGGAGCTTTACAAATACTACTCTTCCTGTATTATCACCATAACACAAGTGCATATACAAGTATATACAAGTGCGTGGTGGCCTACAAGTGCGTGGTGGCCTCGTGGTATCGGACCAGACGCGGCTGCCTACATGTTCACGGTGGTCGCGGGTTCAAATCCCAGGGCACACCTCTGACTTTTCGGAGTTATGTGTGTATTGATAGTCATTCACCACGCACTTTAACGGTGAAGGAAAACATCGTGAGGAAACCTGCATACCGTAGCGATTTAAAAAAAAATCTACGGTGTGTAAGTCCGCCAACCCGCACTAGGCCAGCGTGGTGAACTATATGGCCTAACCACTCTCAATCGTACTCTCGATTGTAGAGGAGGCCCGTCCCCTCCAGTGGGTCTTATATGGGCTGATACAATACAATTATCACCATCATGTATGCAGTATAGTCTGGGTAGGAACCACCGGTATGTATTTCTCCCGCCAAACAGCAATGTAAATAATATTGATGCTTGGCTTAAGTAAAAGGTCAGTAAATGTAGAAAAATAGAGACCAAGTGCATGCACAAACACATTGACACAGAAACATCAGTTGAAAACGATATTGCTTCAATTTTCTCTATTGGGATAGTAACGGAAGTGAAACTCGAAATCAATACGGTCGACATTAGCTATGAACCTCGTTTATTAATGAACATTGAGCTGCGACTTGTGATGCATTCGAATGCTTTAGTGTTATATGTATATCCATATTGTAACTGCTTAATAATTGTGTAAGAGTTTTCGCTATTGTTTGAGACGACTAATGGCCGGTTTCTATAATCAATCTATCTATAACTAGAGATTTCATTAGATATTTGGTACATTTTATGTTTCAGTAAACAAAGATAGAGGGATGTAAATATGGTGTAATATAGTTATAGTTAGCTGGGCAAGATAAATATAATTAAAAATTAAAAATCATCAAACAGTTATAAATAATTAAACATAACGACTGTCGTAAACCAAAAATTATATATGTTTTATGTTATTAATATATGTCTTACTAATAGAGATTAAGTACTACGAGTATGTATTGACTTGTCATAAGAGGTATATAATTGCCTACAAGAACAATAAACGAATTTCATTTCATATATGTTTATCTTTGTTTATTGAAGCATAGAATTGTATCGACATAGTAATGGTAGCTATTTCAACATCTTGTTATAGATAGATAGGATACAGATACCGGCTGTTAGGCCTTAGTCCGTCATGGTGGTCTAGTACGGGTAGGTTTATATATGTTAACGGAAATGTATGAAATCCGTCATTGTATACAATTCCTAGGAAATGTAAAATATATAATAAAAAGTTTATTAAAAATGGAAATAAACTAACCTAACCTAACCTAACGAATGTTTCGTTGCGGTCGGGTATTTTGATTCCCAGTTTACTACAGCGTTTTTTATTTAAATACTTTATTCACAGAAGCATTATTTTTATATATTGTAGATAATATATACATTTCACGGGAAATGTTTGTATTATAGCGTATTCGAATCATTATTTTATACATTTCCTAAACATGCTCGAAATTGTATACATTTCCGGTAACATATACATTTAAAATTATTGTTGTTAAAATGTAAAAGTGAATGCTAGTAACGGCATTAGCTTTATGAATTTCCTCACTTAAATTAAAATTACGATATGATTTATGTGGTAGACCGATGCTGTTGTCAGTCATGACTCAGCATGAATGGGCAGGCTCGTCCGGGGCGGTACCACTGTTTCACAGGAAATCGACGTAACGCGACAGCTTTGCCATCGCGTTTCGTTCGGTGAGTGAGATTGCCGGATGCCAAATACTCCTTTCTGCTTCCTTTTTCCTTTCCCTTACCCCGTGACTTTAAGGGCCGGCAACACATCTATGAACCAAGCGTTGTGGATGGTCATGGTCGGCAGTGATCACTTACCATCAGGTGACCTGTATGCTCGTTTGCCGGACCTGTGCAATAAAAAAATATATATGAAAATTGAGGTTGACCGTTCCATAAACAGACATTAATTAAAATACCTCATTCTATTTTTAATACACGGTAGTATATTTTAGTACTTCTGTGTGTTTACTGACATTTCTGTGTAGCATTTTTTTATTGCAATGAATGACGTGACGAGCATGCCATTCACTTGATGGTTAGCGATACCACCGCTCATGGACAGTAGCAAAACCAAACACCATGGTCAGAAAACAATGCTTGGCATTTCACTGCGCTCGCCATCCTGAGACATAAGATGTTAAGTCTCATTATGTCCAGTAGTTACTCTGGCTACACAATGCCTTTCAAATCGGTACACAACAATGCGTTTACACTACTGTTTTCCGGAAGAAATAGACATTGCAGTGGTACCTACCCAGGCGGCCTCTCACATATGAGAGATCTACCACCAGTATTTTACATCAGTTACTCGGTTCTTATAGTTTGTCGACGAAATCTCGGTTTACCTGCCTTTGTTTTTTTTATATGTAAGATAGGTAAATTGAGTTATATACTGTTTGGCGGGAGAAATTAACATTACGGTGGTACCAACTCACGCGGTCTCTCACATATAAGAGACCTACCACTAGTAATGAATGTTAAAATTACTTTTCATGAACTCACTTTATTAATACAGCTGTAGTATCGACGATAATATCTTCAAGGAAGTTAACGTCTACATTCTAGATTATTCATGAAGTTTTTTTTTGTTATTGTACATTAAAAATATTGTTTACATTCTGTTGCGCTAATATCATAACAGTCTGCAAAATTAGGATGTCGGTTACTCGTTTACCGTTCGAGGTTCACAACTTTTGTATAGTGGAATAATTTACTTCAACATCTACATGTATATGTACATATCCAAAATTATCTCATAATACGTTAGCCGCATTTATAATTAACACAAATATTTGAAATGTATTAGCATAATGACTGCGTTTTCCTTAAATTTCAACATATTTTCCTCGTCCAAAGGTTGGCAGGTAGCAAAAGAAAATGCTTCGAACACAGACGGCCATTATACAGAATGTGCGTAAAGTATAAATAAACAAAATCATTATAATGAATTGTTGTTGAAGTACTTGGCCTAACAACTACTCTCAATCGTGCTCTCGATTGTAGAGGAGGCCCGTGCCCTGCAGTGGATATGGGCTGATACAGTACAGTTGTTGAACTCATACAATGTTATTTAATTGTGTCACGTGTCTGTCTATCTTTGCTTACATAAGCAATAAGAGAATGCATTGCGCCATCAGCAATAAAATTATAATGTGAGGCAATAACAGTTTGCTGGCAAATTATTCGTACATTATACTTTGCCTGATACCGTTAATGCCTCGGTGCCGACAAGACTGCCTCGGTGGCGTAGTTGTACTACGGTATGATTGCAAAGCTGAGGCTTCGGGTTCGAATACTGGGTCGGGCAGTGATCATGAATTTTTCAATTCATTATCAGCCTGGAGTCAGGAATTGGTGCCCGATATGGCGATAGGCTCGCCCCCTATCATGGGGGACTCGATCTTATTGTGGGGTCAGGACTATGTACTATATGACTGTTAGGTCTTGACTATGTGACTGTTAGGTGTATTTAATATTATGGTAGCTCACGTCAACTGCAGGGTACAAGTCGGTTCAATTGCAAGCAAAAAAATTCGGTCATAAGCCAAGTGAATATTTGATTCTGTCAATATCTTAGTCAATCTTCTGTCTAGTTTCTAGTCAGATGTGCATTACCACTTTAAATTAGTGATGCGTTTAACCAATATCACAACTTTTGATCTAATCTACATATTTGGGATTCCCAATAATAACACGTTCTAATACTTTTTATGTTGTGTTAATTATATTTGTCGTACCTGCTTATAATAAGTTATTTATATATTTTTTTGTTCTGTTGTTTCAGTTAACAAGCAGATCAACGACAAAGAGAGGATCGCCGCCGCTATGGAGAATCCAAATCTAAGAAACCTGGTTGAGAATTGCATAGCTGAAGAGGAATAACCAATAACAAACAAAAAAAATACCTGTAAACATGGCACCCGAAGTGGCTTTCTCCAACATAAACGACAAGAACGAATTTACTAAATTCACCAAATTCTTAGCTTACAAAGGAGTCCAAGTTATCGTAGAGTCTAGAAAAGGCGTGAAAATAGAAGCCTATAGTAAACCAAGATCATCAGATACAGACTGGTTTAACCTCCAAATACCAGATTCTCCTGAGGTGAACCAAGCCACTAAAAATGCTTTACCATCAGACAGAGTTTTGGAGACCATCAAATCGCAGCTCCATGTCGAAATATCAGTGCAGACTGAAGACGGCGACGAAATGGTATTGGAATTATGGACTCTGGAGCTCGACGAAACTCAATTTGATACTTCGGTAAAAGCCACTAATACCGTTTACTTCAGAATGGGAATTCTGCTCAAGTCACTCATAACTATTACGAGAATAACGCCAGCATATCATTTGTCAAGGAAGCAAAGGACAGAATCGTTTACAATATTCTACAGAGTTTACAATGGCGAACCGAAGCTAAAAGCATTGGGAGAGTCAGTCAAGAAAATCCAAGCCGGAATGCTGAAAACCCCATTGGGTGGTATAATATTCTCCGTTGCGTACCGCACAAACTTCTCCATATCACCAAATAGATCAGAAAAGGACAAAACGCTGCTTCTAAAGAGTGACCATTTTGAGCTGAGCCCCAAACATGTAATTTTTAAATCTAAAAAAAAGGACGAAAAGAAGGAATTCAAACCGCTGAAACCTGTTGATTTGAACAAACCACTTCGGTTGGCCGCTTTTGTGGACGAAGATGTTGTGAAAAAGGCTTTCGATGATTTCATGGAGAAAATGCCGATACCAAAACACAGGGTGATTCGCAGAGACAGAAGTCCGGAGAGTGATAAGCCCATTGTGTCCAAGAGTACCCAGGACCTAGACGCTTCGGAGACGTCAAAGAGTCCGACTTCAATGGAAATGCCACCAAAGAAGTTCACAGGATTTCGCAATGAAAACGAACCTCCGTTGAAGTTACTCCATTTCCCATTTGCCGATAACCATCCTATTAGAGAACTGGCAGAATTTTACAAGGAGTTCTTCAACGCGCCTCATTTGAAACTGGCAGATGATGTGAGCCAGAAATCTGGGAGTGCTGAATCCGTCAAGGAGGAAGTAGAGGTGGCAACCGAGGACTTATCGAAAGATCTAGAATTGTACGAGAATTCGGTGTTGGAGTTTGATGAACTATTGGCCGACATGTGTCGTTCGGCCGAGTGGAGTGGGAACTAGTGTATATTCTGAATGTCTGGGAATATTCGTATGGACGAAGGGGAAAATTCAATTTATGGACTTACAGCAGAAATTGCTGATATAGATAGTGTGTTTGATTTCATTTTAGAAGTTTCTTGCCTTAATTTTAAATTGTACATAGATAAACGGCGAGTGTTAATAACCGTTCCTATAGAGATATTCATGGATAGACCTTTTGCCCCTCGTTGTATACAACTACCCTCGGTATAGAAGATTGTGATAAATTCCGTTTTAGAATGTCAGTATGTGATACTGGAAATGTGGTATATAAAACGTTTTGGTATTGGATTGTGCCAGAGTATTTGATATCGCAGATCGCCAGACTTGGTGGCTGACAGACTTTTTGGATCAGTGTAATGAAGTGGAGATACGAAACGTTGGTTAATAAAATATGAGTTATTCAGACTGAACTTTGTTTTATCTATACTTTTATGTTTTAGTCGCACAAGCCGGCGTAAATATAACGACTGGCGAATTTCTCTTCCGATTAATAGTTTTTATCATATCAATACCTATAGTAAGAAATGTATAAGAGGATTACGTCACTCGTTATATTTTTAGTCGTACCTATTTCTATATTTTTAGTAGTTTTCCCGCGGTCTCTGAAACTGAGCTGCTAAGTTAAGTACTATAAAGATTTAGAATCTAAAATATTATTTCACTATGATATATCTTCAAAAAGATTTCCCTACATGATAGACAAAAAGTAAGAAAATATCTCCAATAACAATCTTTTACATTTTACCTATTTTTAAAAGGAAGTGGAATGTGTCGGCCGGAGTTCCATTTAAGGATGAAAATAATGCTGTTTTATTGATATAACTATATAAGGACACATGGATTTTAAATAGCCAATTGGAATTTCGGACAAATATGTCCATTTCCTTTCCAACCCAACTTTGTCCACTAGAGGAAAACATCTTAGTAATTGGAGGTGTACTTTAAATTGCGTTAAATAGTTAATATTGATAAAATAGTAAGCTTCAAATTGCGGATGAATTAGAAATCAGTAATTATCCAACGGCATTTAATACTGCCGGAGAAGTAACTGGAAAAAAAAACGTTTAAAATTAGCAATGTCTCGAGTGAATATCAAAATTGGCGGGAACAAATTATGAAATTGGGTATTTGACAACCAACCAATATATAATTTACCAAACACTAATTTTTTTTTGGAAATCAGCCCGAGAATATTATAGTTACGCATAAATTTATTATGAATAGATACTTTAATATGAACATTATAAAACCCCGCCATTTTAAAGAATAGAATTCAAAATGGTGTCTTGAACATACAGTTTCACATTCCAATTGCTTTGCAAGGAATTGTATGTACATAAAATTACAAACATATTAATTCTCCGGCCAAATCATATTTTCGCGCCAACTTTCCCTTCCATTGACGCCATTTTTATTCATATTCTTTCAACGCAGCATTTATAGTAAAATTTATATTTAAAAAAAAAGATGTCTCTAAATAAATATATATTTAGTGTTAAAATATGGTTTTGTCGTTCGTTTTTATGGTCAAGTACCCTATTGGCAAAAGACTGATTTGATTGTGTAAATAATATGATTATGAATGTTATAATTTTAGTAGAAACTATTTTCTGTTTATAAATATTATTAAATTATAATTTTCACTTTGTGTGTATCTTAAGTGCATATTTGTTTCATATTATTTGTGGTTGTTTTGTAACTTTGTGGTTAAATTAAAGCGTATTAATTCATTCCTACACTGTGGAATAAAAATAGTTTAGAATTTGTACGCACATAGAAGGGAGAAAGAAGAGACCCACGGCCAGTAGTTCTCTTGAATTCAACCACAAAATTACAATTCATAGTATAATAAATAATTATGCTCTTTGTCTATTTCGTGTAAAATGTTATTTTTATGTAAACACGTATTTTTTTCAAATTGAATAGCCGTAAATTAGTCATACACTGTTAAAATGACTATGACATTTGAGTATGATTTTGCAATGATTTAATTTCTACTGAATGACGAAAATAAAGGAATATTGTAATTTTTTTAACTTTTATACAAACCTGTAAGCATTGTTTAAGAAATATTGTTGAGAAAATCATTATTAAAGATTGTGTCGTGTAATGTATTTACTTCTTAAAGATTAGAAAAAGAAAATAGGTAATTGCTGCTGATTTTTTTTTTGCGAATTATCGTCTGCAATTATTTACTAAATAGATGAGAAATCTACTCAAACTTCAGTGTGTTATTAAAATATAGTTTTAGTTTTCAAATTGTACATAAATACATACTTTGTGACCTACTTGTTATCTAAATCTAAATACATGTATTTATATAAATAATAACTTGGTTTTAATTTTAGACCGACTGTCTCGGTGGAGTAGTTGTACTTCGGTATATTTACAAAGCTGAAGTCTCGGGTTCGAAACTCGGGTCGGGCAAATTGATATTGGATTTTTCTATTAATTATCAACTTGGAGTCAGAAATTTGTGCCCGATATGGCGATAGGCTCGCTCCCTATCACGTCATGAGACGGAACACATAAGGCGAAACGCTGGTATCCTGGTAAGACAGGATAGGCACCTCTGCCTACCCTTTCTGGGACGAAGGCGTGATGTTTATTTATGCATGTCTGTAATTTTAGATCATGGACTGACCAATACTCAATCTATACGTCTTTAACATGAAATTTAAAGAAGTGTAGAGTGTATCTGTTTAAACCATAGAGTATCAACCTGTATACGTTCCACTGCAGGATACAGGCCTCCTCCAATACGATTGAGAAGTGTTAGGCCGTATAGTCCACCACGCTGGCCTGGTGCGTGTTGGTGGAATTTGCATACTATAGAAACACTTACAAATTGCTTTGGTATTCTCTATGCAGTTATTCGCGATGTCTTTCACTGGTATAGTGCGTGTTGATTGACTTATCAATACATACTCGTACATGACACCCTAAAAGGCAGAGTTATGCCCTGGGATTTTTACCCGCGACCACGTGATCATGTTGACAGCTGCGTCTGGTCCGTTACCAACAAACCACTGGGCACGCTTGTGCAGTGTAAACCTGATATTTTTTATTAATTATAACATTTCATTTTTATTTAATGAATCAGAAGTATGTAAGCAGTAGCGGTTCTAGCATTAAAGACGCCCTGGACGAGAATCATAGATAATACAATATGGCGAGAATTATGCAAAAAACAGTAAAACCCGGCATGCGGCGCTCACGCTCATCCGTCATTAGGACAATAAGCAGACGCCCAACCGCGCATAACTCCAGTTCTGCATGCAAAAAAGTCTATGTTTTACGGCTACATTTTACCTGCACTATTAAGTTATTTATAAATAGGGTTGAAAATACCCTGTTGTTTTAATGCATTTCTACTGTTTTGGCGTAGATAAAGTTTATTTTTACTTTATAAGGTTTTAAAGGAATGTGTAAATGTAACAAATTAAATATTATTTAAATCTCATTATATTTGTGTTTGTTATCAACATGAAAAAAATGTTTTATATCTACTACAAACCATTGTACAAACATATTTCACCCTTAAAATAAATATAAAAATCATATAAGGCCGTACCATAATTCAATATTCTTCTTTTGGGAATAAATTGCATTGAATTTTCCAAGAATCTAACCTATTTCAGAACAGCATTCATTTAAAACCTTAAAAAGGGTTGTATTTAACTTTAATAAAAACTATAAAAAAATGAAACTGACTTCAAAACCGTAATGAAAAAAGTTTTATATAATAATATTAAAAAAATTAAGCGTTTCCGAACGCACTTTATTATAGGGATGATGATTCTTTTAGAAAAAGATAGATATTTAAATCGATTCAAGTCGAGATCTGATGAATCGAATCACAAAAATCGGGGTCTAAAAGATCGATTTCCAAAAAAATATTTTTTCAATTCTGCATGTATAATGTAAATATAAACTTATTGTATAAAAAAACAAGAAAGATTACCTTGTAGTTCAGGAAATTCGATAACTAGGTATAATTTTTATTCCCTTTTTTTTATTGCGAATAGCGAAACGAGCATGCCATTCGTCTGATGATAAGCGATACGACTGCTCTTGGGCAGTAGCAAAACCAATCAACGCCATTAATTATAAACCAATGCTTGGCATTCCAATGCGCTTGCCATCCTGATCATAAGAAGTTAAGTGTCACTATGTCCAGTAATAAATCAACCATATCGAAATAACCGATATAAAAAGATATTTATTTTCCAGATGTATGTGTTACGTTTAAAAAATTTGAAAATTGTTAATATAGCTTACAAATTTTTCTCTTTATTTCTTAAAAAAAGGGTTTTAAATACAAATATTTATGTTATCTTTCAAGACTGAACACCAAAATTAAAACAGAAAAGTCGAATATCATTTTCTGTTGTGCAATATCGGTCACTGAATCGATGCATTGCTACATTTGTTTGAGCATGAGAAATCGATTCTTTGATTAATCGATTACAGACCGCCAACCCTACTTTATTATTTGACAAGGTGTCAGCTCAAACGCGTCTATTTACCAAACAAAAACATTTTTAAACTTATCTCCGTCTAAAACAACTGAAAATGCTGTGACACGTTTTAAATGTGAAACAAATATCCTTATATTTATTTTATAAGATTCAACGGCCCGATTTAGTGGGGTTCAATAACATAACCTAAAAACGTATTTTCAAAATGTTTTCGATTTGCCGGCAAACACATCCGGCTACCGGGGTGGAGCATGCAGTGAGCTGCTGCTTCTTCAATAATGACGAGACGTGCCTGGTCACGGCGGGAGCTAATATCATCAAGGTATTCCGCCTTTTACCAGAGGGACACACCAAGGAAGTTAATGCAGGTGAGTTTTTATGTTTTCTTTTTTATACGCTCTGCAGAAATGGTAATGTGGCGTATAAAGTGTTTCCCAAGATGTATTGCCAACTAGTTAGAAAGTATCTGTGCGATCATAGTTTCTAAATGAAAGTATACCCAACTTAAACTGTTATTAAGCTACATAGATTTAGTTATTATTACTATGAATTTAAAATAATATGAATTACCTTGAATGGCTCCAGTAACAGTTGTTAAAAAATATTTTTCTCCCCTCTCTCATTACATTAGGGTCAGTCAAGGTTTAAAAAAATATAATTACAATATTTGCAATAACATTTTGCTCATGTTTTTACTGCCACCTACCTCAAATGTTTTAACAAAGAAAATCTAAACCAAGCATGTTTCTACCATTGACAAAACAACTTAATAAATATATTCATGAAAATCACATAATTTCAGCCGGCCAACCGATCCCACCTAAAATGAAACTGGAATGCCTAGCAACATACACACTATGGGGTATTGTAATGTCCATGGCGTCGGTGAAGTGTTCTAGTGCAGGCAGAGACTTACTACTTGTATCATTCAAGGAGGCAAAGCTGTCTGTACTACAGTACGATCCTCAGACGAACAATCTCATTACGCTTAGCATGCATTACTTTGAAGAAGACGATATGAAGGTAAGCATGGAACATAATCACATAATGTTACTAGCCTTTATCCTAAACTATTGGAGATTGAGGCCAAAGATTTTTATCCATATTGCGTCATATTATTTTGGCACTGATGAATATCAATCCCTTCAAGAAATATAATAGTCTTGGGCCTCAAGTTTAACCCTTGCTACTTTAAATTGCATCTCAAACATGCACTGGCTTTTTTGGATAACTGTCTACAGATTAGAAATATGTATTTTTAGTATACTCGTAATTAGAACAGTTTGAAATTTTATTCTTTTTTTTTCTTAAATAATAATTGTTATATTTTAAACCTCTTAGGGTGGTTGGACGACCCATCCTCATATCCCATGGATCAGAGTGGATCCAGAGTGCAGGTGTGCTGTCATGCTACTGTATGGTAAGAAGTTAGCTGTGCTACCATTCAGGAAAGATATAACCTCGGAAGATGGAGATCCTTTGGAGGCCAAACCATTGGTGGACAGCAAGAAAAATGTGAGTATTCGTTTTTTTGTAATGTCATGTGTCTGATCTGTGATTTGAATACTAAAAATGACTAATAAACCATTGCTGACTGGCCGATGTGTCATCTATTAATTTTCAATTTCCTTATTCTTTTTACAATACACCATCTGGCCATTATTGTCTTCTCGGAACAAATCTTTTTATTCAAATTATTTTATACTTTAAATTGACTTGTAAAACTGCAGATCACATATAGGCTCGTCGTTGAATGATGTCGTCTGGTGATGCATGGACACGTATGATTAGCAATAATGTAGTGGCGAACCAATGGTGTAACTGATTTAATAAATAGATAAATATTGCCCTGTTTATGAGTGCAATCCGATTTCGTCTATCACATGCCAGGCATGTTATGCCCATATATAAAATGCTTAAAACACATTGGTGGATTTTCGTTTGTTTTACAATACAATACAATAATTCTTTATTGTAAACCAAATTACAGAATGTTTTGTTTTACCCGCAATAAATGTTGTTGAACAGCTTAAACATTCTTATAATTATAACTACATTAGAGGTCCTTAAATAAATAAAATAAAAAAAAAAATTAAAAAATTGCAGAGCGTGGCGTAGTGGTACTACGGTATGATTACAAAGCTGAGGTCTCGGGTTCGAATCCCGGGTCGGGCAACGTGATATTGGATTTTTCTATTCATTATCAGCCCAGAGTCAGGAAAGTGCCCGATATGGCGATAGGCTCGCCCCCTATCACATCGTGGGACGGAATATACAAGGCGAAACGTCGGTGTTCTGGTAGCACCTCTGCCTACCCCTTCTGGGAAAAAGGCGTGTGTTTATGTATGTATGTAATTGCAGAGCATTGAATTTTAAAAATGATCACTTCATTTTATTTTATTTTTGAGAGTTTATTTTTGATTTCAACAGCCAAATCAAACGGTGGCGCGAGCTCCAACGCTAGCCTCGTATGTGATAGTGCTCAAAGACCTGGACGAGAAGATAGACAATATTCTGGACATACAGTTCCTCCACGGATACTACGAGCCAACGCTACTGCTGTTGTATGAGCCAGTCAGGACTTTCCCTGGGTAAGTTGTTAGTACTTCACCTGTGTATACATTTGAAAATAGGTCGGCACAGTTGTGTCGGCTAATGAGGGATTGTCGTAGATTCTTCTCAGTTAATGCCCAGAGCTGGTGAAAACCTATGATAATGACATATGTAACAGTGGATTCAGTCTATATGCGGTCTCGGTCAGGCCGGCATAATTGTGTTATTTTAATATCATCTATAATGTATATCTAATCTATAATCTCTGCAATTATCATTACATACAGGGTATATCAAGATAGCTACTGAAAACGAAGCAAGGTGGTAGTTTTAGTGACTACAGACACGATGCAACTAAAAATTTCGCAAAAAAAAAAAGTGACGATTTTTTTTTGTAAAATATCCTTGTGCTTGGGTGGTAAATCCATAGTTTTTTGCTGAAATTATAGTTAAGAACCTTGCGTACTATAACGTCTTTATAAATAAAAAGGTGCACTTTTTTTTGGGGAAATGTATGTATAAAATTACGAAAAAAAATCGTCGCTTTTTTTTTGCACATATTTTATTTGCATTGTGTCTAAAGTCACTAAAAGTACCACCTTAGTTTTCGGTAGCAGTCTTGATATACCCTGTCCATTGCTCTCTCTGTCATGTAAGTATGAAGTATGAGTAACGATCTGCAGTCGCACGGCGGTGCGCTACGACACGTGCGCGATGGCGGGCGTGAGTTTGAACATGTCGGCGCGGGTGCACCCCGTCATCTGGGCCATCGGCGGCCTGCCCTTCGACTGCATACAGGCCGTGCCAGTATCTAAACCCTTAGGTAATGTACATGCTCTTAGATACTACACGTATATATGTACAATATTTAAGGACATGTGACGCTTTTATCATTTTGCTTATGTGATTTCAAGGAAGCTCGAACGGTGAGATAAACTTTGCATAGTGCATACAATTAGGAGTAGTGACACTCGATTCTACATCTCATTGAATGTTATGACGCGTTCCCAAGCATGACTGTCCAAGTTACTATGCTTTTAGCATGAAAATAATATTTATTAATATATTTATTTATGACAGCCTTCGTGGCGCAGTTGGTTAGACGCCGGCTGTAAAACGAGAGGCCGCAGGTTCGATCCCCGCACCGAGACAATTGTTTGTGTGAACCACAAGGATTTGTGTCGGGTCTGGTGTTTGTGAGACTAAGAAGTCTCTCGTAGTTTCTGATACATGACACAAGACTCGATCTTAGTGTGGGGTCAGGACTATGTATGTGACTGTTGGGTGTATTTATTAATTCGTAAAGTTGTACAGAGATACTTTTCATTATTTAGATTGACTAGAAGCAATCTTCTTGTAGTTTGAGATGGCCATTGCCCGTTCTAAATATGGGATATTTAGAACACTCAACCAGTATAGAGTTCTAAATATAATAAGTAACACTTTATTTTAGCAAATACACATAATGTGTTTTAAGGTATATTTCAATTCCAAAACATTAAAAATACTTATAATTGTAATTTTTCAGGCGGTTGTCTCATCATGGCTGTGAATTCCCTCATATATTTGAATCAGTCGGTACCTCCTTATGGCGTGTCGCTGAATAGTGTTGCAACACATACAACCAATTTCCCGTTGCGTAAGTATTGGACAAATTTGGTCTCTTATCAAGGAATACCATGTCTCAGGATCAAAAAGAACTTCAGTTTTAACACTAGTGATACAAAGACTGCCTCGGTGGCGTAGTTGTACTACGGTACGATAGCAAAGCTGAGGTCTCGGGTTTGAATTCCGGGTCGGGCAAAGTGATCAGGGATTTATCAATTCATTATCAGCCCGGAGTCAGGAATTTGTGCCCGATATGGCGATAGGTTCGCCTCCTATCACATCGTGGGACGGAACATACAAGGCGAAATGTGAGTGTCAAAGCGCCTCTGACTACTCTTCTGTGTCAGAAGCGTGAGTTTATGAATGACACAAAGAAAATATTGTTACATTCCCACACCCACCTTAGCAACGTTGAGTTTTAGGACCAGTTTCCTGATAAAGTCCCTGATAGTTATCTGGCACTCATCTGTCAGATAAAATACAAAATTCAGAACATGTAAAACTGAATTTCAATTTAGTTTAGAGTGCTTTGTCTTCAACGTAGTTAAAATAAATACGGAAAAATATAAATTGTCACGAAACACACTGAAATATAATGTCAGAGCTTGTCAGTTTTCTGCTGAGCTTAAGACGTAAATCTATATTTAGAAAATATATTGAGTTTGTCACCTTCTCATTTCAATAAAACTCTCATTCATGAAATACTCATAAGTCTTGATTAATAATTCCACTGGTTTTCAAAACAATATGTATTCAAAAATTTTTTACTCATATGGCTTAACTTAAGGGAACTTTCAACGCCATTACTGACCCCTCAACGTAATTTTCACTCCCAGGAATTCAAGAAGGCTCCTGCGTGACCCTGGACGGGGCTCGCGTGGCGCCGCTGGGTGAGGGTAGGTTTGCCCTCTCCCTCCGCGGCGGACACCTGTATGTGGCCACCCTACTGGCTGACTCAGTGAGATCTGTGAGGAGTTTCCATCTGGACAGAGCCGCTGCTTCTGTGCTTACCTCTTGTGTGAGTGATATTTTATAACATTTTGTTAATACAGGGTGTTTAACAATTCAAAATTAATACTGTGAATGAGAATTGTGAAATATGTGCATTATTCGTTTAATTACCTAGAAAATATCATATGAGTATTTTAAGCTTTTAGGAATAAAAATATATTTGACAGATATTTGCAAGCTGTTATTTTTTTCCATTTATTTTGCACAATAAATATTTGTAATAGTAATGAAAATTGGCAAGAAATGAGGATACATGATATTTACTAATTTAATAAGGAAACAATGTGTTGGAAAGAGAAAATAAACTCTAAATACTTTAATTCAATGGTGAGTATGGTATATGACTATGATTTTTAGGTTTGTTTTGCGGACAAACACAAATACCATTATAATAAAACATTTCTGTCAAAACAGTGTTAAAGTAGCTTGTAACATGAGGTAAATATTAGTATTTAAAAATAAGAGTAAGAGTGTAGTGCAGACATCTTACCGTCTCTTTCACACGCGCACACTGTAATGCGTATTAAGTCTAGTGACGTCACTAGTATAGTTTTGTATCCCTTTTCTTTTATTCCCACTTCAAGCTTTAAAACGTTTCTAACTTGTTTAGTTCTGATTGGATTTACAAAATTCTTAGTTTGATAGATTTTGGATGTGGATGCCTTTTGATAAAAACAATTAAAGAGGCTTAAAGAGAGTACTTTCCTTAAGGTAGGCAGCGACTTTGTTGTGCTGGACCCCTGGCACTGCGGAGGTCTATGGGCAGCGGTAGCCGCTTTCCATCAGGCGGGCCGCTAGCTCGTCTGCCTATAAAGGCTTAAAAAAAAATAATTAAAAAATCCTACTTTACAATTTGGAACAATAAAGTTTGTTCATTGTAAGTATTCAATCAACACAATAGTTACACTGCCAACACTTTTTAAATTACAGATGTGCGTAATAGAAGAAGACTTTTTATTCCTGGGTTCTCGTCTGGGCAACTCCTTGCTACTCCGGGTCACGGAGAGGGAAAACAGAATGCTGTTCTCCGTGGACAAACCTCTGGAAGCTACCGTAGACTTGACCATGTCTGAACCTAGTAAGTCAATTTTTTTAAATTGCAATGAATGCATAACGTGACCTTTCGATGTAAATCTAGGACACTAGCCTATTTCTGTGTCCAAATATTTTAATTTTCCAGCCGAGAAGGAACCACAACCCCCGCCTGCCCCCAAAGAGACTCCAAAAGAGACAATAGACCCTGCAGCCAAGAAGCGAAGACTGGACACCATCAGCGACTGCGTGGCCTCCAACGTGATAGAGATCAGCGACAAAGACGAACTGGAGGTGTATGGCAGTGATATACGCACTTCCACGCAACTCACTAGCTATGTGTTTGAGGTGAGATAATATACAGGGTGTCCAAAGAAATGGCTTTAACTTATCGTCCTATTTGGGTAGTAAATACATCGTTTTCCCAAAATAATAATGTACATCTTTTTTTTTTTAAAGACACAATGATACGGAAAGGTTTAATTTATATTTTTAGTAAAACTAGGGATTTACAATTCAAACATAATATTTGAAAAATTGCAAAACAAACTTGTCTCTTCTTTTGATAAATTTTTAGTTAGCATTGTGACTATTCATTGTAATTGCCACATGGCCTCGTTTTCTGTCGCAGTATTGACATAATCTGTATAGTTGTGGATGAAATGTGTTTTTTTTTTTCAAAAATGTTATATACTTAGAGACTGCTTCAGTGGTGCATTTGTACTACGGTATGATTACAAAGTTGAGGTCTCGGGTTCGAATCCCGAGTCGGGCAAAAGTGATATTCATCAACATCATCAGCCCGTTGCAGTCCACTGCAGACATAGGCCTCTCCTAAAGTACGCCACAAATATAGTGATATTAGATTTTTCGATTAATTACCAGCCCGGAGTCAGGAATTTGTGCCCGATATGGCGATAGCCTAGCTCCCTATCACATCGTGAGTGGGTGTTGTGGTTGCACCTCTGCCCACCCCATGTGTGTAAGACAGCAGTGGCCCGTGTGTGTGCAGGTGTGCGACTCGCTGCTGAACATCTGCCCCATCGGCGACGTGTCCATGGGCGAGCCGCAGCTGGCGGGCGAGGAGGCGCGCGCGGAGTGCGGCGCGCACATCGAGCTGGTGGCCTGCAGCGGCCGCGCCAAGAACGGCGCGCTCACCGTGCTGCAGCGCTCCGTCAGCCCGCTACTCATCACCGCCTTCAACCTGCCCGGTCTCACGCACACTCACTACTTTTACTTTCTTTTGTCTGTTGCATAGGTCCAGCAAACGAACAAACAGGTCTCCTGATGGTAAGGGATCACTGACACCTATGAGCATCTACAACATCATGGACGTGTTGCCGGCCCAATTGGGAGGGGAGCGGGAAGAAAAATTGATGGTGATTGATGATTGATTGAGCATCCGACAATCTCACTCACCGAACGAGACGCGACAGCCGAGCTGTCGCTTTACGTCAATCTCCTATGAGACTGTGGTACCACCACGAGCCTGCCCATTCATACTGAGTCATGGCTGACAACAGCGTGGCTCTACCACTTTTAAAAATAAACGTAAACCATAAACAAAAGCTTATTAAATTGAAATCCGTTAACCCATGTCTTTGATTTGTCAATAATGACATATGTCGTAAACAAGTCTGTCTTGTGGTGGGCACATCAGGCAGACAGGTGGATGCAGACCACTTCCAATAACTCTTGTGGGAATTTTAAGGAGTTTTATATACATCAGTGGTCTTCCTGTGGCTGATGATAATGATGACGATGATGATATTGATGATGAAGATGATGGTGTTGACGATGACGATGATGGTGTCGATGATGACGATGATGATGGTGGTGATGATAATGATGGTAATGATGACGGTGATGATTGTCGTCAGGTTGCATCGACATGTGGTCGGTGCTGGGTGAATGTCCCGAGGGCTCGCGCGAGACGGACGGCACGCACGCCTACCTCATACTCACGCAGGATGACTCCACCATGGTTGGTATACATTGTTTAAAGTTTAAAGATTTTATTGAAAAAATAGGGTAAGGTACATAGACTGAAATAAACTTAGAATTAGATCAATATTATGAGATCTATAAATTTTAGTGGTACTAGAGATTCCCAAACTAGGCACAGCCTGTATCTTAGCATGCCAAATAATGTTTATTTATTTATTTTATTTTACACAAATTAATCGTTAATGTGTAACAATAGTTACAAATAATAATTTTTAACCTTACTATGTCTACAGGCCATTGTAAATATGTGTAATTAAATAGTAAAGAAATTAATATGTGTTAATGATATATATGTGGAAGCGCAATAAGACAACCAGTCCAAGAGATGCTAGTTTATTACTGACTTGACAGAAGACAATGTTCAGAAACGCGCGCATCGGTTTCCCGCCTTTCTGCAAAGCATAGACAATATAAAATGCATCTTACCAGTTAAATTTATGTAGTGATTCTTGTGAATTGGTGATGAAGATGATGAGGACTCTCCACAGGTGCTCCAGACAGGGCAGGAGATCAACGAGGTGGACAACTCGGGGTTCATGACGAGCGCGCCCACCGTGTTCGCGGGCAACCTGGGCAACTCCAAGTTCATGGTGCAGGTCACCACGCTCGCCATCCGGCTTATAAAGAGTTTGTATATTATTCTCTTTTATGTATCCCCAGTAATTTTATGAATGCTCCGGCATCGTCAAACATCAAGACACGTGAAGACGCATCGCGAAAACGGTTGGTCGTCAATCGGCCTAAACATGATCACGACCACTCGGTCAAGAGTGCATGACTACGAAGAGGAAGTAAGAAGTATGATGTAATTTATTAATGACCTTCGTGGTAAAATTCGTTGAGAGACACTTGGGAAACTATAGTCTGTTCTTGCACCGATATAAATGATTGAAGGGTCCAGAAATAATTGCGTGGGTGTGGGTATTGTGAGACCGAAGTTGTGTGCTCGTTGAGTGACTTTGAGCCTCCTAATAAGGCCCATAGTAAGAGCACTGGCAACACACAACTATCGAAGACTTACGAGCTAAAAGGACTTGTATCCATAGTCGTAAAATTTTAATAATAAAAGAAAATTTACGCAACGGATCTTATAATAGAACATATGAATTATGCCTGATAACACCTTTATCGATCGGACGGTCGGGCTAGTCACCCCAGGGCTACCAATAAGTGAGCGCCGCACTCTCCTCGCCAGTGTTGCGGTTATGTCTGCTTTGTGGAAGCATACAGGTGTACTTTTTCTTAACTTTTTTTACGGTACGATACAGGTCACATACCTACCAGCGACGTATGATTGTATGTACGCACTACCCGGCAGATGGCGTGCAGCTGCAGTGCATCCAGCTGGAGTGGTCGGCGGTGTACGCGGCCACCGCGGACCCGTACTTGTGCGTGGTGTCCGCGTGCGGCCGCGTCATCGTGCTCGCACTCAGGGAGTTCAAGGCCAAGGACGGACAGGTTAGACAGACTATATCTTCATTTGATGGAAATACTTTTTTACTCTTTTATAACATTTGATTTGATTCATGGTGCTTTACAGCTGGCTTCTCCGGCTTTTAAAGTGTTTATGTGAGGTTGTTTACCACTTTAGTTCATTGTTTTTGTCACCCGCTTTGTTACGGAGGGAAGTAGACAATAATTTATTTCCAACTCCTGTTAATTTAACTTGTGTTTGTGCAACGTTTTACCAATATGTGGTATAGTATGTAACAACGTCATGTATTGTTATCAGTCGAGCGGTCGCCTGGCGCCCACGCGGCAGTCGGTGCCGGCGCGGCCCGGCGTGCGCGCCGCCACCATCTACAGAGACCGCGCCGCACTGCTCGCCACGCACCACCACGCACAGGTACACGCACCACGCACACGTACACGTACACGTACACGTACACGCGCCGCCACCATCTACAGAGACCGCGCCGCACTGCTCGCCACGCACCACCACGCACAGGTACACGCACCACGCACACGTACACGTACACGTACACGTACACGCGCCGCCACCATCTACAGAGACCGCGCCGCACTGCTCGCCACGCACCACCACGCACAGGTACACGCACCACGCACACGTACACGTACACGTACACGTACACGCGCCGCCACCATCTACAGAGACCGCGCCGCACTGCTCGCCACGCACCACCACGCACAGGTACACGCACCACGCACACGTACACGTACACGTACACGTACACGCGCCGCCACCATCTACAGAGACCGCGCCGCACTGCTCGCCACGCACCACCACGCACAGGTACACGCACCACGCACACGTACACGTACACGTACACGTACACGCGCCGCCACCATCTACAGAGACCGCGCCGCACTGCTCGCCACGCACCACCACGCACAGGTACACGCACCACGTACACGTACACGTACACGTACACGCGCCGCCACCATCTACAGAGACCGCGCCGCACTGCTCGCCACGCACCACCACGCACAGGTACACGCACCACGCACACGTACACGTACACGTACACGTACACGCGCCGCCACCATCTACAGAGACCGCGCCGCACTGCTCGCCACGCACCACCACGCACAGGTACACGCACCACGCACACGTACACGTACACGTACACGTACACGCGCCGCCACCATCTACAGAGACCGCGCCGCACTGCTCGCCACGCACCACCACGCACAGGTACACGCACCACGCACACGTACACGTACACGTACACGCGCCGCCACCATCTACAGAGACCGCGCCGCACTGCTCGCCACGCACCACCACGCACAGGTACACGCACCACGCACACGTACACGTACACGTACACGCGCCGCCACCATCTACAGAGACCGCGCCGCACTGCTCGCCACGCACCACCACGCACAGGTACACGCACCACGCACACGTACACGTACACGTACACGCGCCGCCACCATCTACAGAGACCGCGCCGCACTGCTCGCCACGCACCACCACGCACAGGTACACGCACCACGCACACGTACACGTACACGTACACGTACACGCGCCGCCACCATCTACAGAGACCGCGCCGCACTGCTCGCCACGCACCACCACGCACAGGTACACGCACCACGCACACGTACACGTACACGTACACGTACACGCGCCGCCACCATCTACAGAGACCGCGCCGCACTGCTCGCCACGCACCACCACGCACAGGTACACGCACCACGCACACGTACACGTACACGTACACGCGCCGCCACCATCTACAGAGACCGCGCCGCACTGCTCGCCACGCACCACCACGCACAGGTACACGCACCACGCACACGTACACGTACACGTACACGCGCCGCCACCATCTACAGAGACCGCGCCGCACTGCTCGCCACGCACCACCACGCACAGGTACACGCACCACGCACACGTACACGTACACGTACACGCGCCGCCACCATCTACAGAGACCGCGCCGCACTGCTCGCCACGCACCACCACGCACAGGTACACGCACCACGCACACGTACACGTACACGTACACGCGCCGCCACCATCTACAGAGACCGCGCCGCACTGCTCGCCACGCACCACCACGCACAGGTACACGCACCACGCACACGTACACGTACACGTACACGCGCCGCCACCATCTACAGAGACCGCGCCGCACTGCTCGCCACGCACCACCACGCACAGGTACACGCACCACGCACACGTACACGTACACGTACACGTACACGCGCCGCCACCATCTACAGAGACCGCGCCGCACTGCTCGCCACGCACCACCACGCACAGGTACACGCACCACGCACACGTACACGTACACGTACACGCGCCGCCACCATCTACAGAGACCGCGCCGCACTGCTCGCCACGCACCACCACGCACAGGTACACGCACCACGCACACGTACACGTACACGTACACGCGCCGCCACCATCTACAGAGACCGCGCCGCACTGCTCGCCACGCACCACCACGCACAGGTACACGCACCACGCACACGTACACGTACACGTACACGCGCCGCCACCATCTACAGAGACCGCGCCGCACTGCTCGCCACGCACCACCACGCACAGGTACACGCACCACGCACACGTACACGTACACGTACACGCGCCGCCACCATCTACAGAGACCGCGCCGCACTGCTCGCCACGCACCACCACGCACAGGTACACGCACCACGCACACGTACACGTACACGTACACGCGCCGCCACCATCTACAGAGACCGCGCCGCACTGCTCGCCACGCACCACCACGCACAGGTACACGCACCACGCACACGTACACGTACACGTACACGCGCCGCCACCATCTACAGAGACCGCGCCGCACTGCTCGCCACGCACCACCACGCACAGGTACACGCACCACGCACACGTACACGTACACGTACACGTACACGCGCCGCCACCATCTACAGAGACCGCGCCGCACTGCTCGCCACGCACCACCACGCACAGGTACACGCACCACGCACACGTACACGTACACGTACACGTACACGCGCCGCCACCATCTACAGAGACCGCGCCGCACTGCTCGCCACGCACCACCACGCACAGGTACACGCACCACGCACACGTACACGTACACGTACACGTACACGCGCCGCCACCATCTACAGAGACCGCGCCGCACTGCTCGCCACGCACCACCACGCACAGGTACACGCACCACGCACACGTACACGTACACGTACACGCGCCGCCACCATCTACAGAGACCGCGCCGCACTGCTCGCCACGCACCACCACGCACAGGTACACGCACCACGCACACGTACACGTACACGTACACGTACACGCGCCGCCACCATCTACAGAGACCGCGCCGCACTGCTCGCCACGCACCACCACGCACAGGTACACGCACCACGCACACGTACACGTACACGTACACGTACACGCGCCGCCACCATCTACAGAGACCGCGCCGCACTGCTCGCCACGCACCACCACGCACAGGTACACGCACCACGCACACGTACACGTACACGTACACGTACACGCGCCGCCACCATCTACAGAGACCGCGCCGCACTGCTCGCCACGCACCACCACGCACAGGTACACGCACCACGCACACGTACACGTACACGTACACGTACACGCGCCGCCACCATCTACAGAGACCGCGCCGCACTGCTCGCCACGCACCACCACGCACAGGTACACGCACCACGCACACGTACACGTACACGTACACGTACACGCGCCGCCACCATCTACAGAGACCGCGCCGCACTGCTCGCCACGCACCACCACGCACAGGTACACGCACCACGCACACGTACACGTACACGTACACGCGCCGCCACCATCTACAGAGACCGCGCCGCACTGCTCGCCACGCACCACCACGCACAGGTACACGCACCACGCACACGTACACGTACACGTACACGCGCCGCCACCATCTACAGAGACCGCGCCGCACTGCTCGCCACGCACCACCACGCACAGGTACACGCACCACGCACACGTACACGTACACGTACACGCGCCGCCACCATCTACAGAGACCGCGCCGCACTGCTCGCCACGCACCACCACGCACAGGTACACGCACCACGCACACGTACACGTACACGTACACGCGCCGCCACCATCTACAGAGACCGCGCCGCACTGCTCGCCACGCACCACCACGCACAGGTACACGCACCACGCACACGTACACGTACACGTACACGCGCCGCCACCATCTACAGAGACCGCGCCGCACTGCTCGCCACGCACCACCACGCACAGGTACACGCACCACGCACACGTACACGTACACGTACACGTACACGCGCCGCCACCATCTACAGAGACCGCGCCGCACTGCTCGCCACGCACCACCACGCACAGGTACACGCACCACGCACACGTACACGTACACGTACACGTACACGCGCCGCCACCATCTACAGAGACCGCGCCGCACTGCTCGCCACGCACCACCACGCACAGGTACACGCACCACGCACACGTACACGTACACGTACACGTACACGCGCCGCCACCATCTACAGAGACCGCGCCGCACTGCTCGCCACGCACCACCACGCACAGGTACACGCACCACGCACACGTACACGTACACGTACACGCGCCGCCACCATCTACAGAGACCGCGCCGCACTGCTCGCCACGCACCACCACGCACAGGTACACGCACCACGCACACGTACACGTACACGTACACGCGCCGCCACCATCTACAGAGACCGCGCCGCACTGCTCGCCACGCACCACCACGCACAGGTACACGCACCACGCACACGTACACGTACACGTACACGTACACGCGCCGCCACCATCTACAGAGACCGCGCCGCACTGCTCGCCACGCACCACCACGCACAGGTACACGCACCACGCACACGTACACGTACACGTACACGCGCCGCCACCATCTACAGAGACCGCGCCGCACTGCTCGCCACGCACCACCACGCACAGGTACACGCACCACGCACACGTACACGTACACGTACACGTACACGCGCCGCCACCATCTACAGAGACCGCGCCGCACTGCTCGCCACGCACCACCACGCACAGGTACACGCACCACGCACACGTACACGTACACGTACACGCGCCGCCACCATCTACAGAGACCGCGCCGCACTGCTCGCCACGCACCACCACGCACAGGTACACGCACCACGCACACGTACACGTACACGTACACGCGCCGCCACCATCTACAGAGACCGCGCCGCACTGCTCGCCACGCACCACCACGCACAGGTACACGCACCACGCACACGTACACGTACACGTACACGCGCCGCCACCATCTACAGAGACCGCGCCGCACTGCTCGCCACGCACCACCACGCACAGGTACACGCACCACGCACACGTACACGTACACGTACACGTACACGCGCCGCCACCATCTACAGAGACCGCGCCGCACTGCTCGCCACGCACCACCACGCACAGGTACACGCACCACGCACACGTACACGTACACGTACACGTACACGCGCCGCCACCATCTACAGAGACCGCGCCGCACTGCTCGCCACGCACCACCACGCACAGGTACACGCACCACGCACACGTACACGTACACGTACACGTACACGCGCCGCCACCATCTACAGAGACCGCGCCGCACTGCTCGCCACGCACCACCACGCACAGGTACACGCACCACGCACACGTACACGTACACGTACACGCGCCGCCACCATCTACAGAGACCGCGCCGCACTGCTCGCCACGCACCACCACGCACAGGTACACGCACCACGCACACGTACACGTACACGTACACGTACACGCGCCGCCACCATCTACAGAGACCGCGCCGCACTGCTCGCCACGCACCACCACGCACAGGTACACGCACCACGCACACGTACACGTACACGTACACGCGCCGCCACCATCTACAGAGACCGCGCCGCACTGCTCGCCACGCACCACCACGCACAGGTACACGCACCACGCACACGTACACGTACACGTACACGCGCCGCCACCATCTACAGAGACCGCGCCGCACTGCTCGCCACGCACCACCACGCACAGGTACACGCACCACGCACACGTACACGTACACGTACACGCGCCGCCACCATCTACAGAGACCGCGCCGCACTGCTCGCCACGCACCACCACGCACAGGTACACGCACCACGCACACGTACACGTACACGTACACGCGCCGCCACCATCTACAGAGACCGCGCCGCACTGCTCGCCACGCACCACCACGCACAGGTACACGCACCACGCACACGTACACGTACACGTACACGCGCCGCCACCATCTACAGAGACCGCGCCGCACTGCTCGCCACGCACCACCACGCACAGGTACACGCACCACGCACACGTACACGTACACGTACACGCGCCGCCACCATCTACAGAGACCGCGCCGCACTGCTCGCCACGCACCACCACGCACAGGTACACGCACCACGCACACGTACACGTACACGTACACGCGCCGCCACCATCTACAGAGACCGCGCCGCACTGCTCGCCACGCACCACCACGCACAGGTACACGCACCACGCACACGTACACGTACACGTACACGCGCCGCCACCATCTACAGAGACCGCGCCGCACTGCTCGCCACGCACCACCACGCACAGGTACACGCACCACGCACACGTACACGTACACGTACACGCGCCGCCACCATCTACAGAGACCGCGCCGCACTGCTCGCCACGCACCACCACGCACAGGTACACGCACCACGCACACGTACACGTACACGTACACGTACACGCGCCGCCACCATCTACAGAGACCGCGCCGCACTGCTCGCCACGCACCACCACGCACAGGTACACGCACCACGCACACGTACACGTACACGTACACGCGCCGCCACCATCTACAGAGACCGCGCCGCACTGCTCGCCACGCACCACCACGCACAGGTACACGCACCACGCACACGTACACGTACACGTACACGTACACGCGCCGCCACCATCTACAGAGACCGCGCCGCACTGCTCGCCACGCACCACCACGCACAGGTACACGCACCACGCACACGTACACGTACACGTACACGCGCCGCCACCATCTACAGAGACCGCGCCGCACTGCTCGCCACGCACCACCACGCACAGGTACACGCACCACGCACACGTACACGTACACGTACACGCGCCGCCACCATCTACAGAGACCGCGCCGCACTGCTCGCCACGCACCACCACGCACAGGTACACGCACCACGCACACGTACACGTACACGTACACGTACACGCGCCGCCACCATCTACAGAGACCGCGCCGCACTGCTCGCCACGCACCACCACGCACAGGTACACGCACCACGCACACGTACACGTACACGTACACGCGCCGCCACCATCTACAGAGACCGCGCCGCACTGCTCGCCACGCACCACCACGCACAGGTACACGCACCACGCACACGTACACGTACACGTACACGTACACGCGCCGCCACCATCTACAGAGACCGCGCCGCACTGCTCGCCACGCACCACCACGCACAGGTACACGCACCACGCACACGTACACGTACACGTACACGCGCCGCCACCATCTACAGAGACCGCGCCGCACTGCTCGCCACGCACCACCACGCACAGGTACACGCACCACGCACACGTACACGTACACGTACACGTACACGCGCCGCCACCATCTACAGAGACCGCGCCGCACTGCTCGCCACGCACCACCACGCACAGGTACACGCACCACGCACACGTACACGTACACGTACACGCGCCGCCACCATCTACAGAGACCGCGCCGCACTGCTCGCCACGCACCACCACGCACAGGTACACGCACCACGCACACGTACACGTACACGTACACGCGCCGCCACCATCTACAGAGACCGCGCCGCACTGCTCGCCACGCACCACCACGCACAGGTACACGCACCACGCACACGTACACGTACACGTACACGTACACGCGCCGCCACCATCTACAGAGACCGCGCCGCACTGCTCGCCACGCACCACCACGCACAGGTACACGCACCACGCACACGTACACGTACACGTACACGCGCCGCCACCATCTACAGAGACCGCGCCGCACTGCTCGCCACGCACCACCACGCACAGGTACACGCACCACGCACACGTACACGTACACGTACACGCGCCGCCACCATCTACAGAGACCGCGCCGCACTGCTCGCCACGCACCACCACGCACAGGTACACGCACCACGCACACGTACACGTACACGTACACGTACACGCGCCGCCACCATCTACAGAGACCGCGCCGCACTGCTCGCCACGCACCACCACGCACAGGTACACGCACCACGCACACGTACACGTACACGTACACGCGCCGCCACCATCTACAGAGACCGCGCCGCACTGCTCGCCACGCACCACCACGCACAGGTACACGCACCACGCACACGTACACGTACACGTACACGTACACGCGCCGCCACCATCTACAGAGACCGCGCCGCACTGCTCGCCACGCACCACCACGCACAGGTACACGCACCACGCACACGTACACGTACACGTACACGTACACGCGCCGCCACCATCTACAGAGACCGCGCCGCACTGCTCGCCACGCACCACCACGCACAGGTACACGCACCACGCACACGTACACGTACACGTACACGTACACGCGCCGCCACCATCTACAGAGACCGCGCCGCACTGCTCGCCACGCACCACCACGCACAGGTACACGCACCACGCACACGTACACGTACACGTACACGTACACGCGCCGCCACCATCTACAGAGACCGCGCCGCACTGCTCGCCACGCACCACCACGCACAGGTACACGCACCACGCACACGTACACGTATTCGTACACGCGCCGCCACCATCTACAGAGACCGCGCCGCACTGCTCGCCACGCACCACCACGCACAGGTACACGCACCACGCACACGTACACGTACACGTACACGTACACGCGCCGCCACCATCTACAGAGACCGCGCCGCACTGCTCGCCACGCACCACCACGCACAGGTACACGCACCACGCACACGTACACGTACACGCGCCGCCACCATCTACAGAGACCGCGCCGCACTGCTCGCCACGCACCACCACGCACAGGTACACGCACCACGCACACGTACACGTACACGTACACGTACACGCGCCGCCACCATCTACAGAGACCGCGCCGCACTGCTCGCCACGCACCACCACGCACAGGTACACGCACCACGCACACGTACACGTACACGCGCCGCCACCATCTACAGAGACCGCGCCGCACTGCTCGCCACGCACCACCACGCACAGGTACACGCACCACGCACACGTACACGTACACGTACACGTACACGCGCCGCCACCATCTACAGAGACCGCGCCGCACTGCTCGCCACGCACCACCACGCACAGGTACACGCACCACGCACACGTACACGTACACGTACACGTACACGCGCCGCCACCATCTACAGAGACCGCGCCGCACTGCTCGCCACGCACCACCACGCACAGGTACACGCACCACGCACACGTACACGTACACGTACACGTACACGCGCCGCCACCATCTACAGAGACCGCGCCGCACTGCTCGCCACGCACCACCACGCACAGGTACACGCACCACGCACACGTACACGTACACGTACACGTACACGCGCCGCCACCATCTACAGAGACCGCGCCGCACTGCTCGCCACGCACCACCACGCACAGGTACACGCACCACGCACACGTACACGTACACGTACACGTACACGCGCCGCCACCATCTACAGAGACCGCGCCGCACTGCTCGCCACGCACCACCACGCACAGGTACACGCACCACGCACACGTACACGTACACGTACACGTACACGCGCCGCCACCATCTACAGAGACCGCGCCGCACTGCTCGCCACGCACCACCACGCACAGGTACACGCACCACGCACACGTACACGTACACGTACACGTACACGCGCCGCCACCATCTACAGAGACCGCGCCGCACTGCTCGCCACGCACCACCACGCACAGGTACACGCACCACGCACACGTACACGTACACGTACACGTACACGCGCCGCCACCATCTACAGAGACCGCGCCGCACTGCTCGCCACGCACCACCACGCACAGGTACACGCACCACGCACACGTACACGTACACGTACACGTACACGCGCCGCCACCATCTACAGAGACCGCGCCGCACTGCTCGCCACGCACCACCACGCACAGGTACACGCACCACGCACACGTACACGTACACGTACACGTACACGCGCCGCCACCATCTACAGAGACCGCGCCGCACTGCTCGCCACGCACCACCACGCACAGGTACACGCACCACGCACACGTACACGTACACGTACACGTACACGCGCCGCCACCATCTACAGAGACCGCGCCGCACTGCTCGCCACGCACCACCACGCACAGGTACACGCACCACGCACACGTACACGTACACGTACACGTACACGCGCCGCCACCATCTACAGAGACCGCGCCGCACTGCTCGCCACGCACCACCACGCACAGGTCCACGCACCACGCACACGTACACGTACACGTACACGTACACGTACACGCGCCGCCACCATCTACAGAGTAGATGTATGTAAAAGTCCGCCAAACCGCACTAGGCCAGCGTGGTGGACTATATAGCCTTATCACTTTCAATCGTATTCCCGATTATAGAGGAGACCCGTCACCTACAGTGGGTCGTATATGGGCTGATAAAATACAATACAAAATATTTATTGTCCAGCTTCACAAAATGTTCTTATAGTTAATTATGATAAAAAAATGCCAAAAAGGTTTAATGAACGCACCCAGTTGTCGCGATTGCTCTGTACACTCCAATGTTAATTTGAAGCGCACTACACACCAAAGTTGCCGGCCTGACGTCATAAGTCGGCGACATTTTGTCGACGGGCTAGCCTACGGCTTTAATTATAACAAATTGGATTACTTTAACGGCGACTTGGCAGCGGCTCAACATAATAAGGAACATTTGATGACGTTACCGAGCAGAACGCTTGCGTTGCAGAAATGTCATGTCGGCGGGCAACACGTGCAGACGCTTGCCACCGACATTATACTTTTCTATAAATTGGCGAGTTTTGTGTCCCGGCCGACGGGTTTAGTGTGTAGAGCGCATTACACATATAATTTAAGTTATGCGTCACAAACATATTTATGCATATTCTCTACTAAGAGGTTCAGTAAATTAGATCGAACATGTGTAATATCAAAAGAAAATGCCCATTTTACTGTGAAACTAGGTATTCGCGCGAAGATTTTTGTCCCTCAATAAAACAATTTTTTTTGTGTAGAGAAAAATATACATTCTCCAAAGTCCAATAAAAAATATTTTTTTGTCTTCGGCTCTGTGAAATGTGATGATAATTATTTTATTTTATAGAAATCTGTCACCCGGGATAAAACAGGAAAACGTTTATGGACAAATCATAAAAAAATGCTTTAATAAATTTTGAGCACTATGGTATCGGGGTCACCGATATTTTTTACCGTTACCATGAATGGGCATTCTCCTTTACACACAATATTCTAAAACACTTCTGTAATACATGTATATTGAAACGCGCAGGTTAAAGGTGAGTTCAGTGGTAAAGTTAAGGACAAGAATGTGAAAGCAGAAGGGTTCATACCGGGCGCTGTGTACGAACTGAACGATGAAGACGAATTATTGTATGGCGGCGACCAGACTCCGGCGTCTATGGCCAGCGTGAGTACATAAAACCTTTTCTAATAGCTCGTAAATAATTACACTTAGATGTTAATGTTTCATTTAGATTTTAAAATAGTTTTCACACAATTGAAATTATGTGAAAATACAAATTACAAAATACATTTATTTATTTCTAGAAGCTATACAGTAATGTTATGTTAAAAGTAAAAGCGAAAAAAGGTTATATTAAAAGTTAGATGTTATGTAATTGATACACTGTCGTTTAATAAATTGTTTTAATTTACACCAATTTTATGTCAATAAAAGCATGATCAACAGATCAAAATATATCCAAAACATATTGAAGGCGGGCCGCTAAGTGCCTTATATTAGTTTAAATTTCTAAGTGTTTGGCAGTTGGCGACATACGTTCAATATGTTACGCATATATGTATATTGATTTGTTGGCTAGTCAATTCAATAAGCAAACTAGTCAACGTGTACAAGTACAGTGAAATAGATATTATTTTTTTACTTTGTAATAGCTTTTTTATTTTATACTGGTTATTTTTTTGTTCAAATGTATTTTGAAGCTATTAGTATTTGAAATACTAATTACAAATTAAATTTTAAGGAAATAATTGAAATACAAATATAAAATACGTATTTGTATTTCAATTACAAGTAATGCAAATACCGCACAACCCTGGCTGTACTCCTCTCAATCGAACTCATGGTTTCGTCACACAGCGAGCGTGACGGGACGGGGACGGTGACGTGACGTTTACAGTTGTAGTGTGTGGGGTGATATGCAACACGTCACATAGAGCCTTCACATCGAGCGTGACCGCGGAGGGACAGCTCTAATGGCTTAAAACCACGCATCATTAGACTAGCCCGAAGTTAGCCATAGGAAGTACGTTTGCCTTCTCATCCATCATCCATCCATCAGCCAAAGGAAGTCCACTGCTGAACATAGGCCTCTCCCAATGATTTCCACAGTGACCTGTTGGAGGCCGCCTGCATCCAGCGACGTCCCGCGACCTTTACCAGGTCGTCTGACCACCTAGTGGGTGGACGTCCCACGCTGCGCTTTCTGCGCTTTCGCTTTCGTTTGCCTTATACTAATTTAATATTTTTATCTGCAGATAATGTTAGCGGAACAGTCCAAGAACCCGGGCGTGCCGCGGCGCATGTCTCGCTGGTGGAAGCGCTACCTGGTGGACGTGAAGCCCACATATTGGTTGTTCTGCGTCAGAACCAACGGCAACCTCGAGCTGTACTCGCTGCCAGAGATGAGGCTCAGCTTCCTCGTGAGAGATGCTTGTGGGGGGCACAGGGTTAGTATACATTACCAACAATTTATACGCCCAAGTCGCACACACAGTCCTGGTTTTAGCGAGGGGAAATACTCCGGGGGAGGTCGCCAGTGTCTTCGGCCTTCCAACCTGGCGCGCGGAGCGTCTGTCGCGCAGATGTTACGGCCAGGTTGGGTTCCTATCGAGATCCTAGGGTATTTTACCGATATACCTACTATTACCCTCGGTAGTCCACAGTACACTCGCCATATATAGCCCTAGCTTTACATAAGAGAGTTATTTTTTTATATTGGAACTCGAAAGCGATTACAACGACGTGATGATATTTTCTGTTCAGATCTGATAGAGTATTCACTGGATCCCTCCAGCCATCTCCCGATGGCTATCTCTAGCTGGTATATAATGTTTATTATATACTCACTTTATTTGTTTTTCAACTCGCTGTATAAATATTATTTATGTCATTGAGTACAGACGACGAAGAAAATATAATGTGTAATAAAACCGCGATACATGAAACCGAATTTTTGTTTTCTCTCTGTTACTCTTACGCAATACGTAGGCACACTATCTTTCCTCTCACTTCAGTGGTTTCTGTTCGCGCACGAACAAATAAAGAGTAGAGTTGTTAGTTAAATTTATTTGAAGTTAGAAAATAGAAAATAAGTGATTAAATTGAAACATTATAATATAATGCGCTTGTGGCATGTGGAGCGCACAGACTAGGCAAGGCGGAAGTGTTTTGTTCCCGTTGTTGTGATGCAGGCGCGCACGGCGAAGGGCCACGATTGGCTGGTTATAAAATCCGCACGCGTTGATTGGTCGAAATACAACGCGGCGCCCACGCACTGCCGATCATATATCTGTAGTACATGCACAATGCGCACATTTTGTTGAGTGATGCGTATTGAGTGTTGCCTGATGCTGCAGATCCTGGCCGACAGCCTGGAGTCGGTGCCGATGGCGGGCAGCGCGGCGGAGGAGGAGGAGGCGGCCGCCACACACAACCCCGACGTGGACAAACTCAAGGAGCTCTGCGTGTGCGGCCTCGGACACAAGGGCTCGCGCGTGCTCATCATCATGAGGTTCCACGACCAGATCATGTTCTACCAGGTGCGTAAATGTACTCACGACAGTCACACAGCCCCGACCCCACACTACGATCAAGTTTCGTCACGTGTATCAGAAACTACGAGACACTTTCTGGTCTCACTAAAACCCGAAACAATCTTCGTCATCATCAGCCTTTTTGCGTCCACTGCTGGGCATAGGCCTCTCCTATGGCACGCCACTGGGCTCGATCTTCAGAACATCGTTTCCAACCGCTACCAGCCACCCTTCGAGTATCGTCGCTCCACCTTGTCGGGCGTCCTACACTACGCTTGCCGAGGCGTAGTCTCCACTCGAGAACCCGTCTAGTCCAAAGCTTATCGGTTCTCCGATAAATGTGGCCGGCCCACTGCCACTTCAACTTACTAATCCGTATGTCGAAACCTAAACTCGATGTGTGTACGCAAAAATGGACGAATGTGTCTACAGCTACATAAAATATTCGAATCCTCTATCGTGCGTCGTAACCATAGACTAAGTTCGGAGTGAATGATAAGTGTTATAGAGAATAGTGTTGATTTTAAAAAGGGAAACTTCATAATTTATTTCGGACGTCGAACGTTCGAACATTCGAACTTTGTTTCGGATCATAGAGTAACTCCCCAGACTTTGATGGAAACTATAACTGCATGCTTGGAATTAAAAAATCAATATTCCTACCAAGAAATTAAACTCGATGATTTCGAAATCACGTTCTACTTTAGTACATCATTCGATATTGTTGCTAAATAGGATTAATTTCACGTAAGTAGCGATGTACGACAAAAAGTGTTTATAACATGGTCTACAGTCCTTGCTAGACGTCATTAGATATACTCTAATATTACACATTGGAATAAAACGAATTGTTACGGATTTTATTGCAAATTTTATTTAATTATTACATATTTTAACTTTCCAACGTTTCGATCATTTTACAGCTTTCGTGGTCCCGGGGCGGAATCACAGAAGAAATGTAAACATTTAATAAAATTTGCGATAAAATCCGTAACAATTAGTTTTCTTTCAATTATCAAAATTATTTAATTCTCACATAGAATCTCGATCCCAGCGAATGTGTTATACGAATATGTCGTAAGTATCAAAAACAAGAAGTGCGTGGTGGCCTGTTGGTAACGGACCAGACTCGTCTGCCTACATGTTCACGGTGGTCGCGGGTTCAAATCCCAGCGCACACCTCTAACTTTTCGGAGTTATGTGTGTATTGATAGTCAATCACCACGCACTTTAACGGTGAAGGAAAACATCGTAAGGAAACCTACATACCATAGCGATTTGAAAAGAATTTCTACGGTATGTAAGTGCGCAAACCCGCACTAGGCCAGCGTGGTGGACTATATGGCCTAACCACTCTCAATCGATTCTCTCGATTGTAGAGTAGGCCCGTGCCCAGCAGTGGGACGTATATGGGATGACAAAAAAAAAATCAAAAACAACAGGAGACTTAAATTAAATCAAATTCGCGATAAAATCCGTAAGAATTAGTTTTATTTGAATGTGTGACATTCGCGTAAATCCAAGAAACCGTTATTCATCAAGAGACTTTCCTTGTCTCAGTACGGGAACACAACTGCTGCGATCATTTATCATAAGTTATTTGTCCCCAGGCCTACAAGTATCCGCGGGGGAACCTGAAGATCCGTTTCTCCCGCATGAACCTGATGTTCCCCTTCGGCTACGTGCCCTACTCCATGTCTTCACCGGACGACTCGCCCGAAGTCGCCATGCTCAAGGATAACGTGCGACAGATCAGATATTTCAGTGAGTATTGGCCAAATTACAGTACTGTACTGTATCAGTCCATATACGTCCCACTGCAGGGTGCTCCTCTAAAATCGAGAGTACGATTGTGTGGGGTTAGGACATATAGTCCACCACGCTGGCCTAGTGCGGGTTGGTGGATTTTGCATATCATAGAAATTTGTTACATAAATTATTAGACTCAAAATCATGACCAGCTTTGGAATCATTATTGGTCTTCGTCATCCACGGGTGTTGATGACTCCCGCTTTTCATTTAGTTGATGTATATTTTCCTACTATATTAACTGTGTATGCATGTGTATGTGCACGCATTTCGGTGGCGTTAAAAATATATTTCTCAACTCCTATTAATTACATTTCATGATTGATTTTGTTGCGGGTTCAAGATAAGTTAGATATATCCGGAGACTCGCTGAGGTTCAATGCTCGGTGTCATTGCAATGCCCCTGTAGAACCTGTGGGGGTGTGAGTACCGTATGTGTGGTGTGCAGGCAACGTGTGCGGGTGGGCGGGGGTGGCCATCTGCGGCGCGTCCCCCGCGCTGCTGCTCCTCTCAGCCCGCGGCGAGGCTCGCCTGCACGCCATCCACGAGTCGCAACCCCTACACGCGCTCGCACCCTTCAACAACGACAACTGCCCACACGGACTGCTCTACTACAACGCCAAGGTACACACTCTCCCCCCTTCTCTTTAGCCGCAGGAACTCAACTACTGACAGACTTCCAAGGATCTCTACAGAGACCTGTTGCAAGCGAACTACATCCAGCGACTTTCTATAACCTTAGCCAGGTCGTCCATCCACCATGTGAGAAAATACACGAGTAACAATCCAAATTAGACCTTGATCGCTGAAACGAAAGTCCTCTAAAGGTCACACACATACACATACGGACACTCACACGCACGCATTAACGCACGCACTCGCACACACATAGAGACAGAGGTGGCTGAATATCACCGCAATTCAATACTGAGTAACCGAACATAAGCTGAACCATTTCCTTTTGCTCTAAAGATTATTCTTTATTGTTTTGATCTTTTTGTAACTACTTTGAAGTCATATAATAGTTTATCATTTTATTTATTTAACAACGGTCCGGCTTTGCTCGGATGCAGATATTTTTTGATGAAGAACTCGTTTTGGCAACGTTTTTCATTAACGCTTCGACCTATCCGTCATAGTGTGATGTTATATAGCCTATAGCCTTCCTCGATAAATGTGCTATCCAATACTTAAAAGACTTGAAATAAAACGAATTCTTATGAATTTTATCGTGGATTTAATTTAATTTTTACATTTTTTAATTGTTTTTAAATGTTAAATTGAACAGTTAAATTGTAACAGTCACTAAGCAAATAACTAATACCTCAGTCCGCCCCGTGACCACGAAAACTGTAAAGTGATCCAAACGTCGGGAAATAAAAAAATATATAAATTAAATTAAATTCGCGATAAAATGCATAAGAATTCGTTTTATTTCAATGTGTAACATTGGCGTAAATCCCAGAAACCAATACTTAAAAAAAAATTCAATTGGAATCAGTAGTACATGAGATTAGTGCGTTCAAAAAATCAAACAAATTATTCAGCTTTATATTCATTTTAATGTAAGTTATGTCTGAACAGTCCGAACTGCGTATATGCACCCTGCCCACCCACTTATCCTACGACGCGTGGTGGCCGGTCCGCAAGGTGCCCATCCGGATGACTCCTCACTTCGTCACCTTCCACCTGGAGTCCAAGACCTACTGCCTCGTGGCCTCCACGCAGCAGCCCACTACTTCCTACTACAAGTTCAATGGAGAGGATAAGGAGAAGTCGAATGAAAATAAGGGGGATCGGTGAGTGATTCTTGCACATTTTTTGAAAGTGGCAGTCTGAAAAATTCTAATATGATGTGATGAAATAGTTGTGGTTAATGAAAATAGTACGCTTGGTCCAAGTGTATATTGATTCGAATGTTAAGAATGAACCGTATTCAATAATAAACGTTGTAGAAAAATGACAGCGATAATAATTTTAGAAAATCAATTTTTTTTCTCAATGTAGACCTTTTAGATTTATTGAGAAACTTTTTAAACATTGATACAAACAGTTCTGCGTGATGTGGAACGGTTTTAAAAATTACTAATGTCGAGGGTAGATATATAAAACCCGTTGACTTGTGGGCCCGTGGCATTTGTGCTCATTGTAAAATCATTTTATCCGACGACATACACAGCGCTCCCGAAATTTGGGTAAGGATGCATATAACCTTCTTACGACCGGGAGAGCATTATTCAGATTTTGAATTAACTTCTTTTGGGACGTTTGGAATTATGAGAGTAAAATTTGTCCGATGCGCGCGCACACCAACATTGAGACAGCGACATGGAAGGAACGCATGAACTTGACGAAGATAATAAATACACCCAACAGTCACATACATAGTCCTGACCTCATATTAAGATCAATTAAGTCTTGTGCCGTGGGTATCAGAAGCTACGAGAGACTTTTCAGTCTCAAACACCCAGACCCGAGACGAATACGTGTGGGCCTCACAAACATCTGTCTCGGTGCGGGGATCGAACCCGCGGCATCTCGTTTCACAGGCAGTGTTTAACCAACTTTGCCACGGAGGCTGTAGATATTTTAGTTCTGTTTGATGCCCAGAAATCATTGCGTTGACCATGAGGTGAAATGCAGTCACTTTACCGCACCAGAACAATAAAAAAAAAAATTGTTTGTTCCAGGTTCCCCTATCCGATGCATGATCGTTTCTCGGTGATGCTGTTCTCCCCCGTCTCCTGGGAGATCATCCCCAACACCAAGATCGAGCTGGATGAGTGGGAACACGTGACTTGCTTGAAGAATGTTTCTCTTTCTTATGAGGGTACCAGGTAAGATGAACAGGGTTTTGGTTTTAAGTCGAAAACAAATTATAAGATGTGGCTGACGGACGCGACTGAAGAGCAATAGAAATTTCAAGGTCACGTCCGGATGGCCTTGAATGTTGTACCGCTCTTCAGTCGCGTCCGTCAGCCGCTTCTTATAATTTGTTTTCGTCTTTAGTTATTGGTGGATACGTTAAAAATTTTAATTGTTTCGTAATATAGTCACTTTGTTTGTTTAGTAGTGTTTATGTGCTGTAAGTTGTGAGTTTCTGGGTTCAATATCCGGGTCGGGTACCATTTGTGCGAGTATATGTATATTTCTTTTCAAACTAAATAAAATCGCATACATACATACATAAACACACGCCTTTTTCCCCGAATGGGTAGGCAGAGGTGCTATTAGAACACCCACGTTTCGCCTTGTATATTCCGTCCCACGATGTGATAGGGGGCGAGCCTATCGCCATATCGGGCACAAATTCCTGACTCCGGGCTGATAATGAATAGAAAAATCCACATCACTTTGCCCGACCCAGGATTCGAACCCGAGACCTCAGCTTTGCAATCATACTGTAGTACCACTACGCCACAGAGGCAGTAAACAATATCGCAAAGGAGAATATGTACATATAACGTTCCCAGGCTGGATTTTTTAACCACTACAGCGGCTAGTTCACCCCCTAACACATTTAGGAGGAAAATAAGTAGGACGGGGTGTGGGAAATAGTAATACTCATATAACAGACAATGTTTGTGATATTTTTACAAATAAATATATAGCGATAGGCTCACCCCTACACAAGAGGAAATGTGGGTGGCCTGGTAGCACCTCTCCCTACCCCCTCTGGAAAAAGGCGTGAGTTTTAGTTTGTACATGTATGTATGGAATTTTTTGCACCTTACGACAAAGTGAGTACAGGGCAGTTGCAAATTATAACAAATTATCAATGAACTGCTCTCATTAGACCAACTTGTAATTTTTGTAATAATCACGATATTGTAAACTGGTTTTGTAAAGAGCAACACTAGAGTTTCTTGCCCGTTCTTCTCTAGTGAAAACCGCTTTCCGAACTGGGTGGTAGAAAAAAATATGACTGAATCTAAATAATGTTGAACATTTTAATGGATTCAATAAATTATTTTCATTTCATTTTCACTAGACAATAATTGTAGTGCGGTTTTAAATTTTGTTTTGGTTGTTTCTCAGGTCCGGTCTAAGAGGATACATAGCCATAGGAACCAACTACAATTACGGCGAAGATATTACGTCAAGAGGAAGGGTGAGTCATTATTGTATAGTTTTATTTTACCTGATTAGCTAAAATGTTATTAGTTTTTTGATACTTTGTACTATAGTTGTTATTCGACGGGATTTAAGTATAAAATCACATCGGCAGAAGAAAAGTACACAAAAATGTTTCGTCAATCTACTGAAGTTTGTTGAAAAATTATATTGATGTTTTAATTCAAAAATTTATGGAAACCCTCACATGTTAGAAATATTGTATTGTGTAAGAGCCATTTTAGTTCGGATTAAACCTCTAGAAGGGGCGGAGATGACGGTATATCTTTATTTTGTACTAACATAGCAAACATAGAAACGATTACAATATTAGTTAAAAAAAAACTTTTTATAGTTGGAATATGTGTCAGTAAATGTTAAAGTACGTGCGTGTGCGTGCGTACACGCTTGTTTGCGTGCGTTATAATAATTACTCTATACAAATGTGTTGTCAGCATCCGTGGCGCAGTTGGTCAGACGCCTGCTCAGAACCGGGAGGTTGTTCGTTTGATTCCCGCACCGAGACAAATGTTTCTGTGAACCACAGGTATTTGTTTCGAGTCTGGGTGTTTGTAAGACCGAAAAGTCTCTCGTAATTTTGATACCCACGACACAAGACTTGATCTTAGTGTGGGGGTCAGGACTATGTATGTGACTGTTGGGTGTATTTATTTATTAGATAATAATCTACGACATTATCGACGTGGTTCCCGAGCCGGGGCAGCCTCTGACCAAGAACAGGTTCAAGGAGATCTACGCCAAGGAACAGAAGGGACCCGTCACTGCACTCACTCAGGTGCTGGGCTACCTCATATCAGCTGTAGGACAGAAGGTATGCACATACTCTCGATTAAATATATACACTCAGTCTGTCGCCGTCCACTGCTGGACGTAAGTCCTGCCAAGGAAGCCCAAATATATTACATAGTCACATCTTCTTTTACTCTTCTAGTTTTCGCCTAGTTTGCCTTCGCTCATAATTTTAACATGTTTAATATTATATTGTTAATTATTATTTCGACTTCCTCATCTTGTCATTTTTTTACCTTTTTAGATTTTTCCATTTTGTTCACTATCACCATTGATGATTAGGCCACACACCCCTTCGTGCTCTCTCGTCCAGTTCGCTACATTTATACCCGTCGCCGCGGCACGACAGGTCCACTGGCGTAAAATACTCTCTTACGAAAGTCAACGTCGATTTGCTGGAAGACAATGCTAATATTATTATTAAATATCGTTATTCTATTCTGCAGTTATTTTACTTTTAAGTTTACTATTGTTACGTTGATACAATAAATTAGTATCATTAATTTTTATTATGAATGTTATTTCACGCCTATAATTGGCATGTAGACCATGTCTAAAATTGTTTAAGTTTAATGTGCATGTTTTGTCTATTTTGCTGTTGGTGTGTCTTATGATAATAAATAAATAATATATTTGTGAAGAAAAAATGAATCTTTTTTCCTAAAGTGACGTGTATAGAAAAAATAATATTTTATTGACATTTAAAAACATGGGATAATATAATTTGTTCTAATTATTATAGCAATGTAAAAGCTTAAAATGTTGTTTAAATTAGTTACAGGTTTGTTTTATAATTAGTTAATATTTATTTGTTGATATGTTTAATAAACATTTCCCACAGATCTACATCTGGCAGCTGAAAGACAACGAGCTGGTGGGCGTGGCGTTCATCGACACGCAGATCTACGTGCACCGCATGCTGGCCATCAAGAACCTGATCCTGGTGGCCGACGTGTACAAGTCCATCTCGCTGCTGCGCTACCAGCCCAAGCACAGGACGCTCTCGCTCGTGTCGCGCGACCTCCGCTTCGCGCAGGTAAATATTCTACAATGAAAACATTTATGTCATCAATTATTTACATTCAGTCACTTTTTTCTTTCTTCACTACCACTCGGCTCACAAAGCTGTTTTGACCAGAGAAGAACGGGCAAGGAACTGTAGCGTGGATCTTTTCGAAATAATTTTACAATACAGTGATTATACAGGAGTCGCAGCTTACTTGAATTCTATGCAGGTCATTAAATAATTTATGATAATGATTGATTAATAATAATATTGGCTGAGTTATTTTATACGGCTGAGTTAAGTAAAGTCGCCCAGAACTCGGAATCGGTATACACTGTTCGGCCAAAGATAGACTACTTTAACCAAAAACCAAGGATTACACGACAACGGGACATAGACTAAACTATGACTAAATTACTTAAAAAACAGAGTTCTAACTCTAATAGTTTCTATGTAATAGCCACTAGTAATTTGGCGCATTTTATCAATACTCTTTGACAGCGTCCGCGGCGTTAGGTAGATGCTAGTTGTGAAACGAGACACCGTTCCGAACCCTGCGCACGGAAAAATGTGTTTTACTTCTGTGAGATCAAGACTGTGTGTTGACTGTTGTATTTATTTATTTATGTCGTCCAAACAGATATACGAAATGGAGTTCATGGTGGACAACACTAGTCTTGGGTTCCTAGTGAGTGAGGCTGAAGGTAACTTAGCCATGTTCATGTACCAGCCGCAAGCCAGGGAGAGCTATGGAGGTGAGTCATTTTAATTGGGTTTACATGCTCCTATCCACCCAAGGTAATATTGCACCAAACTAAATAAAGAGCTGCCTGGTAGTTTTGTCAAAAATGTAGTTTGTAGTTTGTAGTGTGTAGTTTGTATGAAAAACAGATTCTGTCAAAAGTAAATAAGTACTTTGTCAAACAAATATATGAAATCGCCTCCTATTTTAGTATTCTTCGTAAAACACAAGTGTTGAGTTATTTTTAAGATAAAAAACCTCCTTTCTAAGTATGTCACACCTTCAAGGTTGTAGCTGGTTTTGTGTATGATTAATAAATTGTGTGTTGCAGGCCAGCGCCTGATCCGCAAGAGCGACTTCCACGTGGGCCAGCAGGTGCACGCCATGTTCCGCATCAGCGCGCGCCACGTGCCCCGCGCCAACTGCAGGAAGCACGTCACCTTCTACAGTCAGTACCACCCTCCCTGTCGCTCTGCATGATTGTGTGTCTCTATGTCTGTCTCTTTCTCTCTAGCCAGAGGCAACTGCTGAACGATAACTAAAACTGTAGCCCTTTGTACATCTATGTATTTTGTATAAAACCATTGTGGGACTGCCTCAGTGGAGTAGTTGTACTACAGTACGATTGCAAAGCTGAGGTCTTGGGTTCAAATCCCAGGTCGAGCAAAGTGATAATGGATTTTTCAATTCGCTCCCGGCTCGGCTCGCCCGCTATTTCATCGTGAGATGGAACATACAAGGCGACATGTAGGTGTCATGGTGGCGCCTCTGTCCACCCCTTCTGGGAAAAAAGGGTGATGTTGAATGTCTATGTATGTATGCTGGGGTAACTCCATGTGTAGGGCGAGCAAAAAAAATGTTATGAGTGCTTCCGCTATTTTATAAACTTTACTGGTATGTTGGTAGAAGCATTGACGGACTATGAAGTGTATTGGTTGGAAAAATAAACATCTAATTAACATTAAATTCATTTATTCGATTATTTTATTAAGTCTTTGTTTCTGAAATCCACGACATTGTCGTGCAATATGTGCTATATATATGAGGGTAGTCATATGACATGTTTCCCCACAGCGACGCTAGATGGCGGTATAGGCTACGTGCTGCCCATCTCGGAGAAGATGTACCGGCGACTGCTGATGTTGCAGAACGTCATGAACAACTACTGCTGCCACATCGCCGGACTCAACCCCAGGGCTTTCAGGTGACACTCAATTCACTTTTACTTGCTTCTGTAACAATAAAATCATGTTCTTATACATATTGCAAAGATTGAGATAAACACCTACATAATGAACAGACGACGGCCGCGGTGGCGCAGTTCTACTACGGTATGATTACAACATTGAGGTTTCGGGTTCTAATCCCGGGTCGGGCAAAGCGACATTGGATTTTTCTATTCATTGTCATTTGAATTTATGTTTAAATGCAATATGTTTGTATAAAACTGCCCTCTATCAGCCAGTATAAAGTAGCCAATCGCTTAGCATGGAATTCTTCTATAGCCGAAAGTTCGGTAGAATGGTTATGAAATTGATCAGGCTGGCCTAGTGGTATTTGGTATTTACTAGTAATATTATGTGTTTTCAGGACGTACAAGAACGGTCGTCGTCAGGTGTGTGGCGGCGCCACGCGCGGTATACTCGACGGAGACCTCGTGGCGCTCTACACCACCATGCCCAATGCTGACAAACTAGACGTACGTACATACATACATAGAAACATACACGCACTCACTCGGATACTCACACAGGCACTCACACACGCACTCACACGGACACATACACGCACTCACACGGAGACTCACATACACTCACACGGGAACACACACACACTCACACGGGGCTCCCAGACACGCACTCCCACGGGGACACACGCACTCACACGGGAACACATACACACACTCACACGGGGACACGCACACGCACTCACACGGGGACACCCACGTACTAACACGGGGACACGCACACGCACTCACACGGGGACACCCACGTACTAACACGGGGACACGCACACGCACTTACACGGGAACACACACACGCACTCCCATGGGGACTCACACGGGGACACACACACGCACTCACACGGAGACTCACATACACTCACACGGGAACACACACACACTCACACGGGGCTCCCAGACACGCACTCACACGGGAACACATACACACATTCACACGGGGACACGCACACGCACTCACACGGGGACACACACGTACTCACACGGGAACACACACACGCACTCCCATGGGGACTCACACGGGGACACACACACGCACTCACACGGGGAGACACACGTACTCACACGGGGACACACGCACTCACATGGGGACACACGCACACACACGCACTCACACGGGGACACACGCACTCACATGGTGACACACGCACACACACGTACTCACACGGGAACACACACACGCACTCCCATGGGGACTCACACGGGGACACACACACGCACTCACAAGGGGACACACACGTACTCACACGGGGACACACGCACTCACATGGGGACACACACGCACACACACGCACTCACACGGGGACACACACGTACTCACACGGGAACACACACACGCACTCCCATGGGGACTCACACGGGGACACACACACGCACTCACACGGGAACACACACGTACTCACACGGGAACACACACACGCACTCCCATGGGGACTCACACGGGGACACACACACGCACTCACACGGGAACACACACGTACTCACACGGGAACACACACACGCACTCCCATGGGGACTCACACGGGGACACACACATGTACTCTCACGGGGACACACACGTACTCACACGGGGACACACACGTACTCACACGGGGACACACACGTACTCACACGGGGACACACACGTACTCACACGGGAACACACATGTACTCACACGGGAACACACACACGCACTCCCATGGGGACTCACACGGGGACACACACATGTACTCTCACGGGGCACACACGTACTCACACGGGGACACACACGTACTCACACGGGAACACACATGTACTCACACGGGGCACACGCACTTACATGGGGACACACACGCACTCACACGGGTACACACACACACTCACACACGGACACACACACGCACACACTCGGGGACACACACGCACTCACACGGGTACAGACACACACTCACACACGGCCACACACACGCTTACACGCACTCACACGGGTACACACACGCACTCACACGGGTACAGACACACACTCATACACGGCCACACACACGCACACACGCACTCACACGGGTACACACACACTCACACACGCACTCACATGGGGACACGCTCACGCACTAACACGGGGACACACGCACTTACACGGCGACACACGCACACACACGCACTCACACGGGGACACACACACGCACTCACACGGTGACACACACGCACTCACACGCACTCGGATATATCGGTGGATACCCGTGTGAGTGCGTGTGTGTGTCCCCGTGTGAGTGCGTGTGTGTCGCCGTGTGAGTGCGTGTGTGGGAGCCCCGTGTGAGTGCGTGTGTGTGCGTGTGTGTCGCCGTGTGAGTGCGTGTGAGTGCGTGTGTGTCCCCGTGAGTGCGTGTGTGTGTCCGTGTGTGAGTGTGTGTGTTCCCGTGTAAGTGCGTGTGTCCCCGTGTTAGTGCGTGGGCGTGTTCCTGTGTGTGTGCGTGTGTGTCGCCGTGTGAGTGCGTGTGTGTGTCCCCGTGTGAGTGCGTGTGTGTCGCCGTGTGAGTGCGTGTGTGTCCCCGTGTGAGTGCGTGTGTGTCCCCGTGTGAGTGCGTGTGTGTCGCCGTGTGAGTGCGTGTGTGGGAGCCCCGTGTGAGTGCGTGTGTGTGTCCCCGTGTGAGTGCGTGTGTGAGCGTGTGTGTCGCCGTGTGAGTGCGTGTGAGTGCGTGTGTGTGTCCCCGTGTGAGTGCGTGTGGGAGCCCCGTGTGAGTGCGTGTGTGTGTCCCCGTGAGTGCGTGTGTGTGTCCGTGTGTGAGTGTGTGTGTTCCCGTGTAAGTGCGTGTGTCCCCGTGTTAGTGCGTGGGCGTGTCCCTGTGTGTGTGCGTGTGTGTCGCCGTGTGAGTGCGTGTGTGTGTCCCCGTGTGAGTGCGTGTGTGTCGCCGTGTGAGTGCGTGTGTGTCCCCGTGTGAGTGCGTGTGTGTCGCCGTGTGAGTGCGTGTGTGGGAGCCCCGTGTGAGTGCGTGTGTGTGTCCCCGTGTGAGTGCGTGTGTGTGCGTGTGTGTCGCCGTGTGAGTGCGTGTGAGTGCGTGTGTGTCCCCGTGAGTGCGTGTGTGTCCCCGTGAGTGCGTGTGTGTGTCCGTGTGTGAGTGTGTGTGTTCCCGTGTAAGTGCGTGTGTCCCCGTGTTAGTGCGTGAGCGTGTCCCTGTGTGTGTGCGTGTGTGTCGCCGTGTGAGTGCGTGTGTGTGTCCCCGTGTGAGTGCGTGTGTGTTCCCGTGTGAGTGCGTGTGTGTCCCCGTGAGTGCGTGTGTGTGTCCGTGTGTGAGTGTGTGTGTTCCCGTGTAAGTGCGTGTGTCCCCGTGTGAGTGCGTGTGTGTGTCCCCGTGTGAGTGCGTGTGTGTCGCCGTGTGAGTGCGTGTGAGTGCGTGTGTGTGTCCCCGTGTGAGTGCGTGTGGGAGCCCCGTGTGAGTGCGTGTGTGTGTCCCCGTGTGAGTGCGTGTGTGTCGCCGTGTGAGTGCGTGTGTGGGAGCCCCGTGTGAGTGCGTGTGTGTGTCCCCGTGTGAGTGCGTGTGTGTGCGTGTGTGTCGCCGTGTGAGTGCGTGTGAGTGCGTGTGTGTCCCCGTGAGTGCGTGTGTGTCCCCGTGAGTGCGTGTGTGTGTCCGTGTGTGAGTGTGTGTGTTCCCGTGTAAGTGCGTGTGTCCCCGTGTTAGTGCGTGAGCGTGTCCCTGTGTGTGTGCGTGTGTGTCGCCGTGTGAGTGCGTGTGTGTGTCCCCGTGTGAGTGCGTGTGTGTCGCCGTGTGAGTGCGTGTGTGTGTCCCCGTGTGAGTGCGTGTGTGTCCCCGTTTGAGTGCGTGTGTGTGTTCCCGTGTGAGTACGTGTGTGTGCGTGTGTCCCCATGTGAGTGCGTGTGTCCCCGTGTGAGTGCGTGTGTGTGCGTGTGTGTCCCCGTGTGAGTGCGTGTATCCCCGTGTGTGTGTGTGCGTTTGTGTCCCCATGTGAGTGCATGTGTGTGTCCCCGTGTGAGTGCGTGTGTGTCCCCATGTGAGTGCGTGTGTCCCCGTGTGAATACGTGTGTCCCCCCGTGCGAGTGCGTGTGTGTGTCCCCGTGTGAGTCCCTATGGGAGTGCGTGTGTGTGTTCCCGTGTGAGTGCGTGTGTGTCCCCGTGAGTGCGTGTGTGTGTCCGTGTGTGAGTGTGTGTGTTCCCGTGTAAGTGCGTGTGTCCCCGTGTTAGTGCGTGAGCGTGTCCCCGTTTGAGTGCGTGTGTGTGTCCCCGTGTGAGTGCGTGTGTGTGCGTGTGTGTCGCCGTGTGAGTGCGTGTGAGTGCGTGTGTGTCCCCGTGAGTGCGTGTGTGTCCCCGTGAGTGCGTGTGTGTGTCCGTGTGTGAGTGTGTGTGTTCCCGTGTTTGTGCGTGTGTCCCCGTGTTAGTGCGTGAGCGTGTCCCTGTGTGTGTGCGTGTGTGTCGCCGTGTGAGTGCGTGTGTGTGTCCCCGTGTGAGTGCGTGTGTGTCGCCGTGTGAGTGCGTGTGTGTGTCCCCGTGTGAGTGCGTGTGTGTCCCCGTTTGAGTGCGTGTGTGTGTTCCCGTGTGAGTACGTGTGTGTGCGTGTGTCCCCATGTGAGTGCGTGTGTCCCCGTGTGAGTGCGTGTGTGTGCGTGTGTGTCCCCGTGTGAGTGCGTGTATCCCCGTGTGTGTGTGTGCGTTTGTGTCCCCATGTGAGTGCATGTGTGTGTCCCCGTGTGAGTGCGTGTGTGTCCCCATGTGAGTGCGTGTGTCCCCGTGTGAATACGTGTGTCCCCCCGTGCGAGTGCGTGTGTGTGTCCCCGTGTGAGTCCCTATGGGAGTGCGTGTGTGTGTTCCCGTGTGAGTGCGTGTGTGTCCCCGTGAGTGCGTGTGTGTGTCCGTGTGTGAGTGTGTGTGTTCCCGTGTAAGTGCGTGTGTCCCCGTGTTAGTGCGTGAGCGTGTCCCCGTTTGAGTGCGTGTGTGTGTCCCCGTGTGAGTGCGTGTGTGAGTGTGTGTGTCCCCGTGTGAGTGCGTGTGTGTGCGTGTGTCCCCATGTGAGTGTGTGTGTCCCCGAGTGTGTGCGTGTGTGTGCCCCGTGTGAGTGCGCGTGTGTGTCCCTGTGTGAGTGCGTGTGTGTCCCCGTGTGAGTGCGTGTGTGTGTCCCCGTGTGAGTGCGTGTGTGTGTCCCTGTGTGAGTGCGTGTGTGTCCCCGTGTGAGTGCGTGTATCCCCGTGTGTGTGTGTTCGTTTGTGTCCCCGTGTGAGTGCATGTGTGTGTCCCTGTGTGAGTGCGTGTGTCCCCATGCGAATGTCAGTGTGAGTGCGTGTGTGTCCCCGTCTGGTGTGTTTGTCCCAGTGTGTGTGTGTGTGTCTCCGTGTGAGTGTATTGTATGCGCCACACGTTGCGCTCTTATCTTTGTGTGCATCATCGGAACACGTGCGTAGATACGCGCGTGTTCTGACGCCTCATTATGATTACAAGCCTTTACAACGACAGATTTTGCCGTCTCACAATCATCCAGAGAATCTTAGAAATGTTTATGGAACTTATTATCTCAATGAGGGATGGAAACTCGCAGTCTCTCTTTTCACACCCGGTAGCTGTTGAACGTCAGTCACACAACGCGTACGTGGTGCCACGTTGTGTTATACTGCAACTATAATATCGGCTATATCCAGACTGCGACCGAAAACGAAGCCAGATGGTATTTTTAGTGACTTCAGATACAATGCAACTAAAAATTACGAAAAAGCGAGATTTTTTGTAAATCTTTACTTGTCGTGTTTGGGGTGTTAATAGATTGTTGCGCAAGGAAAATTGTTATTTGCTATAAAGCTAGTTTAAGCTGATAAATGCATAATATATTTATCACCTGAAAACGACGATAGGTAAAATCGTCGCTGTATGCTGCGAATTGTTTAGTTGCATTGTGTCTGAAGTCACTAAAACTCATATCTGGCTTCGTTTTCGCCCGCAATCTGGCATATACCTGGTTTTTTTCAAACAGAGCGTTGCGCAATGCTCTGTTTTACAGTAATTATAATTGTGACAGTACAACATAACGCTAATGTATGCGTTCTGTTTGGTAAAGCCTTAATGTCTATTTTTTGCTTATTTAAAGAATAAAACTAATATTTTAAAATTAAAATCTCATGCATGTTCTACACCATGTGAAAAGCCAGGGCCGTGAATTTCATTCGCGCATTGAGACAAATGTTTGTGATATCCACAAATGTTTGTTTCTGGTCTGGGTGTTGTGGGACCGAAAAGTCTGTCGTAGTTTCTGATACACGACACAAGACTCGATCATAATGTGGGGTCAGGACTATGTATGTGACTGTTGGTTGTATTTATAAGAAGCACACAAGACTTGTATCATGCATTAAAGCCAGCGTATGTTAGTATTAACAATCTAATATTGTGTTATTACAGATCGCAAAGAAAATCGGCACGCGAGTTGAAGAGATAATGGCCGACTTGTGCGAGATAGACAGACTGACTGCACACTTCTAATTAAGCTCATTTATTATAGTTTTGTAAATAATAAAATAATGTTATGAATTGTATTGTTTTATTTTACCTTTTATAAAGTTAATGTAACAGTATGAAGTGTACCAACCCGCACTGGGCCAATGTGGCCGACTGAAGCCTAAATTTCCCTTAATAGGCTAGTGTCCTCAATTTTTATTATTGTTTATATCGAAAGGTTGCGTTATGCATAATCATAATCAAAAAGACATTTTAAAATTCGTTTAGGAATAAGTTAATTACATATATATAAAAATGTATAAATTGGTGATAGGAGTTAAAGAAAAGGATGCAACATGCGCGACGTGACGTCATTCTCCATAAGGTGGCATGCGTGCGAAAGAGAAAGCGATTGTCTCGACCGTACGTCCCCACCGTTGACCGTACTATTAGAAATATTAATATCTCAATAATTGTACAACCAATTTTGATGCTGTTTTGAAATTCATGTTTTTCTTGACATATATTTTTAGGAAATATTAAATACTGCTTCAAATCAAACCTTGGACACATCCCTGTTGTAGAGGTCCGTGTACTGCAGTGGAATATGTGTAGTATTGTAAATTAAAATATTATAAATACATAATTATACATAAGTTCACGCATCTATATCGCTTAGGAGGTAGGTAAAAGTGCCAATATTTTGACCCACTAAGCTACACTAGGACGTGTGTCCTACCGTCAAAATTGTAGTAGAGGGAGAGCCTACCACACTGCTGGGTACAATTTCCAGTCCCAATCAACTCTCACAGCACTTAACACGCTTTTATTATTGAAATAATACGAATTCTTACGGATTTTTCTAATCTTAAATGTATCATAAAATTATTTTTCTTTTTTTTTGGGTCTTTTATTAAAGCGTGTTTTTTAGTTCTTTAAACTGTTATTTTTTGAGGAAGATTTTACGCTCTATATAAAAAAAGTGAACTGCCCGACGTAGAAATCGAATACTGGACTTTACAGGCCATACGAGCTAGCTTTAGAGTGTAGATTAATGCGGCAAACTATATAACAAATAATAAAGTTATGTACGTACCTAATGGAAAAGCTAGTAGAATATACAAAAATTCCATATCTGGCTACCCTTTCGAACAAAAGGTCGTGAATATACCTGATACCACCTATACTAAAAAATATAATATGAACCGAACCTACACCATCCAAATCGGTGATATCTTCAACAAGGGCCAGGTCAAAAGTACCCTGAACCGACGGGCATGCATGAAGAGATTGATGAATGTGGATGAAGCGAAAGTAGTATGTCAGGATCGAGCAAAGTGGCGATCCATAGTCTCTGCCTACCCCTATGGGATACAGGCGTGACGATTATGTATGTATGTATGTATAATATGAAATGAAAATCCCAGCAAAATATAGATAAATAGCATCTCTGACCACCCTTTCCAAGACAAGCGTGAATGTGCTATGACATGTAATAGGTAATCTAGGTGCCTCGAGTGTTGTGGGTGAGCTAAGTGGTGTGCGGTAATAACTGCTTCTGATCGCTTCCTAAGGAACTACGCGACGTAACCGAGTAATTACTTTTACATTCATAGACACGGTTATGCAAAAATGTACCACGTATAGCTATTAAATCGATTTTTATTTAGACAAGATAAAATTAAGCGACATTTACTAAATATAAGTAGTACTAAGTATAGTAGATAATTGTGTTCTGATAATATTTACACCTACAAAACTAATCCTTTAACCACATTTACAAGGGGAGAGTTTCTCGCCTGGAAGATACGATTATCGTAAGCATATAAAGAAGTTGCATCGTGTTAACATTGACAGAACACAATAATCAATCGCGTTTATGTAATGCGATAATCGAATACGATTCTTGGCGCAAAATCTCCCCGTGTAAATGACGTCTTATAATCGTGTCTTCGAGGCGAGAAACTCTCCCACTGAGCATCCACATTGCCAGTGGCAGAATATTAATAAAATAGTGGAAATCTCGACATAGTGAATCACCAAACTATTCAATTTGGGTTGAAAAATATATCCGGGTTCGAGAAGACTTATAACTGATTACATAGCTGAATACTTTATGTTGATTACACTACAAGACCTGAACTAGGGCGGTATTGTGTTGCTAAGTTAAAGGACGCAGATCCTTGACCAGAAATAACCAGGTAACTCTATGATCCGAAACGAAACTCGAATGCTCTTACGCCGCACGTAAAACTGTACGAATGTGCCTAGGTACTCCACAAAATGTTCGAATCCTCTATCGTACGTCCTAACTATAGACTTAATTAGGAGTAAATGATAGGTATTAATTATTATAGAGAATAGTGTTGATTTTTAGACGTTGAAAACTTATAACTAACTTCAGACGTCGAACGTCCGAACATTCGAGTTTCGTTTCGGATCATAGAGTAACTCCCTAGACCAGGTAGAAATGACAAGATTGTGCAGATATGGAAACTCGCAGAGGCGTGTAGAGGCTAGTAACACTGCTAAACTGCGACTGCCTCGGTGGCGTAGTGGTACTACGGTATGATTGCAAAGCTGAGGTCTCGGGTTCGAATCCCGGGTCGGGCAAAGTGATATTGGATTTTTCTATTCATTATTAGCCCGGAGTCAGAAATTTGTGCCCGATATGGCGATGGGCTCGCCCCCTATCACATCGTGGGACGGAATATACAAGGCGAAACGTGGGTGTTCTAGTAGCACCTCTGCCTACCCCTTCTGGGAAAAAGGCGTGTGGTTATGTATGTAAACTGCACTTGTCATGAGGTGCAATGTCCTATTTTGTAGGGCAGAAAAAGGTATACATTGGTTCTAAGTTTCTTACATAATTTTTTGTAATGATATGAATAGATCTTCTGTAGTTTTTGCTCAGTAAACTTTTTTGCTAATTACATTTTGTGAGTTGCACATTTTGCATAACTATGTACTTACGGTTGCTAGATATATTATCATACTATCATTATAATTGCGAAAGTATGTTAGTCGGTCTGTCTTTCTTTTATGCACCAGCAAATTGACGTGAGTTTTTCATAGAAATGACATGCGACTTGCAGAGTAATATGGCCTAATTTGAATGCCGAAATATGAACTCAATCATATGCTTTTTAAAAGTCATAAGAAATGTCTACATACCTCAAAATCTTCTTTATGAGGTTATGCTGAGTTCTCTAACCTGCCAGCAGTAAACCCTTTAGTCGTTGAGACGGCTTGTTCTCAGCAGGGGTTTCTCCATAAATATTATCTGAAAAAATACAAACAGTATTGTAATACGTGTTGAATATGATTATAAAACATTCACACATATGCATAAACATAACGCCTCCTTCCCAGAAGAGGTAGGCAGCTGTGCAACCAGGACACCCACGTTTCGCTTAATGTGTTCCGTCCCTCAAAGGCCCCTCGATGTGATAGGGGGCGAGCCTATCGCCATATAGAGCACAAATTGCTGACTCCGGGCTGATAATGAACTGTAAAATCCAATATCATTATGCCCAACCCGGGATTCGAACCCGAGATCTCAGCTTTGTGATGGTACCGTAGTACTACTAAGCCACCGAGGCAGTCAAAGATTACATTGGACTTTTAAATTAAACCTACATTACCTAACGTTTCACTTTAAAATAAATTAACAATAAGTTAATAAATAGTGAGTGCTCGACATTAGTTTTCAAAGAGTAAAAAAACAATGATAGTAATTTAATGTCCACTTAACGGGATGATGTAACAAACATTTTTTCTAGATTTTTATATAAGAGGCTTTCACAAATTATTTTTAACAGATTTAATAACCGAAGTAAAAATATTGACTACAACAAAAACCACTGTGGCACAGAAAACTGATACGAAGTAAAATCTTTACCGTTTTCTTTTTAAGTTGCAAATTTTATAATTGTTTGAATTAAATTAGGTAGTTAAGGATGCAGGAAGTCGCTGGATGCAGGCCACATCCATGTCAATATGGAGTTCATTGGTTAAGGCCTATGTTCAGCAGTGGACTTCCTGTGGCTGAAGAGAGAGAAAGAAGTATATTTTCTTTACGCTGGTACGACCAAGTGAAAACAACTACAAGTGCTTTGAAGTCCAAATATTGACATTCCATCCATCCATCCATCAGCCAAAGGAAGTCCACTGCTGAACATATACCTCTCCCAATTATTTCCACAGTGACCTGTTGGAGGCAGCCTGCATCCAGCGACGTCCCGCGACCTTTACCAGGTTGTCTGACCACGTGGACGTCCCACGCTGCGCTTTCCGCTTCGTGGCCAATAAATATAATAATACATAATAATAATATTACATTACTTACATATAAAACGACTACCAGCGAAACGAATCTTGTTAATACAAACAATAACCTACTTAGAGCATAGCAATCACATACGCTGATCCCGGAACATAACAGACTCAGGTACATAGAACACTATAACAGTTTTTCCACCACTATCCGGGCGGATGCTTACATCCGGTCCACAAGGAAATGTCCAACGTTTTAAATAGCCTACACATTGTCTCTTCAGTAATGACGAAGGCAGCGGGGTGCAAAACAGCAGCTGACGCAATGTGCACCTACACGTAACACTTAATCACTGCACCTTTTACCGGAAGCCGTGTGTTGGTTACTAGCTGTCTAGATTATTGGACGTTATGAGAAAGAACTAGGCAAACAATAGAGTGGTGGACTAAAATGTAAAAAGCCCATTTAGCCTTCTTGTCGCAGTTGGTTAAGAAGCTGGCTCGATGACCGCTACGAGATGAATAATAGTATAAGTGTTATTTGCAAATATTGAATACTTTCAACTCTTTCGAGACTACATAAATACACCCGACAGTTAAACACTTTTTGTTCAGACCTTGCTGTTAGACAACTATAAGAAACTTTGGTGTCACGACACTCAGAACCGAAACAATTATTTTAGCCCGCAGTCTTTCGTCTCACAGCCGGCGTTTAACCAACTGCGCCACAGAGTCTATCGGAAGTTTTCAAAATATCTAATTCTTCAAATTGCTGCAACATAAAGCTATTTATGGTACTTTAATGGTGTCTATTGTTAGCCTAGGTCATTATTCAGACAATGGGCTTCAATCAAGAATTGCGATTGCTGTTTTCGCGACAACAATTATGATCTAACATGCCGCTTGTTTGAGCTTTAGTATGATAATTATTGCAATTTATCATTTCAATAGTGGACATTTGCTTGCAGGGTATAAGTATCGGCCCAAATAGTGATGGAACCCCCCATAATTATAAACGAAAGAGCGTCGAGTTTGAGGTCTAGCCGCGGCTTATATATCGGGTTTCGAGCAGGCCGAAATAATTGATCTTACTGGCGAGAGTTGACTACCTATCGCCAGAAGATATTTTTTAAACTGCCCTAATTAACAATGCATTGTCGGGCCGGTATTTAACTTTGGAACAAAGTTATGGAAAGTAGCGTAGAAGATCTTTAAACGATTTGTTTTCTCGTCACTTCATGTGCAATATATTTTTGACTCTTTTATGGCCAAATTAGTGTCAACTGCCCTAATTTACGTCAGTCAGTCACGCTTGACAATCAGGCTGACAGTTGATCTCATTTTCAGACATGGTTTTTTTTCCACGCATTTATTGAACACGCAGTCGTTATTATGTTTCTTATGTAATGTTATTTGAGACGCGATACATAACTATATACATACGAGAAAAATTGCTTTTTGATATGTTCTATACAGTATCTAAGTAAATTAACAACTTTGGTGACGGATTGGTTGAAAAACCTGATGTTAAATGATGAAATCCCCACGGCGTATTAATCGTTGGTAGCAATAACGGCTCATTACAATTTGTGAGTAAATATTTGTTTTTGTTCTAGATTTTCTATCACTGCAATGTCCCTTATAATTTCTATCACACTTTAGGCAATACCCAAGAATCTTAACGCGGTGTTGCGACTATGTAATTGTTGGATGTATTTATATATCGCTTAACAGTCAATGGAGCAACTAGATCTGATCTTGACTCAGTGACTTTACTGAATGAGGAATTTCTTGCACTGTTACTTAATACGACCGTTGAAATATACTTTTTTTTTTACCAATTTTTAATACTAAAGGTGTAAATGATAACAAATGTCACAAATCATAAAGTATAACAATTCATTGCTGTTACAACTAACGTTAACCTCAAAAGATCTGAAAGAACATCAGCTGACGTTAATCTCAAAAGCCCAGCCTACCATCAGCTGACGGCTAAACTTAAAAAAATCCATACGATTATCAACTGACGTAAATCTCAAAACGAATCAAGTATCAGCTGACGGCTAACCTCAAAAATCAGCATTACCACCACAGATTTTATTGAAACAACATATTTTGCTGTAATAATAAAAATATGTGAACTAAAGCAACAACGATTTGTATAAATTTATATGGTATGTATAAGTCCGCCCATCCAGGCCAGCGTGGTGGACTATATAGCCTAACCACTCTCAATCCTACTCTTGATTGTAGAGGAGGCCCGTGCCCTGCAGTGGGACGTATTTGGGCTGATATAGTACAATACAGTAACTTAAAAAAATCAGCATTACCACCACAGATTTAAAAAAGACAGCATATTTTTCCTCTAATACTTAGAAATATGTACTAACTAAATAAATAATAATATATAAATACACCCAACAGTCACATACATAGTCCTGACCCCACATTAAGATCGAGTCTTGTGTCGTGTATCAGAAACTACGAGAGACTTTTCGGTCTCAAACACCCAGACCAAACAAATACCTGTGGTTCATACAAATATTTGTTTCGATGCGGGGAGAACCCGAGGCCTCTCGTTTCACAGGCGGCGTCTAACCAACTGCGCCACGGAGGCTGTCAACAACTAGACTTTGTAAAAGTAAATTACGAGCGCGTACTATTACTTTTACTCGTAGTATACGTTATTACAGCCGATACTATCTATTAAACGTAACAATGGTCTGCGAAACTAAATAAACACCCGGAACTGTGGCGAATCCATTGAACACAACTTAGAAAGAGGGAAAACGACGTTAGCTCTTAAAAATAAAAACGTTTGACAATTTATTATATGATTTTTTGTATAGCTTAAAAACGGCAGTGCGTGGCTTGTTGGTTGGACGGGATAACCGAGACGGCGGTTGCATGATCAAAGTTCAACTACTGGCTTTTTGATGTCATGTGAGGACATGACACAACTTAATGAGGAAACCTGCATAGCATAGTGATTGATAATAATTTCTATGGTATGTAAAGTCCGACAGCCCGCACTAGGCCAGCGTTGTGTACTAAATGGCCTAAGCCCTGTTAATCATACTCTCCATTGTAGAGGCCTGTGCCCTGTTATCGGACGTATATGTGCTAAAACAAATTTAGTAACAACCCGATATTAAAACTTAATACATACATTCATACATACATACATAAACTCACGCCTTTTTCCCAGAAGGGGTAGGCAGAGGTGCTACCAGTACACCCACATTTCGCCTTGTATGTTCCGTCCCACGATGTGATAGGGGGCGAGCCTAACGCCATATTGGGCACATATTCTTGACGCCGGGCTGATAATGAATTGAAAAATCCAATATCAATTTGCCCGACCCGGGATTCGAACCCGAAACCTCAGCTTTGCAATCATACCGTGATACAACTACGCCACCGAGGCATTAAAACTTAATATTGAAAGTAAATAAACTAAACAAAATAATTATTAGAATAGTTTAAAATCATATCAAAACGTATTGCTCTATTAATTAGGTGGCACAGAATCTGTTATGTAAAACAGCTCTCGTTTGTGAAGTAATATTGAAGAAGACTAGAATTACGCGTATTTTTTTTGCGTGACTGTGACTAACGTCTCACTGGCGAAACTATGATAATAGCGTAGATACTTACAATCTGCTTTATTTTGAAATTGTGCCCGATATTGCGATAGGCTCACCCCCTATCACATCATGGGACGGAACGCATACGGCGAAACGTGGGTGTTCTGGTTGCACCTCTGCCTACCCCTTCTGGGAAAAAGGCGTGATGTTTATGTATGTATGCTTTATTTTACGTTTTTTACTGATTGGGTTAATTAATATATTAATCCTAAGTTCAGTGATAACTAATCGTGATCTAGTTTTTGTCAAAACGAATCATGGGGGACTGGACTGCCTCGGTGGCGTAGTTGTACTACGGTACGATTGCAAAGCTGAGGTCTCGAGTTCGAATCCCGGGTCGGGCAAAGTGATAATGGATTTTTCAATTTATTATCAGCCCGGAGTTAGGAATTTGTGCCCAATATGGCGATAGGCTGGGACGGAACATACAAGGCGAAATGTGGGTGTCCTGGTTGCACCTCTGCCTACCCCTTTTGGGAAAAAGGCGTGATGTTTATGTATGTATGCTTATTTTACGTTTTTTCGTACTGTGTAAGCCCACAATCGCCCATTGGTGAGCACGGGACTCTTGTTCAACCAAGAGAAAAATGGAGGGGCTTAGGCCATGGTCTACCATACCGGGCTACTGCGGTTACGCTTTTTTCCCATTTTTTTTTGCAATGAATGGCGAGACGAGCACGACATATTTTAGGTATAATGTATATATGTATGTATTTGTGTATGTTTGTATATATGTATGTATTTGTGTATATATATATCTGTATGTGTTATTCACTTATAAACTTTTGATAATCAAGTTTCTTGAATTTGTGCGCCTACTAATTTTCTCTCTGCACCATCCAAAGGTCGACTGGCAGAGAATGCCTCATGCATTAAGTCCGCCTTTATACTTTGTATATAAAGCATAAATAAATAAATAAATAAATAAACATCCGCCTTATGGTACAATCCGACTGCTTATGTACGGTAGCAAAACCAAACAATACCATGAATTGCAAAGTAATGCTTGGAATTAAACTACGCTAGCCATCCTAAGATGTAAGGTGTTAAGTCTCGTTATGTCCAGTAGTTACGCTGGCTATAATGTCCTGCATACCGGAATACAGCAATGCGTTTACACTGTTGTTCAATTACACTGAATACAATATACAATAGTGCCTACAATATTGCTTAGCGATAGAAATAGACAAATGGTATCTACACAGACGGCTCTTGTTTATTGATGCACCTACCAGTCTTATAACATTTTAATATCCATACGAAATAAATAACACTATTATTTACCTGAAAAACCTTACATACACTAACATGAATCTGATTCGAGCTGCGATCATTGCCCCAGTAAAAACGGTACGTATAAATTTTTAGTTTTATTTTCAAAGTTGGTGACATAACTGTCCGATATATCTTGAGATCTTACAGCGTACATGAAATTAGAAACCGTAGTTCATGTTGTACTGGACAGTCATAGAGCGCAGATTAACAAAAAAAACTAGTATCCAAGTGATTTTGTGTCATGGTTCTGCATTTACAAGTGGCAGTGTCGATACAGCTAGTTTTACAGAATGAATAATTCGCGGAGATACGAAAAAGTGAAACGATATTTTTGCCGTGCCGTTTTTATTTGCATACAGATGGGTATCTATATTATAAAAAAGTATAGTAAAGCCCCATTTACACGGGGCGAGTTTCTCGCCCCGACGATACGATTATCGTAAGGATATAAAAAAGTTGCATCGTGTTAACATTTGTCAAAACACACTAATCTATGGCGGTTATGTCATGCGATAATCGCATACGATTCTCACTGCGAGAAACTCTCCGTGTAAATGGGGCTTCAGTATAGCATTTTAAACATAGAAATCTTAGACGGAATTAGGCGTAAATACGCTTCAGAAGCAAATTAACCGACGTTTGCTAAATTGTCAAAGCCACCAAGCTCAAGGGGGACTGGGCTGGACAAGTGTGTCGCATGCCAGATGAAATGTGGGCGAAGACCACCAAAGTATGGGTCCTGAAGGGTCGTCGACCACGTGGAAGGCGCTACCTACTACCGAACAACTAGACGCAGGTGGCGAGATGAATTAGACGCTTATTGGAAAGATTGGTCATATAAAGCCCTTGACCGAGATGTATGGAAGGCGGGAAGAGAGGCCTTTGCCCTGCAGTGGGACGATATCATAATAATAATAAAATATTAAGTAAGTATAGTAAAAACTAACTAGAGCTTGATAAAGTAACTACAGTTAACAGTGCATCCAATGGTAAGTATCTGTATCAGCCCATATACGTCCCACTGCAGGGCACGGACCTCTTCTACAATTAAGAGTAGATTTAAAGGGGGCCCGATATGGCGATAGGCTCGCCCTCTATCACATCGTGGGACGGAATATACATGGCTAAACGTGGGTGTTTTGGAAGCACCTCTGCCTACCCCTTATGGGAAAAAGGCATGTGTTCATGTATGTATGTATGTATGTTTAAAGGGGTCATATAGTCCACCACGCTGGCCTAGTGCGGGTTGGTGGACTTTACATACCATCGAAATTCTTACAAATCGCTAAGGTATGCAGGTTTCCTCACGATGTTTTCCTATGGTAAGTATAATATGGTTGAAATTACCATCGGTAACAAAGGTTAATTTCGAAAGCGGGTAGAAACAGGGGATCCCGTCACGCATCGCTTGTATGATTCACTATTTTTTTTTATACAACGGGTTTTGCACTGTCGTGTAAGTACGGTGGTCGTAAATTTTGAGTGGATTTTCGAGAACATGTGATTTTGTTATGACCGAAGATATTAACATCAAACTTTCTGGATTCGTCGCTGCACAATAAAAATATTTTCAACCAATTGAACTACGTATGGTCATACTAAACGACACTAAGACATTCAATAGCATACCTGACACATCAGCAACACCTAATTAACTTATACTATTAATTTAACTTTATGATTGATTTCGTTGCGGGTTAAAGACAAGTTAGACATTCCCGGAGACTCAGCTTCAATGCTCAGTGTCATTACAAAGCGTACTGTTGATCTTGGCTTACAGGAGTTGCAGTGGCGGGTATGAGGGCGGGACGGTCTCCATCAGCAAAACCTCTGAGAAAATAAGAAACTACTCACAATTTATCAGAAGCTGTGGTAAACTTTCTCAATGCGGTGGTAGCAGATCTTATCCACCGGGAAAGCGGCTATCTACCGGTGTTACTGCTACTCCCACGAAGAATGTCACTTTTCCGATTCAGTCTTTGTACATCTAACAGAGATATGTACTTTATCGTACGATTGTAGAAATACAACTGTCTATTGTTTGATTCTTTGCTTTTCGCTTACTATCGCACGAAACAAAATAATCTTGCACGAACTCCACAATTTTTTAGATTTTTTAAGAAGGTAGTTGGACATATTGGAAACGTGATAATTGATACAGCGCCATAAGTGGCAGGTGGTAAAATTAGGAACTACAAATGACAGTAAAGAATGTCTGTATATCGCATTGTTCGACATATTATACATTCTTATTATAAACAACAGCCATTTAGACTCGTAATCTAATAGAAATAAAATGTGAAAAGACAAAAAATATTATTACTTTGCACAACAGCGTTTTCGGCGACAGAAGATCATGAACAATATAACTTTGCTCCTACCGATTACAAGGTCCACCAACCTAAACTACGGAACCCAAAAGCAGCGTTAAATCCGCTTCCACCTACTTCCGAGAGCCCGTCACTTCACTATAAAACATCGGACGTTCGAATTGTGTCATCACAACCCGCTTTACAACCGGACGGACCGCATCAATATGTGCTCAGCAATATTATACGTTAGTTTCAATTTACCATATTATGTTAAGTGCTTGTGGATATGTGAAAAAATCGTGTTTGTGGCTTGAAAATTATTTGAATACGCATTATAATTATAAAACAGGATATATAATGAATAATTGAATTCATTTTGCTTTTACTACGCTTTTAAACTCAGGAAATACGTTAAATACGTGTATACATTATTTGAATTTAATTCAAGAGTGTTGATTCGCAATACAAAATATAGATGGCGTTAAATGATATTAAAGTGATGATGTAACATTTCAAATTAATTCACAACTAATGTGATAGATGTCGCTTAACATATATAACTAATTTCGATTAAAATTACTGAGTGAATATGCGAAACAAATTCGATTCCGGTTAATGGGTAAAATAAATATAAATAAAATACGCCCAACAGTCAGAATAAAGACTCTATCATATAAATAAGACATATTTTCTTCGCCTTGTTTACTGTGTAACACATTTAGTTTTGTTTATTAATTTACAAAAAAATAATAATGTAGCTTATTATTTTTTTTTTGTGAATTAATAACTATTATACTGACTTAAAAAACTTCTGTATTTGTTTTTCACTTAGGTATTTTAATAAAATACTATCATAACCACACAAGTAAACATATCCGAATGCATGGAAGCAAAATGTTAATTCTTATCGTTGCAAATTACTATAAAATCATTTTAAATATCAAAGTCAATGGTTAAGCAATTATCTTATAATAATATTACCCGACAGGCTCCGTGACGCAGTTGGTTAGACGCTGGTTGTTAAAGGAGAGGTCACGGGTTCGATCCCCGCACCGAGACAAATGTTTGTGTGAACCACAAGTATTTGTTTCGGGTCTGTCGTAGTTCTGATACTCACGACACAAGACTTGATCTTAATGTGGAGTCAGGACTATGTATGTGACTGGTGGGTGTATTTATTTATTACTTATCTTTCCTCAGATTACCAGCGCGTGCCTGGTGGCATCGGTTCTGGGCAACCAAGGACAATGGAATCCATACAACATTCCACAAGGTCTTCAAGGGTTTTTACCACAACAGGACCAACAAGTGAGTGTCTCTCTGAATCTGTTTTAGCCCATATACCTCCCACTGCAGGTCACGAGCCTCCTTTACAATCGAAAGTACGATTCAGAGGTGTTAGGACATAATATGTATAGTCCACCACGCTGGCTTAGTGCGGTTTGGCGGAGTTTACATACAAGTGAGTACAAGTTAAAAGACATTAAAGCGTTACGTCTTGGGTTCGGTTCTCAAGTCCGGCATTTCGATAGTTTTTGGACTAACAAAATATATTAAGCTCGGTGTTGTCTTTATGATGTGTAATCTTAAGCTTAAGATGTATGAGTTAATACTTTTTTATTCGTCGAACTCAGGTATTTATGGTTCAAAGTTGGGTTGAAGAAGTGTGCATAGGTTCAAATCCAAATAATGTGTTGTTTGTTTTCACGAATATTTGAATATCTTTTCATGGTATGTCGTACAAAGATTATGCTCATGTATCAACGAATGAATGAAGAAGTATTACATTATTTTATATTAGATAATGTAATCTGTGATTGCCTCGGTGGCGCAGTTGTACTATGGTATGATTACAACGTTGAGGTCTTGGGTTTGAATTCCGGGTCGGGCAAAGTGATATTGGATTTGCCTTGGATTGGAATTTGTGCCCGATATGGCGATAGGCTTGCCCCTATCACCTCATGGGACGGAACACATAAGGCGAAACGTAGGTGTCCTTGTTGCCCCTCTGCCTGGAAAAAACGCGTGATGTATATGCATGTATGTAATCTGCAAATCATGCTTCTTTATAGAAATCTCATAAAAAGTTTGAAAGTAATATAAAACATAAAAGGTTTGTGTGAACAGTAATTTTATTATTACATATAGGGTCAATGCATTTTAAAAGGCTTTTAAAGGACGTTAACTAAATGTTTACATTAACTATAACATATTACTTTAAAACTCAAGAATATTTTTGATTGTAAATGTAAAAATTAAATTTAATTCGCGATAAAATCCGTAATAATTCGTTTTATTCCAACGTGTAACATTCGCGTAAATTCAAGAAATTATTATGGTCAAGTAGGTATTTCAAAAGTGGATTTCCCGGCCTGGGCTTCGAACCTTGGACCTCAGCACCCAGTCCATACATGCTACAAAAAGAAAATTCTAATTAGCATTTTGGTAATATAATTCAAATGTCGTATTTCTTTCAATGTACTTTCAATCAAAACTGTAATGGGTACTCCTTTCGATTAAATATAAAACGGCAGAAACCATGTTACACTTTCATGTTTTCGTATGAGAAAACGGAGATTTCAGTAGTGGCAGGCACTTTGTGAAAATAGGTATTTTGAGAAAAATCTTAACTATAAAAAAAGAACAAATAATCTAAAGACTGTCTTGGTGGCGCAGTTGTACTGGTACGACTACATTGCTGAGGTTTCGGGTTCGAATCCCGGGAGGGTCAAAGTGATATTGGATTTTTCTATTCATTAACAACCCGGAGTCAGGAATTTGTGTCCCATGTGACGATAGGCTCGCTCCCTATCACATCGTGGGACGAACACAACTCTGCCTACCCCTTCTGGGAAAAAGGTGTTAGTTTATGTATGTAAATAATCTAAACGGATTTAACTTATTGGTCTCATTTAACTTTCGTGGTGCGTGGTCTAAGGCTTTTTTCTGATGGCATTATTTATTGACAGCTTCAAAACCTATTTTAACAACAATTTGTCAAGCTTACATATGTGATAGGTGGTCAGACGACTTGGTATAGGTCGTGGGACGTCCCTGAATGCAGGCTGCCTCCAACAGGTCACTGTGGAAATCATTGTGAGAGGCCTATGTTCAGCAGTGGACTTCCTTTGGCTGATTCATGGATGATGGATGATGTCATATGTGATAGTTGGCGAGCCTGTTCCATGCTGGAAAATTCCACTCCCTGGCCACTGATGTGCGAGCACAAAACTACAATATTCACAGCTTAAATTTGCCTATAAAACGATAAAGAAATAGTTTCACAAAGATATTTCGCAAAAAGCCGAAACATACGCACGCGGCATATATTAAATGTAAAAGAAATACGTAGGTTATTTTATGAATGGCCTTTGAAATAAAGGCCGCGGAATATTCAGGGGTTTGGTTCCGTGAATCCTTTCGCGGGTGAAATTTGCACAACAATGGAATATAGCAACAAGCATGGCTATTGTTGGCCAAGGGTTTTTGTGCTCTTGTGTCGTGCGGGGCCTTAATGGCTGGCAAAGTGGTATTTGGTGAGTTTATAGGAATTTTACTGGTACTACGTATGATACACTATGTGGCAAATTCAATATACTGGGTATATCAAGACTGTTGCCGATAACGAAGCCAGGTGGTAATTTTAGTGACTACAGACACGATGCAACTAAAAATATTGCAAAATAACGCGACGTTTTTTATATATGATTGTGTTTGGGTGGTAAATCCATAGTTTTTGCTACAATTATAATTTATATCCTTGCGTAGTATAGCGTCTTTAAAAGTAAAAGAATATACATTTTTTTTTAAGAAAATGTATGTATTTACCACCCAAATACGATGATAGGAAAAAAAAAATACAAAATAATCGTCGCTTTTTTTTGCAAAAAATTTAGTTGCATTGTGTCTAAAGTCACTAAAACTACCACCTGGCTTTGTTTTCGGTAGCAGTCTTGACATACCATGTATATCGAGTATGGTAGCTTATTTAATTGATGAAATTGGAATTATCTCAGGCACTAAGACACAATTTGCCTGCAAAGGTTGATTTTGCAATGGACAAATACAAATTAGTCGAAAAATTACGTTTCTATAACCTATGAAGAAAATTGACTATTTATTAATTGGTGAGTCTCATCAGGCTACTGTCGTCAACTGCTGGACATAGACCTCCTCCAAATTGCGCCATTTCACCGTATATTCAGCTTGTCGCATTCATTGGTTAAAAACGGTTATTTAAGCGTGAGTTGTTTGCTATATACTGATATACAAGAACTGTTTTAGGTAAGGATGGGTAACAAAAGTTAGCAGTTAGTCTTTATAGTATTATCGTGATGAAATCTATAGAAGTGGCTACGATAATAAATATTGTGGTCGAAGTCTACCTTAATTTAAAAACATATCAAAAACTAATCCAAAGGTTTCAAGGGTTTCTTTTGGAAAACTGTGCTAAGATATTATTCTATTAAAATAATAATAATCAATTTGCAAGTGGCAATAATAATCAATTTGCAAGTGTAGCAGGCTTTAGAAAATTCTACGATATAAATTAATTTCACTTAAATTGTAAAAGCAATTTACACTTTAACTTCACTTTGGAATATCGAAGCCAGCCCAATGTTAAAATTTAAATAGATTATTGAAAAGTTTTCACAAAAAGTATAAATCTTCACTAAACAAGCAAAGTTCTACAAAATAATTTGCATTTTATAATACTCAACGTCGGTTTACGGTGTTTAACCCTGAGCTTTATTATTACTCCGACAGACAGAGATCGTTCTGTCTAGACTTTATGATTTCATTAATAGGATTATAGTTTCGTAATTAGAAAAGTTCTCAACGTTAGTAGGAGAAGTAGAATAGTGTTGTGACTTGTAGAAGAGTTCATGGGAGTACGTTGTGAGAGCACGTACAGGGAGCGTAGTGTGTGACGCGCGGGCCGGTGGAGCGACGAGCTGAAGGTAGTGGATGAGAGCTCAGGAGCGAGTGTTGTGAGAGCACGTACAGGGAGCGTAGTGTGCGACGCGCGGGCCGGTAGAGCGACGAGCTGAAGGTAGTGGATGAGAGCTCAGGAGCGAGTGTTGTGAGAGCACGTACAGGGAGCGTAGTGTGCGACGCGCGGGCCGGTAGAGCGACGAGCTGAAGGTAGTGGATGAGAGCTCAGGAGCGAGTGTTGTGAGAGCACGTACAGGGAGCGTAGTGTGCGACGCGCGGGCCGGTAGAGCGACGAGCTGATAGTGGATGAGAGCTCAGGAGCGAGTGTTGTGAGAGCACGTACAGGGAGCGTAGTGTGCGACGCGCGGGCCGGTGGAGCTATGAGCAAAAAAATTAGACAAATGGTTTTGCTAAGACATAAAGGGACTCCTAAACACTAAAATTGTAATGTATTTCTGTGCCGAAGGAAAATATAAAACATTATAAAACAAGATTACGAGTTGTGCGTCGTACATTGAAGTTTTTATTGTGCCTTCAAGTAATTCTGTTTAGAATATATTATTTATTTTACGAGTAGGTAATGCGCGATTCAGGCGAATGTTTAACGTGACTTGCATAATTACTTCGAACCTTAGGATTTGGAATTTAATTAAAGGTAATTCTTTATTAATAATTACTTAGGCATTAAAAAAGTGCTAAATATTTGAAATATATTTATTAAAAATATCTTCATCTTTTGTTTTTCTCTATTTCAACAATGATAATTTCTAGTACTAAAGGAATTTAAAACGGCGTAACTTTTAATCATGGATATTCTGTGGTTTCGGAATGAACGCGCACTCGGTCAGCGTGGGGACTAACAGCCTAATTCCTCTTAATCGTACCCTCGATTGTAGGGGAGACCCGTCCTCTGCATCGAGACGTGTACAGGCTGATACTGATTCTGTGGTTGATAAGAGTCAACTGAAGATATCAACATTAACTTATTATTTTATTACTAGGTCTACATCGTCTATAAATCTTTCTATCGCACATTTCAAGTGCTCATCTGTGAAAACTGAGCGAGAATAGCTGTGGTAATAGGTAGGGAAGGAGCTCATCATAAAAAGTAACATAAAACATTATAAATAAATACACCCAACAGTCACATACATAGTCCTGACCCCACATTAAGATCAATTAAGTCTTGTGTCGTGGGTGTCAGACTCTATGAGAGACTTTTCCGTCTCACAAATACCCAGACCCGAGACAAATTCTTGTGGGCATCACAAACATTTGTCTCGGTGCGGGGATCGAACCCGTGGCCCCTCCTTTCACAGGCGGCGTCTAACCAACTGCGCCACGGGGGCTGCCAAATATAGTTTATTTTTATTTTATTTTAATTAGGAATAAGTAACAGTTGTACATTGTGTATGAGTATTTTACATTTTTACATGATGAGATATGAACGCACAACGTCCTTCGCAGAATATAAACTAAAAAATAACTTTCAGGTACAAGCGAGTAATAAAATATAAACAATAGATACAAAATAAAGGAATCTATACATACTATTAGATTGAACTTAAATCTAATTCCAACACAATTGCTTGACAGTTTTTTTCGATCAATATGTGGTGATGAGGCAAATGTATCTAATTGAGACAAGCAGTCGTTATATGTTTTACTAAAGTTAGTTTTTTCGTCGTTATTCCATCTATAAAACCGCAGTATCTACGCTTCTAACTAGCAATGATGATAACGTGGACTCTACAATTCGACCGTTGTAATTTAAAAAAGAAAAAAAAAAGTCAAGCGCGAGTCGGACTGAAGCGTCGACTCACGCTTGCCCATTTTTTGCGAACTTTCTACGCGGTACGTGTGACGCAATAAAATAATGTTGCATAATGCTAGTACAATGTAATATTTTACGGTTACTGTCGCAATCGTCACGGCTATTTAGAGTCTAGTAAAATTGCAGCGACTCTTTTAAATCGCTTTTGAACGGAGCGTTGAGTTCCGAATTCCATATCAAATTGATAGCTACCGTTGTAACTTGTACGAATGTTACGTAAAATCTATTTGATGAATTTCAATCGTTTTCTTTTGTTTCATTCCTGAGACTAGTAATTGGTTCTATAGTAATGAACTGGATATGGCTGCGGAACCGGTGGTTGAGGGTTCAACTCCCCGAACAAACCTTTGATTCTTTGAAACCATACGTGTTTAGGTAATAAATTACCACCCAATCCAATCCATCAGCCAAAGGAAGTCCACTGCTGAAAGTGAACATAGGCCTCTCCCATTGATTTCCACAGTGCCTTGTTTGAGGCAGCCTGCATCCAGCGACGTCCCGCGACCTTTACCAGGTCGTCTGACCACCTAGTGGGTGGACGTCCCACGTTGCGCTTTCCGCTTCGTGGCCTTACCACCCACTTTAACAATAAACTCGAATCGTTGGTTAATTCCAGCGATATTTTTCTCACTACCATAATCGAATCCATTGGGTCATGGGAATAACTCCCAAAACTCTACAATCAGGTAGAAATCACACTTACAACAAATTTCACAATTCCAGATACAAGCGAGCGAATACAATGACTTCAGCGGGCAAGGGTTAGAAGACCACGGTGAATCTGGAGACCACGGCTTCGGAGGAGGCGGCTTCGAAGGAGGCCACGGCTTCGAAGGCCACGGGATCCAAGCCCATTCCTACCCAGTCCACCAGCACATCGAGGAAGAAAACCCTGAACCAATCAAACACTACAAGGAAGTGGTTGTCCCCGTACACAAGAACTTTGAGTTCAAAATCCACCAGCCCATCATTATCCCGGTCCCACACCAGGTTCCCATCCAGATTCCAGTGCCCAAGGCTGTGGTTATTCCTGTAATAAAGGAGGTATCTATCCCTGTGGAGAAATCTGTACCCTATCCAGTGGAGAAGATCGTCCATGTCCCTAAAATTAAAGAGGTGCCGTTTGAAGTAGTGAAACATATCATTGTCCCGGTGCCTAAGCCTTTCCCATTCAAGGTCCCAGTGCATGAGACCATTATCCATACGAAGAAAGGTTCCCATAAGATATAAGTAGAACGCCTAATTCTATATTTTAATTTACGTGTCAACTTATTGCTAATTTCTGCCACCGCTCTGTAAAGATTTTCGCCATGAACTAAAATTGAAATTGTAAAATATCTAGGCTTCTTATTATAGCTAGAAGTATACTGAGACGTGTCTAGATAACGTATTTATATGCTTAAAAAGAATCATGTATATTGGGCCAGTGATTCTTGAGTTGTAAGAGCGCAAAACGGACAAGGCGAGGTGTCGTCTTAAACAAAGGATGGTGCAAAAAATTACTGATTGTGTCGAGTAAGGTTATAATGGTCTATCGCCTTTGATGCTCTGTCTAGACTGCAGCGGGCTTACTATAAGTTTCAGTGCAATTTTAGTATTTAAAGTAAAATCTATACTAATATAAATCTGAAGAGTTTGTTTGATAACGCTAATCTCAGTATCTACTGGTCCTAATTGAAATATTTGACTATTGGATAGTCCATATCGAGGGAGGCTTTAGGGTACTTTTTATCTCGAGACAAAACACTTGATTGTCTCAGGGGCGCAGTTGTGCTACGGTATGATTGCAAAGCTGAGGTCTCGGGTTCGAATCATGGGTCGGGCGTGATATTGGATTTTTTATTCATTATCAGTCCGGAGTCAGGAATTTGTGCTCGATGGCGATAGGCTCGCCCTCTATCATATAGTGGGATGGAAAATACAAGACGGAACGTGGGTGTCCTGGTTACATCTCTGTCTACCCCTTCTGGGAAAAAGGCGTGAGGTTATGTATGTATGTATAATACACTTGGGAACTTTATCCGGTAAAACTTTTTCGCCAGACGCAGCCGGCAGCAATACTAGTAAAAAATATGTAAAATAAACATTTGTTAATGTTGTTTATTGTTAAGCTGTTGTTAAGTGTTGTTAAATGCTTGTGTTGTTGTGACCTGATAGTGATATGTCCAAATGTACTGATTGTTGTGTTTTGTTGATTTTGTTGTATGTTGTATAGCTCAGTGTGTTTGAGTGTTGTTATTTAGTATATAAGAATAAATATTTTATTGAATAATTTTTAGTTTTTATTTACCTTACGCTGGTACAGCCATTATTAATCTTGTGAAGTTACGTACATTTGTATTTTTAGTTAATTACAGCTAACTTAATACTGAAGGAAAACAATGAAAAAACTTGCATATTTAATCTTAGAATATCTTCGTTTATTTTAATGAATCATCTAATGTAGTTAATCATACAACTGTACTGTATCAGCTCATATACGTCCCACTGCAGGGCACGAGCCGCCCCTGCAATCGCGAGTACTATTGAGAGTGGTCAGGCCATATAGTCTACCACGCTGGCCTAGTGCAGGCTGGCGGACTTTGAACATAACATACAACATTTCATACTTATGATTTAGCTTAGATTGTGCGCTGTTGCTAAATCCGGCAAATGAAACGAATCTAGCGGTATTACTCTACTCTTCGACACGATGTTCGAATGTTCGGACGTTCGACATCCACGTATAAGATAAAAGTTTTCACATCTAAAATCAATACTATTCTCTATGAAACTTATCATTCACTCCGAACTTAGTCTATGGTTACGACGTACGATAGAGGATTCGAACATTTTGTAGAGTATTAAGGCACATCCGTACAGTTTTACGTACGACGTTCGAAGATTCGTCGTCGTGTCGGAGAAGGGAGTGCCCCCCAGTATTATCAGATGTATAATCAGACTATTGCTATTTATTTTTGAAAGGCGCTTGAATTTTTCTATATTCATTTTAACTATCGTTAAAAATGTTACGTTGTTTATGTAAACACTTAAGGCGGCGGTCGCGGCTTCGAATCGCAGGCTATAAATAACCCTCATTAGGGTGTAACACAGCGAGTTAGGTGACAGATGTCAGACATTAAAAATGTGCGTGTTGGTAACGGACCAGACGCGACTGTCTAAATGTACGCGATGGTCGCAGGTTACAATCCCAAGGTACACTTCTGATTTTCGGAGTCATGTATGTATTGATATATGATAATCAATTACAAAGCACTTAAACGGTAATCGAGAATATCGTGACAAATCTGTATGCTATGGGGAGTTTGAAAATGTTCTATGGGTCAAGTCCGCCAAGCCAACTAGGACAGCGTGATGCACTAGATTCTAACTCCTCTAATCGTAGATAACTATGTTCAACAGTCGTTCGTATTTGGTCAATGGTGTGAAAATAAAATAAAAATAAGCTAATATTGGAATTGGTAGAGCCACGCTGTTGTCAGCATGAATGGGCAGGCTCATCCGGGGCGGTACCACTGTCTCACAGGAAATCGACGTGAAGCGAGAGCTTCGCTGTAGCGTTTCGTTCAGTGAGTGAGATTGGCGGATGCCCAATACCGCTTTCCTCTTTCCATCCTTTTCCCTTCCCGCTCCCCTCCCAATTGGGCCGGCAACACATCTATCCTCCAGCGTTGTCGATGTTCATGGGTGGCAGTGATCACTTACCATCAACTGTTTGCTCGTTTGCCGGACCAATGCAATAAAAAAATGCAGATTCCTTCACGATATTTATACTAAACTGAGTGGCAGTTAATTAAGAAAAACCCAAGCAATTTCGAAAACAGGGACCAAAATACTGGAAAGAATAAATGAGTAAGACTTTGCCCTTCCATCTACCTTTCTAGGCATTGTGAATAGGTTTCCTGGTTCAAAAAGGTATGTTCGATATCCGTAATTGTTCAACAATACGCACATGTACCGGTTTCTTACGCACGTAGCCTCGAGGCTGAACTCAGTAAAATGTAAAGTGGTACATTGTTTATATAAAATGAAAATAATTTATTGAATCTGTAAAAATCAACATCATTTAGATTCAGTCATTTTTTTTATTCTACCTCCTGGTTCGGAAAGCGGTTTTCACTAGAGAAGAACGGGCAAGAAACTCTAGTGTTGCTTTTCAAAACCAGTTTACAATACACTGAGTATCATCTACAAATGTTACAAGTTGGTTTAAATCAGAGCAGTTTATTTACAGTTGGTCATAATAAGAAATAATATATTTATTATTTCTTGTAAATAGAAATTTGATTACGTAATTCAATGCGGCTGAGTGAACGGAAGTCGCCCAGAGCGAAGAATAATGTAATAATTATTATATCCTTTATAATACTACCGGCCCATCGCAGCTTTTTTGATTCCACCAAAAAAGCTCCATGCCAGATACATATTATTTTTCGTACAAACTGGGACACCCTGTATATGTATTATACATATAAACCTTTCTCTTGAAACACTCTATCTATTATTAAAAAAAACATAAAAATCCGTTGCGTAGTTTCACAGATCTAAGCACACATAGGGACTTTGCAAGCCGCAGTAAAACAGCATTTTAATTAATTCAAGTGAGTAATCAATTGGATAACCTGTATTTAAGCCAACACAGTTTAATTGAAACAAATACCCTGTATATTAGTAATTATCTCCAACTGTTGAAAATGGGGGGTCAAGCCCACACGTGAAACTTAATCCGCTCCTGGTCGTGCGTGCAATGGTATCATTTAAAGTTAATGATTTATAATATTTAGTTTGAGGTCGTTTGAGACCAAAGTCTGTATTGAAGTCTATACGAGGATTTAACATATTTATTGTTTATTTAATCGTATCATACGATTCGTGACGTCAATCACGAACATAGACGCAAGCATGTAATTTATTTTACTAACTTCAAACTAGAATTTCTACGGTATGTAAGTCCGCCAACCCGCACTAGGCCAGCGTGGTGGACTATATGGCCTAACCACTCTCAATCGATTCTCTCGATTGTAGAGTAGGCCCGTGCTCAGCAGTGGGACGTATATGGGATGATAAAAAAAAAACACTTCAAACTATAAGGGTCATTGCGATCTCTCTGCTTTAATAAACATGGGGGATTACTCTACGATTCGAAACGAACATCGTATGTTTGAACATCGTAGATAAAGCAGTACGAATGTGCCTAGGTACTCCACAAAATGTTCGAATCATCTATTATACGTTGTAACCGTAGACTTGAGTGAATGAATATCATAGACAATAGTATTGATTTTTAGAAGTGGAAAACTTATAACTTACGTGAGACGTCAAATGTTCGAATATTCGAACTTCGCTTCGTTTCATAGAGCAACCCCCATGATTTACACATACATACATAAACTCACGCCTTATTCCCAGAAGGGGTAGGCAGAGGTGCCACCACAACACCCACATTTCGCCTTGTATGTTCCGTCCCACGACTTGATAGGGGGCGAGCCTATCGCCATATCGGGCACAAATTCCTAACGGGCAGGTAATGAATTCAAAAATCCATTATCACTTTATCCGACCCGGGATTCGAACCTGAGACCTCAGCTTTGCAATTGTACCGTAGTACAACTACGCCACCGAGGCAGTCCAGTCCCCCATGATTCGTTTTGACAAAAACTAGATCACGATTAGTTATCACTGAACTTAGGATCAATATATTAATTAACCCAATCAGTAAAATGTATGTGCTCCAAGGACGACGGGCTGCTGCTGACCTTCTACAAAAATCTCACATTTAATAAAATCGATGCCACCCCCACACCCAAACGCATTTAGGCCTTAAAGAGTCGACTTAAAGTATCGATAAAAGTACGGAAATAGGTCTTTTTAAGACTCACATTTATTTTATAGATATGCCTGTTTTTGCCTGTTACAATTATTTTAATATTGATGTTGATCTTCCTATTTCCCTTAAGCGTAAACTCGTTGACATTTGTATTCTACCAATACTCACTTACGGTGCCCAAATCCGGTCTTTGACGGAACTTCAGAGGTTCAGGCTCGGGGTTTGTCAAAGAGCTATGGACGGCAACAGCAGCAAATAGATACATATGAAAGGACAAGAGAAAACGAGTGAGACCTTTGCCCAGCAGTGGGACAATATAAGTTAAAAAATGTCGATCGGAAAATAAATGAAATGATCATGTTCAATATTTTACACATAGATATATAGGTATATACTTATCCCATTTTTTTATCAGCTCATATACGTCCCACTGTTGGGCACGGGCCTACTCTACAATGAAGAGAATCGATTGAGAGTGGTTAGGCCATATAGTCCACCACGCTGGCCTAGTGCGGGTTGGCGGACTTACATACCGTAGAAATTCTTTAAAATCGCTACGGTATACAGGTTTCCTCACGATGTTTTCCTTCACCGTTAAAGTGCGTGGTGATTTACTATCAATACACACGTAACTCCGAAAAGTCAGAGGTGTGCCATGGGATTTGAACCCGCGACTACCTTCAACATGTAGGCAGCCGAGTCTGGTCCGCTTACCAACAGGCCACCACGCACTATAGGTATATACTTAATACTTATCCCATATAAACCTTTAAATTAATTCCCTACTAAAGTACTGACTACTGTCCCAAAAGGTGTTAGAGCACGTATTTGACTAGAAAAATATTGTATTTATCGAAAGGTATCCATAATCAAAAGAGTTTTGTGAATCCATTCGGAATTAAATAGGTTAGAAACGTTTTAAATCTTGTAGTGGGAGTAAAGGAAAAGAGATGCACAACAAAACGAGTGACGTCACTAGCCTTAATATGCGTTACAGTGTGCGCGTGTGAAGGAGACGGTAAGATGTCCGCACACGCTTCCACTCTCTTTTAAACAATAATATCACCTGATGGTAAGTGACCACTGCTGCCCATGAACATCCACTACACTGGATCATGGATGTGTTGCCGGCCCAATCGGGAGGGGAGCGGGAAGGAAAAAGGATGGGAATAGGAAAGGGGTATTGGGCATCCGGCATCCAGTATTTGTGCTTGAAAATAATAAAAAAAAAACGATCATAGATTTCACTATAATTGTTAGAGTTTTTCTCTAATATATTATATATGCTTAGTATCCAAGATTCTCATTTCTATTAGGTAGAGGTGTTATATCCTTTGAATAAAGCAGTCATATAATGACCAATTTCACTTTTTTTTATTGCGATGAATGGCGAGACGAGCATGCCATTCGCCTGATGGTAAGCGATACGACCATTCATTGACAGTAGCAAAACCAAACACTATGAATTATAAGGCAATGCTTGGCATTCTGCGCTCGCCATCCTGATACATAAGATGTTAGGTTTCATTATGTCTAGTAGTTACTCTGGCTACAATGTCCTTGAAACCGGACACAACAGTGCATTTACACTGCTGTTTGGTGAGAGTAATAGACATTGCGGTGGTTCCTACCCAGGCGGCCTCTCAAATATGAGACTTACCACCGAGTTCCGCCCCATGATGTTGTAGGGGGCGAGCCTATCGTCATATCGGGCATTTTTAATTATTTCGACATTAAATGACGTATTTGTCAATTTCATATCTCTTTTATTGCTGTAATTAATTTTATGGTTTAATTTTTTGTGTGTAAAATATATGAATGTCAGTGGGCCAGATTTTTTGTGTTATTTGGTTTTCATAATGCTTTTACATACATACATAAACGTCACGACTTTATCCCAGACGGGGTAGGTAGCCAGGTCACCCACATATCGCCTTATGTGTTTCGTCTCACGATGTGATAGGGGGCGAGTCTATCGCCATATCGGGCACAAATTCCTGACTCCTGATTGATAATGAACAGAAAAATCCAATATCACTTTGCCCGACCCGGTATTCGAACCCGACACCTCAGCTTTGTAATCGTACCGTAGTACAACTACGCCACCATCGTTTTTAATTTTTATAATTTGATATTTGTTGTGTATTTTGTATGCGCATGTCTACTAGCGTTCAAATATTTACATACGCTGGCTTAACACGTAGGCTACTTTATATCCCGAAAAATGTCGTATTCCTGTGGGATGACCAAGGACTCTTCCCGCTCAAACGGCTGAACCAATTTTAACAATTCGACAGCCTCTGTGGCGTAGTTGGTTAGACGCTGACTGTGAAACGAGAGGCCGCGGGTTTGATCCCCGCACCAACACAAATGTGTGGCCCACAAATATTTGTGTCGGGTTTGGGTGTTTGTGAGACCGAAAAGACTCTCGTAGTTTCTGATACCCACGACACAAGACTTAATTGATCTTAATGTGGGGTCAGAACTATGTATGTGACTGTAGGGTGTATTTATTTGTTTATTTAATGAAATTTAGTATGGAGGTAGCTGATACCCTGGATTAACCCATAGAGTACTTCTTGTCTCGAAAATGTAGTTTGCCCGTGGGATGATAACGGAATTCAAATATGTATATTTGCTACTCTTTTAAACTCAAATGTATGATTTGGGATACATTATAGGGCGGATGAAAAAGGATATTGTTGTATTGTATCAGCCCATATACGACCCACTGCAGGGCACGGGCCTCCTCTACAATCGAGAGTACGATTGAGAGTGGTTAGGCCATATAATCCACCACGCTGGCCTAGTGCGGGTTGGCGGACTTACATACCGTAGAAATTCTTTAAAATCGCTACGGTATGCAGGTTTCCTCACGATGATTTCCTTCATCGTTAAAGTGCGTGGTGATTGACTATCAATACACACATAACTCCGAAAAGTCAGAGGTGTGCCCTGGGATTTGAACTCGCAACCACCGTGAACATGTAGGCAGCCGAGTCTGGTCCGTTACCAATAGGCCACCACGCACTACGAAAAAGGATATAAGAGTACAGTATTACATGTCTAGAGGGATAGAATAGGTTGAGACGAGACGGGACGGAGTGAAAAAATCAGTAGAAAGGGCGCAGTCACATCGAGTTTAAATATAAAACAGTTAGTACTTGAGATACCTGATATGGACTGGATTTTAAAAGTGAGTGAAGCCGGGTAGGGCGTCTAGTATACTATAAGGTGGGTCCACATAACCATAACAAATTCAACGGATATGATTCTTTTAATACCAGCAGCGTGTTAAATCTAGGTTTCCACTAACAAAGGTAACTGGTTTTACAATTATTTTTTTGTTTTTATTAAAGTATTTATAACTCTGTTTACTGTTATTGAACTGGTTCCAATTATAAATTAGTATCGAAAAATATGGAACAAATGAATCCATCCTTTTTTGTTGTTTGCATGTATTTGTAGTTTATTCTGCTCTATTTCTCCCGCCAAACAGCAGTGTAAATGCGCTGTTGGGTTCCGGTTTGAAGGACATTGTAGCCAGAGTAACTACTGGGCTTATGACACAACATTTTATGTTTACGGATGGCGAGCGCAGTGGAATGCCAAACATTGTTCTGTAGTTTATGATGCTCATGAGCGGTTCTATCGCTTATCACCAGTTGAATGGCATGCTCGTCTCGCCATTCATCGAAATAAAAAAAATATCTAAAAATAAATCACGGGCGTAAAATTTAAAGTTCTACGATTCAATTATAATTGATAACATTCCATCTTCGGCTAAAACAGTACATTACATTGACAGTCAGTGGCGCAGTTGGTTAGACGCAGCTATAGAAACCTGAGGCCGCGGGTTCGATCCCCGCACCGAGACAAATATATGACACCTTAGTGTGGATCAAACACACACGACATCGAGTCTTGTGTTATGTATTAGAAACTGCGACAGCCTTTCGGTGTCACAAACACCCAGACCCCAAACAAATATCTGTGGGTCACACAAATATTTATATTTGCATCAACATATCGGATTTGAATCAAGCGTTTAACTTCTCATACAAAAAAAGTTACCAAACCGGCTGTTAAAAAAGCGTCCGTTTAAAATTTAAATAAAACCTTCATAATATTATGTTAAAACTTCGTATTTCCCTTTTTTAAGAATCAAATCGAAAGGAATTGTAGCTTACTACGCCACGCAAGGTTACTTTGAGAATATTGTGACGACAAAAAGCCTTTGCGGTTGGGTTTTTTAATTATTTTAATAATCTTATATTAAGTTTGTGACGTATGAAAATATTTATGAATCACATTCATTCATATTAATTAAACAGACCTTGGAATTATGATCTTTTTTTTATAACTTAGGTCCGGCAAACGAACAAGCAGATCACCTGATGGTAAGTGATCACTACCGCCCATGAACATCCACAACGCTGGATCATGGAAGTGTTGCAGACCCATCAGATCGGAGTAGAGCGGGAAGGAAAAAGGATGGGAAGAGGAAAGGGGTATTAGGCATATTTCAATCTCCAAAACATCGTATGTTTTTAAGTTATATTTTTCTGAGGGACCAGATAGCTTGGTGGCGCTGTTGGTTGAAAACCGACTGTAAAACAAGGGGTTATGGTTCAATTTTTCCACCGAGACAAATCTTTGAGCGGCCCACAAACATTTGGTTCGGGTCTGAATGTTGACAGACTAAAAATGTCTCTCGTAAACAGCCTCCGGGGCGCAACTGTCAGACACCAGCTGTGAAACGAGAGGCTGTGGGTTCGATTCCCGTACCGAGATAAATGCTTGTATGAACCACAAGTAGTTGTTTAGGGTCTGGGTGTTTGTGAGTCCGACAAGTTTCTCGTAGTTCCAGATACCCACGACACAAGACTCGATCTTAGTGTGGGGTCAGAACTATGTATGTGACTGTTGGGTGTATTTATTTATTAAACAGCAATATCATTCATGTTGCCATAAAGACAATATTGTAGCATATTAATGATTGATTTGATTAATAAATTATCATAATTTGATTTATCGTAAACCTGCACTTTAAAACATACAATACTTAAGTTCAACTCAGGTCGTTGACCGCTGGAATCAGCTGATTATTAACACTGTTATATAACGTTAATCGTATAAACCGATCAACAAATAATTTTTGACTGAACATATTTACTCGGGGCCACATGAGCAACATATTACTTCCCGTATCATTTTATTTATATTTAATCTCAATGCCGTTCCTCTATTGCTTTTCTCATCCCGTCTAGTCCCGTCTCGTCCCGTCTCTGCCTCCGTGGCGCAGTTGGGTAGACGCCGGCTATGAAAACAGAAGCCGCGGGTTCGATCCCCGCACCGAGACGAACATTTGTGTGATTCACAAGTATTTGTTTCGGTTCTGGGTGTTTGTGAGACCGAAAAGCCTCTCGTAGTTTCTGATACACACGAGACTCGATCTTACTGTGGGGTCAGGACTATGTATGTGACTGTTGGGTGTATTTATAAGAAGCTTCAGACACCAACGGTCTGATGCATAGACAGTTTTAAAACCTATTTAAAATATCGAATGTTTTGTCCCTTTCTAACGACTTTTGAATTCAGTTTGAACGCAGAAGACGAAACATTCGATTACTGAAATAAGCTTTAAAACTGTCTATGATTAGATAATGTAAATAATGTTCAAGGACAATCCAAATTTAACTTTAACTCTTAGCGGTGCGTGAAAACAATTGTTACTTCAGTTAACATATTATAATATTTTTTATGTTCCTTTGTGCGATATGGTTGACGTATCATCAAAAACGGGTCCATATTTTAACTTTATTGTTTGTTATAAATGATAGCGGTTCCCTTAATACACAGTGATATATGTAGATGCCAAAGTAATTTAATATCTATTTCCTTAAGTAAATATTATGTGTTACGCGAAGTTACTTGTTTTTCTATGGCGAAACCTTTGTGCCAGTGCCCTGCAGTGGGACGTATATGGGCTGATACAGATACGGAATTACCAATAGGTACAATTTTCTATTCCAATATTTTTTTATGGCTTTGACGATGTAAATAAACCATTATCCCTCGTCATTACGTAATACACATATTATTTCTGTATAATAATAATAATAAAAATTCATTTAATTCAGATAATTCCATGCATATTATGTTAGTGTACAATTATCCAAAACTATGTCAGGACACGTATTTAATATTAGGGCAGTCAAAGCTACCCCTTTTTTGTGTTTAAGAGGAAAAGCTATTAAGCTCCCCTTTGGTTACCCCGGGGGAGGTGGAAAGGCGTATGTCAGTGTCTCTGGCCTTCCAGCCCGGCACAATGCGTATGTTGTGGCCAAGCTGGGTCAAAAGCAAAATCCACTATGACCTATCACAATAAGCTGTTATTAAAATGAAAATCATTACAACACGTAAAACAACATATAATTGTTGTTCCGGTTCACGAATTTCCAGGTTAATTTGTATAAAAAAAAAAAGGTTAATTTGTATGAAAATGTATTTTAACATATTTTAATTGCCTCATTAAAATTGTGGCGGTAATAGGTAATGCCACTTGGGTATTAAATATAAAGAACTTTACTTAACTTAGCGTTAGGTCTCTTAAATGTGAGAAGCCGCTTGAATAGGTACCACCGCAATGTCTACTTCTCCCGCCAAAGAGCAGTGTAAATACACTGTCGTGTTCCGGCTTGAAGGACATTGTAGCCAGAGTAACTACTGGACATAATGAGACTTAACATCTGATGTCTCAGGATGGCGAGCGCAGTGGAATGCAAACACTGCTTTGTAACTCATGGTGTTGTTAAATCGCCGACTCTAAAGCCCCATTTACACGGGGAGAGTTTCTCGCCTTAAAGCTACGATTATCGTAAGGATATCAAAAAGTCGCATCGTGTAAACATTTGTCACGTCACAATAATCTATGGCGGTTATGTCATGCGATAATCGCATAGACTGCCACGGTGGCGTAGTGGTACTACGGTATCATTGCAAAGCTGAGGTCTCGGGTTCGAATCCCGGGTCGGGCAAAGTGATATTGGATTTTTCTATACATTATCAGCCCGGAGTCAGGAATTTGTGCCCGATATGGCGATAGGCTCGCCCCCTATCACATCGTGGGACGGAATATACAAGGCGAAACGTGGGTGTTCTGGTAGCACCTCTGCCTACCCCTTCTGGGAAAAAGGCGTGTGTTTATGTATGTATGTATATATAATCGCATACGATTCTCGCCGCGAGAAACTCTCTGTGTAAATGGGGCATAAGAATAGATATAAGCAAGATTTATATTGTATGGGAGGTAGATAATTGGTTTCCATGAACAATTGCGGCTTGACCCTTTGCCGTGACCAATTATTAATAATACGTTATCAGCAAGTAGTCAAGTGCGTGGTGGCCTGTTGGTAACGGACCAGACTCGAGTGCCTACATGTTGCCGGTGGTCGCGGGTTCAAATCCCAGGGCACACCTCTGACTTTTCGGAGTTATGTGTGTATTGATAACGCACTTTAACGGCGAAGGAAAACATCGTGAGGAAACCTGCATACCGTAGCGATTTTAAAGAATTTCTACTGTATGTAAGTCCGCCAACCCGTACTAGGCCAGCGTGGTGGACTATATGGCCTAACCACTTTCTATCGATTCTCTCGGTTGTAAAGTAAGCCCGTGCCCAGCAGTGGGACGTATATGGGCTGAAAAATAAAAATAAACAAAATTGTCATTATGCCAAGTTTCCCTTTGGGAAACCTTGTAATAGGTAATCATGTTTTAGTTGTGAAGGTCAGGCTCTAATTTATTGTAACGGATGATTTTTATGAGCGATGAGAAAGCAACCTATTCTAGTATGACGATGATGCTGGTAGTTATATTAAGAAGAATAGAATAAGGATTTGAATATAGAACGGAGTTGTCAACGGCTGATGGGAAGGATGGCCGAGTTGGAAGATGTATTACGCTGTGATTGTTCAAGAGTAAACGTTGTAGTCATTAAAATATGCCAGTTGTGTGTCGCGAGCCCTTGTATGAATGTACATGATGTTGGAAAAGAATAGATGAATTATGATTACACAATCGTCGTATTATTTGGAGTATTAATAATATATGACCCTATATAGCTTTATAAATAATTGTCAATGTTGCTTATTTCATAATTTTAACATATTTTCTTATTTATTGTATGCAAAATCGGCGGGTCATTGTTGTACAAATAAATACAATGTTTAAACACCTTAGCTTACCCTGTGAACTGCAATAAAAATATTTAATTTGATTTTTATGTTATCCAAAGTTACTGAATCCGAAACGGTTGAACGTTATATTTTTAGAAAACATAAATTAAAACATATATATATATATATATTAGCAATTTTTTTAAGAACTGCTCTGTATCAAACCAAGTTGTAATTTTTGTGGTAATCACTGTATTGTAAACCGGTTTTGAAAAGAGCAACACTAGAGTTTCTTGCCCGTTCTTCTCCAGTAAAAAGCGCTTTCCGAACCGGGTGGTAAAACAAAAACTACTGAACCTAAATTATATTTAGACGACCTAGAGATGTGGTGCTGGAGGAGAATGCTCGTAGTATCGTGGACTGAATTCCGTACCAACGAGTCTATACTAGAACTTGGTATGACGCAGCGGCTCATACATATCATCATTGGTACAGTCTCGTATCCTCACCTTTTTTGGTCACGTAACCGCTAACCACTCTCAATTGTACTCTCGATTGTAGAGAAGGCCCGTGCCCTGCAGTGGGACGTATATGAGCTGCTACAGATGCCGCTGAGGAGAGGAGGCTATTGAGCGACTTGTGGTCCAGGGAAAGGTTGAGGGTACCAGGCCAAGAGGAAGATCACCTATGAGGTGGACTGGCCAGATAAAAGCGGCAGTAAAGCTCGTCATCATTATATGAATGCACGAGGAAGGCGGCCATCAAAGGCGAGTGGTAAGTGTGAAGCTTACCACTAACACCTGATTACCACGACCACTCTTTCAAGAGTGGTACCGACAAACAAGAAGAAGAAATGATATTTTATCTAATGGGTTCAATAAATTATTTTTATTTAATTTCAAACGCTACACGTACTTGGATCACAATGACCCCGCTGTACATTGGTCATTATGCAAGCGGATACGTATATACTAAAAAAAGTCTTTAAAAAAGTTACAAATGCCCCTGTAATTTGTATTATGTAAGTAAATAAAAATACCTCTAGGAAAAGCCCACATGCGTAGTTGGTCACAGTTATTGCTTTACCTAGAAGAGTTTAGGGTTGCCACACATCCCGAATTGTTCGAGACTGTCCCGATTTTTTCGCGACTACGCCGATTCACCTGAGGCTATCCCAGTTTATTAGAGCCAGTCGAGGGACTTTATAGGGATTTTTCTACTCTTCATAAAGACGCGTAACTCTTTAAAAATACATTAAAATATTATAAACGCATCTCCATACCGTATGGTGTTGCAGGTGTTCATGGGCGGCGGTGATCACTCACCATCAGGTGAATCGTATGCTTGTTTGCCCTTTGTAATAACTGCCTCGGTGGCGTAGTGGTACTACGGTACGATTGCAAAGCTGAGGTCTCGGGTTCGAATCCCGGGTCGGGCAAAGTGATATTGGATTTTTCTATTCATTATCAGCCCGGAGTCAGGAATTTGTGCCCTATATGGCGATAGGCTCGCCCCCTATCACATCGTGGGACGGAATATACAAGGCGAAACGTGGGTGTTCTGGTAGCACCTCTGCCTACCCCTTCTGGGAAAAAGGCGTGTGTTTATGTATGTATGTATATATGTAATAACAAAAACTTATCCCGAATTTTTACTCAAACTATGGCCATCCTAGTTCGTGTCCTTGGATTCACAAGTATCTGATTCGCAAAATGTATTACAATTTTTTTACGACCTATTCATCGTAATACGTTTACGTGCATGAGTATTATTGTTTTATTTAACTGTAACACAAAATGGCCTTTAATTTGTCCATGAACTGTTATTAAGGTTATTTTAGATAATTTATATTGCATAAGGCCGACAAGCATCCGTGACTTTGCTAAAGATCTTATTGGTATTTGGATGTTGGTTTCCGCCTGGATAACGACTGCCGTACTGTATTTGTATTTTGTATGCGGGGTTAGTCTATGATCCGAAACGAAGTCCGAATGTTCGAACGTCGTTCGCAAAACTGACAAATGTGCCTATGTACTCCACAAAACTCAAGTGCGTGGTGGCCTCGTGGTATAGGACCAGACTCGGCTGCCTACATGTTCACGGTGGTCGCGGGTTCAAATCCCAGGGCACACCTCTGACTTTTCGGAGTTATGTGTGTATTGATAGTCAATCACCACGCACTTTAACGGTGAAGGAAAACATCGTGAGGAAACCTGCATACCGTAGCGATTAAAAAAAAAAAAAATCTACGGTGTGTAAGTCCGCCAACCCGCACTAGGCCAGCGTGGTGGACTATATGGCCTAACCACTCTCAATTGTACTCTCGATTGTAGAGGAGGCCCGTGCCCTGCAGTGGGTCGTATATGGGCTGATACAATACAATACAATACTCCACAAAACGTACGAATCCTCTATCGTACGTCGTAATATAGATTAAGTTCGGAGTGAATAAGTGTCATTGAGAATTGTATTGATTTTTAATCGACTTCAAAAAAAGGTGATTATCAATTCAATGTGTATGTATGTAATTTTGTCCTAATTGCACGAATTTTGGATATGTTGGTCTATACCAGCGTGTGTACACGTGTGCCAAATTTCATAAATGTACATGGCTGGCCTACTATAAGCTATACAGGTAAAACGAATCATTGGTGATCGGCTAGCACCGACCTCAAAAATTTTTTTTTTTGTATATTTAGATATTATAGATTTAATAGAAGATTAGCTTTATTAGAAGTAGAAAACTTATTACTTTGAACGTCGAATGTTTGAACATTCGTAATTCGTTTTGGATCATAGAGTAACCCCCTATACGCTGCAGGGCACGAGCCTCCTCTACAATCGAGAGCACAATTGAGGGGCTAGGCCATATAGTCCACCACGCTGGCCTAGTGCGGGTTGGCGGACTTTACATACCATAGAAATTTATACAAAACCCTATGGTGTGTATCCCTCACGATGTTTTCCTTCACCGTTATAAAGGGTTTCGTTATAGAGTTTTTATTATGCCAAGTCAAAGTAATATTGATGAAAACATCGGATCTAAATTCTAAATGAAAAATGATTTACAGTGATGTGCATTCTGTCTGTACTGTTGATGTACCTAATTTAAAATAAATAATAGTGTCCGACTGAAACTAGTTTTTCAGCCGAAACCGAAACCGAAATTTATTTAAAATTACGATTATTTACAAAAATTTACTGTTTTTTTTACATATATTTAGTAAATGTAAAAAAAAAACAGTGAATTTTAGTAATTAATCGTAATTTTTGAATGATTTTAATTAAATAAGTTACGTAATTTTTAACACAGCTCGAATTATTTAAAATAATTTTCTCTTACTAGGATAATGTATTAACATCTTATCCATCAGCCAAAGGAAGTCCACTGCTGAACATAGGCCTCTCCCAATGATTTCCACAGTGACCTGTTGGAGGCAGCCTGGACCCAGCGACGTCCCGCGACCTTTACCAAATAACGTAAATAAATAACCTTTACTTACCCAAGCATACATGAAAATCTAGATCAATATGTCTAAGCTAAAAATAAAATTGCCACCAAGGAATCAAACCTACTACCGCAGCATAAAGCACAGTCACTATGCAATTAGATACAAGTAATTGTGACATAATGACTAGTGTTTTATAAACTCATTATAAATGCATTTATCATCCTCAATTGTAATGACAATTGTAACATAGGCACAAAGATTATAATAACTATATTATGAAAAGTCAACTATATTATTATCATTAGTTAAAACTCTAGTCTAATAATGGGAAGTCGAAGATTCAAATCAAAACAGGTCAATTTTTGAATCGTAAAACTAATATGGAAAATTTTCCATCATCATCCATCCATCAGCCAAAGGAAGTCCACTGCTGAACATAGGCCTCTCCTAATGATTTCCACAGTGACCTGTTGGAGGCAGCCCAAAAAATTTCGAAAATTTTCGCCTGAACCAAACTCAGTTCTTTAGGGTTCACAGCTAAAACTAACTAGAAACAAATTAACCACTTTTTATTTTATTTTATTTTTTTATTGCATATGTCAGGCAAACGAGCAAACACGTCAACTGATGGTAAGTGATTACTGCCACCCATGAACATCCACAACGCTGGATCATGGATGTGTTGCCGGCCAAATAGGAAGGGGAGCGGGAAGGAAAAGGATGGGAAGAGGAAAGGGGTATTGGGCATCCGGCAATCTCACTCACCGAACGAAACGCGACAGCTGAGCTGTCGCTTGACGTCGATTTCCTGTGAGACAGTGGTACCGAATGAGCCTGCCTAAACCTGCTGAGTCATGACTGACAACAACGTGGCTCTACCACATCCAAACAATTTTTTATTTTTTTATTTCTTCATTGTCACAATAGGGTTCAAATCCCAGGGCACACCTCTGACTTTTCGGAGTCATGTGTGTATTGATAGTCAATCACCACGAACTATAACGGTTAAGGAGAACATCGTGAGGAAACCTGCATACCATAGCGATTTGTATAAATTTCTATGGTATGTAAAAAGTTCGCAAACCCGCATTAGGCCAGCGTGGTGGATTATATGGCCTAACCCCTCTCAATCGTACTATCGATTGTAGAGGAGGCCTTTGCCCTGCAGTGGGTCGTATATGGGCTGATACAATACAATTGTCACAATAATGCACCTGATGTTACGTATTGAAATTAATATAGAGTATCCATCAGCATGAGATAACCATCTTTATCTTATACAAAATACATATATGTACAAATATACCAAATATACAAATACACCCAACAGTCACATACATAGTCCTGACCTTACACTAAGATCGAGTCTTGTATCGTGGGCATCAGAAACTACGAGAGACTTTTTGGTCTCAAACACCCAGATCCGAAACAAATAATTGTGGTTCACACAAACATTTGTCTCGGTGCGGGAATCAAACCCGCGGCCCCTCGTTTCGCAGTCGGTGTCTAGCCAACTGCGCCACGGAGGCTGTCAACTAATCAACAGTTTACTCAAAGATGGTGAATAAGGCCCTAATAGTTAATCGAAGGCTGGATAACCGGCATTCTATATTGTCATATTGTGTGTCATAGCTTTGTCGATGCATATTTTTTTATTTTATTCGACACGTAGATAATACGCCGTTGGCCTTGCAAAGGATATTGACTCGTGCGGATATTTGGAAATAATTGTAAGTATGTACAATTTCAGTTTCCACGTGTATCAGCTTCCTTAAAGCCGATCGTCCATCGCCAACTAAACTAAGCTAGTTTATTGAAATAAATCTATTTCTTACGGATTTTATCGCGAATTTGATTTAATTTTTACTATTTTTGATTTCCCGACGTTTCGATCACTTTACAGTTTTCGTGGTCACGAGGTAATTGAATCAAATTCGCGATAAAATCCGTAAGAATTCGTTTTATTTCGATGTATAACATTCGCGTAAATCCGAGAAACCATTAAATTAGCTTAGCTCAGTTCGCATAGTTATGCCCGTTTTTCATACATGTGCGTCCACCGCAAACTATGAGAGCTATACGTAAAATATTATAAATAATAAACTAAATTAGTTGGCTATGGACGATCGGCTTAAAGATTGAGACATTTCATTACACTTAATAATTGAAAATATTATGAAAATGAAGTGATTCTCCGGTCTAGCCAACCCATTTGTATTTTAGCTAATAGGTCTAATGATATATTGCTAGGCACATACATAAACTCACGCCTTTTCCCAGAAGGGGTAGACAGATGTGGTACCAGGACGCCGATGTTTCACCTTGTGTGTTACGCCCAACGATGTGATAAGGGGCAAGCCTATCGCCATATCGGGCCCAAATACCTGGCTCCGGGCTGACGACATATGTATACATGCATAAACATTACGACTTTTATCCCAAAAGGGGTAGGCACTGCAGAGGTGCAATCAGAACATCCACGTTTCGCCATGTGTGAAAGTACGACGTGATTTTTATTCATAGAATTTCATTTTTGGAAAACCTTGGATTACTTGTGATACTTTCCTTCGTTGTTATAGCAGCGATAATTAAGTTATTCTCAATATGTGCGTAATATCGAGAAATGTATAATTAAACTGCGTATTTTTCTTGTTTTTTCCTCTTTAAACTTTCAAAAAACAACACATACAAACTTCCGCGCATATTGTGTGCGTGTGACTTCCCGCTTGAGTCCTTCATAAATGTAAGTTAAATTGTAATATGATATTCACAACAAGCTTACTACCATGGGACCAAGTTGTGCGCGTGCGTTCTTGTTCCTATATTTCCGTAAGTTCATTTCGATTTTTAAATTTGTATTCCTTTTTTAAATATATTTTGAAGTTTAAAATATGTGTTTATTTTTTAAACTAAAGAAATGATTGAGATTTCTTTTTGTAAAAGAAATGTGGATTTGTTTTTTGGAGTTTGTGTGAAATATTTCTGATATTATGAGGTTATTTCAAATGCAGGTAAAGTAAGATGTTGAAGGTACGTAAATACGTTCAAAATAAATATTTGTTTTTGATAGTAGGCAGTGATTTCTTATATTATTTGAATAAATGCAAAAATATTTAATAATCATTAATAATTATCAAATTGATTAATGATTGTCATATAACTTCGGTGCATCCATAAAGGTAAGCAAATCTATAATTTTACTAAACGGATGAATAAATAATAGACTAATATTTTGGCAAGTTTAATATCGTAATACACCAAATTGTTCGTGAAATAATAAAAAAGAAAAAAGTTGAAATTTTCATTGTGAAACCTTTTTTTACAAAGAATTATGTGTATACGTACGAATTGTGAGACTTTTCAATTGTGTTCAAAGATAACAGTTTTTAAAATATAGGCTGTTTTAAATATTTTTGGTAAAAGTTAAATACATTAAAACAATTGCTAACCCAATAATAATTTTATAAACATATTTATTGCATAAAAAGTTTTAAAATAGTTTTATAAAGTGCATAATTTTGTAAGATATCATCTCGACTCCAGAGCTTTAAGACCGCCATTACTTTTTCTAATAATTATCTTTATCTATCTTTGTCACAGGCGTACAGATAAGCTGGTAAATAAATATAACGCATTAAATTTATTTCTCTTTATTTTGTTGTTCAATTTTTTTACATTTTTATACATATTTAAAAAACTATATACATATAAAAATATTAAAAAAAGATTAATCCTTCAGTGGCGAGGCTTAAGACCCAAGCCACCGGTGGTTAGGGATCCAAAGTGAGGAACCTCCTCACTACGCGTGCTGTGTCCAGCAATACCGCCTTTTGAATCTGGCTCTTGACCCAACGACCAATAGAGAGCTTGTGGAGATGTTGGTCGAGGCTCTTTGGTATCAGTCCATGTGCAGAAACAACAATCGGGACAATAATTGTTGAGTCCACATCCCACATGTCAGTAACTTCGTGGGCCAAATCTAAATATTTAGACAGTTTGTCTTTTTCATAACGCATTAAATTTATATTATTAATACGTGTGCTTAAACGAAAACTGTGAAATGAGGAAATACTCGTACTATACGTAAGTGTAATCAAGTGATTGTGATTCGGTGCCGGCGGCCTTGTTGACATATTTAAATTTATGCGTAAACATCACGACTTTATCCCAGAAGGGGTAGGCAGAGGTGCAGCCAGGACACTTACGTTTCGCCTTGTGTGTTCCGTCTTACTTTGTGATAGGGGGCGAGCCTATCGCCATGTCAGGCACAAATTCTTGACCCCGGGCGGATATTGAATAGAAAACTCCAATATCACTGCCCGACCCGGGATTCGAAGCCGAGACCTCAGCTTTGTAATCGTATCGTAGTACAACTACGCCACCGAGGCAGTCATTATCGTTTATCTTTATTATATGCGTGAGAATGAAGAATAAATACACCGAGTATTGTTGCTTTTCTGAAATCTTTGTTAAAAAAAATTATATTCGATTGTGCCTATGTTATTAATTGCTTGTTATTTAGCTACAGTTCGTAAATATTAGCGGTCTGACAATAAACATCTAATTAAAACTAACACAATCTTATTATTTCATCAACAACATTTCTTCAACCTAAAAAAAACATTGCAATTATGTAGAAAATTCTACAGACATGTCAAGTGCTCTTTAGAATTGATTACACCTTTTTCATATAGCTGAAGAGGGTACTATAATCCTATTTATTTGTCATAGCACATTAACTCGTAGTCAAAGGATCATATTACTTGACGTATCTGGATAGTGTTTCAATTGGGCCGCAGAGCCAGCGAGTTGTAAGGAAGTATTGTAAATCTGTATATTGTTATTCGTCTTTAGAGAGCAACATACATAGTCCTGACCCCACACTAAGGTCGAGTCTTGTGTCGAGTATTAGAAAGCACGAGAGACTTTTCGGTCTCACAAACACCCAGACCCGAAAATACCTGTGAATCACACAAACATTTGTCTCGGTGCGGGGATCGAACCCGCGGCTTCTCGTTTCACAGCCGGCGTCTAACCAACTGCGCTACGGAGGCTGTCAATATTAATATGTTTATTAGTTAGTAGCAATTATTATTATTATTTTAGTCTAAAAGATCCCACGCTGGGCAATAGCCTTCCGTCTCCATCTCTTTATTGAGATCGACCAGTCCTTGATCTGTAGTAATTATGTACTTACTAGAAATTTGGCTGAGGAATATTTTTGTCCATTCATGTTTTTTTATAAATGATAATATATGTATGTGTACGTGTATGTATGTATTGTATACATACATACATACATACACAAACTCGCGCCTTTTTCCCAGAAAGGGTAGGCAGTGAGCAAAACAATGAGCAAAACCAAACAACACCATGAATTACAAAGCAATGCTTGGTATTCCACTGCGCTCGCCATCCTGAGACATAAAGTGTTTAGTCTCATTATGTCCAGTAGTTACGCTGGCTACGATGCCCTTTAAACCGGAACAAAAGTGCGTTTACACTGCTGTTTGGCGGAAGAAATATACATTGCGGTGGTACCTACCCAGGTCGCCTCTCACATATGTATTTAGATTATCTTACAATGCGAAAAACTTATTGTTAATTAAATAAAAGTAAGTCACATACTTCATATTAATAAAAACCTTGAGTTGTTTACATGTATCAGATAGATTTTCCGTCTCACAATACCTTCCTAAACACTTATATTTTGTTAATCACATGTGTAAGCCGGGGAATCGAAGCTGCGACCTTTCGTTTCGCGCTGCGTGTCGGAAGCCATCTGTTTATAATAGTTAATGTTTGCTATGAGTTTGGCAATGAAATTGGTTATTAGAACAGAAATAGACACTTTAAGTAGCTGTGGTTAAACTGAATCGAGGTTTCAAATTTACCTTTTTGACTTGTCAGGGTCTAAATTAAGTTTAAATTTGATTTTGTATTGTATCAGCCCATATACGACCCACTGCAGGGCACGAGCCTCCTCTACAATCGAGAGTACGATTGAGAGTGGTTAGGCCATTTTATTTTACATATACATAACTATATTTTTCATTCTAGCATAGCATTATGCTTAATAAGGTAATTTTTATTGCAATGAATGGCGAGACGAGTCACTCTCCTGTTGACAAGCAATGCAATGCTCATGAACAGAAGCAAAACCAAACACCAGGAATTACAATGTAAAGCCCCATTTACACGGGAAGAGTTTCTCGCCTCGATACGATTATCGTAAGGATATAAAAAAGACGCATCGTGTAAACATCTGTAAACACGGTAATCTATGGCGGTTATGTCATCCGATAATCGTATACGATTCTCGTCGCGAGAAACTCTACCCGTGTAAATGGCCATTCCACTGCGCTCGCCGACCTGAGACGTAAGATGTTAAGTCTCATTATGTCCAGTAGTAGTAAATTCAGCTTTACTATAACGCTGGCAAAACTAATTTTAATTATTTAAAGATATCATAATATATAATTTTCCCAGATTTATAGTACAAAAGCTGAATTTTACGTATGTTGTTAAGGCAACTATAAAAAGATGTTTCCCTGGCAGCCAAACACTTTTGATGGTTCTTTCATCTTGCCAGACACATTGAAGCTGATAATTTCCAAAGCCACCACGGTCGGAACTTCGTAACAGCTGATCGTGTGATGTTTATGTGAGAGGCATGCGCAGACAAACTTTCAGCTTTGAAATAAAACGGATTCTTACGGATTAAGTTCATTTGATTAACCAATTAATTAACTTTTTAATTTAATAATTGTAAATTAACATGCATACATACATAAACACACGCCTTTTTCCCAGTAGGGGTAGGCGGAAGTGCAAAATAGACACCCTCGTTTCGCCTTGTATTTTCCTTCCCATGATGTGATAGGGGGCGAGCCTGTCGCCATATCGGGCCCAAATTCCTGACTCCAGGCTGATAATGAATAGAAAAATCCAATATCACTTTGCCCGACCCGGGATTCGAACCCGAGACCTCAGTTTTGCAATCATACCTTAATACAACTACGGCACCAAGGCAGTCAATTGTAAATTAAGGGTAGTTAAATTGTAACAGTCACTGAGCGGATGACTAATACCTCAGTCCGCCCCGTGACCACGAAAACTGTAAAGTGATCGAAAGGTCGCGTCGGAAAGTTAAAAAATGTAAAAATTGAATAAAATCGATAAAATCCGTATGAATTCGTTTCATTTCAACGTGTAACATTCGCGTGAATCAAAGAAACCATTTAACTTTTATCTTTTATAAAATTACGAAAGTCTAGCGGCCAGGGGCTCTTGCTCTAAGATAAATTTTTGCACCGAGATAAATATTTGTGGGAACCACAGGTATTTGTTTCGGTTCTGGGTGTTATTCAAACTTACCATTCCACATTTACCTCATACTCAACTTTCCATCTTGCCCATACGCTCATTGGTAATACCAACATTAAGTACTTAAAAGATCCTTTATATTTTTTGTCTTCACTACATAGTACAGAAAAAAGTCGCTTTCCGCTGTCTGTCTGTCCTTAAGTATGCTCAGATCTTTAAAACTACGCAACTGATTTTGATGCGGCTTTTTTAATAAAGTGCGTGGTGGCCTGTTGGTAACGGACCAGACTCGGCTGCCTACATGTTCAAGGTGGTCGCGGGTTCAAATCCCAGGGCACACCTCTGACTTTTCGGAGTTATATGTGTATTGATAGTCAATCACCACGCACTATAACGGTGAAGGAAACCTGCATACCGTAGCGATTTTAAAGAATTTCTGCGGTATGTAAGTCCGCCAACCCGCACTAGGCCAGCGTGGTGGACTATATGGCCTATCCACTCTCAATCGATTCTCTCGATTGTAGAGTAGGCCCGTGCCCAGCAGTGGGACGTATATGGGCTGATAAATAATAATATTTTTTTTCCATACACAGAGTACTTCAAAAGGAAGGTTTATATGTATAATACATATACAGAGTTTTCCAGTTGTACGAAAAATAACATGTAACCTTTGTGGAGTGTAATCAAAAAAAATCTGCACCCAGGCGAAGCTGGCACGGGCCGCTAGTTTAATATAAAATTAAATCTACCCGTGATAGTTACGTATAAAAATAATACTGTAAAATTAATTACAGGCCATAAATAATATCACTGCAAAAAAGCATTGTAAGCGTAATAATTTGATGCATAAACAAGAACGCTCTGCGCAAGTCGCTAGCTGGCTTGAGCAAGGCTGAGGTTCTGTTCTTAAATCAAAAAAGATACTGACGAATTGAGAACCTCTTCCTTTTTTGAAATCAGTTGATAAAAGAGCGTTGTGTGTGTCTTGTGTGTGTTTGTGTGTGTGTGTGTGTGTGTGTGTGTGTGTGTGTGTGTGTGTGTGTGTGTGTGTGTGTGTGTGTGTGTGTGTTGTGTTGTGTTGTGGCTTGGAGACACGGGTGCCGATCTCACAGAAATATAGATTGTAAGTGACTCCGGTAAAAACTAATTTTCCGCGAAGATTCCAAAGTTTACTTTTTATTCATATATATTTTTATGGTATGTAAAAGTCCGCCAAGACGCACTAGGCCAGCGTGGTGGACTATATGGCATAATCACTCTCAATCGTACTCTCGATTGTACAGAAGGCTGGTGTCCTGCAGTATGACGTTTATGGGCTGATACACATATAATCAAATTATGAAGTTATGTGATATATGGAATGCGATTCTGCGTGAGGCTAAAGCTACAATTTTAAACATATTCAGAACACAAAGTATCAAAACACGGAGCAATTGGTTAATGTGTACAATTACAAACTTGGTTACCTTTAATTTATATGTAGATTAATTCAGTTATTCCTTATTGTTATTCAAATTGTTAGTTTATGTGAGTTGTAATTATGCGTATTGTTTTTTGCAATAATAATATTATGTTAAACATTTTTTATTAAAGTCACTCAACGAGCTATAGAGAGGGCTATGCTCGGGGTTTCCCTACGTGATCGAATCAGAAACGAGGAGACCCGTAGGAGAACTAAAGTAACCGACATAGCCCAGCGGATTAGCAAGTTGAAGTGGCAACGGGCGAGGCACATAGCACGGAGAACTGATGGCCGATGGGGCCAAAAAGTTCTCGAATGGAGGCCACGAAGCGGAAAGCACAGCGTGGGACGTCCACCCACTAGGTGGTCAGACGACCTGGTTGCGGGACGTCGCTGGATGCAGGCTGCCTCCAACAGGTCACTATGGATATCATTAGGAGAGGCCTATGTTCAGCAGTGGACTTCCTTTGGCTGATGGATGGATGAATGGATGAAACATTTTTTTAATGTACACACACACTCATACATATGCACACACATGCACATTAGTTTTTTATTGTTTGTTAATGTGTTTTCATTGCTATAATTATATAAATGCGAACATTATTGCATTGCTTGTTGATATGCTGAAAACCACGACACAGGCTGGTGTGGATATTACAGTATTTATTGTATTGTATCAGCCCATATACGACCCACTGCAGGGCACGAGCCTCCTCTACAATCGAGAGTACGATTGAGAGTGGTTAGGCCATATAATCCACCACGCTGGCCTAATGCGGGTTGGCGGACTTTTACATACCATAGAAATTTATACAAATCGCTATGGTATGCAGGTTTCCTCACGATGTTTTCCTTCACCGTTATAGTGCGTGGTGATTGACTATCAATACACACATGACTCCGAAAAGTCAGAGGTGTGCCCTGGGATTTGAACCCGCGATCACCGTGAACATGTAGGCAGCCGCGTCTGGTCCGTTTACCAACAGGCCACCACGCACTGATATACTACTGGATATTACAGTTAATTACAAACTTTGTAATCAATGATCAATAAAATATTATTAATTTTTATGGTTTTCCTTAAGGAAACTCAGCTATAGTTGGTTTTTTATAATGATTACGCGCCAAAGCTGAGTATACAGGGTATATCAAGACTGCGATCGAAAACGAAGCTAGGTAGTAGTTTTAGTGATTATAGATACAATGCAACTAAAAATTTCTTTAAAAAAGCGACTCGTTTCTTTTTGCAATTATTAATATCATCGTGTTTTGATGCTAAATACCTAGTTTTTGCTTAAATTATTGTTTAAACCTTTACATACCGTTGTTTCTTTAAAAATAAAGAAGTGTACATTATTACTTAAGGAAAACGATGTATTTACTAGTGTCCGACCGAAACTAGTTTTTCAGCTGAAACCGAAACCGGAACTTATTAAAATTATTTAAAATTACGATTATTTACTAAAATTCACTGTTTAATAAATAAAATTATTAAATAAATGTAAAAAAAAACAGTGAATTTTAGTAAATAATCGTAATTTTAATAAGTTTCGGTTTCGGCTGAAAAACTAGTTTCGGTCGGACACTAGTATTTACTACCCAAATACGGCGATAAGTAAAAAAGACAACAAAAAAAAAGTAGCTTTTTTGCGATATTTTTCGTTTCTTTGTCTGAAGTCACTAATACTACCACCTGGCTTCGTTTTCATTTTCCTTTACCCTGTATAATTTAATTAATATTGACGATCAAAGGTCAGCTCAGGTCCTACGGTGTCATTTTGTCAATTTTTTAACTATTCGACAGGTGTTCAAAATCGACGCCTTTTGTATGATTTTATGAGTGTTTGGTTTAAGATTTTCAAACTGTGGTGTAAGTATATAAGGATGACGCCTGTCGATGATACAACAATTGTATTTATTGAAATAAAACGAATTCTTACGGATTTTATCGCCATTTTTTACATTTTTTAACTTTCCGACGTTTCGATAACTTTACAGTTTTCGTGGTCACGAGGCGGACTGAGGTATTAGTCATCCGCTTAGTGACTGTTACAATTTAACTACCTAAGAATTCGTTTTATTTCAATGTGTGTGTGTTATTTCAGTGCCTGGTGGCCTGTTGGTAGACGGACCAGACGCGGCTGCCTACATGTTTACGGTGGTCGCGGGTTCAAATCCCAGGGCACACCTCTGACTTTTCGGAGTCATGTGTGTATTGATAGTCAATCACCACACACTATAACGGTGAAGGAAAACATCGTGAGGAAACCTGCATACCATAGCGATTTGTATAAATTTCTATGGTATGTAAAAGTCCGCCAACCCGCATTAGGCCAGCGTGGTGGACTATATGGCCTAACCAGTCTCAATCGTACTCTCGATTGTAGAGGAGGCCCGTGCCCTGCAGTGGGTCGTATATGGGCTGATACAATAAATAATAATAATACAATGTGTAACATTCGCGTAAATGTAACAAAATTATAATAATTGTATTCATCCCATCTTGCCCTCCCTCACTCTATACGTAGGTTGATTTTGCGGTCAACTTCGCGCGTGTAGGAAAATTTCATGACGTACATCAATGATGGAAATGTACCTTAAATAATTGACATGGTCGGTACTGTACCGAGGTACAAGGTTTTTATTGGCACGACAAGCTATAATACACTTTTATGTGAATAAAATGTAATTAAAACAAAGTATATTTTATGCCATAGGTCTAGTAGACAATTCATCTAGCGCAGTTGGTTAGACGCCGGCTGTGAAACGAGAGGCCGCGAGTCCGATTCCCGCACCAACACAAATGTTTGTGTGGCACACAAATATTTGTGTTGGGTCTGGGTGTTTGTGAGACCGAAAAGTCTCTCGTAGTTCCTGATACCCACAACACAAGACTCGATCTTAGTGTCAGGACTATGTATGTGACTGTTGTGTGTATTTATTATATTATTATCATTAAACTGACTGCCTCGGTGGCGTAGTGGTACTACGGTATGATTGCAAAGCTGAGGTCTCGGGTTCGAATCCCGGGTCGGGCAAAGTGATATTGGATTTTTCTATTCATTATTAGCCCGGAGTCAGGAATTTGTGCCCGATATGGCGATAGGCTCGCCCCCTATCACATCGTGGGACGGAATATACAAGGCGAAACGTGGGTGTTCTAGTAGCACCTCTGCCTACCCCTTCTGGGAAAAAGGCGTGTGGTTATGTATGTATGTATGTATTATCATTAAAAGTGGTCACTGCCGCCCATGAACAGCTTCAACGCTGGATCATGGACGTGTTGCTGACCCATCTGATCGGGAGGGGAGCGGGAAGGTAAAAGTAAGGGAGGAGGAAAGGGGTTTTGGGCATCCGACAATGTATAGAATCTATCGGTGAAGGATTTTTATGTCTGATTTATTTTATGTTTGACACAATAGGGATGCTTCCAATGATTCATTATGAACAGGGTTTGATGCTAATTGAAAAATACAGGTAAAATCAAGACTGCTACCGAAAACGAAGCCAGGTGGTAGTTTTAGTGACTTTAGATACAATGCAACTAAAGTTTTTGCAAAAAAAAGCGACGATTTGTTTTTGTAATTTTTTTCCTATCATCGTATTTGGGTGGTAAATACATACATTTTCCTAAAAAAGTAATGTACATCCTTTTGTTGTTAAAACTACCACCTTGCTTTGTTTTCGGTAGCAGTCTTGATATACGCTGTAAAATTTGTAAAAAAATACAAATTTGAAACAGCAACAAAATGGGTTGTGAAATGACTGAGACATTTTTTTAGTAGTGTAGTGACAAGGCTGTATGGACATTATTTCCTTTGCGTGTTTTCCCAAAAAAATGGTGAGTGCGGAATATAAATATTATCATTTGCGTACCCGTAATAAAATGCGAGGGGTTGCATATTCATATGATGTTATTATCTATTTGCATACATACATAAACATCACGCCTTTTTAACAGAAGGGGTAGGCAGAGGTGCAACCAGGACACCCACGTTTCGACTTGTGTGTTCCGTGTCCGTCTCACGATGTGATGGGGGACGAGCCTAATATCATCTAGTATTTGTATTGTATTGTATCAGCCCATATACGTCCCACTGTAGGGCACGGGCCGCCTCTACAATCGAGAGTACGATTGAGAGAGGTTAGCCAAATAGTCCACCACGCTGGCCTAGTGCGGGTTGGCCGACTTTACATACCGTAGAAATTCTTTGAATTCACTACGGTATGCAGGTTTCACACGATGTTTTCCTTCACCGTTATAGTGCGTGGTGATTGACTATCAATACACACATGACTTCGAAAAATCGGAGGTGTGCCCTGGGATTTGAACCCACGACCACCGTGAACATGTAGGCAGCCACGTCTGGTCCGTTACTATCTATTTATTTAGTTTTAATTTATGTAAATTATTTAAATGTATACCTAGTATTCCATATTATTTGCATAATATAAAACAAATAGTTAAATAATATTTATTAATTTTTTTACGTTATTATCTTCGATAAAAATGTAAATCATTGTCTTTAATTATTGCACGATGGAGGTCAATGATCTTGTTCGACTAGGCGGAGCCAAATCTCAAGCACTCCCGCACGACGTGCGAAGTGCGAACGCGCTGCATTTAAAGTTTCCGCTAGTGGGTTTCTCTGTTTTCGTTTCAATTTTACGCCGCGAGTAGAACGGTAGAGAAGTACGACATATTCACAGGGTTGTTTTAAGGTCATTGCATATTAATATTATATAAAAAATATTTGAAAGTGTTTTTTCATAGAGATGACGATAAGATAAATTCACAATAATTAACGCGGAGCGCGTTTGGTTTTTCCGCTACTCGTATTTTTTAAAATTTTGGTTCACAAAACTAGATACAATCTTATGATAAACGTGTAATATGAAATACTATTACAAATAACATGGTAAGAAGACAATATCCTACTTGATGTGAACACAGCATGTTTAAGTCCCAAATGTTTTATGTTGTGGTAATTAATGTTGCTACCCTAATGTTATATTTTTGCGAGTTTCACCGAGCGGCGCGCCAAAGACGCTATCAAAGCATATCAAACACTATGTCTAAAAAGTTAAGATTTTAATAACGACTTACCTAATGTTTCGGACGCTAGAGATCTAGAACTAATCAGACGAATAGTTTTAACTAGACTTGACTACACATGAAAAAGACAAGTGCGTGGTGGCCTGTTGGTAAATGGACTAGACGCGGCTGCCTACATGTTCACGGAGGTCGCGGGCTCAAATCCCAGGGCTCTGACTTTTCGGAGTCATGTGTGCATTGATAGTCAATCACCACACTATAACGGTGAAGGAAAACATCGTGAGGAAACCTGCATACACCCAGACCTGAAAATACCTGTGAATCACACAAACATTTGTCTCGATTCTGGGATCGAACCCTCGGCTTCTTGTTTCACAGCCGGCGTCAAACCAACTGCGCCACGGTGGCTGCGAAAGTCCAATTTTTGGTATCTGACCCATTTAAAAGAACTTATACTTTAACTGCAGTTAACATTAGTTACCTCCAAACCAAATTTCATCGAAATCCATTAAGCCGTTTCTGAGTTCTTCGCGCACAATCGCACAGACAAATAGATAAACAGACAGACAAAAATTCCTAAAATCATTGTTTTGGGGTTCTATTACGTTAATATGGTACCTCAATATTAGTTTTTCTCATTTATCTTCCATATTTATTATACATGGATGATAATATTACAAATTTATTATATGTATAGAAGATTGGCAGTTACTAACGGAAGTAGACAGTAATGCAAAAACGGAAATAATTGGCGGAAACTGCGAAGCTAAATAAGCAAAACTACTGTTAAGAAAAATGCAATCGTGTTATTTTTGACTTGGAGACAAATTCGACCGTCAAGGCCAACTGATAAAAATATTAACGGAATCTTTATTCAAGGTAGGCAGTTTAATTTTTGCTCCAATTGAGTGGTAGAAGTGCGTGGTGACCTTTTGGTAACGGACCACGCGGCTGCCAACATGTTCATGGTGGTGGGTCCAAATCCCAGGGCACACCTCTGACTTATCGGAGTTGTGTGTATTGATAGTCAATCACAACGCACTATAACGGTGAAGGAAAACATCGTTATCAGATCGTCGTAGTTACCTATATTGATTTACCTGTTAACATCTGCTTTTTAGGTAGCCACGAACAGAAATAAGTAGGCAATCCTATCTAGGCATATTCTCTTGTTAAAAACTAACAGTTCAGATGAAATTTATTCGTTGAATATAAAACGAATTTTTACGGAGGATTTTATCGCGAATTGATTTAATTTTTTATTTTTACCGACATTTCGATCACTTTACAGTTTTCGTGGTCACGGGGCAGACTCATTCGGTGATCGGAAAACCATTCGGTTATCAAAAGAGTGAAGGAAGAAAATTAAATAAAATTAATTCAATTAAAAATAGCCATGAACACTTTTCGATAGGCATGTTTGTTAATCAATGTTTGATAAAAAATACGTCTCATCTGGTTATCAGATGGTTGAAGGTCGATGAACACCGGCTTTTAGACCATATGTCGGCCTACCGAAATTCAGATATATTACACTGACTGAGCCCGAAATTCGACAAATGCGTGGGTTATTGACGTAGCACGTGAAACGAGAGGCCGCGGGTTCGATCCCCGCACCCTGACAAATGTTTGTTTGAACTGTGATCCACGGGTATTTGTTCCGGATCTGGGTGTTAGACCTGACAAGTCTCTCGTATTTCCTGATACCCACGACACAAGACTCGATCTTAGTGTGGGCTCAGAGTATATATGTGACTGTTTAATGTATTTATCATTATTTATTACTGGATTCTCTATTATTTATTATTTATTTTTAATTAAACGGTTAAAATAATTCAATGATTTATGACCAATGGTTGATGGAATTAATAATCGATGCTTGTATATGAGTCGTTTGCAATAATTTAATAACATTGAAGACTCGAAAATTCTAACGGTACATTCATAATTTTCGTTGTTTTCATGTCAATTGATTTAACATGACAGGAACTTTGAGCAATGTGATTTCCGAACTGTCTGTTACTACGTATTATGCGGGCAGTCTAACGGTTGTCTATAATTCTAAATTAAGTCGTAATAACTACTATCTTCATAGTGTTATTTCGGTTATCAATGTCCGCCTTGTTACTGAATCGGTCTCACTAACTCCGAATTTTAAATTTTTATTTACAAAATCTTACAAGTACTTTGGTCAATCTAGTCACTAGTCAGGGTCTAAGGACCGTTTCGTCACTGCGATTAATTAATTGGATTTGATTTCCCTGTATAAAAAAATGATTAACAGTTCCCTTTGCACATCTTGGGTTTAAACCACGGACTTATTCAAGTACCAAAAGTGAATCTAATTATTTTGTTTCAGTTTCGTCGTTAGTCACAGCGGAATATGGACACAGCCTGAATTACGACGAAGAGAGAAAAAGAACAGCAGAAGTGGACGTGATGCTAGAAGTTTTATACGAAAAGAAATGGAAAGACGAAGACCTACCCTGTTTTCGAGCATTTCAGACAATGCTGCATGGAGTCAAGAATTCTACACTGTGGGCTACTTGGAGTAAGTATATTTGTTGTGAGAGCACGTACAGGGAGCGTAGTGTGTGACGCGCGGGCCGGTGGAGCGACGAGCTGAAGGTAGTGGATGAGAGCTCAGGAGCGAGTGTTGTGAGAGCACGTACAGGGAGCGTAGTGTGTGACGCGCGGGCCGGTGGAGCGACGAGCTGAAGGTAGTGGATGAGAGCTCAGGAGCGAGTGTTGTGAGAGCACGTACAGGGAGCGTAGTGTGTGACGCGCGGGCCGGTGGAGCGACGAGCTGAAGGTAGTGGATGAGAGCTCAGGAGCGAGTGTTGTGAGAGCACGTACAGGGAGCGTAGTGTGTGACGCGCGGGCCGGTGGAGCGACGAGCTGAAGGTAGTGGATGAGAGCTCAGGAGCGAGAGTTGTGAGAGCACGTACAGGGAGCGTAGTGTGTGTATTCATACATACATAAACACACGCCTTTTTTCCAGAAGGGGTAGGCAGAGGTGCTACCAGAACAGCCACGTTTCGCCTTGTATATTCCGTCCCACGATGTGATAGGGGGCGAGCCTATCGCCATATCGGGCACAAATTCCTGACTCCGGGCTGACAATAATGAATGGAAAAATCCAATATCACTTTGCCCGACCTGGGATTCGAACCCGAGACCTCAGCTTTGCAATCATACCGTAGTACCACTATGCCACCGAGTATTCCTATAACTAATTAACCGTTTTTGTACAGTGTGGGACTCGATGCAGCGACCGACAGGGTCGTTCTACGGCTCCGCCTATCACTTGGGTAGTTTCGACCAGTGTCTCAACCCGCCGTGGAGGCAGACGCACCAGCATCTCAATTGGCAGTACTGTGCTGTGGAAATGCAACTGACAGATGTGAATATACCAAAGAAATGGACTGGACACTTGGACCCGTACGACTCCAGCGAGGCTTATGTGAAAGTAAGTCTATTTTAATAGTTACCTACGCTGTCATGCTAAAAAGTGAGCGGTGGCCTTTTGGTGAAGGACCAGACGCGGCTGCCTACATGTTCAGGGTGGTCGCGGGTTCTAATCCCAGGGCACACCTCTGACTTTTCGAAGTCATGTGTTTATTGATAGCCAATCACCACGCACTATAACGGTGAAGGAAAATATCGTGAAAAAACCTGCATACCATAGCAATTTGTATAAATTTCTACGGTATGTAAAAGTTCGCCAACCCGCACTAGGCCAGCGTGGTGAACTATACGGCCTAACCTCTCTCAATCGTACTCGATTGTAGAGGAGGCCCGTGCCTTGCAGTGGGACGTATATGAGCTGATACAGATACAGATTCTTTCACGACAAAATGACTACAATTTACCATATGTTGGGTACTGTATCAGCCCATATACGTCCCACTGCTGGACTCTGGCCTCCTCTGCAATCGAGAGTATTAATGGAGACAACCATATAGTCCGTCACGCTGGCCTAATGCGGGTTGGCGGACTTTAGATACCATAGAAATTCTAACAAATCGCTATGCTATGCAGCTTTCCACACGATGATCGTAAGTGCAGTTCAGATGAACAAAGACATAGGATTAAGGATGGTTATCCCGCTGGCCGACACAGTTGTCTGATTGTATCCTGATATACGCAGGATGCACCCGAGACGTTACGCTCAACATGGACAATATGGCTGGTTCTTGACGCCTGTTTATGGTCCTCGATAGCCGGGCGGAAACATTGATGAAGTAAATCGTTTTCGATTAAAGATTTTTCATTCAAAAAACGCAATGCATTTTTTTTTGCATACGTCATTATTTTAGGTATAAATCGTGTATTTATTATATATAAAGCATATAACTTTAATTGTGTAATATATAAAGCAAATAACTTTTATTGTGTAATTGCAACATTTACGTAGTTGTTATAATTCATATGTGCTTGTAAATTACTGTAATGTTATTTTTTCAAGTGCTAGCTCGGAATAAAATTGTTACGTAATGTAACAATTATATTATTTATTTATTTATTTATTTATAAATCGGCTTACCAACTAAATACATAAACCAAACTTATACTTATACTTGCAGAAAAAAGATCTTAAATGTATTTAAATTAGAGGTTAGCTCAGCATTGCTTAGCATACATAGTTGTTAGTAATATAATATGAACATACAACTAAATAACACATATCAATATTAATTAATATCAATATTTATTAATATTATGTTTAAATAAATGTGGCCATTCAGAGTAGCGCAGTAAATACTTTTTTGTTTCGTCTTGTTCATACATTTTAAAGTCCAGCTTTTAGTAATGAACTTTTATTTTACTATTATTCCTATTTACATACATAATACATAAACATCACGCCTTTGTCCCAGAAGGAGTAGGCAGAGGTGCAATCAGGACACCCACGTTTCTCCGTATGTTTTCCGTCGCATGATGTGATAGGGGGCGAGACTATCGCCATAACTGGCACAAATTCTTGACTCCGGGTTGATAATTAATAGAAAAATCCAACATCACTTTGCCCGACTCGGGATTAGAATCCAAGACCTCAGCTTTGTAATCCTACCGCAATACTACTACGCCACCGAGGTAGTTATAAATTATATTAAGCACATCAATAAACTTAACGCTGAATATTTATGACACAATTTGACAATTTTGTTAGGATAAATGTCAATTTTAATTAATTGTTGATGTATTTTATCTATGCTACGAATACATTTTTATTTTACCACTAGCGGCCCGGCCCAGCTTCGCCTGGGTGCTAAGATGTTTAGACTTTTAGATGTTTAGACTCCACTCCACACCAGAAATATCTTATTCCCGTTCAAACTTTTGTACTCCTGAACTCAACCTAAGTACCTACTATCCCTTTTCCTATCGTATCCCATCCCATCTCATCTGGCTCCTTTTCTTTCTGTTACATCCCGTCCCATTATTTCCCATCGAATGCAATCCGGATCCGACCGGTTTCATCGCGTTCGTCCCACTTTATCCCATTTCATCCCTTAATGCCTAAATAGGCAAGTTGTAAATTTTTTGTAATTGCTTTTATTTTGTAGATAGGCCTTATATAAACACGAAAATACGAGGAATATCATTAAAAAAATACGCAAACACAAATACTTTGCAAAATTCCTGCTAAAACTTTCCGCTCAGCCAAAATTCTGACTACGAAATTGATTTTTTAAAGTATAATGAACTACTTATTTTAAATTTAATTAATTTTATAGCGTCAACAACACGTGGTAATTATACTGTTAAAATGTAGCTTATATGACACGTTCGTAGATTTACCATAGCAGCGCCATCTATTGATTACTTACTCAACCCAGTCGAAAGGTATCGACATCTGTTAGAATCATTTGGAGTTAACAGATGATTGTGACTGTCAAATAATAACAGACAAATAATTAGCAATAAATTAAAATTGCGACTATAATTTGAAATTTAAACTATCCTATCTCTCAAGTTGGATCGAACTGCACATGGTGTGCAAATTTTATTATAATCGGTTAAGTAGTTTAGGAGTCCATTGAGGACAAACATTGTGTCACGAGATTTATATATATTAGATAGAAAAAATAACCTCTAAGTTGAACCATATTTCACAAGTGGCAGAGCCACACTGTTGTCAGACGTGTTAGGCATAAATGGGCAGGCTCGTCCGGGGTGGTACCACTGTCTGACAGGAGATCGACGTGAAGCGTGCTGTGCTGACAAATAAGACTGCTGTGGGTCCTTTTTGGGCTGATACAATACAATGTATTAATATGAATAAAGCTAATTGCTTCAACAATAAACACTTTATTTTAATTTATCTTCCTAACGACACTACTTTTGTTAAAGACCACATCAAAATACGGGCGGCGCTTCAACAAGGCCACGGTAGGCGTCTGCCTGCCCTCAGTTTGCAGTGGCGAGGCGGCCACCACCATAGCCCTGCTCATGATGTCTACCACCCACCTGCCAGAGCCTCAGCACCACCCAGTATTACTGTCTTGCCAGAAAGGAGGGGACAGTCACAAGTATTCAGCTGGATTTACCTTCTTTGTGTAAGTTGATTTTGATTTTGTACAATAAACTTATCATAGATTACAGAGTGCGTGGTGGTCTGTCAGTAACGTAGCAGATGTGGCTGCCTACATGTTCACATACATACATATATTCACGCATTTTCCCGAAGGTGTAGGCAGAGGTTCCCTTGGTAGTAAACACACCCACGTTTCGCGTTGTGTATTTCGTTCCGAATGTGATAGGGGGCGAGTCTATCGCCATATCGGGCACACATGCTAAACTCCGAGCTGATAATGAATAGAAAAATCCAATATCACTTTGCCCAACCCGGGATTCGAACCCGAGATCTCAGTTATATAACCGTGCCGTGGTACAAATACGCCACCGAGGCACTGTTATAAATAAATAAATAAATATATTCAAGAGTCACATACATAGTCCTGACCCCACACTAAGATCGAGTCTTGTGTCCTGGGTATGAGAAGCTACGAGAGACTTTTCGGTCTCACAAACACCCAGACCCGAGACAAATACCGTGAATTACACAAATATTTGTCTCGGTGCGTGGATCGAGCCCGCGGCTTCACGTTTTCCAACTGCGCCACGAAGGCTGTCATAATTTATTACAATTTAATATATTTGTTATATATGTAAAAGGGTGTTCAGACGACCTCGTAAAGGTCGCGGGACGTCACTGGATGCAGGCTGTCTCCAACCTGTCACTGTGGAAATCATTAGGAGAGGCCTATGTTCAGCAGTGGACTTCCTTTGGCTGATGGATGGATGATGGATGATATGTTAAACACTGTAAGTCATGTAACTATTAATTTAGTAAGATGTTAATTATTAATGCTAATTATTTTTCAGGTTAACATTATCATTTATTTTTGGCGCTGCTGCTTTCGCAACAATATTCCCGGAATATGTTCCTTCTGGTTATGTTGGTAAGTATATTTTCCATTATCTTTGTAGAATTAACATTGAGTTTAGCAACTAGTATTAGCAACATAAGAATTGCACAAAGATTTAGATTTTGAATTTACAAGCACAGGCGGCTTTGAAATTAACTTTAATGTGAAATCTTTTAATTGATTGACGGGCTAGTCTATCGCCATGCCAGGAACAAATTGAAAGGTCTGAAAAGGGAATTCTAAATCAGGACCACACAATTCACATCCCATACATATGACACATTTCACGAATGTGGTGATTTAAATAATTAGTACTATGCAGGGATATCAAGACAGCTACCGAAAAAGAAGCCAGGTGGTAGTTTTAGTGACTTTAGACACAATGCAAGTAATTTTTTTGTAAAAAAAGCGACGATTGTTTTTCCTATCATCGTATTTGGGTGGTAAATACATACATTTTCCTAAAAAAATAATGTACAACCTTTTATTTTTATAGTCGATATAGTACGCAACGCTTTAAATTATAAATTTAGCAAAAAACTATGGATATACCGCCAAACACAATGATATTTAAAACATTACATAAAAAATCGCCGCGTTTTTTTGCAAAATTTTTAGTTTACTGTAGTCACTAAAACTACCACCTGTCTTCGTTTTCGGTAGCAGTCTTGATATACCCTGTATATAAAACTAAACTTCACAAGCAGATAAATTTATTTACTGTCGTGGCATTTTTTTTAAACAACACCCTCGCAGATTCACGCAATCTCTGATGTCGATCTGGATTTTCTGTAATGCCTTAAAGCGTTCTATTTTTAAATATGAAGACACAGAATTATAAAGTCAAAGGTCTATGCTCTAGCATCGATCTACAGACCTCTCACTATGAACACAAGGTCATAAGGGTTGCCTATACACTTGGGTTTAATGTCAAACTTGTATTTCCACTTTTGAAAGATTTTTATCGGTTTTATAAATTTTATTTTAATGAATGCCTCGCTGGCGTAGTTGTACTACTATATGATTACAAAACTGAGGTCTCGGATTCGAATCTCGGGTCGGGAAAAGTGATATTGGGGGTTCTATTCATTATAAGCCCGGAGTCTGGAATTTGTGCTTAATATGGTGATAGGCACGCCCCCTATCACATAATGGGACGGAACACATAAGAGGAAACGTGGGTGTGCTGGTTGCAACTCTGCCTAACCCTTCTGGGAAAAAGGCGTGATTTTTATGTATGTGACATAATAACAGACAAAGAAAATCCAAAAGTTAAGGAAAGAGAGTTTTTTCTTTAGTATTACAGTGCAATATACTCGATTGTTTGGACTCAAAGCGCATTTCAATCTTAATGAACAAAAAAAAATATTGCATAATATTATTGTATGTCCCAGGGCCACTTTAATAATCGTATCATTAATTTCAGTTTCAGAAATTCGCCTAGCGTTCGACATAAAGCGCAACTGGTCGAAGTTGTTCGAAGTTTCGTCCCGAGAGTTGCTCAGCGTCCACGGAATACGGAGCATCAACGCGGTTATACTGATATGCACGCATTTCACGTATTATTCCATTGCAACGCCTCTACTGAATGGCATGCAACTTGAAAAGGTAAGTTATTCTTCGTAATTAGTGTCCGACCGAAACTTACAGGGAAAGGAAAAGGAAAACGAAGCCAGGTGGTAGTATTAGTGACTTCAGACAAAGAAACTAAAAATCTCGCAAAAAAGCGACTTTTTTTTTGTTGTCTTTTTTACTTATCGTCGTATTTGGGTAGTAAATACTGGTGTCCGACCGAAACTAGTTTTTCAGCCGAAACCGAAACCGAAACTTATTGAAATTATTTAAAATTATGATTATTTACTAAAATTCCCTGTATGTGACACACACACATGTTCAATTTTAGTAAATAATCGTAATTTAAAAAAAGTTTCGGTTTCGGCTGAAAAAAGAGTTTCGGTCGGACACTATTCGTAATGGAATTTAAAGGATTGTAAAGGAAAAGTTTGTGCTGGTCTGTTGGTTTCGAACCATGGTCACTCTATGATACAAAACGAAACTCGAATGTTCGGACGTTCGACATCTAAAAATCACTTCTAAAAATCAGCACTATTCTCTATGATACTTATCATTCACTCCAACAATCGACTATGAATTTATATTTCGAAATCATCAGAATATTTATTAGAGTTGAATTTCCGAGTTTTGTTTACTCTGTCCTGTTAACTAAACTAGAGCCTCATTTACACGGGGAGAGTTTCTCGCCTCGGCGATGCGATTATCGTAACGATACAAAATTGTTGCATCGTGTAAAGATTTGTCAAACACGGTAATCTTATGGCGGTTATTTCATGCGATGATCTCATACGATTCTCGCCTTGAGAAACTCCCCGTGTAAATGGCGCTTTATGCCTTTGGAGTGGGTAGCTCTAACTTGCTTTTACCCACCACGAAGTAGAATTTAAAGAAATACATACATACATACATAAACACACGCCTTTTTTCCCAGAAGGGGTAGGCAGAGGTGCTACCAGAACACCCAAGTTTCGCCTTGTATATTCTGTCCCACGATGTGATAGGGGGCGAGCCTATCGCCATATCGGGCACAAATTCCTGACTCCGGGCTGATAATGAATAGAAAAATCCAATATCACTTTGCCCGACCTGGGATTCGAACCTGAGACCTCAGCTTTGCAATCATACCGTAGTACCACTACGCCACCGAGGCAGTATTAAAGAAATACGTAACGATATAACAGTTTGTAAAATTATAGTCCACTTTGTACGAAACGGAAATTATATTAGACTAGGAAGTTATTCTAGGAAACCACACACAAACATTAAAACATAACAATAATTCAACCCGTGAATTCAACGATACGAAATATAACAGCTTTACTTCACTTACCTAAGTCCCGTAGGAATGCTGGTCTGTTTTTTGTATTGTATTGTATCAGCCCATATACGACCCACTGCAGGGCACGGGCCTCCTCTACAATCGAGAGAACGATTGAGAGTGGTTAGGCCATATAGTCCACCACGCCGGCCTTATGCGGGTTGGCGGACTTTTACATACCATAGAAATTTATACAAATCGCTATGGTATGCAGGTTTCCTCACGATGTTTTCCTTCACCGTTATAGTGCGTGGTAATTGACTATCAATACACACATGACTCCGAAAAGTCAGAGGTGTGTCCTGGGATTTGAACCCGCGACCACCGTGAACATGTAGGCAGCCGCGTCTGGTCCGTTTACCAACAGGCCACCACGCACTTTTTATGGACAATGCTGGTCTGTTGTAGCACAAAACAACGCACTAGAATCCTAGATTGTTCACTGAACTATTAAAATTATGAAAGGCATCAAGCGGACAGCGGAGTCCGCGACACCGGTAGGGGACAAGACTGAGCTATCAACTGAGACGACAAATATTAGTCTTCAAACTACCCTCAACTGAATAATATTTGCGATTAATGATACAGATTACAGAACCAAATGATTTACCATAATTCGATGTTTGCGTAAACCATAATAAATTAATTAAGTATTATTATTAATTAACACTATTTTGGAAGTGGTAGGGCCACGCTATTGTAGTCATGACTCACCATGAATGATCGAACCCGCGGCCTCTCGTTTCACAACCGGCGTCTAACCAACTGCGCCACGGGGGCTGTCAGAAGGTTAGTCCGCGAAATAATAAGTTATTGATGTGGACTGGACTCAAAAACTACCTGCACCTGGGCCGCAGCCTGGGTGAAGTAGAGTCCGACCGCTAGCGTTGAAATAAATTACAAATCACGGTTTTGATGATGATAGGAAATTCGACATCGATTATTTTACTGTAGTTGAGTAGTACTGTAGTTGTTCTGATGGCCCGTTTTCTCGTTTATTTCATATAGAAAAAGCGGTATAATCTTATTTTAATTTAATCACAGGAATATTACCTTAAATCAGCAGTCGGGCGTTGAGACATGACAGTTTTCAATGTCCGTTCTACTTTTCTACTTTTAAATATGTAAGTGCGTGATGGCCTGTTGGTAATGGATCAGACGTGGCTGCCAACATAATCACATTGATCGTGGGTTCAAATCTCAAGGCACACCTCTGACTTTTCATTCATGTGTGTATTGATACTCAAACACCACGCACTATAAAGGTGACGGAAAACATCGTGGGGAAACCTGCATAGCGATTTTTACGAATGTCTATGTCTTAAAGTCCGCTGATTCGCAATAGGCTAGCCTGGTGGACTATAACTATGTTTGTTTCAGGTTTTGGACGGGTTCCTAGGCATGTTCCTACTACATCTAGACCTAACCGTGGATACGTTCTTCGCCATATCTGGAATGCTGTTGATGTCGGGTTTGATGTCCGGAAAGAGGAAAAACCTTATAGAAGGTCTTGTGAAGAGATATATAAGGTACATCATATTTTAAGCTATATAGTTTAAATCCGTGACTTTTTGTGTTTTTTTACAATTACAATATTATGCAAAGCGTATTTTGATGTTCCGTGAACCGTTCAAAATCCGCTTCAGTTTCCTCATAGACATGTTTTATTTAAAATTCTGGTACCATATATTGTGATAATATCGTCATATTTTAAAAATAAATCACTAAGGATCTATTGCACGAACCAACTTTACTCATAGCTTTGACTTTGACAATGTCATCACCACCACTTGAGACGTATTTGTCATTGCTAATTTACGAAATTGACGTTTTCACAGTCAGAGTTATAGGCAAAGTTTGTGCAACTGGGCCTTAGAAATACCACTGCTTAATATTGTGACGTCATTATGTCAGTGGGTGGACGTCCCACGCTGCGCTTTCCGCTTCGTACCCTCCATTCGAGAACTTTTTGGCCCCATCGGCCATTAGTTCTCCGTGCTATATGGTCCGCCCATTGCTACTTCAACTTGCTAATCCGCTGGGCTATGTCGGTTACTTTAGTTCTCATACGGATCTCCTCATTTCTGATTCGATATCGTAGGGAAACCCTGAGTCCAGCCTTCTCCATAGCTGGATGCAGGCTGCCTCCAACAGGTCACTGTGGAAATCATTGGGAGAGGCCTATGTTCAGCAGTGGACTTCCTTTGGCTGATGGATTGGAATGTCAGTACCATAATGTCTTCACAGGATAGTAGGGCCTCTAGCAGTGATGGTGTTTTATTTCTCCTGGGTCCACGAGCACGTCGGCAGCGGTCCATTGTGGACCTACCTGAGTGGGAGACAGCGGGACCTGTGTCGCAAGAACTGGTGGGCGACTATGTTCATGATGAATAACTATGTCAACGAGGATCAGATTGTAAGTATTAGAAGGGACGGATATTAAACAAATATATGATGTGAATGCTAGGCTTGGTCTATTAAAATAATACAAAATTTTACGGATTTTTATCAGGGATGTTTGTTCATTTTTAATTTTTTTAACGCATGTTTCATTTATGCTCCACCCCTCTCTACAATTTAATTCGATTGCGACACGATCGTCATTTTTTTCAAAACATATTTTTTTTTATTTTAAATTACTTAAATTTTTTATTTGTTCTTAATTTAATTATGTAAAGTTGTGAGATTTTCTGTCGGTGCTAAATAAAATGTAAATATTACTGTAAATTTTTTTTTTTCTTCTGGTGTGTTGCTTTAAGCTTTTTTTATCTGTCTTAAATCCATCTCATGATACTTTCCTTGTTCGATTTATTTTTTCTTATATTTTGTTCTCAAATTAAATTTTGAATATTATAATATTGCTATTTTGATTTATATAATTATTTTTCAGTGCCACACAGTGTCATGGTATCTGGCGTGTGATTTTCAATTGGCGATCCTAGGAACGTTCCTATACTACTTATACCAAAGAGATCAGAAGACGGGAAAAATCGTCATCACTTTGGCGGCAATTGCAGCCATTTTGGCACCCAGCATTATCACATATAGAGACAAACTCTCGCCTTTATTCTTTCATGGTATTGAGTAAGTATCTATTGTGTTAACAGTATAGATTGCCGATAATCTGTCGTGGAAATCGCTGTTGTCAAAATAATAAGAAAAGTTTTTCTCTGTTTCATTACATTGGAAATGTTATGACGGTTTGATTAGGCATATAAATGATTGTTCTTTATATAATTAAAACATATCTGAATTAATACGTTAAAAACATATTTTTTTTAATTTTATTTGTAGTTCCCAATTTCGCCACACGCCAATATAATATAATAAATTATAAAACGGAATTGATTAATTTTACAGCCTAAAAGTTTACAACTTCTAAGCTGCTAAACCGATCAAGTATCAATTTTTAATATTAAGGAAAATGCAAAGTTTACTATAATTAGTTAAAACCGGTTAAAACTGTTGATATCATTTAAAATAACCAATGGCATCTATATTGGACGATAGATAGGACATAATGGAACAGTTTCAATAAAATGGCGGGCTTTGGTATACGCGTGTACAACAAAACATAATTTAGCGCATTTACATTTAATTTCCAGATAGCATTAAACACCGTGCCCAAATGTCCACTATAAATAAACCGGGATAAAAAACCAGTGTTTAAAAACTAAAAATTGTTATCTCTAGTGAAAATACACAGTTCGTGTCAACAATTTTGAATTTGAACCGTGTTGAAGTTGTTAGCGCCTGATAAAAATGTTGTAGCAAATACACGGGTGAACATTTTTGCTTTACCTTTCGTTTATAAGTGTTACAGTGGAATTAAGCTTGTTTACCGTACAAATTGAATAAATTAGGACGCAGGAGCAAATATAAACTAAACTGGTCGAATAACAGTCAGTTTAAACTATAATATAACATACCTGCAATTTGTAATCATTCATGTGTTTAACAACATTTCAGAACAACTTCTCTTTGGAATATCAACTACAACCAACTTAATCTTAAATCAAGACGTCCAAATTGGTTCCTATTTACCCTGCATTTCTAGTAAACCCGTAATTTAATGCAATATTTTATATTTTTATTTTGCGCCTCCGTGGCGCAGTTGGTTAGACGCCGGTTGTAAAACGAGAGGCCGCGAGTTCGATCCCCGCACCGAGACAAATATTAATGTGAACCACAGGTATTTGTTTCGGGTGTGGGTATTTGTGAGACTGAAAAGTCTCGTAGTTTCTGATTCGCAACACAAGACTCGATCTTAGTGTGGAGTCAGGACTATGTATGTCTGTTGAGTGTATTTATTATTTATTTATTCATATCATTTTTTACAGTGGCTTAATAAACTTCACGCAGGATGAAGTTTTCTTAAAGCGATACATTAAAGCACACTGCAGGGCGGCTGCGTACATGGTCGGCATGTATATGGGATACATATTCTCTAAATACAAGCCGGAGGAGAACAGAAATAAATTGTCTAAGGTAAAAGTCTTAGATCCAATTGCCTAGAACTCCTGATAGTGAATGAAGATTAATTCATGTAGATTTTTTTTTATTGCGATGAATGGAGAGACGAGCATGCCACGAGCCTGATCGTGAACGATACGACAGATACAAGAGAGAAGTTAAACTCTTAATGCGACATATTTGCGTTCGTCGCTAAAGCCTCATTTACACGGAGAGAGTTTCTCGGGGAGAGAATCGTATGCGATTATCGCATGACATAACCAAAGAGAAGCGTGTTCTGACAAATGTTTACACGATGCGACTTTTTTATATCCTTACGATAATCGTGTCTTCGAGGCGAGAAACTCTCCCCATGTTAAGGGGGCTTAAGGGTCTAAGATCGGTTTCCAATATCGTCAGTTTCCGGATGGCTATGATTATCCTACCACGTTATCTACTAGCTACTCACATAATGTATTTATTTAGACTACCAATAACTTGAACCTACGAAGATCGTTATGCAGTTTACGAATACCATCAGCAAAATTTCCAAATTCTCATACAATACCCACTGAATTAAACTCAAACCATTCTTCCTCAATGGCCCCTCTATCTTGGATTTCCTAGTCTTCTCAATGCTGATGGACCTCTTGACATCTAGCTCTATTTTGTTCACAGGGTTTTTTAAATCCTAGATTTCCTTGCCGTCTACTGGACTTCTTGAAATCAATCCAATCCAATCCATCAGCCAAAGGAAGTCCACTGCTGAACATAGGACTCTTCCAATGATCTCCATAGTGACCTGTTGGAGGCAGCCTGCATCCAACGACGTCCCGCGACCTTTACCACGTTGTCTGACCACCTAGTGATTGGACGTCTCACGCTGCGCTTTCGTGGCCTCCATTCGAGAACTTTAAAATCAATCAATTAAATTAAGACTAAGACTTGAAACCAAGGTCTTTTTAATTTGTTCCCAGGGCCTCTCCATCCTAGGTTTCCTGGCAGTGTTCTCTGTGCTCGTGACGGTGTATAGAGGCGGAGGGCTGCTATACTTCAGGCAGTATAACGCGCTCGAGGCAGCTGCGTTTGTCGCCGTGAACAGAGCCACTTGGGCCCTCGCTGTGTGCTGTCTCATCGCTATCTGCGAGTACGGGACGTTGCGTGAGTGGATTTTTGGTTTTTATAGGTTAGACTGGTGTTTGTGAGACCGAAAAGTCTTTCGTAGTTCCTGATATCAACGAGACTAGACCTTAGTGTGGGGTCAGGACTATGTGACTGTTGGGTGTATTTATTTATTTAGTTTAACTAATTGTATTGTATTGTATCAGCCCATATACGACCCACTGCAGGGCACGGGCCTCCTCTACAATCGGTTTAACTAATAACGACCACGATTTTGTCTCTAATATCCTGTGTAAGTATGAAAACATTTTTATTTTCAGCACTGATCAGCGCTTTACTGAAGTGGAATTTCTTCGTGCCGCTCAGCAGGCTGAGTTACTGCCTCTACTTGATCCACATGGCGGTGGTGTACTACACCATCCACGGCTCCAGGTCAGGAGTGAGATACGACTTTGTGGCAATGGTGAGTTTTTTTTATAGGTAAGCCAAACAAAACAATATAACTTGGTTCGAAGTTATTGTCGTACATGAACATCTAGATCATTTTAGTTGTAGATGCTTTTCTAGTCGCCTAAAATGAGAAGGAAAAAGTAAGAAAGGTGGTAAGGAGCGGTTAAAAGCGGTAGAGCCAAGCTGTTGTCAGCCATGACTCAGCATGAATGGGCAGGCTCGTCAGGGGTGGCAACCCTGTCTCACGGAAGATGAACGTAAAGCGACAGCTTTGCTGTTGCGTTTCGTTCAGTGAGTGAGACTGCCTAATGCCCAATACCCCTTTTCTGTTCCCATCCTTTTTCCTTCCCTCTCCCCTCCCAATCTGTTAGGCTGGCAACACATCCATGATCCAAGCGTTGTAGATGATCATGGGCGTCAGTGACACTTAACATCAGGTGACCTGCTTGCTCGTTTACCGGACCTGTGCTATAAAAAAGGAGTAATTAGTCTTTAAAAATCTCATTACGAAACACGAGAGATTGCCATTCACGTCGGGTGTTGGTGGAACAGTAGTACCATACTGACTGCCTCGATGGCGTAGTTGTATTACGATACGGTTACAATGCTGAGATCTCGGGTTCGAATCCCGAGTCGGGTAAACTGGCATTGGATTTATCTATTCATTATTATTCCGGAATCAGGAATTTGTGGCGATATGGCCCGATATGGCGATAGGGTCGTCTCCTATCAAATCCTGGGACGGAACAGAATAGGCGAAATGTGGTTGTCCTGGTCACTACCAGGAGCAACAATGAGTAACATTCGCGTAAATCTAAGACGCCATTATTATTTTTTATTTTTTTTCAGGTAATACAAGGACTCGGGTCGTGGGTTCTGGTGAATATGCTGAGTGTGTTACTATGGCTGGTAGTTGAAGCTCCAGTTTCTAACTTATCCATGCACCTATTCAAAGCAAGGTAAGTGTTTATTTAATACTATTCTTAATTTCACAGCCTCCGTGGCGCAGTTGGTCACCGCCTGTGAAACGAGAGGCAGCGGGTTCGATCCCCGCACCGAAACAAATGTTAGTGAGATCCACAGGTATTTGTTTCGGGGTGTTTGTGAGACCGAAAAGTCTCTCGTAGTTTCTGATACCCACGTAACAAGACTCGATCTTAGTGTGGGGTCAGGACTATGTATGTGACTGTTGGGTGTATTTTTTTATTTATTTATTTAAATTAGGTTCAGCATTATAATCTTCGGCTGTACGAAGTCTACTGTGAAATATCCTTTAAAATTAATGTTAACTTTAAATGAGGAAGTAAAAGCTAGTGTTCATAGACTGTCCTCAAGTATTTTTTTAAGTTATGTGAGGCTTTGTAGTTCGTAGTTACCACTTGGTTTAACGGTGAATGAAAACATCGTAAGGCGACCTGCACCGTAGAGTTCTTAACAATATCTATGGTATGTGAAGTCCGCCAATCCTTAGTAGGCCAGCGTGGTGGACTGTGGAGTGTGGCCTAACGATCTGTAGTATGTGAAGTCCGCCCTCAGTAGGCCAGCGTGGTGGTTTATACAGTATGGCCTAATACCTCTCAATCGAATTGTCAGTTGTAGAGGAGTCCCGTGAACAGAGGACGATTTATGCTGATACAGTACAGTGATATTTTTTCTTTTCAGAAAAACCGCCCATGGAGAGCCAAATGGCAAGATTGAAGCAAACGGAAATATAGTAATGAACGGACACCACACATTTAAGTTAAAATCTACGTAGATAATAAATTGTTGTTTTGTTTGTTATTTAATAAGTACTTATAGTGGCCGATGTCGAGCCGAGCGCAAAGATTCTAGGTTACCATATAAATGTATTTAAATATTGTAAATGGATGGACGACCTGGTTAAGGTTGCAGGAAGTCGCTGGGTGCAGACCGTTTTCAACAAGTCGATATGAGGATCCTTGGGAAGACATAATTATTTTCAGCAGTGGACTAACTGCCTCAATGGCGCAGTTGTGCTACGGTATGATTGCAAAGCTGAAGTCTCGGGTTCGAATCCCGGGTCGGGCAAATTGATATTGGATTTTTCATTATCAGCCCGGTGTCAGGAATTTGTGCTCGATATAGCAATAGGCCTGCCCTCTATCACATAGTGTTACTTAACATACAAGGCGAATCGCGTGTGTCCTGGCTGCACCTCTGCCTAACCCGTCTGGGAATAGCGTGAGTTTATGTATGTATGGACTTCCTGTAGCTAAAGAGAGGGAGAGAGAGCGCTCTCTCTCCATCTCGTTTTATGCACCAATTTCATTACCCACTGTGCCGTGTAATTACCGACAAAATACCTTCATATGGAGCTCATGTAACACTCTTAACACAGCTTGTAAACTTCACGATATTGATATTTTCAATGCTATCTTAAACTCTGTGGGAAGGATGCTGAGCCAGGATCTTTCTTCAGCATAATGTGTAATAAGACATAAATTTTTAGTATTTGTTGTTATTGGTATAGTTAATAATTTGTGACTGTCTCGGTGGCGTAGTGGTACTACGGTACGATTGCAAAGCTGAGGTCTCGGGTTCGAATCCCGGGTCGGGCAAAGTAATATTGGATTTTTCTATTCATTATCAGCCCGGAGTCCGCAATTTGTGCTTGATATGGCGATAGGCTCGCCCCCTATCACATCGTGGGACGGAATGTGTAAGGCGAAACGTGGGTGTTCTGGTAACACCTCTGCCTACCCCTTCTGGGAAGAAGGCGTGTGTTTATGTATGTAATAATTTGTAACGACTTTAACTCACACTTGTATGTAGTGATATACGGCTGTGTTATACTGAGGACATGTAATTGGCTTTTTGAGTTTACTCAGTGGTTTGTTATGTTGTAGCTGTTGCTCTTCCAAGACATCTATCTATTTATGCATATAATAAATTTGCAACCGATCGCAGTTTGTACATGGAAGATAAATGAGAAAAACTGATATGGGTGGACTATATTAACGTAACAGAACCCAAAACAATGATTTTTAGAATTCTTGTCTGTTTGTCTGTGCGGTTGTGCGCGATAAACTCAGAAACGGTTTAATGTATTTCGATGAGATTTGGTATGGAGGTAGCTGACAGTCTGGATTAACACTTAGGCTACTTTTATCCCGGAAAATGTAGTGTTCCCGTGGGATGAGGGAGGAATTCCGATATATTTGTTATTTTTGTACTCAAATGGATATGATGGGACTGGATTACATATCTTAACTGTGATTGATACGGGACAAGGCGGGATATAACGGGACGGGATGGGATGGTTTTTTTTTTATAAAGATAACCACGCAAACGGAGTTGCGGGCAAAAGCTAGTAAATAATCATGTCAATGAGACAATACTTTAATGGTGAACGCACAGATAGACTTTCGGCAGTGTTGTTGCTCGCTGGTCGCTACAATATTGTCGGCCTGATCTCCGATCAAGCCTGATTGTATAATATAATGTAATTACAGTGGACATTGTGCGTTTTGTAGCCATAAAAGGAGATGAGAGGGGGGAGAATAAGGAAATAGACTGTTTCACAAGGAACTTAAGCGATTAAATCATTTAAAATTTACTAAATGCGTTTTATTTTATTTTGTTAATATAATATTTATATAAGTGGCGTAGGGGGATTTCCTTAACCCTTATTTACACGGACAGAATTTCTCGTGGCGAGAATCGTATGCGATTAGCGCATGATATAACCGCCATAGATCATCGTGTTGACATGAGACTTAACACCTTATGTGTCAGGATGGCGAGCGCAGTGGAACGCCAAACATAGCTTTGTAATGCAACGTGTTGTTTAGTTTTGCTACTGTGAATAAATTGTCGTATCGCATCAGGCCAATGGCATGCTCGTCTCGCCATACACTGCAATAAAAATAATACTCCCAGTCTCTTGGGATTATATTTTTCAATGGAACAAAAACTGATTGTCGGATATAAAATCTCACGCAAAACAGATTGCCCTACCTGGGTAACAAACTCAGGACCTCGCGGTTCACAGGCAATATATTATGTATATTTCTAATAGACCAACGGAATGTCATTTCCACTAATATACCAGAAATAAATTTAAATTCAAGGAATTTAACCTACTGTCCTCACACCATATTGTCTCACCTACTACGCCATAAGCAGTTAGATTTAACATACCTGTCTATCCCATAGGAAAAGCCCGTGATGATAAATATGGCGGAACGATCCATTGTTATGGTGCATAACATCTTGTCCCATATACGGAGACAGTTATGGCATCATAAAAACAATTGTATTTGATCACAACAGTCGCGGATTCGAACCCAACATAGACGGTCAAGTTGTTTAGTGTTTTGCAACAAAGGAAGGTAAGTTAGTTACTGTAAAACTGGTTAAATTAATTCCATAGTAAAATATTAAATTTTGTATCATTTATATCAGTAATCATGATATATTATTTGTCTTGCGAAACCCAGACCCAAAATTTTCGCGTCCTACAAACATTTGTCAAGATACGGAAATCACTCAACAAATTATGAAAAGTAACTTATATATCAGCCCATATACGTCCCACTGCAGTGCACGAGCCTCTTCTACAATCGAGAGTACGATTATTATTATATGGCCTAGCTTTCAATCATACCGTAACCGCATATGGCGTGGTGGACTATATAGTCCACCACGCTGGCCTAGTGCGGGTTTGCGGACTTTACACACTATAGAAATTCTTATAATTCGCTATGGTTTTCAGATTTCCTCACGATGTTTTCCTTCACCGTTTAGTGCGTGGTGATTGGCTATCAATACAAACATGACTCTGAAAAGTCAGAGGTGTGCCCTGGGATTTGAACCCGCGTCCACTGTGAATATATTGGCAGCCAAGTCTGGTCCGTTACCAACAGGCCACCACGCACTTAAAAATTAACTTGTTACAAAATGTTTTGTCTCCGCATTAACTTAATGGGAACATGTTATCAATTATTATAATTTGATTGGGTTGTGTTTGATTCTTATTGTATGCTCTCATTTGGAGTCAAGTTATTTTTGCTTTAGAAATTTCACACGCATTGTCCACGAATAGGATTTGTGCCTGTCGTGGCGATGGATGTACCCTTGATACATCATCATCATCAGCCCGTTGCAGTCCACTGCCAGGAGCCACAGAGCCCGGTCTACTGCATTATGCATCCAATCGCTGCCGGCCCTCTTTTGCAAGTCGTCCCGCCGTCTGGCCAGAGGACGTCCCACTCTACGTTTGCCAAGGCCTTTTATTATAAAACGGCAATAAATCACCAACTGTGGGAGGCATTACAGGCTCTTCCGCCTACATTTTCTATTAAGGCGTGGGTTTATATGTGTATCTAATTAATTTCCAATATTGTTTCAGCTAACACAAATTGAAAGCGAATCTGCGTCAAATTGCTTCAAATCCGAAGAATTCAAAATGAAGCTTAACTTGTCGCTAATGAAATTGATCATAAAACTATTAATTTTACTAATACTATGTGTGATAGTATATCTTATATCGGCTATACTATACAGCGCGAGATACTGGCCCGATATATACAACTACATAAACGCAAACATCACGATAAAACGAATACCGACGCTGTCCGAACTGAATTTAACAGAAATCGAAATCTATTATACTACAGATTACACTACAAGCGCTTATGACTACACTACAGACTACGTAGAAGAAGATACGAAGACTAAAAGAGAAGTAGTTATGGAAGAAGTAAAGGATTATAGTGAGTTGCCGACTAGAAGTGTTGTAGTTGACTATATGTTTGATGTTGAAGAGAGTCCTAAGGTTGTTAAGGATTTGATTGATGAAGGAGAAGCAGGGAAGGGTTTGAAGGATGTACTTGTGGGAAGTCACAGAATTGTTGAGGAGTTGGATAAGGTAAGACGTTTTTATATTACCAATTTGTTTTTACTAGCTATGTGTCTATAATATGATTGTTGGTTGATTCAGACAACTTTAAACACAACTTTCCGTGCAACTAACTTATAAAATTAGGGACAACCTACATATATTCTATTGAACATCCTGATTAGCCATGTGTCCTATGATACTTTCCTCTCGCATTTCTATGAGCCAGGTAAATGTATCGTTATAGTGAGAATGACGTTACAAAAGTACTTCTTACTACTCAATTTCATTTTTTTTATTTCATAGGTCTGGCAATCGATCAAACAGGTCACCTGATGGTAAGTGATCACTGCACATGAACATCCACAACGCTGGATCATGTAAGTGTTGCTGGCCAAATTGGGAGGAGAGCGGGAAAGAAAATGGAATGGGAAGAGGAAAGGGGTATTGGGCATCCGGCAATGTCACTCACCGAATGAAACGCGACGGCGAAGTTATCGCTTCACGTCGATTTCCTGTGAGACAGTGGTAACGCTCCGGATGAGCCTGTCCATTGATGCTGAGTCATGACAGACAACAGCGTGGCTCTACCACTTCCAAAAAAATAATGTTGATATTATAAAGTGTTATAAACGGTATTGCTATTGTTTATGAGCAGGCGTGATGCGAGCAGTGTGTTCATCCCAAACAAGAATCTGTTTTGTTAGTGCTTATGCACATCAGAGCTCACTAACAACAAACAGCTGTTGCAAATTCACAAAATAACTAAATGAAAATGTCAGTAACAGATACTCATTTACAAACGGGAAACGATGACACAACCAATCAAAACTTCGTCTTAACGGGGAACAAAAATGCTTACAATACTGCCGAGTGTTGGCTTAGCAAATGAGCATAATTGGAGCTCGGGAACAATTGAATTACGCAGCAGCATCGCTTTTATACTTAACTCAATTATTATAGAAAGAACAAATATATTCTTTTAAAGAGCATGAATATTTCATTAAATATTCTTTATTAAGAGCAGGTACACCTTTGACTTTTCTGAATCATGTGTGTATTGATAGTCAATCACCACGCACTATAACGGTGAAAGAAAAAATCGTGAGGAAACCTGCATACCATAGCGATTAGTACGAATTTCTATGGTATGTAAAAGCCAAGCCGTACTAGGCCAGCGAGGTGGACTATATGGCCTAGCCCCTTTCAATCGTACTCTCGATTGTAGAGAAGGCCCGTGCCCTGCAGTATAATATATACGGGCTGATACAGATATAGTAAAAAATATAAAAATACGTCATGTAGGTATTTTGTTTTAATGTGAATAAATATCTAAGGAAAGAACATCGTTATTCATACACCGATATAATATGAAATGTGAAAATCAGGTTATTAAAAAAAATGGCGAAGGGGGTAATTGGAAAAACCTAAAAAATATGAATTATCCTTCTATTCTTCTTAATATAACTGCCAGCACCATCGTCACGCTAGAACAGGTCGCTTTACTCTTCACTCATAAAAACCACCCATTACAACATATTTCTGGTTTGGGTGTTCTGAGACCAAGAAAAATAACTTTCCTTGTTTTTGAAAACCACGAAACATATATTTGTGCTTTAGTATAAGGTCTGAATTATATGTGTATATAGTAGCTATAACTATGTCTTTTTATTTAGGACATAAGACGTAAGATAAGTTACATTTTTCTCGAAATCTAACGTTTCCATTGGCTGATTCTGCAGTATAGTAAGATACATAGTAAAAAAAAAAACTCCACAAGAAAAATAGATTTAAGTACTTAGTTAAATCCTAAAAGAATCTTGAGAATCTTCATTATAAATACGTTACAACTTACAAGCGACCTTGGAGCGAGTAATAAGCATATTGCATGTACGAGTATTGTTACGTCACAAGCCATGTCGGTTTGTTTAAGGTTATGTACGAACAAACGTGAGTAGGTTTTCCTCGTTCAATTACTTTGCATTTGTAACTGTGAGTTTGAAAGTTCGATACCTAGGTTAGGAAGTTCAATTTTGGTTAGTTTTTAAAATATGATTTTAATGTTTGTTTCGGGTCTGGGTGTTGTGAGACCGAAATTATCGCGTATTTTCTAATGAGACTAGATCACCTAATTTAATTTACATAAAGAATTAGCTCTAAATGTTATATAAACGACACAATTGAGTTCACATGACACCGTCCAAATACAAACCATAAAATCTTTTTACAAAAATATTTCCCCAAAAAAACACAGACGAATTGAGAACTTCCTCTTTTTGTGAAATCAGTTAAAAAGGTGCATTGCGCCGCATTTACCGTGCCATTAGAAAAAGGCAAAAAAACTCACTCTAAAACTCTTTTCCCCAATCAGCTGTCTCAAAGGCCGTTCCCGATACCACGCCACAAACGTAATTACTGGCCGATCCCTAATTGGTCGACTGTTTGATCTAAGGATTTCCTCCTTGTAATCGGTTGGTATGGGGTCTGATTGTGACGGTCATCTGAACTGAATATATCTTTATTGTTGGATGTGAATTTTGAGATGACAGAGTTCAAATTTCATCATCATCATCATCAGCCTTTTATTGTCCACTGCTGGACATAGGCCTCCTCCAAATTGCGCCATTTCACACTGTCTTCGACTTGTCGCATCCAGCATCTGCCAGCGACCTTTCGGAAATCATCACTCAAAGTCAATCGTCATATGTATATGGCGCGAGTTTAGGTGCGTAATTACAAGTTCTGGAATCGATTTCTGAGTGAAAATAAATATTTGTTCCGTGTTGGGAGACCAAAAGACCCCTCGTAGTTTCAGATACGGCACAACACGTTTATATAACGTAAGTTTATTGTGGTACGTATATGTTTGAATAGTCGAATTTATTATTATCTATCTAATTACTTATTATTGGAGATTATTTTTTATTATCTTTATTTTTACACTGCCCTCTCTTTCTCCTTCTATTATATCCAAAGGTTGTCAGGTAGAGATCGCTCATAAGCGATAAGATCGCCTTTTGTACTTTGTTTTCTTATGTTATGTCTTTATATTTTTTGTGTACAATAAAGATTAAATAAATAATAAATAAATAAACAGATTTGTATCTTTGTGTGAGGTCAGCGTTATGTGTGTGATTAATGAGTATTTATGGTAAATAAAAAAACACACTGAGCATTTCTGAGTAGCATATTCCATCAAAAATTAAAATAACTTTAATTTAAAAATTGCACAGCATCCATATTATATTCGTTAAAGGTAAGATATTTGTACCCTTTTTGTAACAGATTGCTTAAACTACACACAAAGATCAAAATCTGAAGAATTATAGATACCTTTAAGTTCAGTCCCCTATTGTCAATTGCAACAGATTAACTGTCCATTGTAATAACACGAAAAGTCACGCATCATGACATTTCATTTCTTACGCAGTCTTTAATGGAATGTTAACAAATCTTAAAATACTCTACAATTATTTAGTTTTTTGATATTTGAACAACTATTATATTTTAATTGTCGGACGTCTATCACAGTCCACAGTAAAGATGCTTTGAGTAGCTCAAATGTTAAAATTGTTGAACTTTTCATTTCCCGGTTTAGATCTGGATAGTTAGAAGTCCCTACCAATTGGATGGATAAGGTTACTTAACGATGGATTTTTTTTTATTATTCCGATCGTTCCTTAAACATAAACAGTTGCGTTATAAAATAAAGAAATGCGAAGCTCAGTGGTCACGGGTTCTAATTCCAGGGCACACCTCTGACTTTTCAAAGTTATGTGTGTATTGATATTCAATCACCACGCACTATAACGGTGAAGGAAAACATGGCGAGGAATCTGCATACCGCAGTAATTTTAAAAGACTTTCTAGGGTATGTAAAGTTCGTCAACCCGCACTAGGCTAGCGTGGTTGACTACATGGCGTAACCCTTTTCAATTGTACTCTCGATTGTAGAAAAGGCCCGTAACCAGTGGGACGTATATGGGCTGATACGGAGAATAAAAGAGATAATCATGAAAAATAGCAATTTAATAAACCCTATAATCCCCAACCCGCACTAGGCCAGCGTGGTGGACTATATGGCCTAACCACTCTCAATCGTACTCTCGATTATAGAGGAGGCCCGTGCTCTGCAGTGGGTCGTATATGGGCTGATACAATACAAAAAAAAATCCCCAAAACTTAATCAAAAAAATACATCTTGCCTCGCACCTTGAAAGAGTTTTCAGGGAATATTTTGCAAGTTGATTTTTTTTTACCGTAAGATTATGTGATAATTGACTACCTGTTTTTAGGAACCTATATTGTCCCACTGCTGGGCAAAGGTCTTTCTCAAGTCTGTCCATCTGTCTCTATTTCCCGCTCTTACCGCCCATACCCTACTGAAGTGGTCAAGGTCATCGCGCCATTTTTTTCAAGGCCTGGCTCATCGCCTCTTCCCATCCTACTATTACACATTAAAACGTCGACAAAAGGGCATATAAGCAATTCCATTGCTTCGGAGAAGTACATAGCGATGAATGCACTATCGATTTTAGTATCACAGGTACATAAAAGTACATTCAGAATGAATACCGTTGACTGGGTCGGGCAGTGATATTGGATATTTCTGTTCATTATCAGCCCGGAGTCAGGCATTTGTGCCCGATATTGCGATAGGCTCGCCCCCTATCACATCATGTGACGGAACACTTAAGGAGAATCGTGAGTGTCCTGGTGGCACCTCTGCCTACCCTTCTGGGAAAAAGGCGTGATGTTTTTGTATGTATGTATTGACTGATGTACAACTTTTAGGTACTTGTAAAATATTTATTAGAATTATTATATTCTTGCCTTACTGTTATACGGTACTGTAATCGCATGAGGTCATCAAAAGTAAAGATTACATCTGCAAACAAACGACAATCGACTTTAAGTATGCAGCAATAAAGTTAAAAGTAATGATATTAGCATTTCCTATGTTTTGTATCAAAATATGGGTTTTTTATTTACAAACAGCCAGACAGACAGCGGCGTTCTTGAAAAGATGTACAGTGTTGTGATTATTTTGTTAATAGTTTCTTCAAATGCAGAGTCAGTGAGAAATTGTACTTACGTTTCGTGTATAGCCGATTTTTTCCAATCGTTTTTCTCCAACGGAGACACGGTTTTAAGCCAAAATACTCAGGGTGATGTGAAAGAGATCAAAGTTGGTGAATTAGCACATATTTTTAGCGATCTGACTGATTTGATTGAGAAGAAGAAGCACGAGAAAAGTAACGGTGTTCTCAAAAATTTCGGAAAGACGCAAGTATTTGTTAAATATGTCACTTTTAATGAAGAAACAAAAGGTATTGAAGACAACGAACTGTTTGGAACAACAACCGCTTCTAATGTAGATAAAAAAACAACAAATAAATTGAAAGCAAATAGTTCTGAAGTATCAACAGCAATGGATATACCTTCAGAATTGACAACTACTGTTGGGACTGACAAAGAATCAACTTTAGATGGTGTTACAACCGCAACACCAAGAACAGTAGATTTAGATATCCAAATAATAAATGAACAGAAAAACAAAACTAAAGAGATATTAGAACTGATACAGTTAAATTCGGATAATTTCGAAAAGTCTTTAGGAGATCTGAGATCGAATGAAATTTACGAAGATATCGATGTGGTATATGTAGATGATTACAACTCTACTGATTATCCAATCATTGATTACATAGATATATACAAAGATACGACTAATGAGGAGAATTTGTATGTCCCTACAGAATCTGCTGTACCCAAAGAGATAATTCAAACTGCAGATGTAGTTAATTTTATCGAAGTTAAGGATTTTGAAAATGATACTGTAAGTATTTTTAAAATACGCCCAATACACACAACTGCAACATACGTAACACCAAAATCAGTAGATTTAGATACCCAAATAATAAATGGACAAAAAAATAAAAGTAAACAGATGTTGGAATTGATTCAGTTAAAGTTAAAGTTTACTGTTCCTGACCCCACACTATGATCGAGTCTTGTGTCGTGGGTATCAGGATCTACGAGAGACTTGTTGGTCTCACAAACACCCAGACCCGAAACAAATACTATTAATAAAACTATTATGATGTGATTTATTAGCGGCTGTCAAATTTATACCCCATATTCTAAGCCTAATAAACTGTGGAAATACTATTAAATTTCAACCCTAAACACTCGCTTAAGAATTTGTTTAATTCCTTTGTTAGTGTTAATTAGGATTACTGAAGAAACTTATATGCGTAATTTTACGCTTCAGACCCCACCTATTAAGGCAAGCTTACTTAAAAGACAGCCTCGGTGGCGTAGTGGTACTACGGTACGATTGCAAAGCTGAGGTCTCGGGTTCGAATCCCGGGTCGGGCAAAGTGATATTGGATTTTTCTATTCATTATCAGCCCGGAGTCAGAAATTTGTGCCCGATATGGCGATAGGCTCGCCCCCTATCACATCGTGGGACGGAATATATAAGGCGAAACGTGGGTGTTCTGGTAGCACCTCTGCCTTCCCCTTCTAGGAAAAAGGTGTGTGTTTATGTATGCGTTACCTAAGATGTTTTTATAGTGCACATTATTTTTGTTACTGGTGTCAAATTATAAGTTTTTATATCAATAGCTTTAGCGGTTTTGATTTTCCGTACAATATTTCTACCCTTACTTTACCCCCATGATGATGTTTAACCAAAATTATTGTAAGCCATTATTTTTTGTTTGTAATAAGGAGCTGAAATATATATTTTTATAGAAATAGCTTCAGCTGTTTCGATTTTGCATATAAAATTTCAACCCTTATTTTAACCCCTTCAAGCCTTTTCTTCACAAAAAAGTAGCCTATGTCCGTCTCCTGGCTTTAAGCTACCTCCTCACCAATTTTCAGCCATATCGGTAAAGCCGTTCTTGAGTTATAAATAGTGTAACTAACACGACTTTCTTTTATATATATAGATGTCACGTTTCAACATTCATTAATTTTTGCTTCGTCATTTTTGCGATATCCACTGAAAAAGTCCACCTCACGCATCGAAATCGCGACCGCTAACCAATAAAACTTTACATATATAGTTCAGATTCACAGTCGGTTCTAAATCCACAAAAGTTATTAAAAAGTACGGTACTGTCACGTCCTATATATCACGGAGCGCAATGTTCAATTGTTTTTCAACTCTCGCACCCGATTCGTAGAATGATCGATTTCGTACGTACTGCTGTCCATATTTTGTGTGCGTTTGATTTTTCGGATTTGGAATGTAACAAGATTTCAAATAAGTATCTAGAAGTTTGAAGTAATACTTCTTTACGCACAGTCGATTTAGGGAGTTAACTGGTGAATGCGCGACGAAAGCGTTACGGAAGTCGTGTGACACGACTAGGCAAACGGAAGTTGAAAATTTTCAAAGGAGATCCATGATTAATAATTCAGGAGATCAGTCGATTTAGTCCAAGTACGGACAAGAAATTCATGATGAATAAAAAATCATGCGTATTTTTTTATTGCTTGACAAGCGATGAAAATGTGCGTGTTGAAAAGTGCTGTGTAATCTTGATAGAAATTAATTGATAAAATGTATAAATGAGGAATAAATGCAACCAACAGCCACATACATAGTCCTGACCCCACATTAAGAAGAATTAATTCTTGTGTCGTGGCTATCAGAAGCTACGAGAGACTTTTCGGTCAATACTCAGACCCGAAACAAATACTTGTGGTTCACGCAAATATTTGTCTTGGTGCGGGGATCAAACCCAAGTTTATGTGTGCGGAGCGATTTGATGGGCCGGGAACCTATCCATGATCCAAGCGTTGTGGATGTTCATGGACAATAGTGATTACTTACCATTAAGTGAGCTGTTTGCTCCTTTGTCGGATGTATGCAATAAAAAGCAAAAGATGGTTCTCTGTCGACGGTTGAATGTTTGGCTGAACCGAATCGAAAATGTTGACCTAAATAGAGGAGAGAGAAGTCATTGAAATGTTGTGGAGACAGTGTGTCAATGTTATATTATCTATTTCGATAACGACTCACTAATTCCTTGTTTACAGAGCTTTTATAAGGGTTTTTTTTTGGACAAAACTTTAAAATCATCCGTTCTATTTGTACTGTACTGTATCAACCCATATACGTCTCACTGCAGAGCACGGGCCTCCCCTACAATCGAGTGTACGATTGAGAATAGTTAGGCCATAAAGTACACCACGCTGGCCTAGTGCGGGTTGGCGGACTTTTACATACCATAGAATGTAAAAGTTCCGTTATATTTAATGTTTCCTAAAAAAAAACAAATGAAAAACGATCTAAATAGTTGATAAAAGTACTAAGGGCCAATAACGCAACCTTACTTTGACGGTATCTTTAATTTTGGCAAAGTCGCCATACATTTGTGACGTTTTTGACATTGCTTATGTATGGGATTGAAAGAAAAAAATAAAGAAAAATAAAATTGACATTTTCCAAGTTAAAGTTATGGGTAAGTTAGATTGTGCAACTGGCCCTTAGTTCCCTAAACTTTAGCATTTAAAAACACGTTCTAAAGAGTTAGATGTTCTCAGCACGACCTCTTTAGAAATATCTCCGTTTATTTCCAGCCTACACGCGATGCGTTCTAATCAATCATTACGTCAGAAGTTAGAATAGACGGACGCGGCACTCGTCAATGTAATTAGATGGTTATTGTTATGTACAAAAACTGTACGTAAATTGCGGAAGTATTTGCGTGTGAATCACAAGATAACACAGAAATTATATATGTCGGAAGCTGATACATAAATGTAAATTATTATTATTTTGTATTGTATCAGCCCATATACGACCCACTGCAGGGCACGGGCCTCCTCTATAATCAAGTGTACGATTGAGAGTGCTTAGGCCATATAGTCCACCACGCTGGCCTAGTGCGGGTTGGCGGACTTACATACCGTAGAAATTCTTTAAAATCGCTACGGTATACAGGTTTCCTCACGATGTTTTCCTTTACCGTTAAAGTGCGTGGTGATTGACTATCAATACACACATAAATCCGAAAAGTAAGAGGTGTGCCCTAGGATTTGAACCCGCAACCACCGTGAACATGTAGGCAGCCGAGTCTGGAAATTATTATAAATAAATAAACACACCCAACAGTCACATACACAGTCCTAACCCCACATTAAGATCAATTAAGTCTTGTGTCGTGGGTATCAGAAACTACGACAGACTTTTCGCTCTCACAAACACCCAGACCCAACACAAATATTTGTGGGCCACACAAACATTTGTGTTGGTGCGGGGATCGATCGCGGTCTCTCGTTTCACAGTCAGCGTCTAACCAACTACGCCACGGAGGCTGTCAAAATGTATGTATGTATGTATGGCATGTGTAAAATATAGAGGTTGTCGATTCGATCGGCACAAGGAGCATGCTATTGATTGTGTCTAAAATAACACTGGTAATTCGTATTCGGTGAAGGAAAACATCGCGAGGAAACCTGCATACCATAGCGATTTGTATTTTCTATACTATGTGAAAGCCTGCCAACCCGCACAAGGCCAGCGTGGTGGACTATATCACTTAACCATTGTTGATCGTACTCTCGATTGTAGAGGAGGCCCGTGCCCTGCAGTGGGACGTATATGGGCTGATACAGTACAGTACAGTTTCTATTCTAAACTAATATAAACAGTGGAGATTTGATTGTTTGTTTGTATTGAATAGGTTCTAAAACCTCTGGAATGATTTGAAAAATTCTTGCACCATTAGAATCCTACATTATCCCTGATGAACATAGACGATAGAATATTTTCAAAAAAGTGTATCTGCACACTGTGTGGCCGGGCCACAAGTATTGTACGTAATTTTTGTGGGGTCTGTATAGTGTGTGATTCTTGGATGACTTTATTTATGTGTCGTCATCGAGTTGATTTTCAAAAACGGAATGCCAACGCCCTCTATAGGCGTTTGACAGAATCTACGCTACACAGTGACTTGAGATGTCAGGGGCTTTAAAAAGAAAATGTCAGGAGCATCTCAACGGTCTGCGAGCTAGCAGAACGGTTTGTTGCGATCAAGAGAGCAAATAACAGCATCAGGAAATAGTGCTGTGTGAGTGTGGAGACTGTCTCGCGTTCCGTGAGTAAGATTGTGATTACCTACGAATTGATCCGACATATCCACATACGCCCACGATACTTCGTAAGCTGTAACCAGCTATTGAGCATGATATCGAACATGATAACGAACATAACAGTAGTTCGTTATATACAATTAACAATACCACTCTCTATAATCCCGACGATATATAGCGGTACCTGGCTCTTTGGTGGTCATACACATTCTGAGGGTTTTTTTAAATTATCGCATCCTCATCAATTCATAATTATAAAAAAACAATTTTCTTAACAGTAAATTAAACTTTGAACTTTGTTGTTTACACATTACCTTACTACCAAATCGATAAAAAATATATAAGTATTTTGTTAATCATATTGAATTAAGATTTCTTTCGTGGATCATAGACAAGTGCTCGCACGAGATCACGTGGTAATTGTGAAGGAAAACTTATTTTTTTTGTCTTCCCCGATGTCCACAATTAGGAATAGATTAGTTAGATCCTTGTTACGTTTGATGTATTACAGACATTTGGGCATTCTTCTTTGTGTATTAACCATTGAGCATTTCTGATCTATTTATGTCTTGCTGATCGACACAATTATGCCGGCCTGGTTGTATCTGTACTAGCTAATATACGTCCCACTGCAGGGTACGGGCCTCCTCTACAATCGAGAGGAAGATTGAAGATGGTAAGGCCATAGCCCGTCACGTGGCCTAGTATGGGTTGGCGGACTAATTGTATGTGATAGATAAATAAATACACCAAACAGACATATACACAGAACACCCCACTCTAAGATCAAGTCTTGTGTCGTGTATCATAAACTACGAGAGGCTTTTCGGTCTCACAAACACCCAGACCCGAAACAAATACCTGTGGATCTCACAAGTGGTGGACTGTTAGTAACGGATCAAACTTGGCTTCCACACCTCTGACTTAGGAGTCATGTGTGTATTGATAGTCAATTACCACGCACTATAACGACGAAGGAAAACATCGTGAGGAAATTTGCATACTATTAGTGATTTTTAATAAATTCCTACATCAACCGGCAGCAGGCCAGCGTAATGGACTATATGGCCTAACCCTTTTCAATCGTAATATCGATTGTAGAGGAGGCTCGCGATAAACAAAGATTTGTTTCGGTGCGGTCGACCCCGCAGCCTCACGTTTAACATGGCGTCTAAGCAACTTCACCACGAAGGCTGTCAATTAAAGGTTATACATATATGTACTCGTACTTAGTTTGTTGACCCCGAGTGTTAAGTAGGTGTAAGCGCCATCTATATTAAAGTTACACAAACATCTTAATGTCACCGCACGACTTGAACGTAAAAGCAATTATCTCCCTCAAATACTTAGAGAAGTTCCAATATTTACATCTTTGATAGGTGTAAGGTAAGATCATGTAATTACTGACTTGTAGCTCAGTAGTTATTGAGTCCTGGTTCATGTCAAGGAACATTTGGGATCTTTTTTTTTTTTCTGTGTGGATGTTGACACCAAAACTTCTGGTAGTTTATATATGACAAGTATATGACAAGTAGACATAACTTATATTTCATAATACCCGGTCGGGATAATGTATCTGTTGGGTCCATCAAATGAAAAGAATCTCTGAAAATGAAAAGAAAGGTCTATCAAATGGGTCTATCTATCAGCAAATTACAAAACGTGCTAAAACTACATTTGAACAAAGATTACTTAATTATTCCTGTACATCCATATGATTTTCCTCCCGCCATAATATTTATGGTATGATGAAGAATTTTTAGGCTTATGATGTTTAACTATTACTGAGCTGACGTAAAATAAAAATAGAAACGGTAGCCAGCTTGTCTTTCAGTTTATGTAGCGGGTGCCAAACAAATAAATTGAAGATTAAAAAGCAACTCTTCACTATAACACAAAAATACACAAGGAAAACACTTAGAAAATATCCCAAATTAAAAGTTACAGTCACGCCAACAAAAATATTTGTTTTTTAACCTTAATTGTCAGAGTAATAAATACAAAAGAGTTTTACATCAAAACGCCGCGTTCCTTTTTTAAAAAAATACATCCCCATTTCGCGCCATAATCGCGTAATTGTTTATTCACAACCATAAACAGCTATCTGAATGGCGGGAAATTAGAATTTTTAATTTTAATATGAGCCCTCCGTGTTCGCTTAAATTATGGATGGAGCGAGGAAAAAATATGGGATTTTTTAAATTTTTATTACACCTAAAATAATGGGAAGTAACGCTTTGCCAAATTTTTGGGCGCGATTACTAATGGAGAGTTGGAAATGCTAATTTTTATTTTAACAAAATGGCGTACGTTTGTGAATAAAATCTCGTCTGATCTCTTTAAAAGTTGGAGGTTGTTTTATATTTAGAGCCAAGAGTCGCATGTAATTTGTAAGCACTGTGGACAATAATAATAAAATGAATGAATTAAACTAATCTGCGACTTTGTTTTAAGAACTTTATTGTTAACTGTATTTGAAAAGGGCAACATTAGAGTTTTTTGACCGTTATTCTCTTGCAAGAATTACTAGGTGGTGAATTTTTTTTCGATCTACATGATCCATAATTTTCTATCGAATCAATAAATTATAATTATTTAATATTTGAATACGAAAATACGCTCAATGTTGTATCTCTGAAAAGATAGGTAGAGATGATAATATAATGGCACCGATAATTGAAGGTCATTTTCTTCTCAAAATGAGACACACGGGTCTATGTCCACATCGCCACGAACTACAATCCTACGCCACTCACAAGATATTCCTGGCTGACTAAATTGTTCTTTTTTCCAGGCCGCCCTCAAAGAAGAGGCTGCCAACGACGAAGGCCTAGCAACCATTGTTCCTTGGATAGCAACAATCTTTGTCAAGAAAGACCAGACGAACAACCAATTCGACTACTTCTGCGATGGAGCTTTACTCTCCACGAAGACTATTCTAACTGGTAAGTTACATCAAGGACAATTGTTTTATGTGACCCTGAACCTGGTACGGTATTTGTATTCGCCTGTACAACAATCAAAGTAGATTAAGGTGGGAAAAACGTCATATTGATACAAGCGGCTACAAGCAAGTAAGTCGCGTTTCGAGAAGAACTGCACACTTGTATCGAATGACAGGAGACAAGACGATTGGATATTTTAAATAAAAATGGCCTAACTATATTATGCTCATATATTTTATTTGCTTTCATGTTTTTAGATTATTGAAATTAAAATGAAAACAGATTATTGAATCCATTAAAATGTAATTCAGTCATTTTTTGATCTAACACCTGGTTTGAGAAGCGGTTTTTAATAAACAAGAACGGGGAAGAAACTTTAGTGTTGCTCATTTCAAAACCAGTTTACAATATAGTGATTGTTACAAAAGTTACAAGTTGGTTTAAACCAGAGCAGTTCATTGATAATTTATTATACTTTGAAAATATATATTTTTAATACAAATATGTTTACGTTATATTTAATATGGCCGAGTGAAGCGAAGCAGCCTATAACGAAGAATCAGTATACTCTGTTTCGCCAACGCAGTCAATAATTGTTGTTGAAATGAGTTTTCCTAAACGAATAATCTAATTAAGGAAATGCTCCCAATTTTTTTCCAACATCTATTTCTGTAAGCTTGCAAACCACCTCCATATTTCATTGATTTCTCGCAACCGCCAGCGTATTTATAAAGACATCTCGAACATTTCAAAGCATGTCTGCGTAGAAATGAAAATGATTAAAAAGAATTGAGAGACAATTGTCTGACACCTCGCAATCCCGGCACCGTCTCGACGGAATTAAAATTACGTCAAAGAGAGGATTTTGTGCCCCGGCTTAGGGGTCCGTGGGTGAAATGCGAAAATTTCTTCATAAACTTTCGCCTTTTGCCCAGAAGTGGTAGGCAAAGGCGCTTTAACATCCACATTCCGCCTTGTATATTCCGTCCCACGATGTGATAGGAGGCGAGCCTATTGCCATATCGGGCACAAATTCCTGACTCCGGGCTGATAATGAATCCATGATCACTTTGCCGACCCGGGATTGGAACCCGAGACCTCAGCTTTGCTATTGTATCGTAGTACAACTACGCCATCGAGGCAGAGAGCATATGCAAAAATATCATGATTTATTCCGACAGCCTCCGTGGCTCAGTTGGTTAGACGCCGGCTGTGAAACGAGAGGCCGCGGGTTAGGTCCCAGCACCGAGACAAATGTTTGTGTGTACCACAAATATTTGTTTCGGGTGTAAGTGTTTTGAGACCGATAAGTCTCGCGTAGTTTCTGATACCTACGATACAAGACTCGATCTTAGAGTGGGGTCAGGACAATGTATGTGTCTTTTGGATGTATTTATAAATTGTGGGCGTATTGCCAGCCTCTTAAAATGGGAGGGGAAAGATTAGGTAAAGAAATATAACTCACTTGAACTTGGAAAAAAAACTTGATAGCATAATCGCCAGCTCAGAATAGTGTGTGAAGTGAACCTTTTTTCGTGCAAAGTAGGCCTAATGTCTTTCTTAGTACCCTTGGAAATATGTTTACTAGATTTAATGACGATCAGTTGAGTAAAATCATTATAAACAAACTCATTATAATATTTAAATATAATTAACTCTACAGAACCCTGTCAATAATATCAAACGCACCCTTGCTGATTTTTTCTTTCCCCCCCAACGCGGAGACAGCTGGGGTACTAATTCGATTACCAGCCCCCCATTTCCGCCCCTGTCGTCGGCTAACGACATTTCCGGTTGCATGGTAATTATTTATAAGGCGTGTGTCTGTGATTTTAATTTAGAATAATGAAGTCTATTGATAAAAATATTGGTTTATTTATAACAAAGGGAGTAAATAATGTAAATGCACTTATTACTCCTAAATTAATTATTAAATAAGTGCGTGGTAGCCTGTTAACGGACCAGACGCGGCTGCCTACATGTTCACGGTGGTCGCGGGTTCAAATCCCAGCGCACACCTGTGACTTTTGGGAGTCAGGTGTATTGATAGTCAATCACCACGCACTATAACGGTGAAGGAAAACATCGTGAGGAAACTTGCATACCATAGCGATTTGCAAAAATTCTATAGTATGTAAAGTCCGCCAACAAGAAATTTTTAGTTGCATTGTGTCTGTAATCACTAAAACTACCAACTGGCTTCGTTCTGGGTCGCAGTCTTGATATACTGTATTATTAGGAGGTTTAGGAAAAGGAGGAAGCCTATGCCCAGCAGTGGGACATTAACGGCTGATAATAATAATTAGGTGGTTTGAAAATACTTTGTCTAGTCAAAATATTAATTAATATTTACTTCAGTCGGGTTCGAACCCGCGTCCTCTCACCTTTTGATTCTATGCTCAAGCTATTTCAAAAGATTAACTAAACTGCTGTTAGAGTTGGACACGATTTTAAGAGCTTAAGGCGATTACTTTGATCCAAAAATGATAGACGAGTCGATTTGAAAGCTTTGATTGGAGCTTATTCGCAGCTTTGCAGTTTCATGTCGTTTTAGTTGACTAGACACATGCTTTTTAAAAGCTTTATGAAATCGTGTCATGTGCACAAACTCTCTGATTTTAGTTCAAACGGAAAATGACAATGCTTTGTACGCCAGGTGCCATGTCAGTCACTTTTTTAATTTTTTAAAATATTCGTTTGTATTTATGATTTTTGGGCACCAGAAAACATCGGATTCATTTGAAATTTTGCACATTTATCATACACCGATGATAATAACAAAACCGAAGCACGGCTTCGTGGGACCAAAATTTTTATTTTTGTCTGTTCTTTGTGTATTTAATAAATACATACATAAACACACGCCTTTTCCCCAGGAGTGGTAGGCAGAGGTGCTACCAGAACACCCACGTTTCGCCTTGTGTGTTGTGTCCCACGATGTGATAGGGGGCGAGCCTATCGCCATATCGGGCACAACTTTTTGACTCCGGGCTGATAATGAATAGAAAAATCCAATATCACTTTGCGCTTTATTATCATATGAAACTGACTGCTGCGGTGGTGCAGTTGTACTACGGTATGATTGCAAAGCTGAGGTCTCAGGTTCGAATCTCGGGTCGGGTAAAGTAATATTGGATTTTTAAATAAATACACCCAATAGCCACATACATAGTCCTGACCCCACACTAAGATCGAGTCTTGCGGCGTGGATATCAGGAACTACGAGAGACTTTTATTTCTCGCAAACACCCAGACTCGAAACAAATACTTGTGGTTCACACAAACATTTGTTTCGATGCGGGAATCTAACCCGCGGCCACTCGTTTCACAGCCGGCGTCCAACCAACTGCGCCACGGAGGCTGTCATATTTCAATATCAGCCTGGAGTCGGAATTCGTGACCGATTTGTTTTTTCTTTCCAATTAATTTAGTTACGAGTTAAAGGCAAGCTAGTGTCCCTAAAGCCTCATTTACACGGTTAGAGTTTCTCGTCTTGTAAATACGATTATCGTAAGGATATAAGAAAGTTGCATCGTGTAACATTTGTCAGAACACGATAGTCTATAGCGGTTGTGTCATGCGATAATCGCACACGATTCTCGCCGCGAGAAACTCTCTCCGTGTAAATGGGGCCTAAGAGACTCGCCGAGATCCGGAGCTCGCTGTCAATTCTTTGCGGGCTGGTGATACTGACAGGAGTTGCGTGGGTGTCTAGGTGGGAAAGTCTACCGATACAGGAGGATCTATAGAGTAATATCCATTTCTCTTTCTATTTCAGCTGCTAGATGCGTCAGTACTGCAAACGCTACGATGAAACCTGAAGATTTGTTCGTGGTGTTAGGAAAGAAGGGCTTAAGTGGAATGGGAGCGAATGAAAAGGCGTACAGAGTAAGTATTTTTTAATATTAATTAGCTGAATCATTAATATATTTTTATTGTATCAGCCCATATACGCATAAAGTCCCACTGCAGGGCTCGGGCCTCCTACAACCGAGAATACGATTGAGAGTGGTTTGGCCATATAGTCCACCACGCTGGCCTAATGCATTTGGCGGACTTTCATTACCATGGAAATTCATACAAATCGCTATGGTATGCAGGTTTCCTCACGATGTTTTCCTTCACCGTTATAGTGCGTGGTGATTGACTATCAATACACACATGGCTCTGAAAAGTCAGAGGTGTGCCCTGGGATTTTAACCCGCGACCACTGTGAACATGACGGCAGCCGCGTCTAGTCCATTGCCAACAGGCCACCACGCAATGAAAGAATGAATATTAATATATACATATTAAAATGATACAAAAATGTTCGCTGTAGGTATTTGTATAATTTAAACTTTCAGGGCCTTATTAATAAACTCGGATGAGCGAAGGATTAAGTTTAGTCCAAGACTTTAGAGTAGACTCGATTATTTTGACTATTAATTTGACTTTAATATTGAATAATATAACTACAATACGATGGTTGCCTAGCCCCCTATGCAATTCCGTGTTTATTAATAAAGTCGCGAATACCTCGCTATTCAAAATAATAAAGTCAATTCTAAAGCCTTGGGCTACAGTTAATCCTTCGCTCATCCGAGTTTATAATAAGGCCCTAATTGATTATCTCTAGGCCTATTTGGCCAAATATTGGCTTATCTAGACCAATATTTGTTAAATTTATACGATTCTGATAAGTAAGTTCTAAAATCAAAACTGTATTTTAATCTACTGCGGAACCGATACTAAATATAAAACTTGATATTAATACATACATACATAAACACACGCTTTTTTCTCAGAAGGGGTAGGCAGAGGTGCTACCAGAACACCCACGTTTCGCTTTGTATATTCCGTCCCACGATGTGATAGGAGGCGAGCCTATCGCCATATCGGGCACAAATTCCTGACTCCGGGCTGATAATGAATAGAAAAATCCAATATCACTTTGCCCGACCCGGGATTCGAAACCGAGACCTCAGCTTTGCAATCATATCGTTGTACCACTACGCCACCGAGGCTGTCTTGATATTAATAAGGCTACGTTATTTAAAATAATACACATTATAAAGGTTTAATATTATTAAAGCAGGGCCTACATTGTGTATATTTACTTATAAAATTGTAACATCTTTATACAGACTGCCTCGGTGGCGTAGTGGTACAACAGTATGATTGCAAAGCTGAGGTCTCGGGTTCGAATCTCGGGTCGGGCAAAGTGATATTGGATTTTTCTATTCATTATCAGCCCGGAGTCAGGAATTTGTGCCCGATATGGCGATAGGCTCGTCCCCTATCACATCGTGGGACGGAATATATACAAAGCGAAACGTGGGTGTTCTGGTAGCACCTCTGCCTACCCCTTCTGGGAAAAAAAGGCGTGTGTTTATGTATGTATGTAACATCTTTATAATATGTGGTGGGCGATAAAGGTATTGAGTATTAATCACTTTCTATCCTGTAGTATCAATAACACTATAATGAACATAATGCTTCAGTGATATGGCCACGCTATGGCAGCATCTTTATCCAGTGAAACCAGGGGGCTTGGGTTCCATTCCCAAGTTGGGCAAACCACTTTATTTAAGATTATGATATCCAGTTATTTCCTTAGCTATATTAAAAAAATATTAAACTTATTAATTACAGATCGAAAAAGTATTGCCGCACGAAAACTTTACGAGCGAAGAATTCATCGAAAATGATCTAGCAGTGCTGGTTCTGGAGGAGCCGGTGGAGTTCAGTGAGGATGTAAATCCGGCTAACGTTAGCTTGGGTATGGACTTCGAAGCTGAGTTCAACAAGTCTGCTGTAAGTGAAGACTTGTATGGAAATGTCCAATTGAACTAAGAGTAGATATTTTTGTTTTTTTGCATTGGTCCGTCAAACGAGCGAACAGGTCACCTGATGGTAAGTGGTCATTGTCGCCCATGAACATCCGCAGCACTGGAACATGGATGTATTGCCGGCCCAATTGGGAGGGGAGCGTGAGGAAGAAGGATGGGAAGAAGAAAGAGGTATTAGGCATCCGGCAGTCTCACTCACCGAACGAAACGCAATAGCAAATCTGTCGCGTCACGTCGATCTCCTGTGAGACAGTGGTACCACTCCGGAAGAGCCTGCCCATTCATGCTTTTTTTTTCAGCGGGGAAAATCCATTTACGGACCACCCCCGAGGGGGCGAGGGTGTGTCGGACTCGCCGGTGTCTTCCGACGGTTGGCGGGCGACGGCTGGGACGAGTCCCTACCGTAAACTATGCGCCGGAATACCGACTAAAAACCACGCGTTGGCCACCATCAGTACACCACAGAGACGGCCTCGGGATACCGTCTGCCCATTCATGCTGAGTCAACTGACAACAGCGCGGCTATCACTTTGATTAATTTTAGACGAATTTAGATCAGATTTTCTGCTAATTATTAAGCTCAATTTATTGTATCATATTTGAATTTTGTAATTATCATTTCAGACCACAGCGTGGGCGTATACTGGTGATCTCGCGTTTATCTTCTTCGAAACCGTTCAAAACAAGACTTGTCCCAAAGACGACTATGTTGAGAATACTATATGTGCTACATATGGGAATAGTAAGTATATTTCACACTTCACAGTAGTAAGAGAAGAAAGATTATTTACAGCAGAATCTTTAGAGATGATATAGTAGGGCATCTGATGATAAATGTTTACTGACGCGCGTATGTTTTGCGTTTTTTGGGATCTAAGGTCTTAGGATCTGTGAAATTAGACATACATACATAAGCTCGCGCCTTTTTCCGGAAGGGGTAGGCAGAGGTTCCCTTGATAGCAACCAAAACACACATGTTTCGCCTTGTGTGTTTCGTCCCACAATGTGATAGCAGCGAGCCTATGGCCATATCGGGCACAAATTTCTGACTCCGAGATGTAAATGAATAGCAAAACCAATATTACTGCCCAACCCGGTACTCAAACCCGAGACCTCAGCTTTGTACTCGTACTCACTCAGGCACTCAGTGAAACTAGACAGAAAAACAATTGGTTTATAAATTTTCACTATAAAAAAAGGAAAAAATGATTGTCGAATTTCATCAACTGTTGAGGAACAAAATAAGGAACACAAATTACTGGGTTTCGATTTTATCAAAAGGTTGACTATTATGTTTCAACTTTTTGCAACTTCCCTAAAAATCATAACTAGACCCTAGAAACACGAGAGAGCGGCTGTTAGGATAAATAAATACACCCAACAGTGACATACATAGTCCTGACCCCACATTAAGATCAATTAAGTCTTGTGTTGTGAGTATCAGATACTACGAGAGAATTTTCGGTCTCACAAACACCCAGACCCGACAAAAATACTTGTGGGCCTCACAAACATTTGTCTCGATGCGCTGTTCGAACCCGCAGCCTGTCCTTTCACAGCCGGCGTCCGACCAACTGCGCCACGGAGGCTTTCAAAATAAATAAAATAAGAAACGTTACGTTCACTATAAACTCAAATATACTTCATTTATTATAATAAAAATAGCACTGCACCTGTTGCTACCTAATTCTTGTGCTCTCAAAACTATCGACTGTCGAGTGACGGTTAACTGGTGTTAGAAACTATTCCACGAAAATTATGACTTCGACGGCCAGGAGTAGCGTAGTCTGCGGTTCTACAAACTTCGCAACTTAGACACCAACTGCAGAAGTTTAAAAATACAACTGGAGTAAATCTTTTCGAACGCACTAACAGTATTTCGCTTGTCTTGGTTTAACGTTTTGAATGTATTTCTAAGTGTGGGAAGTACGAAGAAAAAGTTGGTTACTGATTTTTATTTCTCTCTATTTTAAGCAGTCTTTTTTACATTTTTAAACATATAATAAAAAACAAACAAATACATATAAAAATATAAAAAGGTGTCTAGCAATGGCGAGGCTCGAGACCCAAGCCACCGGTGGTTAGCACCCCAAGCTGAGCAACTGCCTCAAAATACGTGCAATACTGCCTTCTATATCTGACTCTTGACCCAACGGCTAATAGAGAGCCTCTCTAGATGTAAAGTGACTAAGACCTTACCTCTTTCAATTAAACTCTGATTGTGGAAAAAGTCCGTGTTCCGCAATATAACGTAAATGCGCTGTAAAATTTTATTATATTTATTCAGAGTCCCATTACGCGGTTACTAAAGTCTAAAAGCATCAGTATGTTTTACGATGGTAATTTTGGTCATGATATTTCAAATAATTTGGTGGATTTCATCTAAATTCATAAGATTGCACTATCATAGATCATTAATATAAATGGACGATATTTTCAGAAGTACCTCTATGCCCCAGCTACGGAGGTGTATATGTAGCTAAAGTGGAAGACCAGTGGTTTCTTCAAGGCATCATGTATGGAGAACCGACAGATAAAGGACTATGCTTCAGCAAGAATGTTACTTACACTAGTCTAAAGAATTATTTAGAATGGATTAATGATATTCTTAATAAATATATGTAAGATTTTGTTGTTTCATTTGTTCGTGAGACGAACTAAAGGTAGTGGATGAGAGCTCAGGAGCGAGTGTTGTGAGAGCACGTACAGGGAGCGTAGTGTGTGACGCGCGGGCCGGTGGAGCGACGAGCTGAAGGTAGTGGATGAGAGCTCAGGAGCGAGTGTTGTGAGAGCACGTACAGGGAGCGTAGTGTGTGACGCGCGGGCCGGTGGAGCGACGAGCTGAAGGTATTGGATGAGAGCTCAGGAGCGAGTGTTGTGAGAGCACGTACAGAGAGCGTAGTTAGTTGATTTCTTTATTACTACAGCGTAGTTATATCACGAGTTTTATAAACTTAGACCCGATCGATTAAATTACGTCCTTGAAGCAAATAGGTATAGAAGGAAAACCCGTGGCTTTAATGATTGGTTTGACTGTTGTTTACCAAGATCATTACGTGACGTGTAAATTGTATTATTATGTAATTTTACTATTGTGTAACCGACGCGTGATCATCTTCGGCTCAGATAATGACGTTAAGCCATCGTGATTATCATTACATGACTGATGACAGCTTACGTTTTGTAATTAAAGTGATTATAATGATTGTGTGATGTGCGTGATAGCATTCCCAGAGGAATAATATTTTAAGTTCTATTCAGATCCGTAAAACTATGATATTACACAGTAACGTGTGTTTTCATAACGGTTTCTTAGATTTACGCGAATGTCACACTTTAAAAAAAATACGAATTCTTACCGATTTTATCGCGAATTAGTGACTAAGCGGATGACCAATACCTCAGTCCGCCCTGTGACCACGAAAACTGTAAAGTGATCGAAACATCGGGAAGATAAAAAATGTAAAAATCAGATCAAATTCGCGATAAAATCCGTACGAATTCGTTTTATTTCAATGTATGTTTTCATGACAATTAATTATCATAGCCTTCTCGGTTAGTTCGATGCATCATGGAAAATTGTAAAATCATTACCTACAAAGTCCAAAATGATTTATTTGAATAGATACACTGTGTATATTGAAACGTATATGCCTATTATAATACACAAATTGATTTAGTACTTATATTATGATACAATAGTATTCTCAATACCCAGGTTTAGCAACCAGCAGCATTCAGAGTCTATGAACAGCCGCTTGCTATGAAGCGGGTCGAAACTAGTCTGCCTGCGTAGGCAATAAAAAAGTCATAGTCAATTTCAAAAATTAACATTAATCATCTCCTAACAATACAGGGACCATTTGAAAGCGGCCTGGATCCAGCAGCAGTAACAGCATACATACTTTTTTATTGCATAGGTACGGAAAACGAGCAAACAGGTCACCTGATGGTAAGTGATCACTGGACATAAACATCCACAACGCTGGATCATGTATGTTGCCGGCCCAATTGGGAGGAGAGCGGGAAGGAAAAAGGATGGGAAGAGGAAAGAGGTACTGGGCATCCGGCAATCTCACACGAACGAAACGCGACAGCTGAGCAGTCGCTACACGTCGATTTCCTGTGAGACTGTGGTACCGCCCCGGATGAGCCTGCCCATTCATGCTGAGTCATGACTGACATCAGAGTGGCTGTACCACTCTAACAGGACTGTTCATCCCATAGATGTTCATCCAATTATTATTTACATACATATACATTTCCTTATTACTAGAAATACAATGCTCTATTAACCGATGCATCCTTATATTAAGTATTGTCACGCCACGTCCTTATTGCGGTCAGCAGAGTTATTTATTGTTAACTACTTCCTAGATCTGTTAGATTATCTTACATTAATTTAATATTGATTAGTTTCATTGAGGAAAAGATGTATATGTCATCGGTAATTGGCGTATGGTGAAATTTGGAATAACATATAAAATTAAAAATTGTCTTAGTAATTAAATTGTAACAGACACTAAGCGGATGACTTATACCTAAGGCCGTCCCGTGACCACGAAAACTGTAAAGTGATCGAAACGTCGGGAAATTAAAAAATGTAAAAATTAAATCTAATTCGCGATAAAAAACCGTAAGGATTTCCTTTTATTTCAATGTCTAACATTCGCGTAAATCCAAGAAACCATGATGGAAAAGTCATTTGTAATTGGCGTGTGGCGAAATTTGGAACAACAAAAAATAAAAAAAATGTATATTAAACGGGCCAAAAAGTTCTCGAATGGAGGCCACAAAGCGGAAAGCGCAGCGTGGTGCGTCCACTCACTAGGTGGTCAGACAACCTGGTAAAGGTCGCGGGACGTCGCTGGGTACAGGCTGCCTCCAACAGGTCACTGTGGAAATCATTAGGAGAGGCCTATGTTCAGCAGTGGAAGCCCTCTGGCTGATGAATGGATGGATATTAAACGCATCGTATGAGATATGTTTTTATAATATGAAAAACAAGAATTTATACTAATAATCTAATGTCTAATGTAATATAATGTGAAGGGAGAAAAACTATTTTTATAGTTTTGACAACAGCGCTTTCGACGGCAGAAGATCACATACGACCATTCATTGATAAGTGCATAATTTACGTGCGTTGTGGCCTGTTGGTAACGCTCTGAATGCGGTTGTTGCGACGGTGGTCGCAGGTTCAAATCGCAGGGCACATCTTTGACTTGTGGGTATCACATGTGTATTGATAGACGCTAACCATGCATTTTAATGGCGAAGAAAAACATTGTGAAGTAACCTGGGTGCTATAAAAACCTATAACTTTTTATACTCGTAATACTTGAAGTCCGATAAAACGTGGCACAATAAGGCCTCTTAATATCTAGCCCCTTAATTATAGATAATAAATAAATACACCCAACACTCACATACATAGTCCTGACCCACACTAAGATCGAGTCTTGTGTCGTGGGTATCAGGAACTACTAGAGAATTTTCGGTCTCACAAACACCCACAACCGAAACCAATACTTGTGGTTCACACAAGCTTTTGTTTCGGTGCGGGGATCGAACCCGCAGCCTCTTGTTTCACAGCCAGCGTCCAACCAACCGCGCTACAGAGGTTGTCTCAATTAACTCGCATATTTATTTATTTATTAACATGTAAGTTATTATTATTAAGACGAGTTGGATGCATTCGAGGCAAATGGCAAGAGCTCGCCGAGGACAAGGTCAAGTGGGGTAATAAAAGGGAGGCCTTTGCCCAGCATTGGGACGCATAGGCTAAAAAAATATTAGAAGCTACCAAATTAAAAGCTTTTTATAAAAATATCGAAGATAGTGAATCTCCTAATCTGTATTTTAGTCTAACACTTCGTTAATCTGTGAATAAATTTATCTAACCAAGTGTCTAAGTCATTGAGTTAATTCCCAGCATTCTAGACCCAATTAGGGTGTTCAGAACCAATAATTACAAGGTTTGGCTTCGCTCCAGATTGCCAATGTAATTTGACAGTCGCACTGGGTATCGAGGTCGGTTAGTGACGTCATAAATAGATATATATGTAAATATACATACATATAGGCAGTAAGGAAACTTCATAACTACTTGATGAAATTATAAAATAAAGGAAACGGCCGATACTAAATGAGGTACAAATGAAGTATTTACCTTTAGGAAGGATTAGCAGATGGTTCGTTATTTATATTCGTAGGATTATATGGGCTAACCCCTCTCAATCGTACTCTCGATTGTAGAGGAGACCCGTTCCCTGCAGTGGGCTGATACAGATACAGAACAAAATAAACTGCCTCGGTGGCGCAGTAGTACTACGATATGATTGCAAAGCTGAGGTCTTGGATTCGAATCTCGGGTCGGGCAAAGTAATATTGGATTTTCTATTCATTACCAGCTCGGAGTCAGGAATTTGTGCCCGATATGGCGATAGGCTTGCCCTCTATCGCATAGTGGGACGGAATATACAAGGCGAAAGTGGGTGTTCTAGTTGCACCTCTGCCTAAGACTTCTGGGGAAAAGGCGTAAGTTTATGTATGTATGTATGCAGATACAGAACATTTATGTCTTCTCATAATATTATAGTAACCGACACACATGATGCTGGAAACTTAGTTAAAATGATCCATGCAAGAGAGCCCCATTTCGGGTCCAGTCTGTGTTACACGTATAATGTATAAGGCAGGATACTTTTTTCGATGAATTATGGAGTGTATATAAACATCGTTTTATGATCTTCTGCCAACGTTTGCTTTTTAAATGTTAATGTTTAAACTCACGACCGCAAAAGATTACGCAATTGTTTGAGGTTGGTAGCCCAGACATCGTGTCAATACATAATTGATTCATTCATTTTACCAGCCTGCGTGGCGCAGTTGGTTAGACGCCGGTTGTGAAACGAGAGGCCGCGGGTTCGATTCCTGCACCGAGACAAAATGTGTTTGGGTACTTCTTATGTATTTGTTTCAGCGATCAGCTCTGGGTGTTTGTGAGAACGAAAAGTCGAGAGATACTCAACGTGGCAATAGAAAACGTGTGAAAAACCCCGCTGTTTCTAGTATTGTGACTAATTACAGTAAATCATTAATACGTCTTGTAAGCCGATCAATTTTCCTGTAACTTGAGAATTTAAAAAACTTGAGAATAGAAAGATCCCCGTTAATGCTAGTGAAACTTGTCTATTTCCTATAAATACAAATAGGAACCTAGACTTAATAGTCAGAAATATAGACCTGACTCCACACATACCAGATACGAGACTTTTCGGTCTCACAAACACACATACCCGGAATAAATACTTGTGTAATGAACGTTTGTCTCGGTGCGGGGATCGAACCCGCGTATCGTTTCACACACGGCGTCGAACCTATTACGCCACGGAGGCTGTCGTTTATGTTTTTTTTATAATGAATGGCGAGACGACCATGCCATTCGCCTCATGTTAAGCGATACAGCCGCTCCTGGACTGTATCAAAACCATGAATTACAAATCAATGCTTGGCATTCCACTGCGCTCGCCATCCTGACACATAAGATGTTAAGTCTCATTATGTCCAGCAATTAATCCGGCTAATGCCCTTCAAACCGGAACACAACAGTGCGTTTACACTGCTGTGTGGCGGGAGAAATAGACATTGCGGTGGTACCTACCCAGGCGGCCTCTCACATATGAGAAACCTACCACCAATTTGTCAAAAAATGCGACAGGTTCTTTTTACCATTTTTTAATTATCGTGTTTGAGTGCTAAATCCCTTATTTTTGCTAAAATTATAATTTAAACCCTTGCGTACAATTGAGTCTTTAAAAATGAAAAGGCGTGCATTATAATTTTGGCAAAACGATGTATTTACTACGAAATATTACGATAAGTAAAAAAAATACAAAAAAAACTTTGTCGCTTTTATGCGTTTGTAGTTGCATTGTATCTGAAGTCACTAAACAACCACCTGGCTTCGTTTTAGTCCCAATCTGGACCCCTGTAGAATGTCTTACGTCATGAACGTTGCGTGGTGGCCTGTTGGTAAACGGACCAGACGCGGCTGCCTACATGTTCACGGTGGTCGCGGGTTCAAATCCCAGGGCACACCTCTGACTTTTCGGAGTCATGTGTGTATTGATAGTCAATCACTACGCACTATAACGGTGAAGGAAAACATCGTGAGGAAACCTGCATACCATAGCGATTTGTATAAATTTCTATGGTATGTAAAAGTCCGCCAACCCGCACTAGGCCAGCGTGGTGGACTGTATGGCCTAACCACTCTCAATCGTACTCTCGATTGTAGAGGAGGCCCGTGCCCTGCAGTGGGTCGTATATGGGCTGTTACAACAACAACATGAACGTTGAATTTCCTCCAATTTGTTAATAGGAAAAATTCTCAGTCCATTTGTATTCAAAGTGCTTCACTATTCAATATCCTGCTATAATATATGGCGATAGTACTACATTTAAATTCAAAACACATAGCTTCGTATTTCATTTATTCATCGGCCAATTGACGTAAATAGAGGGACGGACGGGCGATTTTAAGCGATTAAAAGTCGGCGTGTTATTGCGATTTTAAGACTTAATTAAGTGGCTTTATTTATGGACATATTTAAAAGCTATTTTATTTATCAAATTTTCATCTCTTTCGAAAGAATTTAGAGTTCAGTGTGAGCGTAGAAGACAAAACATTCAATAGCTAAAATAGGTTTTAAATCTGTCTATGAATAAGGCCTAAAGTATTAGAAATAAAACTTTGTTAGCGTGCCTGATTGTAAAGGTAGTGTTGTTAGGGGAATCAAAGATGACCATTGGTCGACAAAATTATTACGGCACGGTTGAAAATCAATATTATGTACTGGCTTAAACCGAAACACGACTTCCTTAATTCGCTATGGCGGTTTTTATAATAATTAACTACTAAAGTATCAAGTATGGTAATGACTGCCTCGGTGGCGCAGTTGTACCGCGGTACGATTACAAAGCTGAAGTCTCGGGTTCGAATCCCGGGTCGGACTAAGTGACACTGGATTTCGTATTCAATGTCAGCCCGGATACAGAAATTTGTGCCCGATATGGCGATACGATCGCCCTCTATGACATAGTGGGCCAAAACACTCTAGGCGTGGATGTTTCCGTGGCACCTCTGCCTACCCCATATGGAAAAAGGCGTGTGTTTGTGTATGTATGCATCCATCCATCCATCCATCCATTAGCCAAAGGAAGTCCACTGCTGAACACAGGCCTCTCCTAATGATTTCCACAGTGACCTGTTGGAGGCAGCTTGCATCCAGCGACGTCCAGCGACCTTTACCAGGTCGTCTGACCCCCTAGTGGGTGGACGTCCCACGCTGCGCTTTCCGCTTCGTGGCCTCCATTCGAGAACTTTTTGGCCCCATCGGCCATCAGTACTCCGTGCTATGTGCCCCGCCCATTGCCACTTCAACTTGCTAATCCTAACTTGCTAATAACTTGCTAATTGTATGTATGCATGTAGTGTGGTAAAAAGAATTACTAAATAAAAGAATACTTGAATATGGAAACGAATTGGAAAAACATTTTCACGAACTTAATGGTACTCCATTCACATTAAAATATAAGTGTAGAATTTCGGTAAAATAATATGACGTATGAACGAAAACATGTTATGACTTTATGAGAGCACTGAATCTTGTTTTTATTTCCTTTAACTTTTAACTGTTTGTCAAATAATTTAAAATACTACTGGTGGTAGGTCTCTCATATGTGAGAGGCCGCCTGGGTAGGTACCACCGCAATGTCTATTTCTTCCGCCAAACAGTAATGTAAACGCATTGTTGTGTTCCGGTTTTAAGGACATTGTAGCCAGCGTAACTACTGGACATAATGAGACTTAACACATTATGTTTCAGGATGGCGAGCGCAGTGGAACGCCTAACATTGCTTTGTAATTCATGGTGTTTGGTTTTGCTACTGTCCATCAGCTGTCGTATCACTTACCATCAGGCGAATGGCATGCTCGCCTCACCATTCATTGCTATAAAAAAATCAGAGATATACATGCACCCGCCACGAATGCTCTCCCCGTGTAAATGGGGCTTTTCTCGCGTAGTTTCAGGCGAAACTCGTATGCCATTATCATATATGATGACTTCTACAAGATTATCGTGTTCTGACAACGTTTACACGATGCAACTTTATTATATCCTTACGACAATAGTATTTTCGAGGCGAGAAACTCTCCCCGTGTAAAAGGGGGTTTAGGCCAGCGCATTGGACTATGGCCTAATCCCTTACAATCGAATTCTCAGTTAAACGTTTGCTGTCAGGCGACTAGCTCGTCTCGTCGTTCTCGCCAATTAAAAAAAGAAACCAAATGATTTTAATTTTTTACTGCCGGCAATAGCTTTCCCATTTTTGATTCGTACTTCTCTAATATACCATAGGAAATAGTGTAAACGGCGTTTTGTTCAGAAAAGTGAATAGCTATAGTTAATTGCTCAAGGGTTGGGTCGAACTGACCGATACTGTTCCACGGAAAATCCACGTGGAGTTTCGAATAGTTTTATTTGGACATTCGGTTTCCTTTGCTTACAGTGGAGGCAATGAATGATGCCTGAATATTACACAGGGTATATCAAGACTGCTACCGAAAGCGAAGCCAGGTAGGTTTTAGTGACTTTAAACACAATGCAGCTAAATTTTTTGCAAAAAAAGCGACGATTTTTTGTATTTTTTTCCTATCATCGTATTTGGCTGGTTAATACATACATTTTCCGAAATAAATAATGTACGCACTTTTATTTTTAAAGACGCTATAGTACGCAAGGCTTTAAGTTATAATTTTAGCAAAACTATGGGTTTACCACTCAAACACAATTATATTTAAAACATTATAAAGAAGTTATAGCGTTTTTTTGAAAAAAAAATATTTGCATCGTGTCTGCCGTCACTAAAACTACCACCTGGCTTGGTTTTCGGTAGCATTCTTGATATACACTGTATACGGTATAATTATATTGTAAGCTATTTGACCGTTTGTGGGACGTAGGTTCGATTTTTTAAGTTAGGTATCAATCAAGTTTTAAAGTATTTTTAATTTACCTAACTGCCTCGGAGACAGTTGTACTACGCTATGATTGCAGAGCTGAGGTCTTGGGTTCAAATCCCGGGTCGGGCAAAGTGATATTGGAAAGGACTTTTCCCGACACAAGACTTAATTGATATAAGTGTAAAAGCGACTATGTATGTGACTGTTGGGTGTATTTATTTATTATTTTTTAACAGCTATACTCCCATCGTTGAAGTAATTTCATGTTACGTTCACTTAAATGTAGCAGAGCCACGCTGTTGTCAGTCATGACTCAGCATGAATGGACAGGCTTACCTGGGCGGTACCACTGACTCACAGAAAATCGACTTGAAGCGACAACTTTGCTGTTCCGTTTCGTTCGCCGAGTGAGATTGTCGGATGCCCAGCGCCTCTTTCCTCTTCCCATCCTTTTTTCTTCCCGCTCTCCTGATCTTAAGGGTCGGCAACATATCATTGAAATATGAGTTGCGGATGGTCATTGGCGGCAGTGATCACTTACCATCAGGTGACCTGTTTGATCGTTTGCCGGACCAATGCATTAAAGTATGACATAACACCACGACTAATAACAGCTCGTCTGCCACCGATCCTCTGAGTAATCATCACCTCATTACGTATCGGTTTTAAAAACAATAGCGCAAACTCGACATTCAGTACCATTCGTAACTTCGAACATGCACGATGTGGTGGCGGTATCTGACCTTCTGTATCCTCGTGACCTTGATTTTATTCGTCGTCACCAGTTGCATCCAAGGTCGACCTGTTCTTCACATATTCTTCCACCGCTGCTGTACCGAAGACATCGAGAACGACCAAGGAATCTTCGAGAATTTAGGAGACAATTTCCTGAGGGAACGACTTGTTGGGGATAGAAGTCTTTTTGGTGATAATAAGACATTTGAAGAAGTTGAATTTGTGGAGATATGGAAGATGAATGTTCACGATCCGAGGACTAGAGTCACGACTGAAACTGAATTTGAAAGCACCACTGAGGATTTTAGATGAGTTGAGGAATTTTGTCGGAATGTGATGCAGCAATGGAACGGGAAATTGTGAATGTGTCGTAAATGGTTTGGAGCCAAAGAATAAAACGCTGGACGTTGTATTATTTAAAAGACTGAATATAATGTGGTTAAATTATAATATTGTTTAGTGTATTTTGTTGTTGAGATGTAAATATGTGAAAGGTAATATATGTTTTAAATTTAAAATGTTGTTAAATTATATTTGTAATAAAAATATTAATACTTATGTACTTATTTCTTGACGCTTATATTATGTAGTATTTTAGCATAAAATAGTTATTTGTTAATATATATAGATAATAGTTATCGATGCTAAACTAAAATCATTAGTACTTTTGATCTAAGTGAAATTCCATATGATGCATAAAATTATTATTTATTCTTGTAGGCGTGGCCTGTCTTTCATTTTATACTGGCCTACGTATGTATGTATATTGTAATTGAAACAAGGGCGTGGTGGCCTGTTAATAACGGCCAGTCACGGCTGCCAACTAGTTCACCATGGTCGCGGGTTCATATCCCAGGGCACACCTCTGACTTTACGCAATTATGTGTGTATTGATAGTCAATTACCACGTACTATAACGGTGAAGGAAAACATCGTGAGGAAACCTGCATACCATAGCGATTTGTAAGGATTTGTATGGTATGTAAAATTCGCCAACGCGCACTAGGCCAGCGTGATGGACTATATGACCTGTCACTTCACAATCGTACCCTTGATAGTGGAGGAGGCTCGTCTCCTGAAGTGGGACCTATATGACCTGATACAGTACAGTAATCGATACAAAGTGTCCACTTGTGATACCAGTCTGTGACAAATAAATTTATTTTCCCTAATCCTTTCATTGTCTCAGAATATTTAGATTTATACAAGGTGATTTATAATGTGTAAAGATTACACATTATAAATCAAAGGACGCGTAAGCGCAGATACAATAAATAAAAAAAATATTGAATACACCCAAAAAACACATCGGAGCAGAAATAGATGCAAATACAATAAATCAATACACCCAATGGTCACATACATAGTCCTGACCCCACACTAAGATAAAGTCTTGTGTATTGGCTATCAGGAACTACGACAGACTTTTCGGTCTCACAAAAACCCATACCCGAAACAAATACGTGTGGTTCACACAAACATTTCTCTCGGTGCGGAGATTGAACCCGCGGTCTCTCGTTTCACAACCAGCGTCTAACCAACGGCGCCACCAGGCTGTCACAATAAAGAATAATTCTCCAATTAAAGATAATAAATTACGACTGCCTCAGTGGCGTAGTTGTGATTACGGTACGATTACAAAGCTAAGGCCTCAGGTTCGAATCCCGGGTCGGGCAAAGTGATATTGGATTTTCCTATTAATTACCAGGCCGGAGTCAAGAATTTGTGCCCGATAAGGCGATAGGCTCGCCCTCTATCACATCGTGGGACGGAACACACAAGGCGAAATGTGGGTGTCCTGGTTGCCCCTCTGCCTACCCCTTCGAGGATAAAGGTTGTTTATGTATGTATATGCGTGATGTTTATGTATGTAATTATTACATTACATCTAGGTACTCACCTAATACTCTTGAAGATAGATGGTAGGTGCCCACGACAAAGCTAGTTAATTGTTTCACCACACATCACACTATGATATTAACACTGTTTGTTCTACCAAGTAGTAATACCTATTACAGCACTAAATTACAAAATACACGGTATATCAAGACTGCTACCGAAAACGAAGCCAGGTGGTAGTTTTAGTGACTAGACACAATGCAACTAAAATTATTGCAAAAAAGAGGCGACGATTTTTTTGTTAATTGTTTTCCTATCATCGTATTTGGGTGGTAAATGCATATATTTTCCTAAAAAAATAATGTACATCCTTTTATTTTTAAAGACGCTATAGTACGCAAGGCTTGAAATTATAATTTTAGCAAAAACTATGCATTTACCACCCAAACACAATGACATTTAAAACATAAAAAAATCTCGCATTTTTTTTTCAAAATTTTTAGTTGCATCGTGTCTGTAGTCACTAAAACTACCACCTAGCTTCGTTTTCGGTAGCAGTCTTGATATACGCTGTCTGTTCAAATACAAGCAAAACAAAGGATCGGTTATAATTAGTGATCTTACTGCCACGAACGAGCTGGTATACTTCTAAACAGTACTAAAGTCCTTTCTGCACAGTTTTCATCACTTTGCTCGATATTTGGCGAAGGAAATTTCCAAAATCCCGCAACGCACCCGCGCGCTGGAAATTTTACGCGAGACTGACAATAAAACTAGCATGAAAGTAAACGACGATCAACTACCCTCCCTTGCATATAATGAAAAAAACTATTTTTAATCGACCTCAAAAAAAGGAGGTTCTGAATTCGACTGTGTTTTAACTGGTTGACCCGATTTGTATTTCTTTCTGCTATATACTCGTAGCAGTGCTACCAAAATTACGAACAAAAAATATTTAATGTTTTTAAAGGCGCAAATGTATGACAGCACTTCCTCTGTATTATAAACTAGCGGCCCGGCCCAGCTTCGCCTGGGTGCTTAGATGTTTAGACTCCACTCCACACCAGAAATATCTTATTCCCGTTCAAACTTTTGTACTGAATTTAACCTAAGTAGCTACTATCCCTTTTCCTATCGTATCCCATCCCATCTCATCTGGCTCCTTTTCTTTCTGTTACATCACGTCCCATTATTTCCCATCGAATGCAATCCGGATCCGACCGGTCTCATCGCGTTCGTCCCACTTTATCCCATTTCATCCCTTAATGCCTAAATAGACATATTGTCAATTTTTTGGAATTGCTTTTATTTTGTAGATAGGCCTTATATAAACACGAAAATATTTTGCAAAATTCCTGCTAAAATTTTCCGCTCAGCCAAAATTCTGACTACGAAATTGATTTTTTGGAGTATAGTAAACTACCTATTTCTCAAATGTAAACAATGCAATAGTCATAACATTTTTCCCTTCTTGGCGATTTCTGTTGTTTATTTCCTACCTGAAACAGCGCTAAGAATGTTCGTCAAAACAAACCCCTTTTCGTTTCCTTTATGCTAATAAAGAAGACTATGCATTACCTATTGACTGCCTCGGTGGCGTAGTGGTACGATTGAAAAGCTGAGGTCTCGGGTTCGAATCCCGGGTCGAGCCAGGTGCAGTGGATTTTTCTATTCATTATCAGCCCGGAGTCAGAAATTTGTGCCCGATATGGCGATAGGCTCGCCCCCTATCATATCGTGGGACGGAATATATAAGGCGAAACGTGGGTGTTCTGGTAGCACCTCTGCCTACCCTTTCTGGGAAAAAGGCGTGTGTTTATGTATGCATTACCTAAGATCTTTTTTATAGTGCACATTATTTTTCGTTACTGGTGTCAAATTATAAGTATTTATATCAATAGCTTTAGCGGTTTTGATTTTCCGTACAATATTTCTACCCTTATTTTACCCCCGTTATGATGTTTTTCCAAAATTATTGTAAGCCATTATTTTTTGTTTGTAATAAGAAGCTGAAATATATATTTTTATAGAAATAGCTTCAGCTGTTTCGATTTTGCATATAAAATTCCAACCCTTATTTTAACCCCTTTAGGGTTAATTTATATATTTTTATTTTTAAATGAGTAACTAAAGTGCCAAGTTTAACATCTTAACTTTAACGGTTTAGATTTTTCCATACATACTTTCATCCCTTATTTCAACCCCTTCAAGCCTTTTCTTCACAAAAAAAGTAGCCTATGTCCGTCTCCTGGCTCTAAGCTACCTCCTCACCAATTTTCAGCCATATCAGTAAAGCCGTTCTTGAGTTATAAATAGTGTAACTAACATGACTTTCTTTTATATATATAGATACCTACTTTAAGGATTCAGATAACTTTGTACTTCTTCTAATACTTCTTTGTAAGCAAGTCTCTCTGCGATGTTTTCCTTCACCAAGTCTGGTTAACTAGAGTTAATTAACTAAAGCAGGGTGTAAACTAAAATACCTACAAAAGACAAGACCTAACGCTATCAATACAGGGTGTTCACCCGACTTTGTTCAGAAACTGTGTCTTGGAGTAGCGCTTCAACGCGATCCGTAAATGGGTGTTCAAACTTCCGACAATTTGCTTGAGTGTTTTGTACAGTTCGGGCCAAATTAAATGTTCATTTGTTTGTTTATTAACTGATCTGACGTTTTGGATAATTAAAAAAAACTAAATCGATGAGCTCGTAATGAAAGAGCTATTTATGTACCTAATAGGTGCATACATAAAGTCACGCCTTTTTCCCAGAAGGAGTAGGCAGAGGTGCTAACAAGATCCCACGTTTCGCCTTGTATTTTCCATCCCATGATGTGATAGGAGGCGAGCCTATCGCCATATCGGGCACAAACTCCTGACTCCAGATTGACAATGTATAGATAAATCCAAGATCACTTTGCCCGACCCGGGATTCGAACCCGAGACCCTGGCTTTGCAATCATACCGCAGTACAAATGCGCCACAAGCAGTCCTATGTACCTAATACTCGTGCTTACTATATAAATGGTGTTTTACATAATATGTTTTTCCGCACCGAGACAAATAGTTGATGGTGTAACTACGTAATAAACAAATATTAATTTTGGGTTTGTTTTATGTTTTTTATTGCAATAAATGGCGAGACGAGCAATTGCCTGATAGGAACCGATACGACCGCTCATGGACAGCAGCAAAACCAAAAAACCACGAATTACACAGCAATACTTGGTATTCCACTGCGCTCGCCATACTGAGACATAAGATGTCAAGTCTTATTATGTTTACATCGAAGCCAATGGTTTCACCGAGTTTTAATGCAGGAAATTTTTACGTTTTACTTTAAATAGGTATATTTTTTATTCTTAGCCTGCAAAGTGACAATGCGCCTGATGGAAAAATCAGTGCAATCTATATAGAAAAACAACCGTGGCGCAGCGTGCGATTTTCATTTCTCGCCACTCGATCCAATTATGCCGGTCTGATTGGTTGATTTATTGCTTAGTTATGTTATTTTTTTATTCAAGCCATGTAAAATATATGTAAAGTGCGTGGTGGCCTGTTGGTTACGGACCAGACGCGGCTGCCTACATGTTCACGGTGGTCGCAGGTTCAAATCCCAGGGCACACCTCTGACTTTTCGGAGTCATGTGTGTATTGATAGTCAATCACCACGCACTATAACGGTGAAGGAAAACATCGTGAGGAAACCTGCATATCATAGCGATTTGTATAAATTTCTATGGTATATAAAAGTCCGCCAACCCGCACTAGGCCAGCGTGGTGGACTATATGGCCTAACCACTCTCAATCGATTCTCTTGATTGTAGAGGAGGCCCGTGGCCTGCAGTGGGTCGTATATGGGCTGATACAATACAAAAAAAAAAAGAAAAAAAAATGTTATTAAAAGTGTTGCATAATATTTCTACTGTAGTATATTTTACTATATTAATATCAGCTATTACAATTATTCTGCTTACGTGGCGCAGTTGCATTACAGAACAATTACAATGCTGAGGTCTCGGGTTCGAATCCCGTGCTGGGCAAAGTGACATTGGATTTTCATAATTTTGATTTTTTTATCACGAATTTCTGTCCGACATGGCGATAGGCTCGCCCCTATCACATGTGGGACGCATCACACGAGGCGAAACGTGAGTGTCTTGGTAGCACCCCAGCCTACTCCTTCAAGGAAAGAAGCGTGATGTGTGTACGTACGTAATATTATATTAATCATCATTGCAATGTTACCGGCAAATAAAATAGGATTCCTTTAGGTTTAATTTTAATAATTAGAGCGTACATCTTTTTGGCCCGGAGTGTTTACCTGAACCAAGATGTTTACGACTAAAAGTTTCCTTATGATATCCGGCTGATGTTTCTTACTAACTTCACTATTTTCACCGGAATTAACTAATTGCTTTGTATTAATTAAATTGCGGGGACCTAAATGTATGTGTGGATGGTCTGTGGTAGAAAATGTGTGGTGTAAAACTAATTTATTTTTCAACGTGTTAATTATCACATTTTCCAATGACTAGCGCATTTTTTTATTTTATTTACAATGGCTGCCTCGATAGCGTACGTACTACGGTACGATTACAAAGTAGAGGTTTCGGGTTCAAATCCTGAAATCAGGCGAAGTGATATTGAATTTCGTAATTCATCAGTCCGGAGTCAGGAATTTGTGCCTGACATGGCACAAATTCCTGGAAAGTAGTGTGCTGAAAGCACATCCGTCTACCCCTTCAGGGAAAAAGGCGTGATGTCTACGTATATATTGTCTGAATCGGACCGGCGTAATTAATTTTTCGACCAGAGAGTTATTTGTGTCTGCCACATATTTAACTGTTCTGTGGGTACTCTTTTGGGATTTCTCTGTATTACATCAGGCGCAATGTAATTTTTGCCATACTAGTAAAAAACCTGTGGATATATTTTAGACATGTATTTACAAGGATAATTAAAACAATAAACGATTAATAACTTATAATACTTTCTTTGTACTGTTTTGAATTACAACGTTAGGTCCAGTCTTTTGCTCGATATTGCTTGTTCTGGAACAAAATTAATAAATATTAGGTAAACTGTAAAATGTATTATGATCGGATACAGCAATGCCATAGGACGTTTCGGAAGTGGTACAGCCACGCTGATGTTAGTCATGACTCAGTATGAATGTGCAGGCTCGTCCGGGACGGTACCACTGTCACAGGAAATCGACGTGAAGCGTCAGTGCAGTTGTCGCGTTTCGTTCGGTGAGTGAGATTGCCGGATGCCCAATACCCCTTTCCTCTTCCCATGCTTTTCCTTCCCGCTCCAGCACACATGATCCGCACATCCGTGATCCAGCGTTGTGGATGTTTATGGGCAGTGATCACTTACCAGCAGGTGACCTGTTTGCTAGTTTGTCGGACCTATGCAATAAACAAAAGCCCCACGTTACGTTTGCCAAGACGCGGTCTCCACTACAGAACGCGCTGGAGGGCTTGCACAAGAGGGCCGGCAGCGAATGGATGCATAAAGCAGCAGACTGGGCTCTGTGGCGTACCGCGGGAGAGGTCTATGTCCAGCAGTGGACTGTAACGGGCTGATGATGATGATGATTATGAATACAGCATGAGTATGAGTATGACTTACTTGGTTCTCAGTAAATGATTGGTGATATTAATGACAGGTGCTTCTATGAACAACCAGAGGCAGAGGCTGACTAAAGAAGTTACCGCTGTCACACCAATAGCTATAATCATCTGGAAAAAAAATAAAGAAGTGGATTTATACAGGGTGATATTGACACTTATACAGGGAGCGCAGGAAAACAGCGCACTTGCTCAGTTGGATACAAGGGCATAACATTAATATGATAATAAAGAAAAAATATTTGGAAAATAACTGTCCGTTTTGGAGTTATGACCTTATAAAGTTTTAAGAATTATCACCACCTTTTCGAATAAAACCGGTTGGGATGGGTAAAGCACAAGACTTTAACATACACATATTTTTTCGTTTCGTCGTTTATTAAATAGTTAACGAAATAAACAGTGAAAATTAGTTTGAACAACAATAAAACTTTCATAGACTTCGCCTTAACATTTGTTACAGAGGTACATAGGTATCTATTTGGCGTAATACGTTAAGGGGAAGCACGTATGTTGGTAATTGTTAATTTCACGGCATCTTTGTTATTATCAGACTACGCTATGAAAATGCATTTTAATCTAGACGCAACCACGATTTACTAAAATGTTTACTCGTATTAGCAAGTGCGCCGTTTGTTTGCGCACCCTGTTTAACTTAAATCACATATTCCTAACCACATTAGCTAAAATTGTACCAAGTTTTAAAAAACTGCTTGGTAGTTTCGTCAAAAATCACTATTTTACTTTTCATGGGTTTTAATCGAGCTGTATAGGTTCGTACCTATACAGCTCGATTAAAGCCGAAAGAGCTGATCTGAACCGAACTGAGGTTTAGCTAAGCGGTAAAAATACTCGTATCTATGCAGGGTGGCTAAATGTCGTGAAATCTAAAATCAAGATTTTTGTCAAAAAGTCATCATCAATTTTAACTCTAAATCTAATTACTCTCGATTGTAGATTTGTATGTGTCCTACAGTGAGACGTATCTGGGCTGATACAGTACTATAATTTGCGTGTGTGGCCTGTTGGTTACAGAACAGACACGGCTGCCAACATATTCAATGAGGCCACGGGTTCAAATCCCAGAGCACAACTCTGAACGTTCGAATTCAAGTGTGTAATGACAATCTATTAGCGTACAGTAATAAAAATAACCAGTACTTACAAAAGAAAAATGATCGTATCTGAAAGGCGCTCGCGCTGAGAACAAGAACCGTTGCAGTAACAATGAATGCAACGTGTAGATCCCGTAGGATAATCTCCCGAGAGGTCGGAAGAACGACCAGCTTAGAAAGTCGTTGATGAGAGCTGGAGAAGAGAATAAGGTCACTTTAAATATGATCATACATAAACTGATGCGGAGAACTGATGGCCGTTGGGGCCAAAAAGTTGTAGAATTGAGGCTACGAAGCGGAAAGCGCAGCGTGGGGCGTCCACCCACTAGGTGGTCAGACGACCTGATAAAGGTCGCGGGACGTCGCTGGATGCAGGCTGCCTCCAACAGGTCACTGTGGAAATCATTGGGAGAGGACTATATTCAGCAGTGGACTTCCTTTGGCTGATGGATGGGTGGATGGACACACGCCTTTTTCACGGAACAGGTAGGCAGAGGTTCTCTTGGTAGCAACCAAGACACCCACGTTTCTCCTCGTGGGTTTCGTATTCAGTGCGAGCCTATCGCCATATCGGGCACAAATTCCTGACTCCGATCTGATAATGAATTGAAAAATCCAATATAACTTTGTCCGACCCGGGATTCTAACCCGAAACCTCAGCTTTGTAGCCGTATCGTGGTGCAACTACGCCACCGTGGCGGTCATAAATATAATCATGAAGGAATTAATGATAATTCGTAGAATTAAAAACTGCTAATGACTTAATTAAATACACCTGCTTGATTTATGAAAGTTGTTATTATGGAGAAAACAATATATTATGTACCTTGTTGATAATTAAACTTGTGGAATTACTGCTTGAAAGACTGCTTGTAGCGTATTTAAATACTTATGTTTTATCAAAGCTTGTATCATCGCAAGGTTTTGAAGATAATTTGAACTGAATTACTAAAGCCCCATTTACACGGGCAAAGTTTTTCGCCGCGAAGATACGATTATCGTAAGGTTATAAAAAAGTTGCATCGTGTAAACATTGTTAGAACACGTTATGTGTTGTTGTTTGTTGTATGTTGTATGTTGTTGTACAACATTGTTATGTGACTGTTGGGTGTATTTATTTATTATTTTTTAACAGCTATACTACCATCGTTGAAGTAATTTCATCTATCTTACGTTCACTTAAATGTGGCAGAGCCACGCTAAATAGATGAGCTCGCAATGAAAGAGCTATTTATGTACCTAATAGGTGCATACATAAAGTCACGCCTTTTTCCTAGAAGGAGTAGGCAGAGGTGCTAACAAGACACCCACGTTTCGCCTTGTATTTACCGTCCCATGATGTGATAGGAGGCGAGCCTATCCCCATGGCCCATATCGGTCACAAACTCCTGACTCCAGATTGACAATGTATAGAAAAATCCAAGATCACTTTACCCGACCGGGGATTCGAACCCGAGACTCCGGCTTTGCAATCATACCGCAGTACAAATGCGCCACAAGCAGTCCTATGTACCTAATACTCGTACTTACTATATAAATGGTGTTTTACATAATATGTTTTTCCGCACCGAGACAAATAGTTGATGGTGTAACTACGTAATAAACAAATATTAATTTTGGGTTTGTTTTATGTTTTTTATTGCAATGAATGGCGAGACGAGCATTTGCCTGATAGGAACCGATACGACCGCTCATGGACAGCAGCAAAACCAAAAAACCACGAATTACACAGCAATACTTGGTATTCCACTGCGCTCGCCATACTGAGACATAAGATGTCAAGTCTTATTATGTTTACATCGAAGCCAATGGTTTCACCGAGTTTTAATGCAGGAAATTTTTACGTTTTACTTTAAATAGGTATATTTTTTATTCTTAGCCTACAAAGTGACAATGCGCCTGATGGAAAAATCAGTGCAATCTATATAGAAAATCAACCGTGGCTCGGCGTGCGATTTTCATTTCTCGCCACTCGATCCAATTATGCCGGTCTGATTGGTTGATTTATTGCTTAGTTATGTTTTCTTTTATTCAAGCCATGTAAAATATATGTAAAGTGCGTGGTGGCCTGTTGGTTACGGACCAGACGCGGCTGCCTACATGTTCACGGTGGTCGCAGGTTCAAATCCCAGGGCACACCTCTGACTTTTCGGAGTCATGTGTGTATTGATAGTCAATCACCACGCACTATAACGGTGAAGGAAAACATCATGAGGAAACCTGCATACCATAGCGATTTGTATAAATTTCTATGGTATATAAAAGTCCGCCAACCCGCACTAGGCCAGCGTGGTGGACTATATGGCCTAACCACTCTCTACCGTACTCTCGATTGTAGAGGAGGCCCGTGCCCTGCAGTGGGTCGTATATGGGCTGATACAATACAAAAAAAAGAAAAAAATATATATGTTATTAAAAGTGTTGCATAATATTTCTACTATAGTATATTTTACTATATTAATATCAGCTATTACAATTATTCTGCTTACGTGGCGCAGTTGCATTACAGAACAATTACATTGCTAAGGTCTCGGGTTCGAATCTCGTGCTGGGCAAAGTGATATTGGATTTTCATAATTTTGATTTTTTTATCATGAATTTCTGCTCGACATTGCGATAGGTTCGCCCCTATCACATGTGGGACGCAACACACGAGGCGAAACGTGAGTGTCTTGGTAGCACCCCAGCCTACTCCTTCAAGGAAAGAAGCGTGATGTGTGTACGTACGTAATATTATATTAATCATCATTGCAATGTTACCGGCAAATAAAATAGGATTCCTTTAGGTTTAATTTTAATAATTAGAGCGTACATCTTTTTGGCCCGCAGTGTATACCTGAGCCAAGATGTTTACGACTAAAAGTTTCCGTATGATATCCGGCTGATGTTTCTTACTAACTTCACTATTTTCACCGGAATTAACTAATTGCTATGTATTAATTAAGTTGCGGGGACCTAAATGTATGTGTGGATGGTCTGTGGTAGAAAATGTGTGGTGTAAAACTAATTTATTTTTCAACGTGTTAATTATCACATTTTCCAATGACTAGCGCATTTTTTTATTTTATTTACAATGGCTGCCTCGATAGCGTACGTACTACGGTACGATTACAAAGTAGAGGTTTCGGGTTCAAATCCTGAAATCAGGCGAAGTGATATTGAATTTCGTAATTCATCAGTCCGGAGTCAGGAATTTGTGCCTGACATGGCACAAATTCCTGGAAAGTAGTGTCCTGAAAGCACATCCGTCTACCCCTTCAGGGAAAAAGGCGTGATGTCTACGTATATATTGTCTGAATTGGACCGGCGTAATTAATTTTTCGACCAGAGAGTTATTTGTGTCTGCCACATATTTAACTGTTCTGTGGGTACTCTTTTGGGATTTCTCTGTATTAGATCAGGCGCAATGTAATTTTTGCCATACCAGTAAAAAACCTGTGGATATATTTTATACATGTATTTACAAGGATAATTAAAACAATAAGCGATTAATAACTTATAATACTTTCTTTGTACTGTTTTGAATTACAACGTTAGGTCCAGTCTTTTGCTCGATATTGCTTGTTCTGGAACAAAATTAATAAATATTAGGTAAACTGTAAAATGTATTATGATCGGATACAGCAATGCCATAGGACGTTTCGGAAGTGGTACAGCCACGCTGATGTTAGTCATGACTCAGTATGAATGTGCAGGCTCGTCCGGGACGGTACCACTGTCACAGGAAATCGACGTGAAGCGTCAGCTCAGTTGTCGCGTTTCGTTCGGTGAGTGAGATTACCGGATGCCCAATACCCCTTTCCTCTTCCCATCCTTTTCCTTCCCGCTCCAGCACACATGATCCGAACATCCGTGATCCAGCGTTGTGGATGTTTATGGGCAGTGATCACTTACCAGCAGGTGACCTGTTTGCTAGTTTGTCGGACCTATGCAATAAACAAAAGCCCCACGTTACGTTTGCCAAGACGCGGTCTCCACTACAGAACGCGCTGGACGGCTTGCACAAGAGGGCCGGCAGCGAATGGATGCATAAAGCAGCAGACTGGGCTCTGTGGCGTGCCACGGGAGAGGCCTATGTCCAGCAGTGGACTGCAACGGGCTGATGATGATGATGATGAATACAGCTTGAGTATGAGTATGACTTACTTGGTTCTCAGTAAATGATTGGTGATATTAATGACAGGTGCTTCTATGAACAACCAGAGGCAGAGGCTGACTAAAGAAGTCACCGCTGTCACACCGATAGCTATAATCATCTGGAAAAAAAAAAATAAAGAAGTGGAATTATACAAGGTTATATCAAAGACATATAATAAAGAAGCAGACTAAACACATTTGATGAGCACACATTGACAATAATAACAAAATAGTCTATCCTGTTCATGATTCTAATTACAGCATAACTTTGTCTCTGTTTGTCCTAAGTATTGTAGCACTAACCACTACATTGACATATTAGCCAGCGTGGCATTAAGGGAAAGGGATATAATAGTGTTTTAAAATTATTGTTTCTTTAAGACCACGTCGTAATATATAGTTTTGTTTTTTTAATATGTATAATTATTTCAGGTCCCCTAAGGATAAAAATCTGTGTGATGCCTGGCTTAATTTATCTTTTCCTGATGAAATTGGCCGTTAGTTGTTAGTAGCTTATAAGGGTCATCTCCGAAGTCCGGCCCGTGGTAGCGTATCTGTGTGTCACCTCTTTATCTGCGTGCATTTTGTCACGCAAATTTATGCGATATGTTTAGTCTGCTCCTATATATTATATGTCTGTGGGTGATATTGACAATTATATAATTTAAACCAGATGTTCCTAATCACCCCAGCTAACATCGTACCAAGTTTTAAAACCTGCTTGGTAGTTTTATCAAAAATCGCTATTTTAGTTTTCTAATCAATAAATAGCTTTTAATCGAGCCGTATACTCGTAAGTACGAGTCGTTTCACGGTTCAGATAAGTTCTTGAACCGAACTGAAGTTCAGCTAAGCGGTAAAAATACTCGTATCTATGCAGGGTGGCTAAATATCGTGAAAACTAAAATCACGATTGTTGATAAAAAATCATCGCGATTTTTTTCAAATTTTGTACAATGTCACCTGGGGTGATGAGAAACATGTGGGTTAAATTAAATACTCAATACTCAATATCTTTATTGCAAACCACATGTTATAAAGATGTTATAATTTTATAAAAAGGTACAATGTGGACCCTGTTGGGCACGGCAACAATTTAGGAGAGAGGAGGAAGCCATAATGTTCATTTTATTTATAGATACCTAGATATATTTGGAATATTGTATTCTTAAAATTTATAATAAGTGTACATATTTGTATTTAATATGCACTTATGGTAGCATAATTACTTTAATGATATTTTTTCAGAAATGTTATTTGTTAAATATTTCTGTTTAGTTGTTATATAATTATGTTATAAATAATTAGTATAATATAAAATATTTAGTATAATATATTTTAATCCGTCTTTATTTATTAAATTAGCTGTTTATTTTTCGTTTAGATATTCTGATATTGTATAGTAGGTTTTTGTAAGTAATAATTGTTTTAGTTGTTTATTAAAAGATGTTTCATTCCTTGCGTTTTTTATGTAGTCTGGCAGTTTATTATATATTTTAATAGACATAACAAGTGGGCTAGAAGAATGCATAGTAAGTAAATACTAAATGTTAATATCACTCTGTATAACATGATATGTATACAATTTTTTTTTCAGCCCATATACGTCCCACTGCTGGGCATGGGCCTACTCTACAACCGAGAGAATCGATAGAGAGTGGTTAGGCCATATAGTCCACCACGCTGGCCTAGTACGGGTTGGCGGACTTACATACCGTAGAAATTCTTTAATATCGCTACGGTATGCAGGTTTCCTCACGATGTTATGTATACAATATACAGGGTATATCAAGACTGCTACCGAAAACGAAGCCAGGTGGTAGTTTTAGTGATTACAGAAACGACGCAACTAAAAATTTTGCAAAACATCGCGACGATTTTTTTTGTAATGTTTTAAATATCATTGTGTTTGTGTGGTAAATAGTAAATACTATATGTGGTCTAAAGTCACTAAAACTACCACCTGGCTTCGTTTTCGGTAGCAGTCTTGATATACCCCGTATAACAACCGTAAACAAATGTTAAAAAGTTCAGCGGAAACATATGTGCAGGTCTGTGGTATCATTATTTTATACTAAAATGCATAAAAAACAATACTGCAATATTTCACGATGATTTCCTTCAAAATTAAAATGAATATACTACTATATTTTTTTGCGTGGTGGACTATATGGTCTAACCCGTCTCAATAATACTCTCGATTGTAGAGAAGTATGTGTCCTACAGTGGACGTATCTGGGCTGATATAGTACTATAATTTGCGTGTGTGGCCTGTTGGTAACGGACCAGACGCGACTGACAATATATTCACGGAGGTCACGGGTTCAAATCCCAAAGCACTGTTCTGAATGTTTCACCACGAACTTTAATGGCGCAGGAAAACATCGTGAGGAAACCTGGATGCCTTAGCGGTTGGTAAGCATTGCCATGGTTGAGAAGTCCACCAACCCGCACTAGGCCAGCGTGGACTTTATAGCCTAAAGCCCCATTTACACGGGGAGAGTTTTTTAAGATACGATTATCGTAAGGATATTTAATAGTAGCATAAAGCAAACGTTGTCAGAACGGGATAATCTATGGCGGTTGTCATACGATAATCGCACACGATTCTCGCCGCGAGATTCTCTCCCCATGTAAATGGCGTTTAAACACTCTCAATGTTGCTATTGATTATCAGGGAGGCTCGTTCCTTGCAGCGGAATGTATATGGGCTGATACAGAAATAAATACTGTAATTTACAATTTAGTAGACATCGAAAGTTAGTCGGAAAATAGGTGTTACTTCTTTATAATACATACATACATAAACTCACGTCTTTTTCCCAGAAGGGGTAGGCAGAGGCGCCACCATGACACCCACATTTCGCTTTGTTTGTTTCTTCCCGCGATATGATAGAGGGCGAGCTTATCGCCACATCGGGCACAAATTCCTGACTCTGGGCTGATAATGAAATGAAAAATCCATTGTCACTGCCCGATCCGGGACTCGAACCCGAGACCTCAGCTTTGCCATACACCGTAGCACAGCTACGCCACCGAGGCAGTCCTTCTTCTAAAATTCTCCAATCTTAAACTTAGTTATAAAATTAACCAGTACTTACAAAGGAAAAATGATCGTATCTGAAAGGCGCTCGCGCTGAGAACAAGAACCGTTGCAGTAACAAAGAATGCAACGTGTAGATCCCGTAGGATAATCTCCCGAGAGGTCGGAAGAACGACCAGCTTAGAAAGTCGTTGATGAGAGCTGGAGAAGAGAATAAGGTCACTTTAAATATGATAATACATAAACTGACGCGGAGAACTGATGGCCGATGGGGCCAAAAAGTTGTAGAATGGAGGCTACGATGCGCAGCGTGGGACGTCCACCCACTAGGTGGTCAAACGACCTGGTAAAGGTCGCGGGACGTTGCTGGATGCAGGCTGCCTCCAACAGGTCACTGTGGAAATCATTGGGAGAGGACTATATTCTGCAGTGGACTTCCTTTGGCTGATGGATGGATGGATGGATAAATTCACGCCCTTTTTCCCGGAAGGGGAGAGACAGAGGTTCCCTTGGTAGCAACCAAGACTCCTACGTTCCGCCTTGTGTGTTACGTGCTGCGGGGCGAACCTATCGCCATATCGGGCACAAATTCCTGACTCCGAGCTGATAATGATTTGAAAAATCCAATATAACTTTGTCCGACCCGGGATTCGAACCCGAGACATCAGCGTGGTACAACTGCACCACCGAGGCGGTCATAAATATGACCATGAAGGAATTAATGATAATCCGTAGAATTAAAAACTGCTAATGACTCAATTAAATACACCTGCTTGATTTATGAAAGTTGTTATTATGGAGAAAACAATATATTATGTACCTTGTTGATAATTAAACTTGTGGAATTAATGCTTGAAAGACTGCTTGTAACGTATTTAAATACTTCTGATTTATCAAAGCTTGTATCATCGCAAGGTTTTGAAGATAATTTGAACTGAATTATTAAAGCCCCATTTACACCTGGGAAAGTTTTTCGCCGCGAAGATACGATTATCGTAAGGATATAAAAAAGTTGCATCGTGTAAACATTGTCAGAACACGATAATCTATGGCGGTTATGGCATGCGATTATCGCATCCGATTCTCGCCACGAGAAACTCTCTGAGTGTTAATGGCGCTTAATAGACTGTTCTTAGTTTTAGCATACCAATGCCGCTTAAATAGTATGATAGCATTAATATAAATAATCTAATATAAAGATAAATACACCCAACAGTCACATACGTCTTGTGTCGTGGGTATCAGAAACTACGAGATACTTTTCGGTCTCACAAACACCCAGACCCGAAACAAACATTTGTGTTGGTGCGGGGTCGAACCCGCGGCCTCTCGTTTCATAGTCGGCGTCTAACCAAGGAGAGGCGATCATTCTGTTAAAGATTCAGGTTTATTAGAGATATTTGTGATGGAATTTAATATAGCATAGCCAAGAGATATTAGGAGTCTTATTACATACTCGTATAATGAAAAAGAATAAAAAACAAAATCTACGGTGTGTAAGTCCGCCAACCCGCACTAGGCCAGCGTGGTGGACTATATGGCCTAACCACTCTCAATCGTACTCTCGATTGTAGAGGAGGCCCGTGCCCTGCAGAGGGTCGTATATGGGCTGATACAATACAATACAATACAAATAATGAAAAAGATGAATGTAATTGAAAAGTTGTGGATAAATTACTTTTTTTCATAAATACTTACGAAGATCACCATAAACACAAAATCCGATGATACTGCACACAGCGAAAGCCCACGCAATCCTGTCCATCGGTACTGTTATGGCCATTATGGGACTATGTTCGATGCCGTACAACAGAGTTCCTAAACTCAATGTAAATGTCATTATTGATAACGCCAGCAAAGCTCCTAAGAATGACCAGCTCTGGAATAGAAAGACATGCATATTACATACATAAACATCAGCCTCCGTGGCGCCGTTGGTTAGACGCCGGCTGTGAAACGTGAGGCCGCGGGTTCGATCCCCGTATCGAGGCAAATATTTGTGTGATCCACAGGTGTGTCTCGGGTCTGGGTGTTTGTGAGACCGAAAAGTCTCTCGTAGTTGAAAAAGGCGTTATAAATAAATAATAATAAATAAATATACCCCACAGTCACATACATAGTCCTGACCCCACATTAAGATCGAGTCTTTTGTTGTGGGTATCAGAAGCTACGAGAGACTTTTCGGTCTCACTAACAACCAGACCCGATAAGAATATTTGTAGGCCACACAAACATTTGTGTTGGTGCGGGGATCGAACCCGCGGCCTCTCGTTTCACAGTCGGCGTCTAACCAACTACACCACGGAGGCTGTAATTTATTTGTATTCTTATTCTTATGTGCAATAAAGTGTAATAAATAAATAAGTTGCTCGTGATATCCAATCCACGACCTTCAGCTCGTCGCTAGCATATTTGCGATTTCCAATATACAATATCTTACCTTTGGTATAACTTTTTTGTAATCTTCTGGTTTGTACATAGTCATTAAGTAGCCCATTGCAATGCCGACCAGATAAGCTCCAGCCCGTGTATAACTATTAAGGTATATATAATCCAAATTTTTTATCCCTCTCAGATAGAGGAAATCCCTAAAAATCATTGACAATATTAGAAATTGTGAGTAGATAGTCGATCACCACGCACTGTATCTGTATCAGCACATATACGTCTCTTTGTAGGGCACGAGCCTCCTCTACAATCGAGAATACGATTGAGAGGGGTTAGGCCGTATAGGCCATCATGCTAGCCTAGTGCAGGTTGGCAGACTTTACATACTATAGAAATTCTTAAAAATGTCTATGCACTATAACGGTGAAATAAAAGATCATGTGGAAATGTGCATACCATAATGATTTCCAAGAATTGCTATGGTATGTGAAGTCCGCTATCCTAGGCCAGTCTGGTGGATTACGGCCTAACTGCTCTGAGTAGTACCCTCGATTGAAGAGGAGCTCTCGATTGTTGCCCTGCAGTGGGACGTACATGGGCTGTATTACAAGTTACAAATTAATTTTAATTATTTTGAAAGAAAGAAAGAAAAAGTTTATTCTTTGTAATAAGTCTACATTAATGACGTTTTACACTCAGTGAACAGACAAACAAATTAATAAGTACTGAGTGAACAGGAGATACGAAAAAAAGAGTAATAATAATAAAATACCTAATAATAACAGAATAAACATTATAAAAAAATATATATAAAAAAAACACTTATTTTAACATTGCTTACATTAAAAAAAAAATAAAAATATGTAAAAAGAATAAAAAAAGTAAAATAAAATTAACTAAGCGTGTGCTGGTAACACCAACGCTGGTCTTCCGCGTGTCCGTGTGTTGAGGTCACAGGCGTCAGAAACAAGTCATTAAAAAAATATTTTATTCTCTTTTACATACATACATAAACACACGCCTTTTTCCCAGAAGGGTTAGGCAGAGGTGCTACCAAAACACCCACGTTTCGCCATGTATATTCCGTCCCACGATGTGATAGGGGGCGAGCCTATCGCCATATCGGGCACAAATTCCTGACTCCGAGCTGATAATGAATAGAAAAATCCAATATCACTTTGCCCGACCCGGGATTCGAACCCGAGACCTCAGCTTTGCAATCATACTGTAGTACCACTACGCCACCGAGGCAGTCAGTTTATTCTCTTTTGTTTGGTAATAAATATTTTTACTTACTCTAAAGTAGCAGTGGTCAGTCCATTCAGTTTATACCAATAAGTTGTTAACCCTGGTATCAGAATCGAGAGTCCAGAGACGAGTCCAAACGCTTTGAAACCGTTTGTCTTGTTGTTCTTGTATATGTAGAATAGAACCGTTCCGAGTATTGTCAGCTGGAAGTCGCATGGCACATACCAGGAGACGATGTAGCACTGAAAAATGAAATTAACGTCAATAGATGGTAGTAGGTCACTCATATGTGAGACGTCGCCTGGGTAGGTACCACCGCAATGTCTATTTCTTCCGCCAAATATCAATGTAAGCGCATTGTTGTGTTCCGGTTTGAAGGACATTGTAACCAGCGTAACTACAGGACATAATGAGCCTTAACACCTTATGACTCAGGATGGCGAGCGCAGTGGAACGCCAAGCGTTGCTTTGTTAGTGTGTTGTTTGGTTTTGCTACTGTCAATGAGCGGTCGTATCGCTTAACATAAGGCGAATGGAATGCTTGTCTAGCCATTCATAGCAATAAAAAAAGATAAAGAAATGTGATGAAGTTTGCCGATGGTAGAATATTATTGTCTATTTCAATAGCGACCACCTCAAGCGAGGGTTTCAAATCCGTTGTTTCTACACTATACTAAACTGGCCATCAAGGTGCAAGTATAAAAAGTGCCAGCGTAAAAAAAAAAAATAACAGTGTTGATAATTGTATCCGCGAACCGATGCAGTTTTTTATCTTGATTTTTTATTTTTTAATTTAGTTTCTCAGATTACGCGAATGTTACACATTGAAATAAAACGACCCGACGACGAAGTTGCAATAGTCCGCCACGTGACCATGAAAACTGTGAAGTGATCGAAACGTCGGGAAGTTAGTAAATGCAAAAAAAAATAAAATTTAATCATATTCGCGATAAAATTTCAAGTATTATTTCGATTTATTTCAATTGTTAATTTATTTTTCCTTGTTAATGTTGCGAAATGTTTTTATATAACATTGTATTGTGTATTGTTTATTTATTTTAAAATATTGCTATTATTCTTCAGTCTCACAATCGTAACTTAATAACAGGATGTCTAATAATACAACCAGTGTTAAACTAAACTAGGAACTTGAGCAAAAATTATACTCAAGTAAAAAGTTGCAACCAACCATTTCCTTGATACTGGGGTTGTACATAAGAAGGCATTTCCACCAGGTCCTGGCGCAAATGCCCTGCTCGCTGCCAGCGTACAGCTTCCACAAGGGTCCATCGTCTACATCAGCAGATACCGCTGCCATGTAGAATACTGCCACAGCCATCGCTACCACTAATCTGAAATCGAGGGGGACATAAATAAATAAATAAATCCAACAGTCACATACATAGTCCTGAGCCCACACTAAGATCCAGTCTTGTATCGTGCGTATCAGGAACTACGAGAGACTTTTCGGTCTCATAAACACTCAGACCCGACTCAAATACTAACGAATTGCACAAAAAATTGTCTCGGTGCAGGGATCGAGCCCACGGCCTCTCGTTTCACAGGCGTTGTCTAACCAACTGCGCCACTAAGGCTGTCAAGTGCTAGTGACATCTCTGACTATTCTTTCGGGCTTACTAGAGTAGACTTGTCTTTTTTATAGCATTTTTTATAGCATCCGACAAACGAGTAAGCACCTGACGGTAAGTGATCACTGCCGCCCATGAACATCCACAACGCTGAATCATGGATGTGTTGCCGGCCCAATTGGGAGGGGAGCGGGAAGGAAAAAGGATGGGAAGGGGAAAGGGGTACTCGGCATCTAGCAGCATACATGTCTACATGCATATAGGATATTTTAATTTGATACAATACTTTCCCATAGAATGAGAGACCAGGATCTCGATTTTCATAGTCCTTGTAAGTCATCATAGCATCTATTAACATGAACAATTTGAAATCCCATACCTTACATATCTCTTTAAGATAATCTTGACAAAATTCTGAGGGTTTTTGGCTGACAACAGACTCTTGATGTGCAGAAGACCAGATAGAGCGAAGAATGTGTCCACAATGATATCCATGTGGTGGAAAAGAATTCCGTTGTAGGTTTCCATATCCTGGAATCATATTTTTTTTACACATGACGGTACGGAGAAGGTACATGCGTTTGGGGCGAAAGGATGTTTGCAAATAGTTGTTTTCATTTATCTTCAAAACTACTTGTCCGATTTTGATGCGGTTTCCAGTTTGATTGGTGCATGGTCTTATTATTTATATGCCCTTTATTGCAAACGTAAAGAGAACAAAACAATACGAAATCACACACATAAAATGCTGAAATGGCGCTCTTTTTGGTCTAGTTAATATCTTAGAGACAACCATGTTTTTTTTTTATACCCGTTATAGGCAGACGAGCTAGCGGCCCGCCTGAATGAAAGCGGCTACCGCTGCCCATAGACCTCCGCAGTGCCAGGGGTCCAGCACAACAAAGTCGCTGCCTACCTTAAGGAAAGTACTCCTTAAGTAAAGTAAAAGTACTACCATGTGTCTATAACAAAAGGATAAGCATAGAATTTGTTGGTTACTACAAAATTATCACATTGCACTTCAAATCCCAGGGCATACCTCTGAGTCATATGTGTATTGATAGTCAATCATCAGGCCATCAACTTGCATACCCGCATTAGGTCAGCATGGTGGACAATATGGCCTAACCTCTCACAATCATATTCTCAATTGTTAAGGAGGCCCGTGCCCTGCAGTGGGACGTATATAAGCTGATACAGACACAGATAAACCCGAATCGTGACAATGTTCTGACGAGTTTTTACATTAAAATCACCGAAGAAGGTCACGGCCTTCAAATAACTTTACAAAATGTATATTTTCTGTTTATTTTCTGTAGTCTTGGCTATTTTTGGAATAACGTGTTAAAATACTTGTTTACCGATGCAACCGGTATTTTATTTAAAATTATGTCACGGCCCATCCCATTCAGAAACCTGATGCGTTGACCACAAAATTTATGAGTTCTTTAACCAGTAACATTACCTTATCTACGTCTAGTCCATTTACAATGCTAATTCCGATCATAAACATGACAATGTGTGCCCACACAACGAAGAGAGCTGTCAGAAATCGAATTCCGTTCAGGGAAGTGATTTCTTTCGGTTTCTCGTCGAAGAGTTCGGCGTAGTTTTTCCTTAGGCAGAATGATTTGGTCAGCTCCGATACTAAAATAAAAAAAATAAGGGTTTTATTTTTTTACAAATTTTATACTTTTTTTAAAAAAAGTTGTGAAGATAGCATTTAAAAAGCTACATTAGTTTGTAGGCATGCGAAAATCATTAATTCACTATATTAATGACAGGTAGCCGATGTTTGTTTATTTAATAGATTATTACGAGTATAGGATGGTTAATTATCTCATTTAGTTTCTTTCAAAATATGGAATTTTGATTTTGAACGCGACACCTTTTTTAATAATTTGAAAATTCAATTGTAATTTTTATATTGTTTTAAGACAAGAAATACTTGTTACATACTGAAAGATTTGTCCATTTGTCTTCGTCCGTAGTATGTGAAAAATATAGCCAATGTGAAAAAAAATAGCAGCGTCAACCTGAAAAGGAAACATTACAGCATTAACAGAAAGATCTTAATGGTTTCTTAGATATACGCGAATGTTACACATTGAAATAAAAAGAATTCTTGCGGATTTTATCGCGAATTTGACCGCCATGACCGTGGTCGTGAGTCCGCCCCGTGACCACGAAAGCTGTAAAGTGATCAAAACGTCGGGAAGGTAAAAAATGTCAAAATTAAATTAAATTTGCGATAAAATCCGTCAGAAAGATCTTAATTAGATACTAATGGAATTCATATACACCCAGCTATATACAGGGTGATTGACATATGGTATTTAATTTAAACCACGTATTTCTAACCACCCCAGGTAACATTGTACCAACTTTGAATAATATCTGCCAAGTATAATAGTTTCTTATTATTTCAATCAATTTCGTTTTATTTCAATCTGCCAGGTAGTATTGTCAAAAATCGCGATTGTAGTTTTCAAGGCTTTTGATCGAATGTCATACATTTGCATATCGAAACGTACAAAAATTTTTTGTTCGTAATGTTGGCAGCACTATTAGTGAAATGACCTAATTATTTAACAACAAATTGCTTTAAATTCCGTTGGCAACCCAAAGTATATTTAGTTATTACTCGCTAAAAACGATTTTGAATGCAATTCAACAGAGCTAAACTATATTTCATTATTTTTTCTTTTTCAAATAATTCCTCCGTATTCCAGAACTGTCAAATGTCAGCCAATAGGAGGGCACAAAAAGGCGGGCAGTACAACTTTTATCTACGTTTTTGAAGTTCGAACGTTCCTTCTAGACATTATATATTCTATGTAATATATACCAAGAGGATGAACGTTATTTCCTCTTAAAATCTTTATAGTTTTCTCAGAACTGGATTTGGTAATTCCTACGGTTTTTTTCCAAGACTCCAAGCATTTTTCCCACGATATCGCGTGCTTTGATGTAGATCTTGTTCATCAATGAAGGATTACGGTGGACAAGAAAGACAATCAAACCTTCAAGGTTTTTTCGCTTAGTGGAATATGCCCTAATCCTTCTCATTCAAACTTTTCATTCGAGGAGGCCTATGCCCTGCAGTGGGACGTTTATGGGCTGATACTGATACAGACAATAGCACTTTAGTACAGTTCAGTTTTTATGTGATAGAGCCACCCCAGTCAGTCACGACTCAGCATGAATGGGCAGGGTCATCCAGGGTGGCTCCACTGTCTCGCAGAAAACCGACGTGTAGCGACAGCTTAGCTATCGCGTTTCGTTCGGTGAACGAGGTTGCAAGATGCCCAACACCCCTTTCCTCTTCTCATCTTTGTTCCTTCCAGCTCCCCTCCTGATTTTGAGGGCCGGCAACACATCTATAAACCAAGCGTTGTGGATGGTCATGGGCGGCAGTGATCAAATAACTTGTTTTTTATTACACAGGTCCGGCCAACGAGCAAACAGGTCACCTGATGGTAAGTGATCACTTTTCAAGATACAAGGTACCTTTTATCCTTTTCTGTACCTTTGAATACCTTTAGGTAAAGTTTCACAATAATCTGTTGAGTATTTAAGTATTACAAACTCACATCTTCGTTTAAAATTGACGTAAACAAAATATTAATAAAATAAGGACATAATCTACTTACAAAAACGCACGTGCTCCAAACCCATAACTCCTAGTCTCTCCCGCTAGATGGCAGTGATGGACCTGGATAGCAGGGTCACCCATTGGTGCCAGGTGCGTGGCACGTGCCAGTAAACGTGCCAGGGTTGCCACTGATGTCACTGAGCACTGACTTGGCACGCATAGTCCCCAAATTACCGAGTTCATTGGCCTCCCACGGGGTGATTTAATCTGTGGAAAAAAGTCTACTTAGATGGAGTCGCGTTTTGGAATCACTCTGCATTAATCTAGACTGCCTCGGTGGCGTAGTGGTACTGCGGTATGATTGCAAAGCTGAGGTCTCGGGTTCGAATCCCGGGTCGGGCAAAGTGATATTGGATTTTTCTATTCATTATCTGCCCGGAGTCAGAAATTTGTGCCCAATATGGCGATAGGCTCGCCCCCTATCACATCGTAGGACGGAATATACAAGGCGAAACGTGGGTGTTCTGGTAGCACCTCTGCCTACCCCTTCTGGGAAAAAGGCGTGTATTTATGTATGTACTTCTACTTTTACAGAGTACCCTAATGCAGTAGTGTAGCATATTACAATTTGTTTTTCATTTTGTCCTATAACAAATGATAGTCATTGCCTTGTAGATTCACTCAGAGAACAGTGGAATAGGTTTGTTTCCTGCGCAACAAGGTTAAGTGCGCGTTATTGGCCCGTCTTTAAGAATATTTGTACGCGCACGTGGTACCGTCAGAAACCGAGGTCGACGCCCTCTCCAAACGCACCTGTTCGGAACCAGCAACCCTATTTGCCTTAATGGGCTGTTTTCCACATTACTTCTAAGGATACTTAATATATAATTGTAGACAGACATCTCTACCCTTTTCTAGCTAGTAGGTATTCTATATCTTGGACTACTCTCTCTCTCTCTTCGGCTACAGGAAGTCCACTGCTAAACATAGGACTCCCCCAAGAATCTCCACATGGACCTGTTGGAAGCGGCCTGCATCTGCCATTCTGAACTACATTTAGCAAATTCATGTCACTTTGTCTTGGCTGTATAAAAAAGCGACTATGCTTCAAGATGATAGTGCAATACTAAAGACATAGAACTAAATAAGAAGAGTTGAATAAAGCGCCATTTACACGGGGAGAGTTTCTCGCGGCGAGAATCGTATACGATTATCGTATGACATAAACGCCGTAGATTATCGTGTTCCGACAAATGTTTACACGATGCAACTTTTTTATATCCTTACGATAATCGTATCTTCGAGGCGAGAAACTCTCCCAGTGTAAATGGGCCTTAAGCCTGTTTTATGTTGAATGTAACCGGCTTGATTCTCGAACGCATCATACTGAAATAGACTTCCACTACCCGAGTCCCGACGGAATCATCGTATACTTTTCGTGATTATCCTGTCCATACTCGTATTTCTTGAGTCTTAAAACCATGCCAGCATACCAACCGAGTGGTCAGGTAACTAGCCCTCACCGGATGATACTCCATTTGGAATAAATTACAATTATCATCAGGTCATAGTGATTACGTTTTCCTGGTGTTTAAAAAAGATCTCCACGTTGATCCAATATCATCCATCAGCTAATGGAAGTCCACTGCTGAACATAGGCCTCCCCCAATGATTTTCACAGTGACCTGTTGGAGACAGCCTGCATCCAGCTATTTGATCCAATAAAAACACTTTAAAATAAATACTGCTCGACTGACTGCCTCAGTGGCGTAGTTGTACTACGGTATGGTTGCAAAGCTGAGGTCTCGGGTTCATATCCCGGGTTGGGCAAAGTGATATTGGATTTTTCTATTCATAATCAGCCCGGAGTCAGGAATTTATGCGCGATATAGCGATAGGCTTGCCCCCTATCACATCGTGGGACGGTAAGTACAGTCACGAGCATAAATATATTACTATGGGCAGATTAGCAAAAATATCTGTCCGAAGAACGAGTTCAATAATATCTGTCTGCACGTACACAGCAAAAAGATCTGATATTATCAGGCAGCATAATGCAGTGGCATCAAAATTATGTGATGAAAATGTACATCAAATAATTGTGATAACCTTTCGAAGCATAAATATGTGACATCAACTAGGTGGCAAAATGTTCCGATACCTTGTGGAGAGCAAATATATGTATCGCTTTCTATTTCTGTAATTTGCATGGATTCCTCACAAAAAGCATAAATATGTGACATCATCTAAGTGGCAATAATATCTGACATCCTTACAATTTATAAACAATAATATGTTTGATATTATATATAGCGTCGGTAAAAAGGGCCAAAATGTTTTATTGAATAATATTAGAATTATGTATTTTGCCGGGAAAGAACATGAACAAAAAACACGTTATAAATATTTTTTACATTTTTATTTGCCTAATCAACTTTTTAAATTTATTATTTTAATTCATTATGCATATTTGTAATAAGTGGAAGGGAAGAGACGCGTTGGAGAATAAAAATTGTGACTGTAAAACATCCGGGAGTGGACCAGCATCAGCACCGTTGAATAACTGTTCCATCTGGCTGATGAATAAGAAAAATACAAGAAGCTGACGGCCCACCTTAAACACTGAAAAGGCATTCAAAGAAGAAGAATGTATATTGGATCTTATTGAATGTATCTTCGATCCAATATATACTTTCATCGAAGGCAGCCGTAGACAAAAATGATCTACCCACTTGAATAAAAAATTCAATTTCGTCGTGATATAGGGTATACTCGTATCAAGACATAAATATAGTAAAAAAGGACAGCCCATATTAAAACAATGTAAAATATATTTTTTTAAATTATTTCGTATTAATTTCAAATTAAATTTATGATAAAATTATGTCAGATCTTATAGCCACCTACGCTCCAGGCTGGACGATCCCAGTGCTGGTGAGTGGACCATTGCGGCAGTAAGTCCTGTCCTTGATCAGTGGCTGAACAGGCGCCACGCCGCGATGGCGTATCGCCTGACGCAGGTCCTATCGGGGCATGGGTGCTTCGGTATATACCGGATACCGGATACCGGTATATTACGACGGGAAGAGGGTACCGCGGCTGAAACCCCCGAACCCCAGGGTAAAGGTGCCGGGTCAGCCGTTTATTACCTGGCGCCTTCTTCTTTGCAGGCCGCGAGCGGGATCGTTCCGCTCTCGAACCCGATCCGCGCTTTTCTGAGAAATCACGGACTCGCAAAATAAGAGCGTTGCCTACCACGACCTCCGACTCTCGACCATGGAGGCAATCACAGAAATCAGGCTAGGCACTCCGAAAGAGTGTGCTGGGCTGTGTGCTCCGGACAGTTGTTACAATGGTGACACATGGCGGTTGCTCCCTTCTAGCCACCCGCCATAGGTATATACCGAAGCACCCATGCCCCGATAGGACCTGGGTCAGGCGGTACGCCATCGCGGCGTGGCGCCTGTTCAGCCACTGATCAAGGACAGGACTTACTGCCGCAATGGTCCACTCACCAGCACTGGGATCGTCCAGCCTGGAGCGTAGGTGGCTATAAGATCTGACATAATTTTATCATAAATTTAATTTGAAATTAATACGAAATAATTTAAAAAAATATATTTTACATTGTTTTAATATGGGCTGTCCTTTTTTACTATATTTATGTCTTGATACGAGTATACCCTATATCACGACGAAATTGAATTTTTTATTCAAGTGGGTAGATCATTTTTGTCTACGGCTGCCTTCGATGAAAGTATATATTGGATCGAAGATACATTCAATAAGATCCAATATACATTCTTCTTCTTTGAATGCCTTTTCAGTGTTTAAGGTGGGCCGTCAGCTTCTTGTATTTTTCTTATTCATCAGCCAGATGGAACAGTTATTCAACGGTGCTGGTGCTGGTCCACTCCCGGATGTTTTACAGTCACAATTTTTATTCTCCAACGCGTCTCTTCCCTTCCACTTATTACAAATATGCATAATGAATTAAAATAATAAATTTAAAAAGTTGATTAGGCAAATAAAAATGTAAAAAATATTTATAACGTGTTTTTTGTTCATGTTCTTTCCCGGCAAAATACATAATTCTAATATTATTCAATAAAACATTTTGGCCCTTTTTACCGACGCTATTTATAATATCAAACATATTATTGTTTATAAATTGTAAGGATGTCAGATATTATTGCCACTTAGATGATGTCACATATTTATGCTTTTTGTGAGGAATCCATGCAAATTACAGAAATAGAAAGCGATACATATATTTGCTCTCCACAAGGTATCGGAACATTTTGCCACCTAGTTGATGTCACATATTTATGCTTCGAAAGGTTATCACAATTATTTGATGTACATTTTCATCACATAATTTTGATGCCACTGCATTATGCTGCCTGATAATATCAGATCTTTTTGCTGTGTACGTGCAGGCAGATATTATTGAACTAGTTCTTCGGACAGATATTTTTGCTAATCTGCCCATAGTAATATATTTATGCTCGTGACTGTACAAGGCGAAACGTGGGTGTCCTGGTTGCACCACTGCCTACCCCTTCTGGGAAAAAGGCGTGAGTTTATGTATGTATGTAAAATAAGTACTTACTGTGACATAATTAGCAGTGGACTCGTAAGGATCAGAGTGCCTATATTTTTTCAAAGGTCCCTCATAAAGCTGAAAGTTTACGAGGCAGTACTGCGGGTGTTGAGGAGTTTCTTCCCAGGGTGGGTTGAGGCACTGGTCAAAGTTTCCCAGCTGGAACCGGGAGCCGTACAGAGTACCCATGGGACGCTGCATGGCGTCCCACACTGTGGGATAGAGAAAGAATCATAACTTATTCGTAGGACACAATCACTTCAGCCCTAAGACTTCAGTCTACATAGCTTTGGTGGACTTGACATGCCATAGCATTACTTGTAAAGCTTATGGGATGCAGGTCACCTCGCGATGTTTTTCTCCATCATTAGATGATCAACAAGGACACGGAAAAAAATAAAAGTCCTTGATTACTATGGGTGGTAATTGTCTAATGATCAATGATTTAAAACACGCAATTTAGGTATATCTTGGTTTAAATTATCCTATATTATAATTAGCAAAAACTGTTATATAGTCCACCACGCAGTTTTTGCTACGTTGGTCTAACCACTCTCAACAGAACTCTCGTTGTAAAGCAGGTTTCATTCGGTGAGTGAGATTGCCAGATGCATAATACCTCTTTCCTCTTCCCATACTTTTTCCTTCCCGCTCCCCTTCTAATTAGGCCGGCAACACATCCCTGATCCAGCGTTGTGGATGTTAATGGGCGGCAGTGAGCACTTACCATCAGGTGACCTGTTTGCTCGGATGCCGGACTTATGCAATAAAAAAATGAGGCCCATGCCCTGCAGTGGGATATTATGGGTTGATACAGTACACCAGCTTAGTTTGATTGGCTCTACATTGCTTGCAGAAGTAGCGCGATGCTGTCTGCTTCAAACTGAGCGCTTAGTTGGGTCTGGGTCAGTAGTGTCCTAGTCCTAAGCCCTCTTTATCAATCCCTCGAGATCCATGTTCAGCGTACATATCCATCATCCATCAGCCAAAGGAAATCCGCTGCTGAACATAGGCCTCTCCCCACAATTTCCAGAGTGACCTGTTGGAGGCAGCCTAGCGTATATATTATTTATAAATCGTATTACTTACTCCAAGTAGCCCAAAGAGTGGAGTTTTGTACCCCGCGCAGCATCGATACCACTGCATCTTGACAAGGTGCCTCATCATCATTCCACATCTGCTGTGTCACCGCTTTCAATAGTGATTCCACTTCAGCGATTCCTTCGTAGACTTTGTCATTGAACACGCCTTTTACTGTAAGAATAGGAACATCCAACAGTCACATACATTGTTCTGACTACTGAAATAAAAGCCTTGTTATACGTATCAGAAACTATAAAGTTATAAATTTAAATTAATTTACCTTAATACAATCACAATTAATTGTAAACTTAAGTAGTATTAATTTTATATGTAAATGATCAACAATTATATTTTAACAGAAATGTACACACAGAAACACACACGCAAAACAAAAGGTTTTCGGTCCAAAAATTCACAAATGTTTACACTGACACAAATAAAAAGGTTTTATCTGCTAATGATACATTGCACTTGGCAACAAAAGTAAGTAAATTACAATGAAAAAATTATAACAGTATACACTTTAATTTCAGTTTGACATTTCATATAATATAATAATGTACTAGTTATTTAACAAGCGATTCTTATTTTTGGAGTAGGTGGTGCTCTGAGAACAAGTGAATTAGTCAAACTTGAGGTCAAACACGTTGAGGATAATAATACCATATTTATAGTGATTAGTGACGATCAACGACGGTAAAATTGATTATCCTCGTATTATAATCGGCAAGGAATATTACTATATTGTAAAAGGACTGACACTGAGGTCAAAAGTTTATAAAGTACCAAGACAATTCAACAAAATGGAAAATGCACTCATCACGTCTTGCAAAAACAAGATCAGCGAAGTGGCCGAAACTATTAGAACTACCAGAACTAGGAAAATACACCGGTCATTGTTTTAATGAATAAATCATGAATACCCACAAAATACTCAATGCTGGCAAATTCTTGCTAAAACACCCATAGCAAAGAATTTCCTTTACAATCGCGGTGACAAACATATAATCATATTTCTACCTATAGACAGGTAAAGTGGACAAACAAAAGTGTATTAACCAGAAACCTAAAAATATTTGCTCAATACGAGAAAATATAAGCGAAATTCTAATATAAATGTTAAAAATTCTTACCGCACAAAACAATAATAAATAAAAACAACTTCATGTTGTAACCACTAAGCGAATATAACGTCTTCTCGTATTTAAAGACCGCTTTACACTTCATTCAAACAGTCCGTTCTTCGACTGTGACGTCACTGGCATACTGGTTTCACACGACGCGATGCCACGACCGACATGCCGCTGGTTGACGTCACTCGATTCTCATTAAAATCACATTTATCTAATGTGTTTGGTGTATAATAGATTTATGTTAGATTTGTGGGGCACGAGTTAGAAATCGGTAGTGAAACAACAACTAAGCTTAAAGCATTTATTGATTTATGATTCTTTGTTGTGCATTATACTTTCTATAAAATATCATAATACGTATACGTATCATAATATACGTATACGTATCATACGTATACGTATCATAATAATATGAAACTTCAATCTAAATATAAATGTACAGTAATTTCTGTTGACAAAATATTTATATCGTTTTAATTAAATTTTGTTATTGTTAAATACGTGGGACTGTGGTTGCGGGTTCGGATCCTAGGGATTACCTCTGACTCTTTGGAATCATTTGTGTATTAACAGACAATTACCACACACTTTCGAAGAAAACACATCGCGAAGAAACTTGCATACCAAATACGCCAACTTGCTAGAACAGCGTGGTAGACTGTGGTCGAAGCTCTCAATCAAACACTCGGTGTTGTCGAAATCCCGTGCATCCCTTGCCACGACATCAATTTAAAACATTGGAATTTATGCCATATTCCTACCAGACAAGTTTGAATATCCTTTGTAAAAAAAACAAAATCCCTTGCCTCCCGTCCCGGTGTGCGCAGGCCAATATAGTTTGATACGGTACCTTAAACCAACGATGTGTCAACCCGTGACGTATTGCCAGTATGCTGCATTCACTAAGGATGTCGATTGCAGAAAAACAGTAGTTGCATAACAAAATATAATATCTTGCTAACTACATTTTATATTTATCATATTATCGTTAATTGGGTACATTGTTTTATGGATCGGGATTTTACGCTAATAATTTTTGTACGATTTTATGTACTATACGATAAATGATCCTTATTAGGGTTATCAGACAGCGAATTAGGTGACAGGTGTTAGACATTAAAAACGTGCGTGGTGGCCTGTTGGTAACGGACCAGACGCGGCTGCCTACATGTACGCGGTGGTCGCGGGTTAGAATCCCAGGGTACACTTCTGATTTTCGGAGGTAGGTGTGAATTGATTAATCAATCACCACGCACTATAATGGTGAAGGGAAACATCGTGAGGAAACCTGCATACTATAGCGATTTGTAAGAATTTCTAAGTGGTAGAGCCACATTGTTTTCAGCCATGCCTCAGCATGAATGGGCAGGCTCGTCCGGGGTGGTACCACTGTCTCTGAGGAGATCGACGTGAAGCGCCAGTTATCCTGTCGCGTTTCGTTCGTTTCGTTGCGAGACGAGCATGCCATTCGGCTGATGGCAAGCGATACGACCGCTCATGAGCAGTAGCAAAACCAAACAACACCATGAATCACAAAGAAAGCGCTCGCCATCCTGAGACATAAGATGTTAAGTCTAATTATGTCCAGTAGTTACTCTGGCTACAATTTCCTTCAAACCGGAACACAATAATGTATTTACACTATTGTTTCGCGGGAGATATAGACATTGCGGTGGTACCTACCCAGGCGGCCTCTCACATATGAGAAACCTACCACCAGTAAAAAGTTTGTGAGAAACACGAGTATTTGTCCCGGATGTTGGTTTATGTAAGACTGAAATAAACAAATAAATATACCCAAACGGTCACATACATAGTCCTGACCCCCCATTAAGATCACTTAAGCCTTCTGTCGTGCGTATCAGACTCTACGAGAGACTTTTCGGTCTCACAAACACCCAGACCCGAGACATGCTTGTGGACCTCACAAGGATTTGTCTCGGTGCGGAGATCTAACCCGCAGCCTCTCGTTTTACAGCCAGCGAGTAACTTATCGTAGTTTCTGATACACGACACAAGACTCGATCTTAGCGTGGGGTCAGGGCTATGTATGTGACTGTTGTGTGTATTTATTATTTATTTGAACAGGTTTCTGTGGAAATGTTTAGCTTAGGCCTACGCTTAGCATTTTTATTTGTCCTCTTGTTTAATAATTATATTTTGCTTTCTTAAATTTACGCGAATGTAACACATTGAAATAAAACGGAATCTTACAGATTTTATCGCGAATTTGATTTAATTTTTATATTTTTTTAATTTTCCGACGTTTCGATCACTTTACAGTTTTCGTGGTCCTGTACGACGAAAACGCGGAACGAAATCAAATTCGCGACAAAATCCGTAACAATTCGTTTAATTTAATTAATTATATTTTATTCAGTAACTATGTGTTTATTTATAAATGCTTTATTGCACACCACATACAACAATAGAAGAACAAAAAAAAAATGTTTATTATTTATTAAAGAGGTTGGGGTCGCCTCTTAATCTTAAGCTTGTGCCAAGAGACCCCATGGTTAAATAGAAAAATCCGTGAGTCGGCCGGAATTAGAATTTTTGCTTGCCACGCCGATAGTCTTTTCCCTCATCTTGAGAAGAGGCATTTAGAGGCATTTCCACCCATCCTTTTAGATATACAGACACATGCTCATAACATTGTAATTAAAGCGCCATTTACACGGAGAGAGTTTCCCGCGGCGAGAATCGTGCGCGATTATCGCATGACAAAACCGCCATAGATTATCGTGTTCTGACAAACGTTTACACGATGCAACTTTTTTATACTCGTATACTTACGATAATCGTATCTTCTAGGCGAGAAACTCTCCCCGTGTAACTCTGCCTTTATAGTGATTCATTATATTATAATTTATCTTCTTGCGATAATAAAGACAGGTATTATAATAATTATGCAGCCATAATAATAAAATGACTGGCTCATGGACTCAGTTGTATTACAGCACGTTTCCAACGCTAAGGTCTCGGGTTCGAATCCCGGGATATGATATTGGATTTTTCTATTCATTATCATAAAGCAGCAGACCGGGCTCTGTGGCGTATCTTGGGAGAGGCCTTAGTCCAGCAGTGGACTGCAACGGGCTGATGATGATGACTCATTATCAGGCCCGCGGAAGGCATTTATACCTGATAATGCGATAGGCTCACTGCCTATCACGTTGTGGGACGGAAGCACACAAGGTGAAAAGTGGGTATACTGGTGGCCTCTGTCTACCCCTACTAAGAGAAAAAGGCGTGAGTTTATGTACATACATAAAATAAACATTATTTGAAAAAATATAGGGACTTTGATCCTTACGAGTCCACTGCTAGTTATGTCGCAGTAAGTGTTAGTTTTACATACATACATAAACTCACGCCTTTTTCCCAGAAGGTCAAGGCAGTGGTGCAACCAGGACACCCACGTTTCGTTATGTGTTCCGTCCCACGATGTGATAGGGGGCGAGCCTACCGCCATATCGGGCACAAGTTCCTGAATCCAAGCTGATAATGACTAGAAAATCCAATGTCACTTCGCCCGGCCGGGGATTCAAACCCGAGATCATAGCTTTGTAATCATACCATAGTATAACTACGCCACCAAGGGAGTCAGTTTATGTATGTATAATAATAACATTATTTTATTCGTCCGATCTTGTAATTATTTTGCATCACGTTGGCAAATGCAAGAGATAATAGCGTAGACACGTAGCCAACCTTTGTACATGACCAATATTCTTCAATCAGCCAAACCCTTCAATTGTGTTATGGCCGGATGCCCAATATCCCTTACTCTTCCCATTGTATTTAAATCCCGCTCCTTTTCCTATTCCATGGGCCGGCAACACATTTTATCAAGGGTTGAGGATGTTCATAGGCGGCAGTGATCACTTACCATCAGGTGATCTGCTTGCTCGTTTGCGGGACCAATTGGATAAAAAAGGACCGTGGCTAAAAACAAAATGTGACAAGTCATATATTCGTAAATTAACGCCCTTAAAATATACACTCGACTGCCTCGGTGGCGTAGTGGTACTACGGTATGATTGCAAAGCTGAGGTCTCGGGTTCGAATCCCAGGTCGGGCAAAGTGATATTGGATTTTTCTATTCATTATCAGCCCGGAGTCAGGAATTTGTGCCCGATATGGCGATGGGCTCTCGCCCCCTATCACATCGTGGGACGGAATATACAAGGCGAAACGTGGGTGTTCTGGTAGCACCTCTGCCTACCCCTTCTGGGAAAAAGACGTGTGTTTGTGTATGTATGTATGTAAAATATACACTATACATGTACGGGTATAAAAAGTAAATATACGTGTTGTTATATTGTTTTATTTGCCTATCACCACATCCGTTTCACCAGTAAACCACGTTTTCTTTTCTGTTTATGAAGCTTTATGTTTTCCATCATTATTGTGATTTGCGTGACCATTTTGAACTGTACCATTCCCGACGTGCTGTTTTGTTCTGAAACAAAGTAAATTATAGTATTTTACTAGTTAACCTACTAATTATACCTACGTCAACGTGGAGCATCACTGCATCACACACTACGCTCTCTGTACGTGCTCTCACAACACTCGCTCCTAAGCTCTCATCCACTACCTTCAGCTCGGCGCTCCACCGGCCCGCGCGTCACACACTACGCTCCCTGTACGTGCTCTCACAACACTCGCTCCACCGGCCCGCGCGTCACACACTACGCTCCCTGTACGTGCTCTCACAACACTCATCCACTACCTTCCTCTATCCTCACTTTATGCTTACCTGGTAGATGATAAATATTTAGATAAGTTGATAAGAGGAGCTTCAACAAGCAACCAAAGGAACAGACTGCTAATGGTGGCTGCAACTGCCACACCAAAAATATCCAAGATCTGCGAAAAAATATTATAAGCGTGTTCAAGTGGAGCCAATAAACTTACATTCGCATTAATTATGAATTGTTATATTGAAAAATCAGCTTTACATAGGATTCATATTATACTTACTATGTCTATAGACGCGTATTTAAAAGGGCTTCGGACGGTGAAGTATTTGTACTGGACAAATAATGGGTGGATGGCGTAGATCCCGTAGGACAACCTGCTGAGTGGCACGAATACTTTCCAACTAAGGAAATTGCTGATGAAAGCTGAAACATCGTCAAAATAGCACCCAACAGTCACATACATAGTTCTGCCCACACACTAAGATCGAGTCTAGTATCGTGGGTATCAGAAACAACGCGAGACTTTACGGTCTCACAAATACCCAGACACGAAACAGATAACTGTAGATCGCAAATATTTGTCTCAGTACGGTGTTCTAACCTACGGTTTCTTGTTTCACGGCCGGCTTCTAACCAACTGCACCATTGAGGCTGTTAAAATTGAAAGCAAATTTTACAAAACGCCTTATTTGTATGAGCTCGTCGTGCTTAGTATTTCACTACGCTGGCCTATAGAATTTGTTAGACACCCGGCTCAGCCAAAGTCTACAAATGGGCTGAGTTGGAAGGGCGATGATACCCTCTTTGGTCTTTCCCGGGTACCAGAAGGGAATCTTTACAGCTATGCTTTTGTTAAAGAAGTGTGCTTAGGCTGTGACCATTCGGTTTTTTTCATTTTGGTTTTATTGCATAGGTCCGGCAGACGAGAAAACAGGTCACCTGATGGTAAGTGATTACTGCCCATGAACATGCACAATGCTCGATCATGGATGTGCTGCTGGGCAAATTGGGAGGGGAGCGGGAAAGAAAAAAGTATGGGAAGAGGAAAGGGGTATTGTTGATAGGTTGGGTTTGATTCTCAGTCTGGGACATCCATTTCAGGTGTGTTTTTTCCATTGAATAACTTTTATTTTCCAGGACTATAATTTGCGCCTGAAATGGTCATCTTTCCGCTGGAAATAATCTCCGCGAACTGTGAATGACACTACCTCTCCTTTTCTCTCTCTCTCTCTTCAGCCACAGGAAGTCCACTACTGAACATAGGCCTACCTCATGGATCTGCACATAGACCTGTTGGAAGCGGCCTGCATCCAGCGACTTCCTGAGACCTTAACCAGGTCGTCCGTCCACCTTGTGGGTGGGCGTCCGACTCCAAGCTCCAACAAACTCTACCTACCCTTTCGAAAATATAACATAATACTTTATTTGATCATATAACAACATTTTAATGCTCGTTTTAATTATTGCAATAATTTATGCTGACTTCCCATCTATTATGAACAAGGAAATATGTTAATTTTTATGATAACATAATTACATATTTTCCTTGTCTATACAATGTAATTCTGACTTATAATTATATATAACATTCTCCTCATTTTTCAAGGTATTCTTTTCTCAATAAGGAATACGAGGAAATTACTTATAATTTCCTCTATCTCTCTATCTAAAAATCTCTATGAATAAGGCCTTAGCCTTATTCATAGAGATTTAAAACCTGTTTTAGTTATGGAATGTTTTGTCTTCTTCAATCCAAGCCAATCCATCAGCCAAAGGAAGTCCACTGCTGAACATAGGCCTCTCCTAATGATTTCCACAGCGACCTGTTGGAGGCAGCCTGCATCCCGCGACGTCCCGCGACCTTTACCAGGTCCTCTGACCACCTTGTGGGTGGACGTCCGACGCTGCGCTTTCCGCTTCGTGGCCTCCATTCGAGAACTTTTTGTCTTCTTCGCTCAAACTCAATTCAACAGTCATACCAAAGGGACAAAACATTCAATAACTAAAATAGGTTTTAAAAGTGTCAATGAATAAGGTCGTTAATCGCTTCAGTTGCGAATGAAAGTTACCTTCTATTTTTACTTTGGCACGACAAAGTGATGATCCATCTAATCAGTGAGTTATTGCGACATGGCAGCGACTATGGCGCAGTTGGTTAGACGCCGGCTGTGAAACATGGGGCTGCGGGTTCGATCCCGCACTGAGACAAATGTTTGTGTGATCCACAGGTATTTGTCTCGGGTCTGGGTGTTTATGAGACAGAATAAAATCTCAATTTCTAAGATCCACAACACAGAACACGATATTAGTGTCTAGATTCGATTCTACATTCTGTATCTGTATCAGCCCATATACGTCCCACTGCAGGGCACGGACCTCCTCTACAATCGAGAGTACGATCGAGACTGTTTAGACCATATAGACCTTATTCTTCTACGTTAGGATTATTTTTTCAAAATCTAAGTATGTAGTTAGGGTTTTCATCAAAATTGGTCTTGTGAATATGAAATATTTTTTTGCTACTTCTCATAGTTTCGGATTAGGTCATCTAGGTCTTCTTGAAAAAATCAACATGTATATTAAATAAAAGATGCTTGACAATATATATAGAATGTTTAGGTAACATGTTATGTATGACCTGCCTGGGTCGGCAGATTTTACATACCATAGAAATTCTTACAAATCCTCAGGACTGATTATCAATACACACATGACTCAGAAACTTCAGAGGTGTGCCCTGGGATTTGAACCCGCAACCATGAACGTAGGCACCTGCACTTTGTAAATAATATTTAGATTTTAAAATACTCACGTATACTGCCATATTCCGAGAATGCGATCAAGAAGCATACGCAGACCGCCCACAGAGGTCTGTTTAGAGCGGTTATCGCAGCTGTTTCAATAGGATCTTCTTCTCGACCAGCGAAGAAGGTCGGCAGGTTCATAATATTATACATTATGTACGTTATTACTACAGTTCCGATGTAGGACCATAACTGAGAACAATAAAAAAATATGAATACGGATGTGCGGATTTCTTAAGTATTTTTTCTTATTAGCCCATATACGTCCCACTGCTGGGCACGGGCCTACTCTACAACCGAGAGAATCGATTGAGAGTGGTTAGGCCATATAGTCCACCACGCTGGCCTAGTGCGGGTTGGCGGACTTACATACCGTAGAAATTCTTTAAAATCGCTACGGTATGCAAGTTTCCTCACGATGTTTTCCTTCGCCGTTAAAGTGCCTGGTGATTGACTATCAATACACACATAACTCCGAAAAGTCAGAGGGATGCCCTGGGATTTGAACCCTCGACCATCGTGAACATGTAGGCAGCCGAGTCTGGTCCGTTACCAACAGGCTACCACGCACTATTTCTTAAGTAGCGACATAAAAATCGTATCTACTCAACGTAGATAAACTGATAATGCCGAATTATAACTATTTTGGATTTTATTGTTTTAAGTACGTTTAAGAATTGTGGTTCTTAGATTTGCGCGAATGTCCACATTGAAATAAAACTAATTCTTATGAATTTTATCGCGAATTTGATTTGCTTTTACATTTTTTAGCTTACCGACGTTTCTCGACGTTTCAACCTAACCTTTAAACCCAATCTCTAAAAATTAAAATATGTAAAAATGAAATCAAATTCGCGATGAAATCCGTAAGAATTCGTTTTATTTCGAAGTTTAAGAACGGTTGTCTGGTAGATATTGCCTTAGTGCGATAAGACCGCCATTTTTATTCTGTTGTTTTAATACGTCTTTGTTAAAATCTTTTCGTGGTAATTATGTACAATAAAGAATAAAATAAAATAAATTAACAATGAATATATAATGAGAAAATTGTTGGTAATAAAGGTTTTTTTTATCATCCCATATACGTCCCACTGCTGGGCACGGGACTACTCTACAATCGAGAGAATCGATTGAGAGTGGTTAGGCCATATAATCCACCACGCTGGCCTAGTGCGGGCTGGTGGACTTACATACCGTAGAAATTCTTTAAAATCGCTACGGTATGCAGGTTTCCTCACGATGTTTTCCTTCACCGTAATAAAGTAATTTTTTCCAAACAAAGTTAATCGCGCGGACGAAGTTGCGGGCGAATTGTAGTAAAAAAATATCAATAAATAAGTATTTCACGTACATATTCCTGAGCCCACAATAAGATACAAGTCTTATGCATAAATATACGAGAGACTTTTCGGTCTTGCGACATCCAAAAAAGGCAATTTATAAATAAATAAATACACCCAACAGTCACATACCTAGTCCTGACCCTGTACTAAGATCGAGTCTTGTGTCGTGGGTATCAGGAACTACGAGGGAGTTTTCGGTCTCACAGAACCCAGACCCGACACAAATGTTTGTGGTCCACACAAACATTGGTGTTCCACACAAACATTGGTGTTGGTGTGGGGATCGAACTCGCAGCCTCTCGTTTTACACTCGGCGTCTTACTGTCACGGATGCTGTCGATTGTACATAGTATTAATTGTACGTCGCGAAAAGATTTTAATAAATAAGTAAATTATAAATTATTTTCTTGCAAGATTTTCTTGAAACAAGTGATTTAAGAGTCGTTTGAAATATAAATACTAAATTCCTTATTTATGATAATGCGAGGAAATATGATTAATATTTTTTACGTCATTAAACTTGTTTGATGTTCATTTTACTCAGAATAAATAAATATGAATGAGTTCTAATTAAAACGGCGTAGATTCCATATTTTAGCATTTTTATTTGAAGTTAAAAATAATTAAGTTGACAATATTTATGTTATGAATTCTGTTGGTCATAATAATCTTTTATTATATTTTGTATTTCGGTTATATTATTCTAATCGGTATACTCGTAGATAAGAATTGATAAACAAACTCAGAATATTTAAAGGCGCCAATAAATATTAATAACTTTCCACACTAATAAAACGATTTAATTGAAATATGATGAAAGTGAAAGGAGAACTTCGAATTACTTCAAAGAAAATACAAAAAGTGTGCGATGGCCGGGAATCGAACCCGGATCAACTGCTTGGAAGGCAACTATGCTGACCATTACACCACCATCGCACTTGGAAGTCTTTGCGAAATTGTATAATTGTTTCTAAAAGTTACGTTTTTTCGTATAAATTCGATTTTCTAAAATACTTTATAATGTTACTTATATATTATCATAATTTTATCAATAAAATGATGTATAACATGATTACTATCAGTAATAAAAATTTAATGCAAATATTTGACGTATTAATCGGAGAACGAAAAAGCAGCTCATTTCATAGATAATTTCTATACATAACTCATTATTATATTGGGAAATTAAGAATTGTATAAAATTTAATTAATTCTGTCCCCTCTGGTATACAGGGTATATAAACACTGCTACCGGAAACGAAGCCAGGTGGTAGTTTTAGTGACCACAGACAAGATGCAACTAAAATTTTTGCAAAAAACCGCTACAAAATTATTTAACAAAATTTAATATAATATATTTCATTATTTTTTGAAATATTAATATGCCTAATATTAAGTATGATTTCTACTATTGTGCAAAATTTAATTTGTTTTGTTCAGTTTTATATTTTATTGATAAGTTTATTTTGAGGTGATTTGTTATTTTTTATTCTCATTTTTATAATTTATATTCTAATTTTATGAGCCCATATACGTCCCACTGCTGGGCACGGGCCTAGTCTACAACCGAGAGAATCGATAGAGAGTGTTTAGGCCATATAGTAAACCACACTGGCCTAGTGCGGGTTGGCGGACTTACATACAGTAGAAATTCTTTAAAATCGCTACGGTACGCAGGTTTCCTCACGATGTTTTCCTTCATCGTTAAAGTGCGTGGTGATTGACTAAATATAAAAAAAATATATTCTAATTTAACTTGATTTTGTACTAGTATAAATGTTGTGTATACCTTTAATTGACGTGTATCAATAGTTTGTTCATGGTTGTATTCACTACAAAATGTTTAACATACATGTCGTTGGTATACCTATTTCAATAAAAATAAAATAAAATAAAAAAAATCTTAAATTGAGAATCCCATATGCGAGGATCGGACAATTTTTTTTATCAACTGTTTAACGCATGGATGTATTTGTTTATTATATATATCTTATTATTATTGCCAACGTTAATGTCCCACTGCTGGGCAAAGGCCTCCTCCTTTTAATTCCACATGTGGCGGTCTTTTGCGATTCAGGGCCAATCCTGAAGAAATCGGTCGATTTCGTCTCCACCTACGCATAGGTCTACCGCGTCATCGTTAATGTAACTTTTTTTTTACACTGGCACGGCATAATGACTGCACTGCACCTGATGGTAAGCGCAAATGCCGTCCAGACAGAGTATCGAATGGCATCAGACGGCGGTCCCATGCCATTCGTCACAATTATGCCGGCGTGCTGAGATGCTTCTTCACACTACGGCGGAAGGACCCAGGATTATCGGAAGGAACACGCGTGACGGCAAACAAATCCACAGCTTACCTTACTAATAATATTTCTATGCTCATTAGGTTTGTATTTCGTCATTATGTACGCCATAACCACTCCGACCAAGTAAGCTCCCGCTCGACTATAGCTCTTCATGTAAATTTGGTTTACCACTTCTCTCGCCCTCAAGTCTTGTAAATTTCTAAAAAAAAAAGTTTTATTATCTGTATCAGCCCATATACGTTCCACTGCAGGGCACGGACCTCCTCTACAATCAACAGTACCATTGAGATGGGTTAGGCCATCATAAAGACCACCACGCTGGCCTAGTGCGGGTTGGCGGACTTTACATATCGTATTTTAAATCGCATAGGTATGCAGGTTTCCTCACGATGTTTTCCTTCACCGTTATAGTGCGTGGTAATTATCTACCAATAGTTATATATTATAATATACACACATAGCTCCGAAAAGTCACAGGTGTGCACTGGGATTCGAACCCGTGACCACCGACTGTACCCGGTATGTAATCAACAGGCTCCCACGCACTATCCATGGACCCATGCAATAAAGAATGATTGAAAAGCCTCCGTGGCGCAGTTGGCTAGGCACCGACTGTGAAACGAGAGGCCGCGGGGTCGATCCCCGCACCGAGACAAATGTTTGTGTGAACCACGAGTATTTGTTTCGGGTCTGGGTGTTTGTGAGACCGAAAAGTCTCTCGTAGTTTCTGATACCCACAACACAAGACTGGATCTTAGTGTGGGGTCAGAACTATGTATGTGACTGTTGGCTGTAATTATTTATTTATTTATTTAAAAAAAAAAACTTACTGAATTTTATCAAACGGCATGCCTTGATATTTATTCCAATACGTTAATAGTCCAGGAATGAATACCGCCAGGATGCAAACTACTGAGAAGGTAAAAAATCCAGATTTCTCATCCCTTCTGTATATGAAGAAGATGACTACAGCTAAAACGGCCAATTGGTAGTCAGCAGAGATGTACCACATCGTCACGTCACACTGAAATTATAATTAGAAACATTCAAATATAGAGAGTTACTTAAAATATTTTTAAAAGAGAGAGATTGCCACATGCCAAATACCCCTTTTCTTTACCCATCCTTTTCTGTCCCGCTCCCCTCCCGATTTTATGTGCCGGCAAATTCCTATGATCCAAGGGTTGTGGATGTTCCTGGGCGGCAGTGACCATTTACCATCAGGTGACCTGCTCGTACGCCCGACCTATGCTATCAACACACGGTATAATTATTCTACCTTTGAAAAATATCCCTGTATACTTACCATAGTTTTTAGGTCGCTGTTGATCATGAAGAAGTTTAACCACCAATATCTTTTGCAGTATGGAATCTCAACAGAGTTCAGCCTGCCCCAAAGAGGTCCGTCTCCAGGTAACTCAGCTACTGCCAGCAAATACAACGTAGGTATTGCGTATGGACCTATTAACCTGTTAAAGAAGCCATGCTGCAGCCACTTAGCTTAATATAATAATTAAATACACCCAACAGTCACATACATAGTCCTGTACTTGCACTAAGATGCTGTCTTGTGTCGTGGGCATGCACTACCACCGCGCTGTCGCGTCACCTCGATTTCCTGTGAGACAGTGGTACCGCCTCGGATGAGCCTGCCATTCCTGCTGAGTCAAGACTGACAACAGCATGACTCTACCACTTAAAAAAGTTTTCTAACCAACTGAGATAGCCAGGCTTTCATAGCCTCACAATAGAAGTAGCAACTTGACAGCCTCCGTGGCGCAGTTGGTTAGAAGTCGCCTGTGAAACGAGAGGCTGCGAGTTCGATCCCCGCACCGAGACAAATGTTTGTGAGGCACACAAGTATTTGTCTCGGGTTTGGATGTTTGTGAGACCGAAAAGTCTCTCGTAGTAGATACCCACGACACAAGACTTAAATGATCTTTGTGGAATCAGGACTATGTATGCGACTGTTGGGTGTATTTATTTATAGCACCTCTGCCAACACTATGAAGGAGAGAAGCGTGATCTTACACCACATTTTAACGTACCTTAAATATCGTTTTATCAAGACAATTAGTAGATTCTGGTGACTTTTTACGTTGGCAAGCAATCCCTTCACGAATAACAATCCGGACATAGTGAAGAAATTGTCTATGACCACATTTGTGTGGATTGCGAAAGAGAATCTGGTTTTGATGTCCTGAAAAATATTTTATATTTATTGTCACCTCAATTATCTCCAATTGTACCGTACCCGTGTTTGTGCTGTATCAGCCCATATACATCCCACTGCAGGGCACGGGACTCCTCTACAACCGAAGTTTGAGTTAAGAAGCCCCAGTATATAGTACCATCATATTGTCCTAGTGCGGTTTTTTAGTTAATTTCATAGTTCCGGCAAACGAGCAAACATATCACCTGATGATACGTGATCACTGCCGCCCATGAACATCCACAAAGCTGGATCATGGATGTGTTGCCGGCCCAATTGGGAGCTGGAAGGAAAAAGGATGGGAAAAGAAAACGCGACGTTGGAGACAACGACGTTAACGCGGGTTGCTGAACTCGGGACTTCACATCTCACAGAAAATTTAGTGAAACTCTATGACATGCAGGATTCCTCATTATATTTTCCTTCAGCGTTAAAGATGGTGATTTAAAGGATTATTTTTAAATCTTACAACGAATAAACGGCAAAATACTTTCATATGGAGAGCATACACTCTTAACATAACTAGTAAACTTCACGATATTGATATTTTCAATGTGAACTTATACTCTGTTAGAAGGATGCTTAGCCAGAAGAAGTCACTACACAAATGTTTGGTATTTATTGCTGTTATCAGTCAATAATTTCAAAAAATTGTAAGGACTTTAACTCACACTTCTATGTAATCATATACGGCTGTATATTAGTGAGGACCTTTAATTGGCTTATTTGCGTTTATTCATTTGTTTAGCCATAAGTTTATTAGTTTATTTATATGTATATTTATCTTTATAAGTATTTAAATGTGTATGTATATTACGAGTAAATAACTATGTATCATATATTGTGTATATACACACATAAATTGTAAATAATTTGTTTATTTATATATTTTTTTATTGAAGCTTTTCCTTGTGTTATATCCATCCAAAGGTTGTCTGTAAGAAATCGTCTAGAGCGATAAGAACGCCACCTGTACTTTTTTCTTAATTTATATTATCTTTGTATGTTTTTCCTTTCTGTGTGCAGTTAGGAATAAATAAATAAGTTTTAACTGTTGGACTTCCAAAAAATAAATAAATAAACGAATGAAAATACCTCATCGAACTGCAAACTGTTACTCGGTGAAGTGGCGACCATGGTCAATACGACGTGCATCCCAATTGTTATAATTGCTGTTAGGAACCTCAGGCCGTTGAGAATGGGGATCTCTTCCTCATTCAGGTTGGTTAGATTGTTAAAATTCTTCTCCAAACAGAAGCATTTGGCTATAGAACCTGGAATAAATATATATGACTGCCTCGGTGGCGTAGTGGTGCTACGGTATGATTGCAAAGCTGAGGTCTCGGGTTCGATTCCCGGGTCGGGCAAAGTGATATTGGATTTTTCTATTCATTATCAGCCCGGAGTCAGGAATTTATGCCCGATATGGCGATAGGCTCGCCCCCTATCACATCGTGGGACGGAATATACAAGGGGAAACGTGGGTGGTTCTGGTAGCACCTCTGCCTACCCCTTCTGGGAAAAAGGCGTGTGTTTATGTATGTATGTATAAATATACCCAACAGTCACAAACATAGTCCTGACTCCACACTAAGATAAACAGTGTCGTGTATCAGAAATTACGAGAGACTGTTCGGTCTCGCAACATTCAGACCGAAGAAAAAAAATTGTGGACCATTAAATATTGGTTTTGGTACAAGGATCGAATCGGCCTTTCGTTTAACAGCTGGCGTCTAACCAACAGCTTAGTCCATAATACAACTATCATTAATTCGTTATTGAATTTGTCAGTTGTACTCGTATACACTATTTTTATTTTATTTTACTGTCTAAGGACAATCAGTGGTAATTACATTACATTAAATTAACGTTACAAATACACCAACAATAAATTAAATGTATTAACTTGAGTTGCAACTGCATGCATTGACATTTAAGAAAAAATAGAAATTAGGAATTTAAAAAAATGTTAACATATTTAAAACTGATATAAATCTCTTAACAATAAATAATTTGGAATAACTTTTATATTTCTTAATATTGGATGCTTTTGAAACTAAAAGGAACTTATGTGACTTCAACAGACAGTAAGTAGGTTCGAACAGTTTGTTAAAAAGAAATATATATGGATGGATGCAGGCTGCCTCCAACAGGTCACTGTGGAAATCATTAGGAGAGGCCTATGTTCAGCAGTGGACTTCCTTTGGCTGATGCATGGATGGATGGATCTATAATATTCAAATTGTAATACTTACCCTGTGTAGTTTTTATATCACATCCTTCCTTAGACTTCAAATAAAAGGTAGATGATATAGTAATTAAGCAGAGAACTCCTGCTAATGCACTGAAAAACAATGTTAAAATAATTAAGAATATCAATAGTCAGCTATTACTGACCTATTGCTGGTTGGAGGACTTCAAATACCATAGAAATTCTTACAAATCGCAATGGTAAGCAGGTTTCTCCACGATGTTTTCTTTCACCGTTATAGTGCGTGGTGGTTATTGATATATTAATACTTGATTTATTTTTTTTGTATTGTATCAGCCCATATACGACCCACTGCAGGGCACGGGCCTCCTCTACAATCGAGAGTACGATTGAGAGTGGTTAGGCCATATAGTCCATCACGCTGGCCTAATGCGGGTTGGCGGACTTTCACATACCATAGAAATTTATGCAAATCGCTATGGTATGCAGGTTTCCTCACGATGTTTTCCTTCACCGTTAAAGTAAGTGCGTGGTGGCCTGTTGGTAAACGGACCAGACGCGGCTGCCTACATGTTCACAGTGGTCGCGGGTTCAAATCCCAGGGCACACCTCTGACTTTTCGGAGTCATGTGTGTATTGCTAGTCAATCACCACGCACTATAACGGTGAAGGAATACTTGATAAGTACGCGAAATTTCAAATTCATCTGACGGTTTGAAGTGCTCGAAAATCGATTTCAAACTTTATTATATACATACAAGCGAAGCTAATAAAAGCATGTTAAAAAGTATAGTTTCCGATTGACTTTACCGACATCCATCCATCAGCCAATGGAAGTGCACTGCTGAACATAGGCCTCCCCCAATAATTTCCACAGTGACCTGTTGGAGGCAGCCTGCATCCAGCGTCGTCCCGCGACCTTTACTAGGTCGTCTGACCACTTAGCGGGCAAAAATAAATAAATATATTACTTACATAAATGCATGGAACTTCCAGTCATATTCCTTGTTATTTTGGTCACAATGTACTGAAATGTGCTGGTTTTCTAGAGGCAAGCCTGTCAATAGCTTGGCTAATGCTGACGCTGCTTGGGAACCACAAGAAGCTGGCATACATACACCCATAGTAATTTCGTCGAATCTTCTGCCGTTTAAATTCTTCGTCTGCAATGAAATGAAGTAGGTATTTAAAAGTGGTAGAGCCATGCTGTTGACAGTCATGACTCAGCATGAATGAGCAGGCTCGTTCGGGGTGGTGATACCGCTGTCTAACAAGAGAAAGACGTGAAACGACAGCTTGCTATCACGAATCGTTCGATGAGTGAGACTGCCGGATGCCCAATACCCCTTTGCTATTCCCATCCTTTTTCCTTCCCGCTCCCCTACTGATATGGAGGGCTGGCAACACCTCTATGATTCACCGTTGTGGATGTTCTTGGGCGGCAGTGATTACTTACCATCAGGTGACCTGCTTGTTCATTTGCCGGACTTATGTTATAAACAAAAAAAGTAGGTGCTCGTATGTCTCAGGATGGCGTGCGTAGTGGAATGTCATTTGCTTTGTAATTCATGGTGTTTGGTTTTGCTACTGTCCATGAGCGGTCGTATCGCTTACCATCAGGCGAATGGCTTGCTAATCGCTGTTCATTGCAATAAAAAAGACGTATGCCCTTTGAACCCAAGAAATCCAAATAAGTTTAAGTGTCTTCGAGTAATCGGTGAAAGTACATAAAAACAAGATTAGGATGAATTAAGAACCTCTTTCTTTTTTGAAGTCGGTTAAAAATGCCCTTAACAAAAATGCATTAGTCCTGATCCCGCATTAAGATACAAGACATTTAATGAAATTTTGAATTGATTGGATATACATACATAGGAATAAGGAGATCTCATAGAAATGAGAAGATCCGTAGAAGAACAAAGATTACCGAGTTAACTCTAAGACGCGACGCGACGCTGCGTGCACATTTTCATAGACCACTCAAAATTTTACGTGTTAATTCAAAATACGTTGCACCTCGCAGCGTTGCATCTCACACAATGAAATGTGTATCTTTTCGTGTAGTAAATAAAGTTAAATTTTGTTTAAAGTAAGTAGACTTCACAAACTTCGTGGTCACGCGGCGGACTGAGGTACAAGTCAAACTGGTTTATAATGACTACCTACCTTCATTTTATAATATTGGCAAAAAAATAATTATTTGATTGCCTCGTTGGCGTAATTGTACTATGGTACGAGAACAAAGCTGAGGTCGCGGGTTCGAATCCCGGGTCGGGTTAAGTGATATTGGATTTTCCTATTCATTATATGCCTAGAGTCGGGAACTTGTGCCGGATCTGGCGATAGGCCCCATATCACATCGTGGGACCGAATACACAAGGCGAAACGTATGTATCCTGGTAATACCCCTGCCTACCCCTTCTGGAAGAAGGGGTATTAAAATGTTTGAATGTAAACTAAAATCGCATGTTTTATATCAGAGTGAAATACTGGCGAGAAAAAAACACTATTAGGTAAATACTATATTAATAAATATAACATTTATTTTTTTAAATATTGTGACATAATATATTAAGGTTTTTTATATAGTTTAAACGTACACAGTGCTTCAAAGTAATATGACAGTCACAAATTTTAAATTTTCGCAAAATCATTGTGCCTCCTTGAATAAAGTATTTCACTATGCTCAAATTAATATATAATTATGTTAAACATAATATTTTATAATCGAAATGATGAAGTGTTTTTACTAAGCAATAACACATCAAAGTTACAGATTAATTATATTGCTATGATAAAAGCATAGGAGCATATTTTACTGTATTAAATACAATATGTGCGTGGTGACCTATTCGTAAACGTACCAGGGGGGTTATTCTGTAATCCGAAACGAAACTCGAATATTCGAACGTTCGCAAATTGTTAATCATAGTAAGTTATAAGTTTTCCACATTTAAAAATCAACACTATTCTCTATGATACTTACCATTCACTCCGAACAAAGTCTATAGTTAGGATGTACGATACAAAGTTGACTTTTCAAAAATCTATCTATGTAGTGCGTGGTGGCCTGTTGGTAACGGACCAGACTCGGCTGCCTACATGTTCACGGTGGTCGCGGGTTCAAATCCCAGGGCACACCTCTGACTTTTCGGAGTTATGTGTGTATTGATAGTCAATCACCATGCACTTTAACGATGAAGGAAAACATCGTGAGGAAATCTGCATACCATAGCGATTTGTATAAATTTCTATGGTATGTAAAAATCCGCCAACCCGCACTGTGCCAGCGTGGTGGACTATATGGCCTAACCACTCTCAATCGTACTCTCAATTGTAGAGGAGGCTCGTGCCCTGCAGTGGGTCGTGTATGGGCTGATACAGTACAGTACAGAACTTTATCACAGGGGACAGGGGATTATGAGTTTTGGGTTGTCTAAAATCTGTCTTGCGAGGGGAGTTTGGGGAGATATCAGAGTGTCAGCATAACTACGTGAAGCTGCTGGGATGAATTTGCTTGATTCGTAGGGTCTCCTTTTCTTAGCTATGGTGGTTTTAATAGCGCTCTTGTCTGCTGTATTCCGGGCATACTTTGTTCGCAAAGTATTGTCCGGAACATAGCACACAGAATTCCTCTTTTACGGAGACGGCGCAACCGATCCCTGGATGGTCATGGCCACATTGAGTACATGGCTTTGATCTGCAAACATTCTCAATATCGCCAAACCTGCGACAATTCCTGCAGTGTGTCATTGGATAAATATATTTTTTTTTAGAGCTAGCGGCCCGCCTGTTGGAAAGCGGCTACCGCTGCCCATAGACTTCCGCAGTGCCAGGGGTCCAGCACAACAAAGTCGCTGCCTACCTTAAGGAAAGTACTCTCTTTAAGCCTCGTTTGAAGAAGGAAATATACTGTTCCACTGGCAGGGAAGTGTACCAATTCGCTTAGGCAGGTTCTGACCGTCGAAGGTGAGAACACAAGTCTCTGGGTGTTTCCACTCAGAGACCCCCTGTCTAATAACTCTTCTATTGATGCGTCTGACTGACGTCTGAATAAGGATGTGTCCACACTCCGGTGGAACAGTTATACACTGTTTAACAGACTCTTCCGACATATCCACATGGAGTTCAGACATGAGGACCATTCTGGTCACATTAAATGTTGGAGTGGGGGCAGCAAACTTGTTTGGAAATTCATTGTTATTCATGTTAACCTATTTGAACTGCCCTAAAAAACTAAAATGCGAAACAACAAACATATTTGTTAATAAAAAACGAATAACTTATATTAAGAAACAAAAACGCTTCACAAAAACAATATAAATATCTTAGAGTATTTATGACAACAGGAAATATCGAGATAACAAAAAATAAAGAAAAAACTCTAGACACACTGTTACTCACACACACCAAGGCGAGAATCTTTGGCTTATTTTATTCGATTGTGATACAATCAGGTTCTTCAAAACATATTTAAATTTTAAGTTGGTTTCGTACAAAATTCAATGACAATCGCTGTACTGTAAAATTATAAAACAAATAGCCTCATTAAGTTTTTTTTTTATTACGATGAAAGACAAGCCGAGCATGCCATTCGTCTGATGGTACGATACGACCGCTCATGGACAGTGGCAAAACCAAACACCATGAATTACAACGCAAATCTTGGCATTCCACTGCGCTCGCCACTCTGAGACATAAGATTTTAAGTCTCGTTACGTCCAGTTATATTATTATTATTATGTCTCGCTGGATGCAGGCTGCCTCCAACAGGTCACTGTGGAAATCATTGGGAGAGGCCTATGTTCAGCAGTGGACTTCCTTTGGCTGATGGATGGATGGATGGATGTTCAGTTACTCTGGCTACAATGTCCTTCAAACCGGAACACAATAGCATTCACACTGCTGTTTGGCGGGAGAAATACATTGCGGTCGTGCCTACCCAGGTGGCCTCTCACATATGACAGATAGTAGAAAAAATTGAATAAATTGAAGGTACTTAAGTACCTGCGTCATTATATATTTAGATTTATGTGTTTGGGTTAAAGGGCAGGTGTGTTTAGCTGAATATACTGGAGTGTACAGCTGAATGTTATGTACTATAGATACTGTACATACAGGGTATATCAAGACTGCTACCGAAAACGAAGCCAGGTGGTAGGTTTAGTTATTTTAGGCACAATACAATTTTTTTGCAAAAAAAAGACGATATTTTTTCGTATCATCGTACTTGGGTGGTAAATACATACATTTTCCTACAAAATAATGTACACCGTTTTATTATTAATGACGCTATAGTACGCAAGGCTTTAAATTATAATGTTAGCAAAGTCTATGGATTGACCACCCAAACTGTAAACACAATGATTTTTAAAAGATATAAAAAATACCGTCGCGTATTGTTTGAAAAAAATTTAGTTGCATCATGTCTGTAGCCACTATAACTACCACCTGGCTTCGTTTTCGGTAGCAGTCTAGATATACCCTTTATATATAATAGATATAGATACTCACAGTAATATAATTATAAGTAGACTCATAAGGGTCGAAAGGGCCAGATTGGTCGATCGGATGCTCCTCAATAACTTTCAAGTCGACCAGACAGTACTGCGTTTGAAGGTGTCGGTGTGTGGTCTTCCATGGAGGGTTGAGACACTGGTCGTAATTACCCAGTTGGTTTCTGATGCCGTAGAATTTTCCAGAAGGCCGCTGCATTGAGTCCCATACTGGAAAAAAAAATCTTAGTTGTAGAGGAGACAGATCAATGTGGAGATCCTTGGGGAAGGCCTATGTTCAGCAGTGGACTTCCTGTGGCTGAAGAGAGAGAAAGAGAGAAGATTAGTGCACACCAGCAAACTGATGCGGTAAAGTATTTTTTTTGCGTTGAATGGCAAGATGAGCTTGCCAGTCTCCTGGTGCAGTAGCTACTTAAAAAAATACTATTGAATAATTATGACAGTAAAAAGCAAAGAAAAGCTATACGAGTAGTCTACTTGATTAAATCTAGAAAATCCTACTGTAGTTTACAAAACAACCTGTTATAGTCACTAAAAAGTAAAAAAACAAAATTATGTTTAGTAAAATCGGATTTTTTGTATTTGAAATCGTTTTTTTTTAATGTAGCTTTTTTAATTTTTTACTTTTTAGTGACTAATTACCTACTGTAATCGGATCACTAAATTTTAGACAATTGCTGATTATGTGATGTTGATTTGTAAAAGTCGATTTGTGAGTAAGGTAAATAAATATTTTTTATTAGTCTTTACCGGGGAGACGAGCATGCAGCCCGCCTGATGGTAAGCGGTCACCAGTGCTCATGGACCTTCGCGGTGCCAGGTCTCCAGCACAACCAGGTCGCTGCCTACCGTAAAGAGAGTACTCTCTTTAAGCCTCGCTTAAAGTAGGACTGGTCATAGCGCTCGGGGAACAAAAAAAACGATTTTTTCCCTTAGGAATACAGTAAAATTTTCTCATACTTGAAGAAAATGCATGGAAGGATCCATGAAACTGGACGAAGCAAAAGTTGTATGTCAGGAGCGAGCAAAGTGGAGATCCATCTCTGCCCACCCCAGGGTAATTTGTGCCCTGTATGGCAATAGGCTCTGCAGTTACACCATGGGGCGGATATAAGAATCGTTGGAACTTAAGGCCACTCTGCTTACCTTTTCGAGCGTGATAATGTATGTATAATTATTTTTTATAATTTTATAACTATTACACTGGTTATTAATGTAATAGACATTAAAATGATCTGAATTGAAATTATTTCCTATATGATAATTAAAAGACTGACGTAACAATAAAATGAATAATATTAAAAACTTTTTATATCATATTAATTAAATGAATGACGTAAATTATCATTTAATATTTATAAATGGAACATTATATATAATTATAATATAATAATAATAAGTAATAATTATAATAATATTATAATATATAATTATAGAATTTCTACGGTATGTAAGTCCGCCAACCCGCACTAGGCCAGCGTGGTGGATTATATGGCCTAACCACTCTCAATCGATTTTCTCGATTGTAGAGTAGGCCCGTGCCCAGCAGTGGGACGTACATGGGCTGATAAAAAAAATGGAAGATTTCAATGGCATTGTTGAGTAAACCCAGTAATTGATCTAGCGGTGTGCGTACGCTGTATACTTAAATTACGGTTTAAGAATGGCCTTATTTATACACAGTTTTAAGACCTATTTTAGTTATCCAATGATTTGTCCCTTTCGAACAACTGTTGAATTCAGTTTGAGTGAAGAAGACAAAACATTCAATAGCTAAAATAGTTTTTATAACTGTCTAAATACATACATACATACATAACCACACGCCTTTTTCCCAGAAGGGGTAGGCAGAGGTGCTACTAGAACACCCACGTTTCGCCTTGTATATTCCGTCCCACGATGTGATAGGGGGCGAGCCTATCGCCATATCGGGCACAAATTCCTGACTCCGGGCTAATAATGAATAGAAAAATCCAATATCACTTTGCCCGACCCCGGATTCGAACCCGAGACCTCAGCTTTGCAATCATACCGTAGTACCACTACGCCACCGAGGCAGGCACTGTCTAAATATTTTTGTTATAACTGTATTGAGCTGTATGGAGCGCAGTACTCTCGGTGTTAGGCTGACCGACCGCATCCGAAACACCGAACTGCGCTCTAAAACTCACATTACAGATGTAGGGTGCAAGGCGGTCACATTAAAATGGAGTTGGGCAGGGCATGTAACTCGAATGCATCCAAACCGTTGGGCCAGGCTAGCTACAAGCTGGATTCCCACGAATAGCCGAAGAAAACGCGGAAGACCGAGAAGATCGAGTGGAGAAAAAAAGGGGAGGGCTTTGCCCAGCAGTGGGACACACTATAGGCTACAAAAAAAACTGTAAAGGAAGTAAGTTTCCATGTCGGGCAATACACTTTTTAATACTACAAGAGATATTTTGTCCTCTTAACACCCAGACTCAAGCAAACAAATGTTGGTTTCTTCTTTATGGTGCAACCACATTGCAGGTACTTTAGCAGCATCTAACAAAATATTATTTATTGTTAGCATATGGTGCCGTATTAGTATACATAATGCTTGCTTAATACGACCAACTGTTAATGAATTGCTCTGATTTAAACCAACTTGTAACATATGTAGATAATAATCACTCTTTGTAAATGGTATTGAAAAGAGCAACACTAGAGTTTCTTGCCCGTTCTTCTCTAGTGAAAACCGCTTTCCGAACCGGGTGGTAGAATAAAAAAAATACAATCTAAATGATGTTGAATAATTTTACAGATTGTATAATTTATTTTCATTTTACTTAATGTTACCTATTATGTGGGAACAATCGATAACATTATTGCCCAATTTTGCTCCACAATGGTAACTGCGATGTGGGTACACCATTATAATTGCATCAGGAAATTACCACAAATTTAACTCCTCGGACCGAAAGTAATGTCTGTAGATCGTATAATCTCTCGTAGTTACCCAAGATACAAGTGGCGCAGTTGGTTAGACACCGGGTTATAAACGAGGAGCCGCGGGTTCGAACCCCGACCAAAACAAATATTTGTGTGATCTATAGGTATTTGTTTTGGATCTGGGTGTTTGAAAGACCGAAAAGTCGTTCTTTCTTATACCCACGCCATAAGACTCAATCTTAGCGTGGGGTCAAGAATATGTAAGTATGTGGCTGTTGGGTGTAAATTTATTAAAAAAAACATTGTTGCCTTTGTTTATTATTATAGGTTACTTACTCCAAGTAGCCCAAAGAGTGGAATTCTTGACACCCTGCAACATTTCGACTAAGAATCTATAACATAAGTCATCTTTCCATTCCTGGCGTTTCAGTTCTTCTAGAAAGAAATCCACTTCCGGATACACTCGTTCTGTGTTCAGTGCGAGTTTCGTCGAGACTCCAGAACCTGAAATTCAATTGCATAATATTAGGTTTGATTGTGTGTTTGTGAGACCGAAAAGTCTTTCGTAACTTCTGATCCCCACGATACAAGACTTAATGTGGGGTTGGGACTATCTATGTGGTTGTCAGATGCAGGCTGCCTCCAACAGGTCACTGTGGGAATCTTTAGGAGAGGCCTATGTTCAGCTGTGGACTTCCTTTGGCTGATGGATGGATGTGATTATTGGGTGTATTTATTATTTATTTTACTCTTTAATTTATTTTTCACCTTTTTTATAATTCGTACATATAATAAAATAAACATATGCATTTAAAAATGATAAAAAAAGAAATGTATTACTCTCTGACTGTGAAGCTCAAGACCCAAGCCATCGGCGGTTAGGGAAACAAAGTAAGGAACCTCCTCACAATGCGCGCCGTGTCCAGTAATACTGCCTTCTGTATCTGACTCTTGACCCAACAGCCAATTATTTATTATATTATTTTGATTCAGATCTTATTTATCTGTGCCCGATATTGCAATAGGCTTGCCCCCTATCACATCGTGGGACGGAATATACAAGGTGAAACGTGGGTGTTCTGGTAGCACCTCTGCCTACCCCTTCTGGGAAAAGGCGTGTCTTAATGTATGTATTTATGCAGATCTATTTAGTGTGTTTTAAGAATGGTGTCGTCAACGGTTACTAGTCCCATGGCTTAAGGCCCAAAAGTGACTACAATAGGTTGATTGATACTAACATATGGTATTTAATAAAAAAACCACATGTTTCTCACCACTCCAGGTAACATTGTACTAAGTTTGAACAAAAACCTGCCTGGTACTTTTGAAAATAATTGCGATTTTAGTTTTCAAGGGTTTACGATTCACGTAAGTTCACAAAACGAACTGAAATTCAGTTGAGCGGTAAAAATATTCCTATATATAAGGGCTGGTCAAAAATCGTGGAAACTAAAATCACGAGTTTTGACAAGAAAACATTTATTTTTATTATATAGTTGCTACCAGGACACCCACATTTCGCCCTGTATGTTCCGTCCCACGATGTGACAGGGGGCGAGCCTATCGCCATATCGGGCACAAATTCCTAACTCCGGGCTGATAATGAATGGAAAAATCCAATATCACTTTGCCCGACCCGGAATTCCAACCCGAGACCTCAACTTTGTAATCGTATCATATTACAACTAAGCCACTGAAGCAGTCAATCTTAAACAATCTATACTTTTATAATTTAAAATCACTTACCAATACAAAACAGTATGAGAAATTTTACAATCAGCATTTTGTAAAACGTGTTAATTCATAGACAAACAAGATACAACTGCACGTGTCTAGTCTTAGGCGTAAACTTGAACTATTAAATGTATTCATTTTTGTTTTTTAGGGTTACGCTGTACACTTTTAGAACTATAGTAAAATATTGAAATAAAACGAATTCTTACGGAGTTTGTCGCGAATTTGGTTTATTTTTATTTTCTTTAATTTCACTACGTTTCGATCACTTTACAGTTTTCGTGGTCACGGGGCGGACTGAGGTATTAGTCATCCGCTTAGTGACTGTTACATTTCAACTACCCTTCATTTACAATTATTAAATTAAAAAGTTAATCGGGTTTGCGATCCGATGTACGCAGAAGGAGCTCAAATTCGCGATAAAATCTATAAAAATTCGTTTTATTTCAATGTGTAACATTAGCAGAAAATATGGATTTACCACCCAAACACAATGATATTTAAAACATTACAAAAAAAACATCGTCTCGTTTTCTAGCAATTTTTTTTGTTGCATCGTTTTTGTAGTCACTAAAACTACCATTTGGCTTCGTTTTCGGTAGCAGTCTAGATATACCCTGTATACTTAAGTGATTTGTATAGTTACTAGTAATTTCAATCCAATTCTTTTCCGATACGTGAGTAGTTCATACTAATCGATGACGTCATAACTCATAGCCAATCAAAACCGTTTACGATCACGTGGCGCCAACTCAAAATAAATTAAAATTTATTTGTGGTTTTTTGCTGAAATATGTAATATCTTTAATGTATGTAAATGAAAATTGTTTTAAAATTCAATAATCTACACGGCTGGAAGCAAAAAAGTTAATAATTTGTATACCGTCAACTATTATTAACATGTCTATGTAGAAAAATAAGTAAATAAATAATTACATGTATGGATTTAAGTTTCAAAACATTCATATACGAGTATTCATATCTCGTATGAATGTTATTAGAGGAAATGACATAGAGGACTCTGCTTTGTCTAGTGCAAAAAGTGTGCGATGGCCGGGAATCGAACCCGGATCAACTGCTTGGAAGGCAACTATGCTGACCATTACACCACCATCGCCGTTGAATATGTCGTCGAAATTGATATACTACCTGTATACCAAAATACCAAAATATTGTGATTATTTTACTGAGACCTGAAAAATTGTTGGCGTATTTAGGTATTTTAGATTTCTTACAAAATCAGGTTTATTTTTTCTTTTTAATACACTTTTGAAGTCGGTTTAATTTTTTTTTATTATTTTTATTTAATTTTATGTTTAGTTGTTCTGTGATGTCATGTCGTGATTGCCTATAATTGTAACAGCAATTTTACTTGTTTTTGTTAATTTCAATGTACGATTCACAATTGTATGTTATGTTGGCGATCCAAAATAAAAAAATATGTATATAATATGTATTTTTGTATTGTATCAGCCCATATACGACCCACTGCAGGGCACGGGCCTCCTCTACAATCGACAGTACGATTGAGAGTAGTTAGGCCATATAGTCCACCACGCTGGCGGACTTACATACCGTAGAAATTCTTTAAAATCGCTACGGTATGCAGGTTTCCTCACGATGTTATCCTTCACCGTTAAATTGCGTGGTGATTGACTATCAATACACACATAACTCCGAAAAGTCAGAGGTGTGCCCTGGGATTTGAACCCGCGACCACCGTGAACATGTAGGCAGCCGAGACTGGTCCGATACCACGAGGCCACCACGCACTTGTAATAACGCACGCACGCATAATATGTATATACAGGGTATATCTAGACTGCGACCGAATGCCAAGTCAGGTAGTATTAGTGACTTCAGACACAATGCAACTAAAAATTTCGCAAAAAATAGCGACAATTTTTTTGTTGTAATTTACTTAACGTCATATTTGGGTAATAATACATCGGTTTCCTAAAATAATAATTACCTTTTAAAAAACTAGAGATTTACCATCCAAACACGATAACTAAATATCAAAAATTTACAAAAAGTGCAAGAAAAAAACCTGTTGATTTATTTGAGAAATGTTTACTTGTATTGTGAGTTTGTAAGCATTAAAACTACTACCTGGCTACTTTTTCGGTTGCAGTCTTGATATACCCTGTATGTATATATATATATATATATATAATATATATATATATACATTTTTTTTTGAATGTATACATTTCTCATTAAGTGAAATTTGATATTATTATAAGTCAGTCCATCCAAAGGTTCCTGGAAGAGATCGCAGCTAGCGATAAGGCCGCCTATTGTAACCATACCATTAGTTTTTAAGTATTTTCATTGATTTGTAAGGTTTTTTTAAATGGTGGTGCACAATAAAGCATATATAAATAAAAGTAAATAAATACATTTGTAAATTTCTTTTGGGAAATAAAGTTTCCACAACCTGAAATGAAACGATACCATTGTGAAAGTAAACCGTTATTTGCGAACTATTACGTAACTGTATCATATTTTGGATTGTAATGTGGATGTGGCGAAAGTTTCCCTTTATGGAACTTGAACCCGACACTTCGCGAAACAGATGGCGTCTTTGAAGTTAGGCGTGACTGTAGTTGCGGAGATATTTTGGGAAACGTCTAGATTTTCATTGTGTATTGTTAAGTTGGATTTTAGATATAAATTTTGAGGAATTTTGACGTCTGGATTTCTTATTACATACATAAACATCACGCCTTTATCTCAGAAAGGGTAGGCAGAGGTGCAACCAGTACACCCACGTTTCGCCTTGTGTGTTCCGTTCCAAGATGAGACAGGAGACGAGTCTATCGCCATAACGGGCACAAATTCCTGAGTCCGGGCTCATATGACTAGAAAAATCCAATATCACTTTGCCTGACTCGGGGTTCGAATCCGAGACCTCAGCGTTGTCATCGTACCGCAGTACAACTATGCCACCCAAGCAGTCATATAATATGTACAAAAAGTCTAAAATGAATAAATACTTAGTTAAATAGGTATTGTTTTAGTAAGACTGACAAGAGGTCACTTGGTAGTAAAGCGCCATTTACAACTTTTTTATACAAGTATCTTCAAGATAATTGTATGAACTGTTGGCCGAAGGAGCCAAAAAGTTCTCGAATGGGGACCACGTAGCAGAAAGCGCAGCGTACGACGTCCACCCATAAGGTGAGACGACCTGGTAAGGTCGCGGGACGTCGCTGGATGCAGGCTCCCTTCAAGAGGTTACTGTGGAAATTATTGGGAGAGGCCTATGTTCAGCAATGGACTTCCTTTGGCTGATGGATTGATGATAATCGTATCTTCGTGAAGAGAAACTCCCCCAGTGTAAATGGGACGTAAGAGTCACGGCCGCACAAAACCGACTATTTACAACACTCCGACGTTTAATTTAAAGTAGCCACCCTGACGTCATAGAGCTTTATCCAAGGGAAGTCAATGTACACCGCTGCCACTCCTTATACCTTGTTAAAATAGAAAATAGAACTTAAATAAAACAACTTACAATGGATTACAAAAAGGGGGAATTCCCTTGACTGAAGCTCGTCTTTTTTTTAATTTTTTAATGCAAAGGTCCGGCAAACGAGCAAACAGTTCACCTGTTGGTAAGTGATCACTGACGCCCAAGAACATCCACAGCGCTGGATCATGGATGTGTTGCCGGCCCAATTGGGAGGGGAACGGAAGGAATAAGGATAGGAAGAGGAAAGGGGCATTGGGCATCCGGCAATTTCACTCTCGCAATAGTGCGTGGTGGCCTCGTGGTATCGGACCAGACTCGACTGCCTACATGTTCACGGTGGTCGCGGGTTCAAATCTCAGGGCACATCTCTGACTTTTCGGAGTCATGTGTGTATTGATAGTCAATCACCACGCACTATAACGGTGAAGGAAAACATCGTGAGGAAACCTGCATACCATAGCGATTTGTATAAATTTCTTTGGTATGTAAAAAGTCCGCCAACCCGCATTAGGCCAGCGTGGTGGACTATATGGCCTAACCACTCTCAATCGTACTCTCGATTGTAGAGGAGGCCCGTGCCCTGCAGTGGGTCGTGTATGGGCTGATACAGTACAGTAAAATCTCACTCATCGAACGAAACGCGACAGCTGAGCTATCGCTTCACGTCTATTTCTTGTGAGACAGTGGAACCCCGGAGGAGCCTGCCCATTCATGCTGAGTCATGACGGACAACAGCGTGGCTCTACCACTTCCACTATTTTTTTTCGTTGGTTATTCGCAAATCGTTTAGAACCATTGATATCTACTAATAAAAATGTAATAACATGTGCGCTACATCATACATTAATATTTTTATAAAATCTAAATATTCACAGGAAGTCCACTACTCAATTATTTGCCCTAGCCTGAGTTTTGCCACCTGTACCCACAAAACCTTATAGAAATAGCTTCAAATACAAGGAAATAGGGGCAATATTCCGAGATGTACCAGTTGCCGGATATCGGACGGCGCCGGGTGACCCCAGTACGGCGAAACCGCAGTCAGCACCACCTATTCATTGCTGATTACTAGAATTTCAATCTGGGCCGGGTGAAGTATTGATTGCTTCGTTACTGGACAAATTATGGCCATGTGATTTTGAATGTGAGGAATATGCGTGCACGTTTCATTGAAAAGTTTAATGTTACATTATGATTTTAGACCCGGTCGATCGCCAAGTCAAATAAGAACCCACCTAGAACACACAAAATACCAACACGTCACAAAATCACAAATACTCATAGTCCCACAAACGATTAGCGTAATATCTAGAATAATCGTCTATTCTCATAATTCTAAATACATTTTATGAAAACACTACATTCTGAATTAAAATGTTTTAGCCTTTATGTTTCGTAATTAGTTAACACTTAGTGCTTAACAATTAAATATATTATCTAAAACATTTGTTTAAACCGACAATTCCGAAAATCTTGCATAAAATATTATGCTATTAACAAAAGTGGAGCCGATTAATCTAATAAAACAGCCAGGTGATCTCGCAATTCATGAAATCCGCCAAAATGTGAACGATTAAACTCGAATTACCGCCATTTATGTACACAACAATGCTTTGTGACGGAATTTATTTGTTTCCGCATTAATATTCATTGTTTAATTAAAACTTGAGTATTTTCGACGAAAACATTTGTGATGATGCATGGTCTACTGAACTCGGCTGTACGCCGCGTCGGTGAAAGCGCGGAGAGCGCTCGTCTACTGCACTACATGACAGCACTCGGCTATACGCCGCGTCGGTGACAGTGTGGAAAGCGCTCGTCTACTGCACTACATAACAGCACTCGGCTATACGCCGCGTCGGTGACAGCGCGGAGAGCGCTCGTCTACTGCACTACATAACAGCACTCGGCTATACGCCGCGTCGGTGACAGTGTGGAAAGCGCTCGTCTACTGCACTACATAACAGCACTCGGCTATACGCCGCGTCGGTGACAGTGCGGAGACCGCTCATCTACTGCACTACATAACAGCACTCGGCTATACGCCGCGTCTATGACAGCGCGGAGAGCTCTACTTAACAGAAATTAGTTGTACATTCGCTCGCCTAACACGCTGTACATACGAGAAAATGAGAGGTCTAGTGTACAAGTCCTCAGAAGTACATTCATACAAGTAATTTAATATCTGAAATTACAAATAAACATAAGGAAGCTGTAGTATTTCGCTCACTTCCTGAGCGCGGTGTCTTCCTGAAAGCAATTAAGGATATCCCGTCTCTTCGTCGGTTTCCGCGGCGCCATAGCAACATCGCCAGTTAATTTCGCGTAGGAAGCCATGGAATTGCTTTTGTGATTAACAATCTTATAGTTAATCGGATATTTTACATGCCATGTTTATGGCTGTGTATGCGATAAAATATTTTTTGTAGCAAGAAAGTATGTATTAGCCCAACGCTTCACTACAAAGCATGGGCATCCTTTAAAATCAAGAGTACGATTGAAAGGGGTTAGGCTATATAGTCCACTACGCAGGCCTAGTGCGGGTTGGCGGACTTTACACACCATAAAAATTCCTACAAATCGCTATGGTGTGCAGGTTTCCTTAGGATATTTTCCTTTACCGTTATAGTGCGTGGTGATTGACTATCAATATACATATGACTCCGAAAAGTCAGAGGTGTGCCCTGAGTTTTCAACCCGCGACCGCCGACCACCATAAACATATTGGCAGTCGCGTCTAATTTGTTAACCAAAATAACAATAACTATATGTATATAGTAAGCAGGTTTCCTCACGATTTTTTTCTTCACCGTTTATAAATAATAATAAATAAATAATAAATACACCCAACAGTCACATACATAGTCCTGACCCCACACTAAGATCAAGGAAGTCTAGTGTCGTGAGTGTCAGAAGCTACGACAGACTTTTCGGTCTCACAAACACCCAGACCAGATACAAATACTTGTGGGCCTCACAAACATTTGTCTCAATGCGGGGATCGAACCCGCAGCCTCTCGTTTCACAGGCGGCGTTTAACCAACAGCACCACGGTGTCACCGTTAGTGATTCTCAAATCAAATTGTTGCCTTTTAAAAAATTGCCTAGTGTGATCAGACTTCCAATAGTCTTTTTTAATAATCGTATGCGAATGCCGTAGCTTATAAAATTCTAAAACTCTTGGACCATAGATGCGTGGCGTCTTAGAATGGTCAGAGAACGGGGATGAAAAAGTACAAGAACAGGCTTAAAGCCTAAACCCCCGTATACACGGGGGAGTTTCTCGCCTCGGGGGAGTTTATCGTAAGGATATCAAAAAGTTGCATCGTGTAAACATTGTCAGAGCACGATAATCTATGGCGGTTATGTCATACGATTCTCGCCGCGAGAAACTCTCCCCGTGTAAATAGCGCTTAAGTCCTCTTAGTAGCTGATAATTACAAGCTGAGATAGACAGGATAATTACATTATTGATTAAATCGATCAAATTATTAGTCGCAATATATCAAACCTGTACAGTACGGCCGACAAGTCATGGCCGCCGTGAACATACCCACAGAATAATGTTTGCGCACGTAAACTCAGGAAGAAAATACTTAACTACAATAATTGACAGACAAAAATACACTTGTTTTAAAGAACCAAATATTGTAAATGTTTTCATAAAATACTATATTATAATAGCGACAACGAAACAAAAGGAAATTCATTTGCGCGAACTTCAGGCCGGCCATCACTCGCCGGCTGTACTGTACCATGATTGGATCAATTTCATTTTTTACTTGTATTATGTTGTACACATCGATTAGTTTAAACTACTCACGTATCGGAAAAGAATGGGATTACAAATTGAAAATACTAGTAACCATACAAATCACCCAAGTATACAGGATATATCAGGATGATACCGAAAACGAAGCCAGGTGGTAGTTTTAGTGATTACAGACACAATGCACTAACAATTTCTCAAAATAGCTAAAGTTTTTTTTGCATTTTTTTAAATATCATCATTAAATATGTTTGGGTGGTAAATACTTAGCTTTTGCTAAAATTCTAATTTAAACCCTTACGTACCATTGTGTCTTTAAAAATAAAAAGGTGTACATTGTTACTTTAGGAAAACTATGTATTTACTACTCAAATACAACGAAAATTAAAAAAATAAATACATACATACATCAACCTCCACTGTCCCACAGCATGACAAAGGCGTCTCTACCCTGCTTCCATTGATCTTACTTCAGGGCTCGATCAAGTAAAAATTACAACAAAAAAAACAATTTTTTTTTGCGTTATTTTTGGTTGCATTGTATCTGAAGTCACTAATGCTACCACCTGGCTTTGTTTTCGGTCGCAATCTGGGTGTAGCCGGTATTATATGGATGTTTTCTATATATTTTTTATGGCGTGGCAAATTCATTGATGATAAACACAATGACAGATTTACTCGTAAAGCAATGCAAATATAATAGAATATACAACCGTACGAAAATTTGCAGGCCATTAATTCTTCACATTTAGCTCATTATGCAAAAATAAGGTGTCAGACATAGTACATAAAACATTTACGAAGTCTAGACATTCTAGACTCTGAATAGCGAAGTATGTATACCCTAAGACAAGTCTGCGAAGTTATACATACAGCACTTTAGACTAAGTTATTTTAACTTACAACTTATTTAGCATGTAATTTTAGTATTCGGTTATAATGACAATTTACATACATACATAAATGTCACGCCTTTTTGCCAAAAGGAGTAGGCAGAGGTGCAACCAGGACACCCAAGTTTCGCCTTATGTGTTCCGTCTCATGATGTGATAGGGGGCGAGCCTATCGCGATATCGGGCAAAAATTCTTGACTCCGTACTGATAATTAATGTATAGAAAAATCCAATATCACTGCCCGACCCGGGATTCGAACCCTAGACCTCAGCTTTGCTATCGTACCGTAGTACGAGTACAACTACGCCACCGAGACAGTCAATTTAATTAATTAAATTTTAATTTTTAATTCATAATGTCTTCTAAGACATTAGTGTTTTGTGAATGTTGTGTCTCCCTGACGTCCCTCTTTCCACTGCGATGAAATTACTCAGTTTTTGCAAGCGTACCGGCATTGTAGACGAGTCGTTAATATATCGCAGGGTATCTGCATATCTGTGATCTCCGCAACGAATAAGAGATCGACACAGCCCAGTGTTCAACGCTGTCGAATGCTTTTTCGTAATCGACAAACGCCAAACAAAGGTTTGTTATATTCTGCATTTCTCCATCAGTTGCTTGATGGTATGTACGTCAATTGTAGAGTATCCACTATGAAATCTAACATGTTCTACTGGCTAGTATTCATCGCCACAACACAGATTAAAACAATTAACACATAAAAACAAGTACCTAATATAAATCAAACTGTCTAGATCTAATGGACTATATGCGTGGTGGGCTATATGGCCTAATCCCTCTCAATCGTACTCTCGATTATAGAGGATGCCGAGGACGTAAAGGGGCTGATTCAGATAACTCCTTCACCCCTAACCTACGCAACAAGCGTCACAAATAAAAATTAATTAAACCGGGCTAATTACCCGGCTGTTGCGAGCCACATTTCCGAACAAATACATCGGCACGGGCTGCGTGGCGACCGAAATTAATTACTCTATGAATATTAAACGGCCAGAGATTTCTATTTGGTGTGTGGTGCAAGCTGAAGACTGACTTCATACATAGTTGACAGCCTCCGTGGCGTAGTTGGTTAGACGCTGGCTGTGAAACGAGAGGCTGCGGGTTCGATCCCCGCACTGAGACAAATGTTTGTGAGGCCCACAGGTATTTGTCTCGGGTCTGGGTGTTTGTGAGACCGAAAAGTCTCTCGTAGTTTCTGATACCCACGACACAAGACTTAATTGAACTTAATGTGGGGTCAGGACTATGTATGTGACTGTTGGGTGTATTTATTTATTAATTTATACATAAACCACGCCTTCATTCCTTAAGGGGTCGGCAGAGGTGCAACCATGACGTTTCGCCTTGTGTGTTCCGTCCCACGATTTAATAGAGGGCGAGCCTATCGCCATATCGGGCACGAATTTCTGACTCCGGGATGATAATGAATAGGAAAATCCAATATCACTTTGCTCGACCCAGGATTCGAACCCGAGAGCTCAGCTTTGTAATGTCAGTAGTACAACTACGCCACCGAGCCAGTCTTTTTATAAAAATCCAAATATTTAAAATACTGTTACATTATGCAAAAATGCTTGAAATCTACAATAATTTTCGCTAGCCTAGCTACCTATATTATCTATGATAATAATTATTTAAACCCGCAACCCGCTTCCGCTCATGACTTGCGCCTTAAATCAAACTACACGGGAATATCGATGTTACACGTAATTGGGGACACGGGCGGCGCGTTGAGACATGTTTTTAAACGCGTGTTTTGTGGCCCCACTGACGAACGGCCAATTATTGGCGGCTGATGAATTTTAATGATCAATTTTAGGTGATTCCAGTGACGTTGTGTGATCAAATTAATGGTTTTATGTTGACTTTGCGGTTTATGGAATTTTGTAAGCTTGTTTGACGTAATTGTTTACAGCGGTAAATTATATTATGGGCGCGGTAGTGGTAAAAGGATGAGGCAGGAAGGATGGGACACGTAAAAGTATTATGTTTCGGGATGATTTTGAATTTCGGAATGTGGACTGGGCCGGCATAGTTGTGTCGACTAGCGAGCGGCAAACTTTTTTCGCCGATGGATATTTTGTTTGGGTTGCTTAGCACTTCTAATGTGCTAGTATGAAAAAACACTGATTTCCATTTCTAAGGATTTCATCAGACTATTAATTTTCTAATTATTTCGGAATTTGAATACTGTTTAGTGACTTCTAATAATTATACTATACAGTATCAACCCATATATGCATATTTCACTGCAGGGCACGAGTCTCCTCTACAATCGAGAGTAGTTTGAGAGGGGTTAGGCAATATAGTCCACCACGCTGGCCTAGTGCGGGCTGGCGGACTTTACATACCATAGAAACTTATACAAATCTCTATGGTATGCAGGTTTCCTCACGATGTTTTCCTTCACCGTTATTATGCGTGGTGATTAACAATCAATACACACATGACTCCGAAAAGTCGGAGGTGTGTGTCTTGGGATTTGAACCCGCGAGCACCAAAATATTGGCAGCTGCGTCTGGTCCGTTTACCACCAGGCCACCACGTACATAATAATATAAAATAACAATAACTATTACGTGACGTTTTCTTCAAGACATGATCTGCAATTTTGGCACCATATTTGTTAACATATAACTCTTTTTATATTTCTAGAACATAACGCTAAAGTTTAATGTTGCCTTGTCGCTTGCTTAATTGGAAAAGAATATACTATCATAAAGAAGTTATAATTTTTCAGTCGAGTTAAAATTCAATATATTCCATATGTGTGTGTGTGTGTGGTGCAGCCCATATACGACCCACTGCAGGGCACGGGCCTCCTCTACAATCGAGAGTACGATTGAGAGTGGTTAGGCCATATAGTCCACCACGCTGGCCTAGTGCGGGTTGGCGGACTTTCACATACCATAGAAATTTATACAAATCGTTATGGTATGCATTATATATATATATATATATATATATATATGTATATATTCCATATATTAATAATATTAATATATATCCAAAGCCATGACAATCCCGTAAAACCACATAAACGGCGAGGCATTATCAGGTATCGTTAATGCCAACAATGGATTTTAATACCATTTAATTTGTTGTTTTCGCCCGTCCATGTCGGCTCGATTTAACTTTAATTCCCACTCAATTTCGAGCCTCATTTGTATTTACGACAATGGGGGAGCCACTTAAATACAGATTATTTTTGTCGGCTTTTTATGTAATTAAAGATATGAGCTCATTTCGAGAGCATGTGTGTGGCTTCCCGCTGTCACCGACGCGGCGTATAGCCGAGTGCTGTTATGTAGTGCAGTAGACGAGCGCTCTCCGCGCTGTCACCAACGCGGCGTATAGCCGAGTGCTGTTATGTAGTGCAGTAGACGAGCGCTCTCCGCGCTGTCACCGACGCGGCTTATAGCCGAGTGCTGTTATGTAGTGCAGTAGACGAGCGCTCTCCGCGCTGTCACCAACGCGGCGTATAGCCGAGTGCTGTTATGTAGTGCAGTAGACGAGCGCTCTCCGCGCTGTCACCGACGCGGCTTATAGCCGAGTGCTGTTATGTAGTGCAGTAGACGACCGCTCTCCGCGCTGTCACCGACGCGGCGTATAGCCGAGTGCTTTTATGAAGCTGTTGCAATAGCTTAACGTTTTCGTCTTTTTCACCGGTATAATACAGAGCTAATTTCTTCCAATTATTTTATACAAACCTCCAATATAATAATTCCCAAATATGAAGTACAAATATGAAATAAGCCACGATATGTTGTAACCGAGAGCCATTCAGCGGTTTGTAATAAAATCCGTTGCCAACACAAATAAATTAAGGCATTTACGACCGCGCATATCTGCGTGTTCCTTACATTTCCTGCGAATGTGGCGGCTAGCAGACCGCTAACAATGATAAAATACGGGAATCTGCGTAATATATTCGTATTTGATTTTAGGTTGAAATATATATATATTTACATATGTGTGTCGAGTACAGGTGCCTCGGAAGCGTGTTGTAATGATGTTAATTTCCTTTAAAGTTAAGAATTTTGTTCTTGCCATTTCATTAACATGATGTGATTGTACATTTATGAAACGCCTATGTTGTATTGGACTGTGAACTGTAAATATCTGGAGTCTATATTTAGTTGGTGATATCTATTAATGTAAGTTTCCGGTTTGGACTTTGATTAATGCCTGGAATGGCGATTAGTTTGTGGTCTATTACTTTTATGAGTTGCCGGGCCATCAAATCGGAGGCCAAGATTTTTTCCTTCACATCATATTCTTATATAATAATAGTGTTAATTGAGGTTTCAAGAAGTCTTTGTTAAATATATATTAGGTACATCAAGTAACGAAGATTCTTCCTAAATTTAAATCCCATCAAAACATACTTAAAATATTTTTAAAAGGGTTGCGACTTTTCAATAAACAATTAAATATAAGTAGTCACAAACAGAGTGCACTGATTCTCCTTCGCTCTGGGCGACTCCGTTCACTCAGCCGCATTGAATTACGTAATCATATTTAGTTTTACAAAAAATAGTAAATAAATAAACTATTGCTTATTATGACCGACTGTTAATGAACTGCTCTGATTTAAACAAACTTGTAACTTTTGTAGACAATAATCACGATATTGTAAACTGGTTTTGAAAAGAGCAACACTAGAGTTTCTTGCCCGTTCTTCTCTAGTGAAAACCGCTTTCCGAATCGGGTGGTAGAATAAAAAAATGACTGAATCTAAATGATGTTGAACATTTTTACAGATTCAACAAATTATTTTCATTTCATTTCACACGCAGTGGACTTCCTGTGGCTGAAGAGAGAGACGGAGTCACACACAAAGTCCTAACCCCACACTAATATACACGCTTTGTGATGGATCAGAAACTACATTAGCGGACCACACAAACATTTGTTACGATGCAGTGAGTCCTTATCTCACAACCAACTAAGTGTTTTGTTTAGTGAAGTTAAAAGTTATGGAATATTTTGAAAAAATAATATTTATTTTTATTTTACTAATGAACTATATTAATGATTTTAAAATGACAGCCTCCGTAGCGCAGTTGGTTAATCGCCACCTGTAAAACAGACCGCGGGTTCGATCCCCGCACCCAAAAAAAGATTATGTGATCCACAGGTATGTGTTTCGGGTCTGGGTGTGTGTGAGATCGAAAAGTTTCTGGTAGTTTCTGATACCCATGATCCAAGATTCGATCTTAGCGTATGGACTATGTATGTGACTGTTGCGTGTATTTCATTATTTATGAAAATTTGAATACTCTAATGAAAATAACCTTGTATATTAGTATAGGAAAAGCAGAAAGCGCAGCGTAGGACGTCCACCCACTAGGTGGTCAGACGACCTGGTAAAGGTCGCGGGACGTCGCTGGATGCAGGCTGCCTCCAACAGGTCACTGTGGAAATCATTGGGAGAGGCCTATGTTCAGCAGTGTACTTCCTTTGGCTGATGGATGGATGGATTAGTATAGGTTGTTTATTTCGACCTCCAAACGTATTGGCCCCAGAGACTACGTCACACCTAATGAGACTAAGCGAGATAATCCGTTAGTGTTTAGATCCAAACGGTCAGTTGATACGGTAATGAGACCCTAACGAACATGCCACTCGGTACGCAAATGGAGATTAAGCATGATTCATGATGTATGATCTGTGTGCCGTGGTGTAATGGTTGAATTATACTCGTAGTAGCTCATGATTATAAATATCTTCGTTTTTTTTCTTGGGACGTCGCTGGATGCAGTCTGCCTCCAAAAGGTCACTGTGGAAATAATTAGGAGAGGCGTATGTTCAGCAGTGGACTTCCTTTGGCTGATGGATTGATTGATTGATTGAAAGGCAAGACGAGCATGCTATTCGCCTGATGGTAAGCGATACGACCGCTTATGGACAGTAGCAAAACCAAACAACACCATTAATTACAAAGCAATTGGCAATCCACTGCGCTCGCCATCCTGATACATAAGTTAAGTCTCATTATGTCCAGTAGTTACGCTGGCTACGATGTCCTTCAAACAGGAACACAACAGTGCATTTACACTGCTGTTTGGCGGGAATAATAAACATTGCGGTGGTACCCTACCAAGCGGCCTCTCACATATGAAATTGAAAATAATTTATTGAATGTATTAAAATGTTAAAAATTATTTAGATTCAGCAATTTTATGATCTACCACCCGGTTCGGAAAGCGGTTTTCACTAGAGAAGAACGGGCAAGAAACTCTAGTGTTGCTCTTTTCAAAACAAGTTTACAGTACTGTAATTATTACAAAAGTTACAAGTTAATTAATATTTTTTTTTTTTTATTTAATTTATATTTTAATACAACATACATATGACAGACCTACGACCTATGTATGATTTTGTTACACGTGTCTCAGTTTAAGTTTAAATGTATGATTATTTTTATGTAAATAGAATTGTACATTAAAAAATACAATATACATATATACCTATTTGACAGCCTCCGTGGCGGAGTTGGTTAGACGCCGCCTGTGAAACGAGAGGCCGCGGGTTTGATCCCCGCACCGAGACAAATGTTTGTGAGGCCCACAAATATTTGTCTCGGGTCTGAGTGTTTGTGAGACCGAAAAGTCTATCGTAGTTTCTGATACACGACACAAGAATCGATCTTAGTGTGGGGTCAGGACTATGTATGTGACTCTTGGGTGCATTTATTTATTTACCTATAACTAAATTACTACACTGAACCATGAAAGTACTCGTCTGACTATGCAAACGATTTAAAAAAACATTTCTTTCTTTTAAATAAATTATATAGACTTTTTAAGCCATTTCCTTTTAGCAATAATATACTTGTCTATAATTTCTATCGCGTTCACGTTTTATCGCATTAAAATTGAAACTGTATTTTCAACTCCAAAATCCGCGAACCACATAACACTGAACAGTTGAGTCTCACATTGAGATAAGGAACGGATGGTATGTTCATATTACGTCCTTCAAGCCCCTCCCGCCCTCCTCCGCCCCCTCCAAGCCCGGCAACTAACCCTAGTTTTGTACAGGATTTTCGACCCCACATAACTCGCTGTTTAGAATTCGTGTGGAGAAATGTGTGAGAAATATTTACTTTCAACCTTGAGGGAGGTAATTAATGTTCAGCTATCTGCCCTTTGTTATTGTGGATTTTGTTTTTGTACTAAAGAACATTTTTTGGATTTTTTTTGCCCCAATTCTTAGACAGTCCTTTCTTATTGCACAGGTCTGGTAGACAATTGAAGGGCTCTTTTGGTGTTAAGTAGTAACCGACGCTCATGAAGATTTATCTATATTGATTAGATCATAGATGTATTGTACCATGATACCATGTTCACGGTGGTCGCGGGTTCAAATCCCAGGGCACATCTCTGACTTTTCGGAGCCATGTGTGTATTGATAGTCAATCACCACGCACTATAACGGTGAAGGAAAACATACCACCTGCATACCATAGCGATTTGTATAATTTTCTATGGTATGTAAAAGTCCGCACACTAGGCCAGCGTGGTGGACTATATGGCCTAACCACTCTCAATCGTACTCTTGATTGTGGAGGAGGCCCGTGCCCTACATTGGCTCGTATATAGGCTGATACAAAATATGGCGACAAGCTCGCCTCCTATAACAGCGTTTAATGGAACACACAAGGCGAAACGTGGATAGCCTGGTAGCACCTCTGCCTACCCTCTGGGAAAAATGCGTAATATGTAAATATATGTATTTCCCTTCGTTTTTACGCAAATTCTAATTACATACGATTAAAACATTCAAACGCGTTACTAAAACCTCGTTTATACGTTTTTAACTTTGAAAAGATCCTTTCACATCTGTGCAACTAGGAAAAGACCCATTTGACTTTAAAAGGCGTCCGTTTCAGACTTAAGCCTTAAATGTAGTTTTTCTGCACAGTAAAGGCTGTTTTAGCATTTAGATTGCTTTGGATAAGTTATGGCGCAGATGCTGTTTTTAAATAAATGGGTTATGTTACTGGTTACTGGTGGAAGGTATCTCATATGTGAAAGGCCGCCTGGGTAGGTACCCCTGGAATGTCTATTTCTTCCGCCAAACAGCAGTGTAAACGCATTGTGTTTCGGTTTGAAGGACTTAGTAGCCAGAGTAACTACTGGACATAATGAGACTTAACACCTTGTATCTCAGGATGGCGAGCGCAGTGGAATACCAAGCATTGCTTTGTAATGTAACTTGCTACTGTCCATGAGCGCTCGTATCGCTTGCCATCAGGCGAATAGCATGCTCGTCTCACCATCCAATGCTATAAAAAAATGTTATGAAATGGTGGTGTATTTTACTTGATGGTAGAAAACATGTCTTAACATACATACATAAAGTCATGCCTTTTTATCTGATGGGGTAGGCAGAGGGGCTACCAGGGCACCCACGTTTCGCCTTGTATGTTCCGTAACACGATGTGATAGAGATACGCGAGCCTATCGCTATATCGGGCACAAATTACTGACTCCGGGCTGATAATGAATAGAAAAATCTACTTTCACTTAGTCCAACCCGGGATTCGAACCCACGATCTCAGTTTTATAATCGTACTGTAGTACAACTACGCCACCGAGGCAATCATAATACTTTATTAATAACAGCTGATAACACGAAATACAGTAAAATACACAAAAGTAAAAGACATTTTCAGATTTGGTTTTCATAATGACCCATGGAAGGTTGTCGCGCTTATATTTCAGGTAATTTAATGTATAAAGAAGTGCGTGGTGGCCTGTTGGTATCGGACCAGACTCGGCTGCCTTCATGTTCACGGTGGTTGCGGGTTCAAATCCCAGGGCACACCTCTGACTTTTCGGAGTTATGTGTGTATTGATAGTCAATCACCACGCACTTTAACGGTGAAGGAAAACATCGTGAGGAAACCTGCATACCGTAGCGATTTTAAAGAATTTATACGGTATGTATGTCCGCCAACCCGCACTAGGCCAGCGTGATGGACTATATGGCCTAACCACTCTCAATCGTACTCTCGATTGTAGAGGAGGCCCGTGCCCTGCAGTGGGACGTATATAGGCTGATACAATACAAAAAAAAATGTAATGTATAATATACTAACGGAAGGCCCAGCTGTACCCAAGTGCGCCTTCGTGTGAGCTTATATTCATCCCAGCATACTGACTAAACCCTTCGATTACCGTCACACGCATTGTGGGTGGCGCCAGACATCCCAGGGTGGAAGGCACCCAGATTTACGTCCGCGAGCCCATATTCGTCCCACTACAGGGCACGGGGATCCTCTACAATCGAGAGAACGATTGAGAGGGATTAGCACCGAGTGCGTGTTAACAATAAAAAAATTAAAAAGCTAAAAGTATTAAAATTCCTCTTGAATCACTATTCATTGATGAAAACTGCATTAAAATCTCTTACGTAGTTTTAAAAATCAAGGCGTTCATTGGGACTTCGGAGAGTAACTTTGTTTTATAATTTACTATTGAGGGTAAATTAAGAGTTCAATATTCATAGATTTATTTTCTCGAAATTATTCAAGAGTTTTTGCTTCAATAGAGTGTACTAAATAAAACAAAACACTATGAATATAAATTTTATTCTTAACAAGTGCATAAGTGAAGTTAATCTTATACTCGTATAGAAAAGAATGGATGAGACGACATGCAATTGTTTTCCTTCGCTTCATCGAAACGTAAAAAATGAGCCACACGATTGTTCTACAGTTAAATGATTCGAGAAAAATACAATTCCTAGACTGAAGCTCTCGATAAGCCACGGTTCTCTCGAGCGCAGATAAAAAATTGCCGTCGTGAGAAATATTTATATTGTTAGATATCGTCGTTCACTTATCATTTCACGCCATTTCCCCTACACAGAAGCTATATATTAGAGACATAAATAAACCAAGTCCAGTGCATTCGCTCCTGTAAGAAGCCATAATCCGCGCTCCAATGGCCATTAAAAACTTTCTTCTAAAGTATTCCTTTGAAAATGTTTGTTAAAAACAACTTGAAAGGGTGATTTACTGACCGTAAAATTATATTGTAAGGGGAGGTGCTTGGAATTGCTTTTGGCGAAATTGTATGAGTGGAGCTTCAGAGAAACCAGCTGAGACTGAGATGGATGAGAGCTCAGGAGCGAGTGTTGTGAGAGCACGTACAGGGAGCGTAGTATGACGCGCGGGCCGGTGGAGCGCCGAGCTGAAGGTAGTGGATGAGAGCTTAGGAGCGAGTGTTGTGAGAGCACGTACAGGGAGCGTAGTGTGTGACGCGCGGGCCGGTGGAGCGATGAGCTGAAGGTAGTGGATGAGAGCTTAGGAGCGAGTGTTGTGAGAGCACGTACAGGGAGCGTAGTGTGTGACGCGCGGGCCGGTGGAGCGACGAGCTGAAGGTAGTGGATGAGAGCTCAGGAGCGAGTGTTGTGAGAGCACGTACAGGGAGCGTAGTGTGTGACGCGCGGCCCGGTGGAGCGACGAGCTGAAGGTAGTGGATGAGAGCTCAGGAGCGAGTGTTGTGAGAGCACGTACAGGGAGCGTGGTGTGTGACGCGCGGGCCGGTGGAGCAATGTGCTGAAAATAGTGTGAATTTAAAATGTAAATAGTAATATAAATTCACAGAGTATTATTACATGTGAACAAATATGAATACATTTCTTTCTTTCGTATCACATTACAAACCTTATTCAGAGTACTTTAAAGGAATGTGCAACAAACTGTTAGTATAATAAAATCCTCTGGTTTTTTGTGGAATATAATTTTCTGTCCCGCTGGTACTTTTTATGGAATTCTTGGAATATTTATAATAATTTAAATATATTCACAATGTCATCCTTGACGAATGAAAAACACGTACGTACTCAGTAAAATTATCGGAGATAAATATTATATTAAGTGTTTTTTGTTCTTTTATTGTGTACTGGTTGTTTAGAACGACTACACTGCATACGACGGTAACTAAAATACCATTCAGATGGTACATCGCCTGGTGATTGACAAATATCTCCCACTGTCTATAAAATGATACCAGCCAATTTGGAACATTGAAACTGATAGATTCCAAATCGCAAAACGCTTGAGTGAGTCACTGTGTCGGATTATCCGTTTTATGTTCGATTATCGCTATGCGGACGAATAGAAATTTTCCATCGTCAAATTCCAAAATCAGTGACAGCTTATGTAGATAATATATGCGACTGATAATTTAGGAGTCTCAGGTTCGACCCCTATACATGTTTCAATTTAGGAAATTCGTGTGTATTCTTCGTTAATTAAAACTTAATTAATGCTGAAGTAAAACATTGTAAAAGCTATGTGCATATCTGAGAGATCTTTAAAATAATTTCATAGAAACGTTGTAAATCCAGGGTTTCCCTACGAGATCGAGTCAGGAATGAGGAGATCCATAGGAGTACTAAAGTAACCGACATAGCCCAGCGGATTTGTAAGTTGAAGTGGCAATGGGCGAGGCACTTAGCGCGGAGAACTGATGGCCGATGTGGCCAGAAAGTTCTCGAATGGAGGCCACGTAGCGGAAAGCGCAGCGAAGAATGAATTAATTTTGATGCGGTAGTTATAAGATACAATAAAATCTATAACGGTGAAGGAAAACATCGCGAGGAAACCTGCATACCATAGCGATTTACAAGAATTTCTATGGTATGTAAAGTCCGCCAAACCGCACTAGGCCAGCGCAGCGAGGACGTCCGCCCAGAAGGTGGTCAGACGACCTGGTAAAGGTCGCGGGGCGTCGCTGGATGCAGGCTGCCTCCAACAGGTCACTGTGGAAATCATTGGTGGAGGTCTATATTCAGCAGTGGAGTTCCTTTGGCTGATGGATGGATGGAAGTCCACCAACCTGCACAAAGCCACCACGGTGGACTATGACCTTCAAAGTTCAATACTCAATGGACTGTTGGCTATCGAAGTGCTTGGTGGCCTGTTGGTAACGGACCAAACGTAAAACATCGTGAGGAATCCTACTACCATAGTGATTTGCGAGAATTTCTATGGTATGTAAAGTCCGCCAACCCGCACTAGACCAGTGTGGTGGACTTTACGTCCTAACGCCTCTCAATCGTACTCTCTATTGTAGAGGAGGCCCATGCCCTGCAGTGGGACGTATCTGGGCTGATACAGATATCGGCTATCGGCCTATTAGCAATGCGCCTTTATGGGCTAATATAAGAAATTCCGACGTAAACCCATGTACTAACATTTACTTAGAAAACATATAATACTGGATCTCTATTTTAAAAGTCCCAGCACTTTGTAGTTCGTACAATTCATTTGTCTAAGTTTTGTTATATGCATACCACTGTATTGTACATTATGTTGAAAAATACGACGCGTTTAACAAAGTTTTTGCGAAGTTTTCTGTAATTTATATTCTGAATAGATAATGTATTTTATGCTCGTATTTAGTAGCTGTTTGTTATTTTTAAAATAAAATGAGTAGTGGTTTATTAGACTGCCTCGGTGGCGTAGTTGTACTACAGTACGATTACAAAACTGAGATCGTGGGTTCGAATCCTGGGTCGGGTAAAGTGATATTGGATTTTTCAATTCACTATCAGGACGAAGTCAGGAATTTGTGCCCGATATGGCGATAGACTCGCCCCCTATCACATTGTGGGACGGAAAATACAAGGCGAAACGTGGGTGTCCCGGTTACACTTCTGCCTACACCTTCTGGGAAAAAGACGTGAGTTAATGTTTATGTGGTTTACTAGATTTACTTAAATGTTAAACATTAAAATAAAAATAATGTTTACGGATTGTATTTCAATAAAAATAGTAGGTTTTATTTTATAAGGAATAACATAATATACATAAAAAATGAACGAAACACCAGTGTAGTTGTACGTTGGGCATTAACCACAAGTATTTGTTTCGGGTCTGGGTGTTCGTGAGATCGAAAAGTCTCTCGTAGTTCCTGATACCCACGACACAAGAGTCGATCTTAGTGTGGGGTCAGGACTATATATGTATGTGACTGTTGGGTGTATTTATTTATTTATCGTATTTGTTTTGACGATTTCATGTTTTGTAACAACGGATATAATATTTACCATATTTAAGATATTTAAATTGTATTTGCATAAATATATAAAATATAAATAAATCCAAAATCATACTGCTTTCATCCTGAAAGGGTAGGCAGAAGTGCTACTGTTGGCACCCACGATTAACCCCAGTTACTCAAGATTATTCCGTCACAAATTGTTATAGAACTTGAGCCTAATACAATATAATTAATCTAGCCATACACGACCCAATATAGAACACGTGACTCCTCTACAACCGATAAGAAATAAGGCCATAACCCATTACAAGAACAAAGTTTAAACTTTAGACAATATTTTTCAAACCGAAAATCTCAACTACCTTCCCAGAATTAAAATCAAAATCTTACAGCAGTCCATATTACACCGAAGTAGCGATAAATCGTACCTCGTAATACTTTTTTAAGCTCATCGGATATTCGAGGTCGGTCGGATATAAAACTTATTGAAATAGGTCAAGTGGCGTGTAAATCAAACTAAAGGAAGCGGATGTGGTAACGCAATAAATATGGCGCGCATTCGACCGCGGGCTTGCTTAACATCGCCTCGTATCTCTGGTGGGTTCTGCTTCCGACTAATGTGTTTAATAACATTTTATTCATTTTATTTTATTTTATTCACGGTGGTCGCGGGTTCAAATCCCAGAGCACACCTCTGACTTTTCGGAGTCATGAGTGTATTGATAGTCAATCACCACGCACTATAACGGTGAAGGAAAACATCGTGAGGAAACCTGCATACCGTAGCGATTTAAAAAAAAAATCTACGGTGTGTAAGTCCGCCAACCCGCACTAGGCCAGCGTGGTGGACTATATGGCCTAACCACTCTCAATCGTACTCTGGATTGTAGAGGAGGCCCGTGCCCTGCAATGGGTCGTATATGGGCTGATACAATACAATACAAATGTAAAATCCGCCAACCCGCACTAGGCCAGCGTGGTGGACTATATGGCCTAACCACTCTGAATCGTACTCTCGATTGTAGAGGAGGCTCGTGCCCTGCAGTGGGTCGTGTATGGGCTGATACAGTATACACAGTACAGTAAATAAAACAAAAACATTTTAAATATACATGTAGCTACTTTATCAGTGCATTCATCAGCTCTGACTTTTGGAGTCGTGTGTGTATTGATAGCTGTCAATCACAATAGAATATGCAGTTAAATAACGGCGGAGGAAAACATCGTGAGGACATATCATAGCAATTTGGAAGAATTTGTTTGTCTTCAACTAAGATTCTACACGGCATACATTTAGATCCCTACATAATGTTATAGGCATTGTGCATCTTAAATTACAGGAGGACACTTACATAAATTATAGGAAATAGAATCGAACAAAAACAAATAATTTAAATAAAATATAAAATTACCAACAGCAATAAGATAATTTAAAAAATGTTAATGGGCTACTAATAGACCTATGTAATCTCAGATTAGATTAAAATGAAAAAGTTGTAAGAATTTCTATGGTGTGTAAAAATACGCCAACCCGCAATAGGTCAGCGTGGTGGACTATAGGTATATACTGAAGTGGGACGTATATGTGCTGATGCACATACATAATATGGTTGTTTTTAAATCTGATTCTAACCACTTCAATTTACCACAGTACTTTCAAGCACCGATTTCATTTTAAAACTGTAATCCTGGCGAGCAACCTTTATTACAGAGTATCACTAAAAATATTCCCAACAATGTTCAACAGTACGTATCGACTATCGGCTCAATGGAGAACCAATAAACTTGACTACTACGAACAAACATATACCGAGTCCAATAATAAGATAAGGCTGGAGATAACGAAATAGCTGATTTTGTAACAGCACAAGCGGAACATTCCAGAAGGAATTTGATGGGAAACTCGATCTAGATATCAAACGCGCTCGGAACTGGGAATTTTAAGTAGCTTACGAGTTACTGTAGTTCCGAAGTTAGATTAGATTATTTATGATCGATCTCGGATGTGATAAATGTATTCGCAGGATACTTTCGCTGAAATTATTTTGGGAAATGTTCATAACATATTGCAATGACTGTTATGAGATGAACTGAAGGTAGTGGATGAGAGCTCAGGAGCGAGTGTTGTGAGAGCACGTACAGGGAGCGTAGTGTGTGACGCGCGGGCCGGTGGAGCGACGAGCTGAAGGTAGTGGATGAGAGCTCAGGAGCGAGTGTTGTGAGAGCACGTACAGGGAGCGTAGTGTGTGACGCGCGGGCCGGTGGAGCGACAAGCTGAAGGTAGTAGATGAGAGCTCAGGAGCGAGAGTTGTGAGAGCACGAACTGGGAGCGTAGTGTGTCATGTGCGCCGTTGCAGTGGAGGGACGAACTGTCTGGAGGTGCACTGCAAGAATTATGGACCTAATGGCATTTTGGCGTCTCTCCAGTCGCAAGAGCAATTTAACTTAAAATATAATTTAAATCAAAAAACTAATTAGAAAGATCCATAATTTTATATCCAGCTTAATTTATTTATGTCGGACAGGAGATTTATGGATTTCATTAACATTTTACAGTTCTTGGCGGTTGTAGCTTAACAAATAAACTGTAGCTTTTAAGCGTGCCCAGTGCGTTTGCATAGGCGTTAAGTATATTTAATTTATTTTTATTTTATTTTGGACAACAAACAATCGTGTACATCATCAAAAACAAAGATTATATGTTTACTTACAGACTTTGAGTGCCAACACTTAACATATAAAGCTAGATATTACATTACAAATAAAAAGGATCACAATATAAACTATGCACATATCGTTCGTGTACATATTATTAAGTAGCTAACAATACAAAACTAATTACGTAGCGTTTAAGCGTCTAGAACAAAATTCTTATAATTCACTCAAGAAGAACTCTTTTTAAATTTTAATTTTAATTCATGCATTCAAGACTGCCTCGGTGGCGTAGTGGTACTGCGGTATGATTGCAAAGCTGAGGTCTCGGGTTCGAATCCCGGGTCGGGCAAAGTGATATTGGATTTTTCTATTCATTATTAGCCCGGAGTCAGGAATTTGTGCCCGATATGGCGATGGGCTCGCCCCCTATCACATCGTGGGACGGAATATACAGGACGAAACGTGGGTGTTCTAGTAGCACCTCTGCCTACCCCTTCTGGGAAAAAGGCGTGTGGTTATGTATGTATGTAATTTTAATTCATGGGGAGGTTTGTTTATTTTGTCTTATAAGGATGATTATCAACGGCTTGGGAGCTTGGTAATTGTGCTTTTGTTTTCCTTTGCACTATTTCATATATTATGACGATATCTGTAAATGTAATATTACTTTCAATTGTCGTTTACTCCGTGAGTTTATTAGATACCCAATATTTGATAAGTACTTTTTTATCATCAATTCTTAAATTGTCGCTGAACCAACTCACCTTCGATGTCCTTGAAGAATTACCTAGTGATATAAGCCCCATTGCAGGGCACGGGCCTACTCTACAATCGCGAGTAAGATTGAGAGTGATAATACGTATAGTCCACCACGCTGGACTAAAGCGGGTTAGCGGACTTTACATACCATAGAAATTCTTACAAATCGCTATGCAAGTTTCCTCACAATGTTTTCGTTCAGCGTTATAGTGCGTGGTGATTGCCTCCATTATTTTTTTATTGATAGACACATGGCTCCCAAATTTGGCCCTGCGACTACCGTAAACATGTTGTCAGCCATATGTGTGTTTTGTGACAAGCAATACTATACTTAGGTTATTTTATATATGAGTATAACTGTAAACATTGCTTATCACGAATAAATGCTTTCTTTCTTTCTTTCATATCTGGTTAGTTACTAACAGGTCACTACGCACTTTTGAAAGCTGGGTGTATTTATTTATTTTACAAAATTAAATTACGTTACAATTTCTTAGTACCCATCAAACTATGACAAAACGGCGAAAGCATCTACTTTATAATTACTTTTGTGACCAACCGAACTTCTCCAAGTTAATGCAATATAAATAAAAAAATCTAAGATTTAAAGGTTCCATTGGTCGTGAGTTTGAGCCCGCCTGTAGTGTGCGATAGACCGTTTGGGGACGAAAAACTCGTGATGGGGCTGACGCGAGTGTGGTGCTAGATACAGCGGATTTTGAATAAATAATGATTTTTGTAAATGATAGAGTAAAATTGCATAATAATATGAGGGAAGCCCATACCCTGCAGTGGGACTCCACATAAAAAAATATTAGTACTTTAGAACTTTAAAATATATATGAAAAGTCAGTATGTGATTTTAAATTTCGTTAATACTTTTTTGTTGTTTCGTCATAGACCTATAAATTACCAAGCAGAGAAGACATGATATTTTTAAAGAATCGTGAATGAACCAAAGCAAAAACAAATTTAACAATTAATGAAATAATTCTACTTAGTGATGGCATGAATAAATATAAATAAATATATACACCTAACAGTCACATACACAGTCATGATACCACACTGAGATCGAGTCTTATGTCGTGGGTATCAGGAGCTTCGAAAGATTTCGGTCTCACAAACACCCAGACTCGTAACAAAAACTTGTGGTTCACACAAACATCTCGATGGGGTTCGAACCTGCGGCCTCCCGTTTCACAGCCGGCGTCCAACCAACTGCACTACTGAGGCTGTCAATAATAAAGTTAAAAATAATAAATTACTCGCAAAATATAGACTTGGCCACTTAGAAATAGATTTCAGTATATCACGCTTCGCCCATAGATGTTATCAATGAACCAATGAAATGAAATAAAATTATTTTTGCTGCTCATTAGTATCGCCCGCGACTTCGTAAGCATGAAAAAGGTTTTCAAAATAAAATCTATACATTTTTTCCGGGATAAAACGTACCCTGTAACTTTTTTTATTGCGATAAATGGCGAGAGGAGCATACTAATCGCCTGATGGTAAGCGATATGATCGCTCATGGACAGTAGCAAAACCAAACAAAACTATGAATTACAAAGCAATATCTAGCATTCCACTGCGTTCGCCATTCTAAGACATAAGAAGTTAAGTCTCATTTTGTCCAGTAGTTACGCTGGCTACAATGCCCTTCAAACCAGAACACAACAGTGTATTCACACTGATGTTTGTCAGGAGAAATAGACATTGCAGTAGTACCTACCCAGGCGGTCTCTCATATATTAGACCACCAGTTCGAAGAATGGACTATCCAAGACTTAAAGATTTCTTCAATTAAAACCAGTAGTTCGTGAGATTAGCGCGTCCAAACGACAAACAAATTAATCAATAATCTCATCAACTTTTTATAAGTAGGAAATAAAATAGTACTATAGTAGAGTAGTCAATAAATCAATAATTATATTAATAACAGGCGATAATTCCCCGCCAGCACTGGGACCCCAACAGTGGGCCCACAAGAGGAACAATTCAGTTTCGTTCGTTATTCGGGCTCAGGGCGGCAGTCACCTGATTACGCGCTCCGATGGATACTAGGGATGGGTTAGGTATAGATATCGATATCGAGAATTTTTAATTGATGAATTATTAGAAGCTGAGGAAATGTATGTGAGATTACGGATATATCATGGGCAATGGTATATTTATTGCTAAAATTTTTAAATACGTGAATTTTGTTTGAGTATAGTTTTACGCGGCAGATGGCGCTATAGTTACGTCACGCTGGGGTTAACCGAGGTGGAACCAAATTCTCACAGAAAAACTAATTTGATGTAACTGCTGGGTGAAGCGATGGTCGTATCGGCTCGGATAGCGATGTACACGATACTGGAAATCGCTTCAAAGTGACACGATTAGTGAGATACACTCTCATCTTGTGTTTCGGGTTCAGCCAGTGTACACCTAACTTTAAAAGTGCCACAAAAAAAAGTAGTATTAAAAAGTTAAACGTAATAATTTGTCGTTAGCTACTCTTTCTGAACTGCTCTGAATGTATCCTAAACTGCATTGTAGACATTTTATTATGGCAGTAAAAACAACAGGCAGTTGGTCTCTTTTTATCGATATATTATTTATCGTGGAACTGTCCCATCACTAGAAGCATTCTGGCAAGTTTAAGTGAGCATTTGGTTCGCTGCCGACCTCTCCTATATACCAAATACATATTGTATAATATAAGGGACGAATGTAACATTTTTTAAATTTACACTCGAGTTCAAGTCCTTTTGTGAAGTCAAGTATTTAGGGGGTTATTTTTTATAATGTACCTTACGTTGTAGGTTGTAGACCGCATTAGTTGATTTCAGGTAGTCAGCCAGTTGTAAATCATTATGCTGAATCATCCAGCATACATACATAAGCTCATGCCTTTTTCCCAGAAGGGGTATGCAGAGGTGCCACCAGGATACCCACGCTTCGCCTTGTGTTTACCTTCCCAAATTGTGATAGGGTTCGAGCCTATCGCCACATCGGGCACAAATTCCTAACTCCGGGCTGATACTGAATATAAAAACAATATCACTTTGCCCGACCCGGGATTCGAACTCGAGACCTCAGCGTTGTAACCGTACCGTAGTACAACTGCGCTACCGGGGCAATCATACAGCAGCATGACAAGATGACATATTACGTCAACTCCATGTAGTTTAATACAGAGTAAACGCAGTTAAAGGAAGACTAAAATGTAGGAAGCCTCTTTCTGGGATTTTCACAGTTATCAGTTCAAAGCATCTTTAGTGACTTACAACTTTAATTAAATAAATAAATACACCCAACAGTCACATACATAGTTCTGACCTCACACTTAGATCGCATCTCATGTTGTAGGTATCAGAAACTACGAGAGACTTTTCGGTCTTACATTTGTACAGTGTACACAAAATTTGTCGCGGTGCGGGGGTCGAACCTGCAGCCTCTCGTTTCACAGTCGGTGTTTAGCCAACTGCGTCACGGAAGCTGTCGATAAGTCCTTAACTAAGCCGCCTGTCGGCTTTGTAGATGTATATCCAATATTGCGCTTGCCGATACGTGGTCTGTAAACCTTGCACGACCACAGACAATATTCAGCTTCCGCCCAACTTTAAATGGACAGAAAACTTGTAAAAATTCCACCACGCCTCAAAATTCACTTGAAACACCACTTTTAACCATTCCCACGAACATTATTCACGCAACGAAGACAGCGGAAATGCACGGCTAAAAGACACATGTTTAACAAAGCGACATACTGTTAGCCACGTTGTCATTGGAATAGAGACGGTTGCCATGACAACCGGCGCGGAGATAGACGGTCTAGACCCGGCACGCGTCTCTGCAGTCATTTATCAAGATAACGGAGATGAAAATTTAAGACCTTAACATGGAGGTTCGAAGTGCTAAGAGTTGTTAGGACGTAGGTTTCAGAATCTATACGAGGCGTTTGAAAGGCAACGAGGTGAAGGCAATCGTTTTTTTCTGGCACGACAAAATGGCTGCAATGCACCTTTTTTTTAAGCATAAAAAGGAAGACTGAAAGAAAAAGATAATAATTGAGAATGCACATAAAGAACAAATAGAGTATTGAAACAGGTCATTAAAAAAATGAAAATCACCAAAAAAAACTTAAACAATAACAAATAATAAAAAAGAAAAGACATACAAAAACATAGCACGCTCAAATTGTGCCAATCAGGTCCCTTGATAGTAAGTGTTCACTGCCAGCCCATTAAATAGGGAGGGGAACGGGAAGAAAATAAGATGCGAAGAGGTAATGGGTATTGGGCATCTGGCAGTCTCACTCACCGAAAGAAACGCGACAGCAAAGCTATCGCTTCACGTCGATCTCCTGTGGGACAGTATTACCTCGGATGAGCCTGCCCATTCATGCTCAGTCATGACTGATAATAGCATGGCTCTACCACTACCTATTCCTAACAGATAAAGAATAAGACGTTAAGTATGTAACTCTTATACATCAACATCCAAATATCAATTTGAAGCAACAATTTACCGTTGCTATATTATCAGTATCAAAGGATGCAAAGTTTTTATCATGACAGTCTTAACCCATCCCAGAATTCGCAGTAAACTTATAAGAAAATAGACACTATCACGGTGAAGGGAAACATCGTAAGGAAACCTGCATACCATACCGATTTATTTTTTATTTATTAGGTCTACTAACAATCATATCACTTTAACGGTGAAGGAAAACATTATGAGGAAACCTGCATACCGTAGTGATTTTAAAGAATTTCTACGGTATGTAAGTCCGCCAACCCGCACTAGGCCAGCGTGGTGGACTATATGGCCTAACCACTCTCAATCGACTCTCTCGATTGTAGAGTAGGCCCGTGCCCAGCAGTGGGACGTATATGGGCTGATAAAAAAAACAAACAATCATATACCAATACATAAAAAATTAAAAGAAAACAAATTAAAAAAAAAACTATTTCTAAGTACATGATTATAACAAAGCAGACACAGCGATCAATAAAACTATCTACATACATATCTATCTATTAATTTGCAACTAAAATAAATAAATTAAATAATTAAATTAGCAAAGTACAATTATAATAAAAACGTAGCGCATAAAGAACAATAACAACAAGAAAATCATCACGGGCACTGTGCAGAAATTAATTATGAAATTTTGCAAGAATTTCTATGGTATGTAAAGTCCGCCAACTCGCACTAAGCCAGCATAGTGGACTATATGACGTTACCAATCACAATCGTCGATTGTAAAGGAGACTCGTGCCCTGCAGTGGGGCGTATATGGACTAATACTGTACTGTACTGTATCAGCCCATACACGACCGACTGCAGGGCACGAGCCTCCTCTACAATCGAGAGTACGATTGAGAGTGGTTAGGCCATATAGTCCACCACGCTGGCCCAGTGCGGGTTGGCGGATTTTACATACCATAGAAATTTATACAAATCGCTATGGTATGCAGGTTTCCTCACGATGTTTTCCTTCACCGTTATAGTGCGTGGTGATTGACTATCAATACACACATGACTCCGAAAAGTCAGAGGTGTGCCCCGGGATTTGAACCCACGACCACCGTGAACATCTAGGCAGCCGCGTCTGGTCCGCTACCAACAGGCCACCACGCACTTCGACAGTATATGACTAATACAGTATATGAAAATAACTACCACATCCATCCATATCAATTCCAGGTTAGACAAAGTCTAGGCTAGGTGTGGCCGAACCGGCTTACATTGTTGTTTTAGAACACGATACTGACGGCAGCAAAAACAAGGTAGAAATGTGAAAGGGACAGGGGAAATAGAAATACTGGGAACATTGTTCTCATTAAGCACATTGCATAAATTAAAATACCTTTATCGATTTTGCCTCCAATCTATTTGCCTATATTTTACTGTTGAAATAAAACTAGTCTTTACGAATTTTTCGCGGATTGGGATTTTTTTTTAATTTGGCTGCAAAACGTGAGGCTGCGGGTTCGAACCCGCACCGAAACAAATATTTGTCTGATCAAGAGGTATTTGTTTCGGGGCTGGGTGTTTGTGAGACCGAAAAGTCTCTCGTAGTTCCTGATACTTACGACACAAGACTTAATTGACCTTAATGTGGGGTCAGGACTATATATGTGACTATTGGGTGTATTTATTTATTTCTTAATCTCCCGACGTTTCATTCACCTTATAGCTTTCGTGGTCACCTGGCGGACTGAGATATTAGCCATATTCATAGTGACCGTTACAATTTAACTGCCCTTATTTTGCAATAAAATCCGTATTTTTTTTCGATTTGTAACATTCTCGTATATCTAAGACACTGTTATATATTGTACTGTACTAAAACGGCCCGTTATCATCCACTGCGATGCATGGGACTTCTATAAAACCGAGAGTGCAATCGCAAGGGGTTAGGCCATCCAACATGCTGGGGTAATACGGGTTGACGGAATAGACATACCATAGACAACCTTGTTACGGTCGCTGTGGTATGCAGCTGTTCACACGATGTTTTCCTCCATCGCTTTCCTGGAGTCCAACTGAAAAAGGAAGGGAGAGAAGGAACTCGTAGTCAATAACACTGCCTTAGTGCGATTTGGGAGACTTCAAAAACCCAGTTATTGTTTGTGGAAAACTTAGCTGTGCCGGTTTCCTTACTTTGTTTTTTTTGTTTTCTGTTTATTTATTCGGGGCCTCTGACGTTAATTGTGCATGCCATCCCCATGATTTCTACTTTGTTTTTCTTAATTCTTAAAATTATCCCTAATGATGCTTGAATCCCGGCTCAAAAATACCAGCAAATAAAACACCATTTTGATAATAAAATCAATTTTTTTTTATTTGTTTCAGCCAATTCGTGCATTTCAATCAACTGTATGTTATTGGAAGTTTTGTCTCTTTCTCTCTTATAGTATTTCGAATGAAAAAGAAAGGGACAAACTCACACACACAACAGCATTTTACCATAACTGACTGCAATACGGAGTTATCAATAAAATTTTTGGCGACCAACACCGGCCGCAAACAAATTGAATTTAAAAACGTGCCATTACTTACTGAAATATTTAAAAATAATGCGAAGGCATATATTATTCAAATTTTGGCATACTTTTTCATCAGCTTTGCTAGGGTAAAACGAACTTCATTTCTACGCATTAAGACGTAATTTACGATGTAAGTTTTCGGAGAAATTTCAACGTAATTTGAGAGACATATCTCTAACGTGATACTGCAAGATGCAAAAACTTGCTTAGATTTTTAAAACTGTTTTTAGTGAAGTTTTGAAGCAAAACCTTCGTGGACAAAAATTAAAAGCGACTACAGTACACGATTATGGAAAAACTGTCTTAGTGATTCATATAAAATGAATTTAACTGTCTTATTCATTAATAGTTGTAAAACCTTTTTTATTTATAGAATGTTTTATCCCTTTCGAACGACTTTTGAATTCACTTAGAGCGAAGAAGACAAAACATTCGCTAAAGAAATAGGTTTTATATCTGTCTATTAATAAGGCCAAAGAGTTTAGCCTGAACATAAGCTATTTCAAATAGGCCGGTATAATTGTATTTTCAACCGACTCCAACAAAAGGAATTTCTGTGTTCAACCAATATGTATGTTTGACAGCCTTCGTGGCGCCGTTGGTTAGACGTCGCCTGTGAAACGAGAGGCCGCGGGTTCGATTCCCGCACAGAGATAAATGTTTGTGAGGCCCACAAGTATTTGTCTCGGGTTTTTGAGTTTGTGAGACCGAAAAGTCTCTCATAGCTTCTGATACCCACGACACAAGACTTAATTGATCTTAATGTGGGGTCAGGACTATATATGTGACTGTTGGGTGTATTTATTTATTTATTATTTATTATAATGTATGTTTGTATTTAAAGATTTTAAAGAATTTCTACGGTATGTAAGTCCGCCAACCCGCACTAGGCCAGCGTGGTGGACTATATGGCCTTACCACTCTCAATCGATTGTCTCGATTGTAGAGTAGGTCCGTGCCCAGCAGTGGGACGTATATGGGCTGATAAAAAAAATGTTTGTATATCAGTGATTTTCTGAAAAACTACTGTTTAGATTTGGATTATTTCTCTGCAATATAATTAGGGAAGGTTATGTATTCCCTATTAATTTATTTTTTATATTCCTCTTCTTTGATTAAGTTCAGACCTCAATTCACCACGCTAACGTCTGTTAAGTGCTCAATACAAAATAAGTATGCACCGTGATTCAATACGTTTGACAAGTTTCCACAAGCATATCATATATCATTCAGATTCGAATTATCTCCAGCCTCCCGCGTCACATCAGACAATATTAATGATAGTTGTACTGTCGGGGAGGCGTATCACCTTAGATATTCACCTTACTTAATAGTATAACTGAAAACGGTTTTCTGGGACAATTTATCAACGTGAAAGGTTTATGAGAGATGCAGTTGTCTGTACTTAATAACGGTAACTTAAAATTGACTGTAACTTAAAACTGACGCGGTGGCAGCTGGTTCGAATCCCAGGGCACACCTCTGACGCACCACGTAATATAAATGTGAAGGAAAACATCGTGAGGAAACCTACATACCGTGGAGATTTGTAAGAATTTCTATGGTATGTAACCCGGCAACCCGCACTAGACCAGAGTGGTGGATAGTCTGACCCCTCTTACTCGAACTGTTGCTTGTAGAGGATACCCATGCCGTGCAGTGGGATATACATGTGCCGGATTATTATTATTATTATTTAATTTATACGACTGCGGTGTCAATGCGAATAAAGCTCGTCTAATACATACATATACATAAACACACGCCTTTTTCCCTGAAGGGGTAAGCAGAGGTGCTTCCAGAAAACCCACGTTTCGCCTCGTATATTCCGTCCCACGATGTGATAGGGGGCGAGCCTATCGCCATATCGGGCACAAATTCCTGACTCCGGGCTGATAATGAATAGAAAAATCCAATATCACTTTACCCGACCCGGGATTCGAACCCGAGACCTCAGCTTTGCAATCGTACCGTAGTACCACTACGCCACCTAGGCAGTCGTCGTCTAATGCTCTAAATAACTCCACCAAGTATTAGGCATACTTACGTTGTGTAAAATTAAATTGGGACACATACAAAGAAATTACTCCGCCACTACTCTTCGACCTTCGACTCTTTTCGGTAATGGCATTATATCAGTGTTTACTCGTATGAGTGAACGTATACTGAGTCATCACCCTTTTGTTCTGCTGCAACACATATGCTGCTACATATTTCTTTTGTATTTGTTATTACTGTTTTTTTCTCTTTTATCTTTAATTTTTATGTCCGTTGTAAATTGTAATAGTAGGTTTGTATTTTGTTTTAGGTTTGTAGTGTAGTTATTTTAATTTTGTGTCAATGTATGTGTACTTTAATGAACAAATAAAGGTTTTTCTATTCTATTCTATTCTAAAAGTTTCCACAGCCTCCGTAGCGCATTTGGCTAGACGCCGGTTGTGAAATGTCAGTGTGTTCCACAAGTATTTGTGTCCGCATGGGTGATTGTGAGACCGAAGTCTCTTGTAGTTTCTTATACAAGACTTTTCATACTGTCGGGTGAGAAGTAACTGTAACCATTGAGTGTATTTATTTTTATTATAAGGTTACGGCTAGTTATGACTTTCGCGGTGTAGGTCGTTACACGCTGGTTGTGATACCAGAGGCCGTAGGTTCGATCCGCGCACAGAGACAAATGTTTGTGTGACCCACATGTATTTGTGTCCCGTGTGGATGTTTGTGAGACCGAAAAGTCTCTCGTAGTTACTGATACCCACGACACAAGACTTGATCTTAATGTGGAGTCAGGACTGTATGTGACTGGGGTATATTTATTTCTAATATGAGGTCAGTACTATCTTTGTGGCAATTTGCTGTATTTATTTATAAATATATCATCATCATCATCCATCAGCCAAAGGAAGTCCACTGCTGAACATAGGCCTCCTAATGATTTCCACAGTGACCTGTTGGAGGCAGCCTGCATCCAGCGACGTCCCACGACCTTTACCAGAAATATATATACATACCTAAATCCATGCCGCCACGCAAACCGAACACATCGTTTGTATAATAAATCTGCGTAATCCGGAACGATATAACGCATATTAATGATATCGGCCCGGGTTAGCCGCAGACTACTGTCAGATTTCCAATAGTCGGCCCTCCATCAACGAATGGACGCGGATATTCCGCCATTACACGCGTCAAGTATATTGAATGTGTGAATCGTAAGAATTTAGCTAAAATAGTTTCTTTGATTCTGTTGCAATATTGGAAAAACGGTATTGAAAAAAATAGTTTAAGTAGGTTGTTAAGGGTTCTAACCAAGCAAATATACAAGGCGAGGGTGAATTGAAGAGTCGGTAGGGATCGACCTCACCGAACCTATACCATCCAAATCAATGATACCCTCAAGAAGGGTAAGGTCAAAAATACCGTGAACCGACGAGCATGCGTGAAAAGACTGATGAAAGTGGATGAAGCGAAAGTAGCATGTCAGGATCGGGCAAAGTGGCGATCCATAGTCTCTGCCTACCCCTATGGGATACAGGCGTGACGATTATGTATGTATGTATGTTAAATGTTCCATGGCAATATTGAATATTTCTCCCGCCAAACAGCAGTGTAAATGCAATTTCATGTCGGCCGGCAACACGTGCGCGCGCTTGCCGCCGATATGCTTTTTTATAGTCAGGTTGTGTCGCTGAGTCCGCGGCTTTGGTGTGTAGTGCGCTTTATAATACCTAACTACATAATAACAATTAAACAATCATACAGGCTCAATTCTAAACACGACCTTAAGTCACTATATCAAAATTAAAATATTCTTAATTCGAATAGTCTTTCACAAGATGTTTTGAATCGTTAATTATTGCACCGCTTCGGAACGTGTTGTAGCTGTGAACAAGAAACGACGCAAAAAACTCCCATAGCAACACCAACTATCTTATTTTTTCATTATTTTTCTTTTTTTCGGGCAGTGATATTGGATTTGTCTATTAATTATCAGCCTGGAGTCAGGAATTTGTGCCCGATATGGCGATAGGCTCGCCCCCTATCACATCGTGGGACGGAATATACAAGGCGAAACGTGGCTGTTCTGGTAGCACCTCTGCCTACCCCTTCTGGGAAAAAGGCGTGTGTTTATGTATGTCTTTTTTTAAACCGTTTGTAGTTACAACGGTTTATGTTCATGTATGTAGCACTCTCAATCGTACTCGATTGTAGAGGAGGCCCGTGGCCTGCAGTGAGACGTATATGGATGATACAAAAAAATGTTCATGTATAATAGATTTTACACTTGTACGGTAATCGCTATCCGGGCGGAAACGGAAACCCTGCCATATCATCGTCTTCCACATCATATTATTTAAAAGAATTAACCGCACACGCAAAAAATATGTGCCAAAACCACCCATAAATAAGGGTTGAACATTTTTCCGCCCCTGTTTATTATTATCAAGTTATTGCGTTTCACAGTAATATTTTATAGTAACAAACACCCCGAGGGTTAATGGTGCACCCCTAGGGGATGTTATTTACTGATATTTTATTAGTTAAAGCCTTTGTGCCAGATTCTAGAATAAAGGTTTCGTCAAACAATTTCTTTAGGTATTATTATATGAAATAGTAGGTATTGACTGGTTTCAGTGTGTATAACTGAGGATTTTGAAATAATAGGTTCGATTGCCGGGTAGGGCACTTTATGTTGTATATATGTATTAGAATAAAAATCAGTTTGTTGAGTCAATTGCGAAAGATAATTAAATATCGTTCTATTTCCAATTCATATTTTTTTTTTATTGCGGCGAATGGCGAGACGAGCATGCCATTCGCCTGATGGTAAGCTTTACGACCGCTCATAGACAGTAGCAAATCCAAACAACACCATTAATTACAAAGCAATGCTTGGCATTCCACTGCGCTCGCCATCCTGAGACATAAGATGTTGAGTCTCATTATGTCCAGTAGTTACTCTGACTACAATGTCCTTCAAACCGGAACACATTAGTGCATTTACACTGCTGTTTGGCGGGAGAAATAGACATTGCGGCGGTACCCAGGTAGCCTCCTACCGCGGAGAGACCTACCGCCAATGAATGTATAACTAAGATATTTAAAAAAATAATTAACATATTAAAAAACCCGACTGCGTCAATATCTGTCATCTTTATTAAATTAATTGAAGGACTGAAAAGATAAAAACAAGATTTTAATTTGAATATTTCATTTTGACAAATACTGTTATAGACGATTTTTTTTATAATTTGTCAATTTTATTCAAAAATATGCAAAGTTTTCCGAATGTCCTTAAAATAACCCTTTTTGCCTTTTCTTCATTAAACAATTTCACTCAGTTATACTGTTTTACATAATAAAACCTTAATAACAGCTTATAGAGTATGCTATTAAGTTTACAAAACCTCTTTTCTTTTTTCTACGTGATCATTATTTCTGGAGTAATCCCGAGTCAAAGATTTACCATAAGTCAGCTCCAAATCATACTACGGAGTTCTCTAGTATATCAAATTAAAAGGAATTAAATTATCTACAAGAGCTTTACGATGATGTCAGCAAATAAACATCACCCACGTAAATGCACGGTGTCAAACACGAGTAAAAGCTTGGAGTTTTTTTTTCGTTGGTTTTCTAACAATTGTTTAATAACCAGGCACGCAATAAAGAAATAGAGCGCAGATCTGAAAAATACACATGTCAGGCTTCCAACTTCTTAGTTTCAAATTTCTTAACGATCAAATTTCTCCAACATACAGACTGTCAAAAACACCTTAAAAATTTGATAAAAAAAATATCCTGTAATTTTTGTGAGTAGTATATATTATATGTTGGTTTTATCAGTTATGGATGCAAAAAATAATCTATATGTAAAGAGCTGGCCACCTCAGTTTTTCTCATTTAAACTGATATATGACATTGCTTGTCACTTCTATTCCATCTCTTCCACGTATATTTTCATCTTAATAAGGAAATAGAAAATTATTCAATTTCAATGTGTGTTTGATTCGTATATATTCCATAAATACATACACTCGGAACACATAAGCCTCCTTCTTTCCCAGTCGGCTGATAAATATATTTCGCAATTTTAATGAATAGACCTTTTTCATATACTCCTAATTGCATTATTGTTGAGAATTAACCAATTCAGACTAGCAAATATCATGTTACATCGAAAAAAAAGGAATTAACTTTCGAACTACCTATGGAGATGTCGGGGATCGAACCCGGGGCCTTTCGCATGCAAAGCGAACGCTCTACCACTGAGCTACATCCCCACGGAGATACTTGTCGAAATAGAGAAACGGTTGGAATTATTGAACATACTCACGCCATTTCCTCAGAAGATTCAATAAAAAAATAGCCATGAACACTTTTGGATGGCGTGTTTATTAATCGATAACATTTGATAAAAAATACGTCTCATCTAGTTATGATGGGTCAAGATCGATTTTTACCGCTCATCTCCTAAAAGCGTGTACAATTTATTATTTTAGGAAAAACGATGTATTTATTTTCACGATTGTTCTGTGTTTGCATGACTAATTAGTCCTTCACTTTTTTCTACACCTTTCTTTCCCCTATTTATTTTTTATGTCTGCGCCGATCTGTGTTACTTGTCAATCATTCTTGATGATTATCTTGTCAACGATCTTTGTCGCATATAATTGATACTTTCACAATAATTGATTTGACAGCCTCCGTGGCGTAGTTGGTTAGCCACTGCCAGTGAAACGAGAGGCCGCGGGTTCGATCCCCGCACCAACACAAATGTTTGTGTGGCCCACAAATATTTGTGTTTGGTCTGGGTGTTGATGAGACCGAAAAGTCTCTCGTAGCTTCTGATTCCCACGACACAAGACTCGATCTTAGTGTGGGGTCAGGACTATGTATGTGACAGTTGGGTGTTTTTATTTTATTTATTTATTTTATTTCTCCAGACGAGCATGCCTAGGTAACGCGTCTTACACGTGCGTTAAATTACATGTTCAGCGCTATAACATACTAAAGTCGCCCAGTATATGCACAAACTTTACTGAAGATGGGCGTATTTAGAAATGATTAATTATTAAGCACGGTAAATTCAATAAGAAACTCTGTTTTTTTCATACATATCATATTATACAACACAATTTGACAGGATACAGGCGTACTAGATAATTCGCACATAGAATCGTCAATACGCAATGGGCACAATAAAAGTTGAAACGCAGAGTTCTACTCGCGCTAAAACGCACGTTTGCACACGATGCAACTACAGAACTGTCAATTGTCAATATGACATGTTTCGGCCAGCCTCAGTGTCCCGCGATCAGCGGATGAATTAACACGTCTCCACGCATCTCGTCCGCAGAATTTTTTGAAAATGGAAAAAATGCGCCTGTCATCGCGGACAATCCAGAGCAAACTGATCGGCCACGACGACAGGCGATGATGGGTATTCTCTCTCTAATTTGCCGAAATCTGCCGACAAATGCCGAAAAACCACGAATACAATGTAGTATTTACAATGTTGTTGTTGTCCTTAAATTTTTACCAGAGTTGTTAATTATTGAGCAAATACACTATTTTTTTTTATCGGCCCATATACGTCCCACTGCTGGGCACGGGCCTACTCTACAACCGAGAGAATCGATAGAGAGTGGTTAATAAATAATAATACCCTAATTGCGGGAAATCTAATTCGGCAAGAAATATAGACTGCGACTATAAAAAGAAAATAAGGTGATTACTATTATGTACGTACAATTAAAACAAGGATCAAAAAATGAAAGTACAGCCGAAACAATTTCTAGTGCTTGAAAATTTAACAATACCTAAACTGGATTACGAGTTACGAGTTCACTTTGTGGTGTATTTTATACGACGTAGCCATATACAGGGTATGAAGACTGCTACCGAAAACGAAGCCAGGTGGTAGTATTAGTGACTTCAGGCACAATGCAACTAAATTTTTTACAAACAAGGGACGATATTTTTTGTTATTTGATGGTAAATACATATATTTTCCTAAAATAAATAATGTACACCCTTTTATTTTTAAAGACGCTATAGTACGCAAGGCTTCAAATTATTATTTTAAGCAAAAACTATGGATTTACCACCCAAATACCATGATATTTAAAACCTTACAAAATAATCGTCGCTTTTTTTTTTTGCAATATTTTTGTTGCATCGTGTCTGTAGTCACTAAAATTACCACCTGGCTTCGTTTTTTTCGCAGTTTTGATATACCCTGTATTAAAAATGTTGATATTTGAGAATACTAGTGGTCATGCCAGAATTTTGTAATTTGGAAAATTGTCTTTAGCAACTGCTCAACCTGTTTTGACGTCACGCAACATCGGCAAAGATCACCGAACAGCCGTCTCACCCTTAGTGGCCGATGATTGGCCACAGTGTGTACGAGCCATTACAAAACAACGCGTTACGATAAAAAACCACAATCCCGCAATGATTTCGCTCGTGAAATTGTACAAAAGCTGTCGAATCGATTCACTGGGCCGTACTTGATGGTGTTATTCCCGATTAATATGTTTGTAGTGGTTTCGGATTTCCATTTGTTATAATGTTGTTTTATTTATTAATTAAAGCGTGTCAATGTTTGTGGGGAATACTCATACGTTTCGGTGTGGTCGACGATCGCCTGTTTTTGAGATATATATATATATATATATATATGAAATAAACCCTCGCCGCTGCTACCTGAACGAGTATCGTTTTTAGACAGATTGAAAAATCTTATCAATTTTCGGACTACACGGTTTCAACTTACAAGAGTTGGTAACTTAAACATAATTTATAATGTTTTAAATTTTCATGCAAAATTTGATTTAAAATCGTTTGTCCTCATTCTAAAAAAAACTCATTCGTTAACTATAGGTATTAAAAATATCCTTATATAGAACGCTAATACAGATTGCCTCACTGGCGTAGTTGTACGACGGTTCGTTTCAAAACTGAGGTGTCGGGTTCGAATCCCGGGTCAGGCAAAGCGATATTGGATTTTTCAATTAATTATCAGCCCGGAGTTAGGAATTTGTGCCCGATAGGTTCGCCTGCATCATATCGTGGGACGGGCCATACAAGGCGATATGTGGGTGTCATGATGGCGCCTCTGCCTACCCCTTCTGGGAAAAAGGCGTGAGTTTATGTATGTATGTAGAACGCTAATGCTGTAACGTCATTACAGCGTCGCGGATTCCGTCAGTTCCGCGTTTTTAACATTACGTGTTCCCGGGATGATGCCGTTTATTTAATTAACAATGTTCCGCGTACCAGGGAAGTCCTTAAATCACTTCCCGGTATGAGTTTGAGGATGTAAGGATGCGGCGGTTACTAAAAAAACGCCAGTTCTTCCTTAAGCTTTGGTGCCTTTGTTGTAACGCACAACGCTGCGTTTGGCGGCTCCAATGCTACTTTATAAATGCCTATGCGAAGGAATAAAATACAGTTCTTGAGGTTTTTTCTATAAAAAATTGCGTGTGCTAGTGGAAGCTCTGTCTACCATTCAGATATAAGCTTTAATATATGAGCTACGAACATCATATTACTATAATTCATAATTACAATAATTTTGAGATTATTTCAAATTTTCACCAAAATTGAAATAAGTATTATATACTACATAAATATTACATAAATATGTGGAAATAATAAATAAATAAATACACCCAACAACCAACACATAAATAGTCCTGACACCACATTGAGATCAATTAAGTCTTGTGCCGTGGGTATGAGAAGCTACGAGAGACTTTTCGGTCTCACAAACACTCAGACCCGAAATAAATACTTGTAGGCTTCACAAACATTTGTATCGGTGCGGGATCGAACCCGCCGCCTCTCGTTTCACATGCGGCGTCTAACCAACTGCGCGACGGAGGCTGTCGGAAATATTTTAATAACAATCTACAAATATAGTATTTTTTTAATTAGCTTATTCATTTAAACAGGTTTTTAAACTTTGATGTTGCGGTCGGACAGTATAATAAACGCCTATTGCAAACAACAACAAAATGATTGACTTTTTTTCACATTTTGCTGTGATTTTGGTTTAGTTTTTAACAGTATAATATTATTGACAGTTTTTTATACAACTCGAACATTATATTACAGCGATGCGCGTTTTATTCACGAGATAAAAGCTTAAAGGAGCGTTTTTGCTGTCAGTACAACCGTAGCTCTTACATGCGTATCGGTAAGGAACAGCGAACTCCTGTAACTTCGTTGACGAGGTTCTTGTTTGTATTTAGTTTGATGTGTTTTCTAACAATACTAATATACGGTTCCAGGACAAAAATACTACTGCCTTGGTAGTTGTAATGTACGATCACAACGCTGAGGTCTCAGGTTCCAATTTCGGGTCGGGCAAAGTGATATTGGATTTTTTTATTAATTATCATTCTGGAGTCACGAATTTGCATCCGATATGGCGATAGTGTCACCCCTATCACATTATATGACGGAACATACAAGGCGAAACGCGGGTGTCCTGGTATCAACTCTACCTACCCTTCTGGGAAAAAGGCGTGATTTTTTGTGTTTACGTCAATAATACAGCCTCACAGTCTTGCAGTCTTAACCCCATACTAAAAGAATACTGTAGTGTACTGTATTAGCCCAATATCGCCTATTATGTAGCACGGGATACGTCTATATTCTAGAGTTCGATTGAGAGGGGTTAGGCCGTTGTCCATCACGCGGGCATAGTACAGGTTGGTTCATTTGACTTACCGTAAAGCTTGTAAAGATTGATAGGAAATTGTCGTATTAAAATAATCATTTTTTAATATTGCTTTGGGCTCTGTATGTTCATTTTCAGTTTAGTTCTTACGACGTTTTAAATGGAACTATAAATAAAATATCGTCTACAACTTTTCGCGTGTGAATCTTGCGTGTGAATGCGATGTTGTCATGTTGTCAAAATATATTGTTACACTTTAAAAAAAACATAATTAAAGTATATATAATTTTAGACATAGTGATCAACGTGAGCTCGGGTTCCTGAAAGAACACCAAAAATTTATAATAACATCTTGTTGAGTTTTTTTTTCGGAAAAACATCTACGAGTTTCCATAGTACTACCCAGAAAGGTCAACTCCTCTACGCTGTATACGGTATTAGGAACAGTTATTCTCTCTTTACAATTCATTATAATAGTTGTTAATACTATTAGATTCAGAGTATAAATGCTTGGTTGTATTATGAAAACATATTTAAAATAATGCGTTATAAAATAAAAACTATTTGTAGTTCCAAATTTCGCCACACGCCGCTAGAATTTATATTAATTTTTCACAACTGTGGAAAACGCGACCAACGTAATTGTGTTTGGATTTAGAATTCAGCCTGTGTATATCCGAATTACTAGGTGGTCAGACGACCTGGTAAAGGTCGCGGGACGTCGCTGGATGCAGGCTGCCTCCAACAGGTCACTGTGGAAATCATTGGGAGAGGCCTATGTTCAGCAGTGGACTTCGTTTGGCTGATGGATGGATGGATTGATATCCGATTTCGAGTTGGGATCCTAATTGTGTACATAACATACCTAATTAGATGCCTTTTTTTATTTCTTTTGTATATTTTCTCTCTCTTTCTCTCTCCTCAGCCCCAAGAAGTCAACTGCTGAACATAGGCCAAGAATCTTCACATCGACCTGTTGGAAGCAGCCTGCTTCCAGCGACTATCTCCAACCTTAGCAGCTGCTTATACACTAACAATTATTATAAAAACAAGTAAATACAAAATTTACCTTACAATATTCGGCTTTTCATGTTAATTTTTCATATTGGTCCTCAAATGCTAATATCAAAATAAAAAAAAACAAATCGAAAAACAAAAAACCCGACTGCGTCAATATCTGTCATCTTTATTAAATTTATTGAAGGACTAAAATAATATTTAATTTGAATATTTTATTTTGGTTGCAATGATAAAAAAAATATCAATGGAGATGCCGGGGTTCGAACCCGGGGCCTTTCGCATGCAAAGCGACCGCTCTACCACTGAGCTACAACCCCACAGGGATACTTGTCGAAATAAAAAAACAGGAGGCGAGCCTATCGCCATATCGGGCACAAATTCTTGACTCCGCACTGATATAGAATCGAAAAATCGAATATCACTGCCGGACCCAGGATCGAACCCGAGACTTTAGCATTGTAATCGTGTACAAGGCAATTATGTCAATTCAATATTATGCAGTTTCACGTACATGTTTGTAGAGCAACAAAAATAAGACATAGGTGCATATTAAAAAATGTTATGGTTGTGTCTTTAGAGCTTGGATTTAAAGAGTGCGTTGTGAATAGTCGACACTAAAACATAATTAGGACGCAAAAAATCATTTCAACGTATTTGAAGTGTAAATGCTGTCTTTTCAGCAACAAAGCCTTAATAAAATATCGTCGCCCAACAAATCTAGTATTTCCTCTTAGTAAATCATTTCAAATAACTCCTGCGCGAAAACAACAGAATTCGCTCCAACTTCAAAATATCCCTGCAGGCGCGATTCGGAAATCAAAAGAGAGTAACAGACTTTCCTCCAAGAAACTGGAAGCGACGGTTTAATTTCCTGTATTACACATTACGGAGTTCACTCCAATTATAATTGAATTTGCAGAATAAAAGGATCAATGAATTTCAAATGAATGCAAATTAACATTTTCGGCCGGGCTTCCGGGCTGCTTGTATTGTGCCCGCATCCGGTGCCGGACGGTTAAATTATGATTTATGCATGTAAATAATGTTAGCATTAGCTTTGATAATCTAGTAATATACATAACAATTCGACCTCGTGAACGAAACTGTATAACAGCACTCGGCTATACGCCGCGTCGGTGACAGCGCAGAGAGCACTCGTCTACTGCACTACATAACAGCACTCGGCTATACGCCGCGTCTGTGACAGCGCGGAGAGCGCTCGTCTACTGCACTACATAACAGCACTCGGCTATACGCCGCGTCGGTGACAGCGCGGAGAGCGCTCGTCTACTGCACTACATAACAGCACTCGGCTATACGCCGCATCGGTGACAGTGCGGAGAGCGCTCGTCTACTGTACTGCATAACAACACTGAGTGCATCGCACCTGATGGTAAGTACTAATGCCGTCCAGACAGAGTATCGAATGGCATCAGACGGCAGTCTCATACCATTCGATACAATCATGCCGGGCTGCTGAGATGCCTCTTCACGCTACGGCGGAAAGACCCAGGATTAAAGGAAGGAGGGGACACGTGTGATGGCAAACCGTTATACAGCTTGACTTGAATTGGAGAACCTTGTGGTTCACGCTGAGATGGAATGATCCGTCAAGGTTTCGCAAGCCAGCACGCGTGGTTCTATTAGGGAGAGGAGTGGAACGGATCAAATTAAATAATTTCTCAGAGCATTCACCGGAAAACGATTCATCTCCGTAGCAAATTTGCAAATACGTAATAAATTATCCGGTTTTGTGAATGCCAAACGCTGGTTACTTCCGGTACATTACATCACCTGATAAACCTCTAATAACTCAGGCCTGATAAAACACAGTTAAAGCGTGTTTTTAACGTACTGTTACACCGATATGTAACAATTTATATACTGATAAATAATACCTAATATTTAAAACTAAATTGTTTTGTTGCAACTTGAATAATAGAAGAAAATCGATACATTTCAAACGTCTAATGCGTTACTACAAAGATATCTAAGTAATTACTCACTTATCATGTTTTTTATGTTAATCATTATTTTAATATTGCGCAAACAAATTAAATTCTAGTACTTAACCGCTTAAAAAGTCATTCTGTAGGCGACATTTCTCACATAATATTTAAATTGTCACTAAAATATTTATAACATCAGACTCCTATTTATAATTATAATTTCATAATCTCCGTTTATAAGAGTAAAGACGGCATGATTTTAACTCACGTAATTATCATAAACATAATTACATCGTGTAATTAAATATTACGCGTCGGTGTAATGGAGGCTGAGTTGATCCCGGGTTAGCGTCGGCGTTAATCCGCGGTTGGTGCGCCGCGCCTTCAGATTTATAAGGGGCCTAAGTGGATGTGTGGAGACTTATTTAATTAACAATTTCACTATTTAAGCCTAACATCTCTAGAGGAATCTCGCAAAACGGTATTTAGTTGTAGTAGATGAGAATTTAGGAGTGGGTTTTGTGAAGTACATACGGAGCGTGCATGTGACGCGCGTGCGACGAGCTGATGTTAGTGGATGAGAGCTCAGGAGCGAGTGTTGTGAGAGCACGTATAGGGAGCGTTGTGTGTGACGCGCGGGCCGGTGGAGCGACGAGCTGAAGGTAGTGGATGAGAGCTCAGGAGCGAGTGTTGTGAGAGCACGTACAGGGAGCGTAGTGTGTGACGCGCGGGCCGGTGGAGCGACGAGCTGAAGGTAGTGGATGAGAGCTCAGGAACGAGTGTTGTGAGAGCACGTACAGGGAGCGTAGTGTGTGACGCGCGGGCCGGTGGAGCGACGAGCTGAAGGTAGTGGATGACAGCTCAGGAGCGAGTGCTGTGAGAGCACGTACAGGGAGCGTAGTGTGTGACACGCGGGCCGGTGGATCGACGAGCTGAAGGTAGTGCAGAAAAACTCAGGATCGAGTGTTGTGAGAGCACGTACAAGGAGCGTAGGGTATAACGCGGGGATCGACCGATACTTGAATTAAAAGCTATTGATAAACGAGAGATCATAAGCGAGTTATTTAAATAAAATATAAATTATTTATTAAATACGGAGTAATCACGTTACTCGAGGACGTTTAAAATATATTCCAGCGGATTCAACTTTACATACCCTTAAGTGCTGGGCTATGTAGTTCGTTCTTTAACGGAACTACTCGCTTGTTCATTTCGGTCAGTGAACCGAATCTTTTGCGTCATTCGGTCGAATGAACTGAAAAGTTTGCCGCGAACCACGTTGCGAGGCTTATAATGGAAATTTTATGTGCGCATACTGTATGGATTTTTATGGCTTTAATGTTGCTAGTGTTAAACGTACTCTCAATAAAACCGGTTGGATTATAATAAAATCTATATCTATGTAGCTACTGAGCATCAAGACTCTTATGAAAAGATTAGAAGGAAAAATATTCTGTCAGATTTGTCTAAGTGAATCCCATTTACACGGGGTGAATATCTCGCCTCGAAGATGCGATTAGAGTAATGATATAAAAAAGTCGTATCGTGTAAATATTTGTCAGAACACGATACTCTATGACGGTTATGTCATGTGATAATCGCACATGATTCTCGCCCCGAGAAACTCTCTTTGCGTAAAAGGGGCTTAACTTAGACAAATCTGACAGAATGTTATTCGTTAATATTTGTGGCCGTGGGAGTGATATAATTTTCTCATACAATATGCAAGATTATCAAACAAATGTATTAATTACGATGTAATACTGATGACTTTTAAGCCTACAGCAAATAGTAAAAATATATGTCCTCATTTTTATTATGGTACATACGGACGATACCATTATTCCAATCTCTAACCTGGGTGGCAACCGTCAAAATGTTGAACGAAAGATTAGTTCAAATAATTCACTTCCACCCTCACGGCTGCAGCGCGGCGTTGAAATATCTGGGCCACTTTTAAACGTATTACGCCGGTATTTTTCACCTTCCCGGCCAAGTTTCTCGTAATGTCTACTAAGTGGCTTACACCGGATAAAATTGCGTTTCATCACTTTATACCTCAACTTGTATATTTAAATTACTGTTTGTCATTTCCGTTCTATTTCGCCTAATGTATAAGTTAGTTGCTGACATATATAGCTAGTTGCTGTCAACCTTGGTATATTAGAGTTTACAGCACACACCATCCGCTAATGATGCAACGTAAAACCCAATGCAACACGAGCTGATATTAAGGCATTGAACAAGTGACATAATTTTACTAAACGTTTAATATATGCGCCTTCAGTCTGCGAGAGACAGCCTCCGTGGCGCAGTTGGTTGGACGCCGGCTGTGAAACGAGAGGCCGCTGAAACGAGTGGCCACGGGTTCGATCCCCGCATCGAAACAAATATTTGTGTGAACCACAAGTAATTGTTTCGAGTCTGGGTGTTTGTGAAACCGAAAAGTCTCTCGTAGCTCCTGATACCCACGATACAAGATTCGATTTTAGTGTGGGGTCAGGAGTTCAGGACTATGTATATCACTGTTGGATGTATTTATTTATTTATTCTTTGCATTGATATTAACATATAAATCCTAATACTTTTCTATACAGTGACGTAGATTAGCGCTTTCCACAGTACCGTTGTCGTAGCAAGTAGTGACTACTGTTATCCGTAGCGTAGTAGACGCCCAACCTGCTATACACAGTGCGTAGCCGATAGTTGTTAAGCGTAGAGCAGTAGACAATCGCTCTTCGCGCTGTCACTGTCGTAGCACATTAGTGTTGTTACGCGTAGCACAGAAAAGCACATTGTGCGCTGTCGTGCCGTAGCGTATAGTCGAGTGCTGTTATATAGTGCAGTAGACTAACAATTTCCGCGCTATCGTCTACGCTTTGTGTAGCCGATTTTTGTCTTGTAAATTGTAGCAGCCAAGCTATTCACATGATTAACCCGACTTTTTTGTATTGTATTGTATCAGCCCATATACGTCCCACTGCAGGGCATGGGCCTCCTCTACAATCGAGAGTACGACTGAGAGTGGTTAAGCCATATAGTCCACCACGCTGGCCTAGTGTGGGTTGGCGGACTTACATACCATAGTAATTTATACAAATCGCTATGACATGCAGGTTTCCTCACGATGTTTTCTTCACCGACATAGTGCGTGGTGATTGACTATCAATACACACATAACTCCGTAAAGTCAGAGGTGTGCCCTGGGATTTGAACCCGCGACTACCGTGAACACGTAGGCAGCCACGACTTATAAACACTGTTATATTTAAACCCCTACTCGATTTATCCAGTACCAATATACCACGACGCAAATATGTGCACCACCGAAGCCTAACATACTTCACGTGTCCTTTATTATTTAGAATACTGCACAATTTCACACAACGCTGAATTTTACGAGAGCAGAAAATATTGCTGAGCATTTGAAAGGATGCAGTATTTTGAAACGGGCAAGTTTGTTGCTTTTGTAAGCAATATCGATGTTTCTTATTCATATATTCCATGCATTCGGTCAGTACTATTGTGATGGAATTTGGAATGTACTCGCATTAGATTGGGTATTGTTTTTATTCGGGCTTATCTGTTCAGATAATATGTATGTGATTCAGCAATGTCTAAAGGAGTTGATATTTGTTTTCATTCTTTCTATGTGGATGTAGGGTTACTTTAGTTACTTATTTGTCGTAATTTATTAGGTTAATAGAAACGATTAAGTTAAAAAAAAAGTATGCAATCAAAACAAACAAAAAAATTTGGTTTCCCACTACCAAGACCTGAAATTAATATTTGTAAGTCGCAGACATTTTGAATCCGGGCATCTGACACGCGAACTTTTCGTATCAACGATTCTGACCTACGGATATTTAAAAACGCTCACTACTGTAACATATATCCATCAGTTTATCTACCTTTAGCTCCTAAGCCTTGACGAGATAGCTTGAGACCGTCCAACGCGTCATTACTCACAATACAATGACAAAGGCCCAAATCACACCTTTGATACACCGAAACCCGGCTAATAACCGAACCACAATCCAGAGTAATGAAGTCCCGAACAATTGTTGTGCAAAACAAACAGCGACTTACAGACCGAATGAAAGAGCAAGTGAACGAATGGGATCGTGTTTCCGGTGCGTTTTAATTAATCGCAGCTCGGCGGCGGGCGCGTTCTGCGGCAGCGGGTTAAAACGTTTCGTAGCTCTACATGTTTGCTTTGTAGACATTGGAAGGTTCAGATACGGAATATTTTAAAAATATTACCTTCATATAATCACATAATATACTGTTTTTTTTTATGTTTTATTGTGGTACATAGGTAAATACATAGGTGTTACATTGGTATCTGCTTCGCACAGCTATGACCCGCCACATTGGCATACAATAATTAAGGTTAGAAAATAAAATAATATAACTTTTAAAAAAATCAACCAAACAATTAAAATGTAAAAACATAACCAATAATATAACAAAACTACAAATTTAAAACAGAATCAAAAATAATACAACAAAAACATGAACTCAATTGGGCACAAATTCAATTATTATTAATAATTAAAAAAATCAAATAATAGTGTGGTCCATGGTTTGGTTTGTTAACTATGTTACTACCCGCGGTGCTGGCATACAATGATTTGAACCTAAAATGTAATAACATAGAACCCAAAAACATATAAAGACTACTATACAAAACAAAAATATCGTAGTATGTTTTACTTATCATTAAGAAAATCATTTAAACTATAATAACATTTGTTATTTAGAAATTTAAATAATGAACATTTATAATTATTGAGATCATTCAATTCTCTAATTGACTTTGGCAGGTTACTGTACTGTACTGTATCGGCCCATATAGTTCTACTGCAGGGCACGAGCCTCCTTTATAATCGAGAGTACATAATATACATCACATAATATTAAGCATTTGCAAATATCTACATACATATAATTTCTGGACGATGTCAAGACGGGGTAGAATATGCACCAGCCCGGATTCAGGAATTAGTGCCCGATATGGCGATAGGCTCGCCCCCTATCACATCATGGAACGGAACAAATAAAGCGAAACGTGGGCGTCCTGGTTGCAACTCTGTCTAACCCTTCTGGGAAAAGACGTAATGTATTACTATTACTTATATTATAAAGTTGAAAAGTTGATTTGTCTGACCAAGCTTATCTCAGTAACTACTGAACTGAATTAAAAAATCGAGAAAGACAATGGATTATATAACGTCAACCAATGACCAATAAGAGCAGAGCATCAATAAAAATTGTTCCAAAAGCGCGGGGAAATTATTTCTCGGGGAATTTACATATACCTTTGACAATCGACTTGATTAAAATACGAAAGAAGTTGTAATATAAAAGGTAAAAAAAATGCAACGATTATTCGACCTTGGAATTGAACTCGAGATTTAATCTTCCACCGAAAGAGTGTATACAGCCTAACCGGAATTTTGTCGTAAATTATAAAGTTACAGTTATAAAGTTATGGCATATCTAAACCTTAACATATCTATGGAGCCCTAAATAACACGAGACGGGCGTATCCGGTGAACGTTTAGTCTGAAGGCATAAATTCGCGTAGCTTCCTCTATAGTACTCTTGGCAAATTATGAAGAAAATCCTCTTAACGTTACATGTTGATAACATTCTGAGCTTTGGCATTAACGCCCTTTCTGCACGAGATTTCACAACACTCGCTCCTGAGCTCTCATCCACTACATTCAGCTCATCGCTCCAGCGGCTCGCGCGTCACACACTACGTTCCCTGTACGTGCTCTCACAACACTCGCTCCTGAGCTCTCATCCACTACCTTCAGCTCGTCGCTGCACCGGCCCGCGCGTCACACACTACGCTCTCTCACTGAGTTCTCACACACGTGCGTCCAGTGTGTAGCCCTTGTTCATACTGTCGATATGTGATTCATTCACGGCTCATACATATTTAATCGCATGGCTTTAATGAAAGGGCTGAAAGTCATTAATCTCCCTTTGTTAGACAAAGATTAATACACTTTTGTTGTGCGCCCTAGGTTGTGGGTACGGGGCAGGGGCGTACTCGACAGAAACTAGGAGAACCTTCATTTTGTTGACTCAAGATGCTCTTTAGATGTCTGTTTGCAAGCTATCTTCGCTTTGAGGTCGAGGAAGAGTTTTAAGTAGGAAGAAAACTTAAACCTAAAATTAAATGGAATATAACAAGTCATATTGAACTATTTTTTTTATATCATTGGAACTATGTAAAGACTTAAGATACTCAGTAAGAAATTAAGAGGGTCTGACAATCTTTGTTCGCCTATATTCAATAAACGTCCTGTGTTAATAATAAATTATCTCAGCGTAGAATTCTCTGTTATGAATATTAGAGATTCCAGCACTAAAGCTATACAGTAGACTGTATCAACCTCAAATCTACGATGAAATTAATCCTATCAGTTATTACGCGGGCAGCAAATTGCTAAGCAATTATGAATAAACTAGCAATTAATATTCTGAAGCTACGTTCCAACACTCATATCGGAGTCCATCTTCATCAATGTGGTCATATGATCTAATACAAGTTAATGGCATGCAGGCAGATATGATTGTATCGAATTGTATGAGACTGCCGTCTGATGCCATGCGATACTTTGTCTGGACTGCATTAGTCCTTACCACCAGGTGCAATGTAGTCTAAAGCCTTGCCATAATAAAAAAGGCACTAGATGTAAACTTCCAACATGGAGAAAATCCTGGAGGGTAGAATTCGTTTGGGTGGTGATAAATACTCACACCCACAGTCACATACATAGTCAACACACACTAAGATCGAATCTTGTGTCGTCGGTATCAGGAGCTACGAGAGACTTTAAGGTCTCACTAACTCCAGATACGAAACAAATACTTATGTTTCACACAAACACTTGTTTCGATGCGGGGATCGAACCCGTGGCCTTTCGTGTCACAACCGGCGTTTAACCAACTCCACAGCGGCTGTCTGATGATAATTTAATTTGAGCAAAAGCATATTTTTGTATCAGCCCATATACGACCCACTGTAGGGCAAGGGCCTCCTCTACAATCGAGAGTACGATTGAGAGTGGTTAGGCCATATAGTCCACCACGCTGGCCTAGTGCGGGTTGGCGGACTTTTACATACCATAGAAATTTATACAAATCGCTATGGTATGCAGGTTTCCTCACGATGTTTTCCTTCACCGTTATAGTGCGTAGTGATTGACTATCAATACACACATGACTCCGAAAAGTCAGAGGTGTGCCCTGGGATTTGAACTCGCGACCACCCTGAACATGTAGGCAGCCGCGTCTGGTTACCAACAGGCCACCACGCACTTAGCAAGCATAAGTAATAATTTATCAAAATTATATGTGGATTTAGAAAAAATGCTTGCTTAATGCTGAAAGAAAATAATGTGAGAAATGTACATAAGAGGTTTCCACAAGAACTTCAAGGCAGTGTGAAGTACCTACTACTTTTACAGTAGTACGTACGTCACTCCACAAAGCCAGTGCTGAGGAACGTTTAACGCTATTCTACCATCGATTCTTAGATAGACAGTTCGTGAAATCAAAAGTTAATTTATTCTGCGTTCTAATTTTGAGACGTAAAATCGCATAAATCGCATTAAGGCGCCATTTACATGAGGTGTTTCTCGACCCGAAGATTCTATTATCGTAAGGATATAGAAAAGTTTCATAAACATTGTCAAAAGGCGATAATCTTATGGCAGTTATATGATGCGATAACGACTTACGATTCTCTCCATGAGAAACTCTCCTCGTGTAAATGGCGCTTTAATTACTAATGCGACACCAAAGGAAATATCCTAAAATCATATTATATTCCACTGTTGGTAGGTCTCTCATATGTGAGGGGCCGCCTGGATAGGTACCATCGCAATGTCTATTTTTCTTGCCAAACAGCAGTGTAAGTGCACTGTTGTGTTCCGGTTTGAAGAACATTGTAGCCAGAGTAACTACTGGACATAATGAGACTTAACATCTGATGTCTCAGAACGGCGAGCGCAGTGGAATGCCAAGCATTGCCTTATAATTCAAGGTGTTGTTTGGATTTGCTGCTGTCCATGAACAGTGGTGTCGCTTACCATCACACGAATGGTATGCTCGTCTCGCCATTCATCGCAAAAAAGGCTACAATAGTGATGATCCGCGCAAACTTCAATATTTAATCCATCCATCCATCCATCCATCCATCAGCCAAAGGAAGTCCACTGCTGAACATAGGCCTCTCTAATGATTTCCACAGTGACTTGTTGGAGGCAGCCTGCATCCAGCGATGTCCCGCGACCTTTACCAGGACGTCTGACCACCTAGTGGGTGGACGTCCCACGCTGCGCTTTCCGCTTCGTGGCCTCCATTCGAGAACTTTTTGGCCCAATCGGCGATCAGTTCTCCGTGCTATGTGCTCCGCCCATTGCCACTTCAACTTGCTAATCCGCTGGGCTATGGCTGATGTTTAATAGTGACGTGAAAATTACATTTATTTAAATTTATGTTGGGGAACTACAAGAACATTTAAGACCCCCATTGAAAATGCTGAAATCCGTCACCACAGATTGTACACTCGAGTTTGCGGGCTCTGAGGACAAAATAGAAATTTGGGCAGCTAACAAATACTGCGCAATCAAATGCGTGAGGAGATTGATAGGCCGTTAGTCACTGGTGTTAGTTTGATCAACTTTACAGAATAAATTTGGTCTATTGTTTTATAGGGTTGAGAATTGAAAACGATTTTTGTATTGGGCTTATAATGCGAGTGTGACGAAATTATATAGAGTATATCAAGACTGCTACCAAAGCCAGGTGGTAGTTTTAGTAACTACAGACACGACACAACTTAAAATTTTGCAATAAAACGCGACGGTTTTATTTTTTAATGTTTTAAATATCATTGTGTTTGGGTGGTAAATTCATAGTTTTTGCTAAAATTATAATTTAAAGCCTTGCGTACTTAAATTTTAATAAATTAAAGGGTGTACATTGAGTTTTTAGGAAAATGTATGTATTTACCACCCAAATACGATAATAGGAAAAATATTACAAAAAAAACGTTGCTTTTTTTTGCAATATTTTCAGTTGCATTGTGTCGAAGGTCACTAAAACTACCATCTGGCTTCGTTTTCTGTAGCAGTCTTGATATATCCTGTATATTTAAGTGTATATCCGTATACAATCAGCCGGCATAATTTTGTCGGCCATCGAGAGGTAGCAATATGGTAGCGATAAGACCGCCATCTGTACTATTTTCTTAATTTTATTATTTTTTTGTATGTTTTTCCTTACTGTGTGCAGTTAAGAATAAATAAATAAATAAATAAATAAATAAATATGGTATCATTGAATTCTCTATCTGGACTGCCCTATCAGAAGCATTTTCAACCCTGTTTTGAAGTATAAAAATATTATAAAATACCCCACCTTGCTCTTTTAGCGGCACAAGAGTATAGAGACACTTTCCCGTACAATAAAAAAACGAGACCCTATTAAGGTAAGCTTAGTAAAGAGTGAAATAAAGTGAGCCGACCTCTTTCTCTCAGCAATTTATAAAACCGTGAGTGACTGTGACGGACAGATAGTCATTAGTCGCGATAATGGCGTACAGACTGTAGCTACGTATCGTGACGTAATCAACGGCGTGCGTGCCCAGGCTCCCAATGACTTATTGCGTAGAATTTTTCCTGGAATGCATTGGTTTGTTTCAAGTACACCTCTGACTTCTCGGAGTTATGTGTGTTGATACTTGATAGTATAGTAATTGACAAAATAAACGGTGAAGGAAAACATCGTGAAAAAATAGATCTTGCAAGACCATCCTTGGTTTTTTTTATTACATAGGTCCGGCATATGAGCAAACAGGTAACCTGATGGTAAGTGATCTCTCCCGCCCACAAACATCCACAAATCATGGACGTGTTGCCGGCCCAATCGGGAGGGGAGTGGAAAGGAAAAAGGATGGGAAGAATAAAGGGGTATTGGGCATCCGGAAATCTCACTCACCGAACGAAACGCGACAGCCGAGCTGTCGCCAAACTTCGATTTCTAGTTTGAGAAAATTCCTACACGGCATTGGCCTTTTCAGAGCACAAGGGGTACCTTTAACATTTCGGAGTCATGTGTGTTGATCACAGACTAGATAAAAGATAAAGAGAATAGGTCGTGAAGAATAAAGCTTAACAAGACTGTCTTCATTGATGATAAAAAAAAATACAAAATAAATTATTCTGTCAAAATTGAATTTTCCACCAAATTTTGGTAAATCCCAGAAAAACACAATTCTTGGTAGCTCATATCATATTTTTGACACGGAAATATGCAGGTAATATGCTAGGTAGATTGGGCAATCTACCTAGCATGGCCCTACATATAACTCGAATCCAAGACCTCAAAGTTCAAAGTCCTACATTAAGAACAAAAGGGCTATAATAGAGTAACTTTCTAAATTATTCTTAAAACTCTATTACGTAAGATTAATAAAGTTATTATAAAAAGCCTGGATGTGAAATAATTTTCCGTCGAATCATCACATCTGACTACGATTTCAGGCTTCCTAGTTATAAATCATAGAGATCGAGGGGACATTTTCACTGATTCATCCGAGGCGCAAGTTATAAGAGATTGACTTATGAGAAATTTAATTATTGGAAGTTTGCGAGAGCCTAAGCAATCCCTGGGTCATCCGTAAGAGCCATTGTCCATTAATATACTACTGTGAAAAAACTATGGAGAATAATGAGGCGAAATTGTTAGGCGTAAGGAAATCTATAAAAATCATAAATTTAAATTAATTTTACTTATAAAACACAATTAATTGAAAACTTAGGTAGTCTTATTAATTTTATGTTCAAATGATCAACAATTATATTTTAACATAAATGTACAAACAGGAACACAGTAAAGATTACAACGTCCTTCTATTCTCGATGGCTTGATTTCCTGGACGTCACTTAAGGTGTCCACTGAAAATCAGTGTTGTGTCGTGGTTTCACCACATCACAATTTATGCTGAGTGGACACCCTCCCATCACAGCCGCAACCAACCAGTTTTTTATCTTTATTTTTTATTTTATTTTGTTATTTATTTTAAATTTATTATTGTTTATTTTTACCATGTTTGTGTATGTTGCGACTGTGACAAATAAATCGTTTTTCTTTCTTTCTTTCTTTCGATGTCTTGAGCAAAGTGAAGCGAAGCGCGCGCGCTGGTCTGAGCTCTGCTCCTTCCATTCCACAATTCTCCTTCCAACCTACCACAACTAAAATGACGTCACACAGGCCACACCCTTTCCTCAGCTTTATTTTTCCGTATTTAAGTATATATTCAAATTCGGGCAATTGGTGTAATTTCATCTCGTCGCATAGCAAAAGCGCAACGCTATCTCTTTCCGTCTCGTACTGTCGGTATGATCTGTTTCATTCACTATTTATGTCATGAAATATTGACAAATAGTTAGGTTTATGTATAGTGGCACAATTTTTAAACGTCGCGCAATATGGATGTCATCTTTATTAAAACATCATTGGTTCCTTTCATATTAAATCTCCTGTTACTTACACCACGTCCTTATATTTCCTTCCGAGTTTAAAGGAAATTGCGTTAGAGTCGTTAATCACCGGATGTGACGTGAGCACGATGCTCACTTCCGGTCGCGAAGGCTTCGTCGCAAAGCCTTTGGAAAGTTTTCTTTGGAGCTCCTTACGTTGCCTCCTTTAGTAACATATGATAAGGGTATTTACAACCCCTACTGTGCGATCATAATTTAGTTCTTGAAGGGTCGTGTGAGTGTAAAAAGGAAAGTGTGTGAACTCGGGAGCAAAATGGAGCGACGAGCTGAAGGTAGTGGATGAGAGCACAGGAGCGAGTGTTGTAACATCACGTATAGAGCTTGTGTGACGCGCGATGACGTAAGATATTGTATGAATCTCAAGGCTTTCAAGGGCAAGGTTGACGAACCCAAGATAACGCACATAAAACGGATTTAGAACGACAAAGTGATGTAAAGCAGCAACATTTATCTCGCGAGCCCAACTCCATTCACAAACAAACGAAATTAGCTGTGAAAAATGGTATAACACAATCGCATCTCCGCTCAATAATCAAATTTGGAAACCTTCGGAAATTCTCTTGAGATAATCGGCTTTTCAGAAAATTGAAGATTCCCCACCTCCCTTGATCCCCTCCCTTCACCCCTCGAGGTTCTGTGTAGTGAGTGATTAGTGTAATAAGCTCTGGAAGATTTACACTGTCCGTGACAAAATCTCCGAGGATTTTTTCTCGTCTTTTTCTAATTAATGGTGAATGGAGAGATTAGCGATGAGCTGGCAATTTCGCTCTTGCTTTGATTGTTTGATGACTGGATTATTTTTATGGTAATTGGGGTTTAATGAGGTCGCAGTGTTGGCTGAGTGGCGGCGTCTAATAATTTTAATTGTGAATCGTAATGTCCCTAGATCGTTTTTTAGATTTCAAGTTTTACTTTTAACATGATAATTTATTAAGGGAATGTTTTTCTAGCGATTCACATAATAGCTAGTTGTACCCCATAGGCACATAGCTGGGGACAAAAGAATCGTCCCTATCATAATTCTCAGTCGTAGGAAGTCTGTAACTGTTGAACATGAAAACCCTCCAGCATATAGACACGCAAGTTGTGATGATGACCTGTCTTACCTTCGTCGTAAAAGAGTCTTAATGGATCAATCACGTTTGAAAGTTGAGTATGAACAAATTAATATTTAGAAAAATTATTAGTTGAGTATTTTTCTCACTGTCACCAAGATGTCATATCCTGGGTGATTTCATACCTATATTTCAAAATACTGCGTCGCAGTTGTATTACGTTACGATTACAACGCTAAAGTCTCGGGTTCGAAACCCGGGTCGGGCAAAGTGATACTGGATTTTAGAATTCATTATCAGCCCGGAGTAATGAATGACGGGACACATAAGGCGAAACGTGGGGGCCCCGGTAGCACCTCTTCCCACCTATTTTGGGAAAAAGGCGTAAGTTTATGTATGTATTTCAAAATAACAAAATTACACGTGGCAGTAATTAATGTGACTTACGTATGTAATATATCATACGTAAGTACAGTTAAGAGTTCATGAATATGTGATGTCATAACATTGTTTTAATGCGAAAACCTCCAAGGTTACAATGAGATACAACGCTGAGGGATTGGCATATTAATGAGGAATGGAGCAAGAGACGCAGAGGCTAATTTATACGTAAATATTGTTCATATAAATGTGTTGTGGCCTTTGTTTTATGGTAGGTATGCGTATGACGTTTACTTTGATCCGTATTCTGACTTAAAATTGTGCATTATATGAGTAGTTAACATATTTGTAAATAAATAACAATTGATAGTAGGATCAATAATTGTTTAGGCCTCCCAAAGGATCCCCACATCGACCTGTACGAAGTGGCCCGCATCCAGCGACTTACTGGAACCTTAACCACATCACCTATGTTCAGCAGTGGACTTTCTGTGACTGAACATATAAATAGATAGAATAATTATTTTATTAATGTACAACAAGCATAGAAACAACAATATACAGAAATAATGCAAAAATAGGTAGCACAAGTGGGCCAGGTATACTCAACCTGCGGTCCGGGGGCCGCATGCAGGTTGCAAATATATTGAAAATAATTTTAAATTTCGCGTCATTCATAGAAACTGTACGCTCGCCGTGACAATCCCACCGCGATGAGAGGTATTAGTCGTCCCGCGAAACCATGATTATATCGTGTTTGTGGCCCGTATAAAAGAAAGGTTGAGTACCACTGGAGTAGGGGATTACTACCAATCATGAGATGTATTAAAAAGAAATATTTAATGAAATATGTCTTAATACCACCATGTTTAACATTACAGTTTCGTAAATAACAATAAATAACTATGTATTTTGTGCGTCTAAAAGGACCTACAGGCCAGAAAATTAGCAACACTGTGCGAAACAACTGCGTCACGTCCCCATAGACTGCGAACTTCGGATTCACATTAAAAGTTTAAATGAGCCTACTAATTTACAAAGGCCGGGCACAATAAAGAGTTTCAAACAATAATAAACAATAAAAGGACAGTTTTCTGTTCTTTTTGATGCTTTTTTTTAGATATTTTTGTTTAGTTTTTGGAACAATATTGTGTTATTGTATTTATATCTATTTCGTGTGAGATTTTTTATTATAGCTTGGAATTTGGGCGATATTGTAATGTAATAATATACAGGGTATATCAAGACTGCTACCGAAAACGAAGCCAGGTGGTAGTTTAGTAACTACTGAGACGACGCAACTAAAATTTTGCAAAAAAAATGCGACGATTTTTTTCTAATGTTTTAAATATCATTGTGTTAGGGTGGTAAATCCATACTTTTTGCTAAAATCATAATTTAAAGCCTTGCGTACTATAGCGTCTTTAAAAATAAAAGAGTGTACATATTTTTTAGATAAATGTATGTATTTACCACCAAATACGATGATAGGAAAAAAAATACATTTAAAAACGTAATTTTTTTTTAGTTGAGACGACATTTAGTTGCATTGTGTCTACTCACTAAAACTACCATCTGGCTTCGTTTTCGGTCGCAGTCTTGATATACCCTGTATAAAAATAGCACCCATACATCATATTGTTGGTGAAGAGAAGAACTTACAGGTTTTTGAAATGCTTTAAATTAATATAACTTTAGATAAATGCTCCATCTTTTTTAGCCAATTGAAAAATAATCACAACAGAGCTACAACATACTTTACTTTATAGAAGCAAAATTTATCCCAACTGACGTCAAAGCGCACATTGCCCACAACATTACCCGCTCTTTTTTTAACTGAATTTAATTTTTTCACAGATAAACAGTATTCATTACACAAAAATAGAATTCATCCCCACTGACCTCAAAGCACACATTGCCCCCACATTACCTGCGCCATTGTTAACTTTGTAACTCACCATATCCATTGAAACAGCAACAAAATCCTTAAAGCCACACCTTATCTTGAATACGCTCTCTATAAACCTGACAGTTTAGACCTGTGTAAGCCTTTGTTCGCTTTGTTAGCGCCGTCGGTATTACTGTATCATTGTATTGGGATGTGGTGATAAAATATATGGCTTTACGTTTTTAGTATTATATTGAATTGTATTTGTGATAGAATTATTGTCTGGAGATTATGAAGAGTTTAGTAGGATATTGTTTCTATATAACAACAATCAGAGACAAGGTGGATAACTATAGCAAAACACGCAAATGTCATATTTTGTAAAAACGCGGTGAACGCTCGTCTACTGCACTACATAACAGCGCTCGGCTATACGCCGCGTCGGTGACAGCGCGGAGAGCGCTCGTCTACTGCACTACATAACAGCGCTCGGCTATACGCCGCGTCGGTGACAGCGCGGAGAGCGCTCGTCTACTGCACTACATAACAGCACTCGGCTACACGCCGTGTCGGTGACAGCGCAGAGAGCGCTCGTCTACTGCACTACATAACAGCACTCGGCTATACGCCGCGTCGGTGACAGCGCGGAGAGCGCTAGTCTACTGCACTACATAACAGCACTCGGCTATACGCCGCGTTGGTGACAGCGCGGAGAGCGCTCGTCTACTGCACTACATAACAGCACTCGGCTATACGCCGCGTCGGTGACAGCGCGGAGAGCGCACGTCTACTGCACTACATAACAGCACTCGGCTATACGGTACATGAGTGATAGCGCGGAGAGCGTCTACTGCATTAAGCATTTCAGTAATCGTATTAAGACACGTCGAAGTGTGAATAGCCTGCAAGATAGGGTACGGTACAGTATGCAAATGAAGGAAAGTCAAATTTTGGTAGTGTCGGTTCATTTAAATTTGAATGCTCGTCCCGAGTGGGTTATTGTTTATTCGGCTACTGTATTTTATGCATAAAACGGTCGCGGTGCGTCCGTTCAAACTTTAAACCTTTCATGAATGAGGGTATTTTGCACGGTTTTACGTGGGTATTCTACATTTGTAATTTTTTAAATTGAATTTCATTTCCTAATATTCATCTGCATGGGTAAAACTATGAGTATTTGATGAGTTATTTACATTCATAATTCAATGTAATGAATCGTTTCTATACGTAGAGAGTATAATTATTTTTAGTTCAGTTTTAAACCATGGTAATAATTACGTTGAACCATCTTCTTTAAGATAAAGCTTAAACACACGATCTGATTTACATCAATTGGAAATATCGCTAGGGACACTCACATTTCGTTATTTAATTTCCAAGACGTCATAGGCAGTGTGGCTATCACCTTAGAGAGCACAAATTCTAGACTTGAAAATCTCTTATGAGAATACCCACAAATTTTGATACTAAAAATCAAACCTAAGTCCTTACATATCACAGCATATACACGTCGCCCCTACCAAGGAGGTCTTTACACATGTTTAAAAACTCAATACGCTAGCAAATACAAACTCAAACAAACCCCATAGCCCCGAAAACGGATAAGCCAACAAAAGCCTCTACCTTAATCATTAGAAAGTAGAGACGGAATAAAAAGCTCTATATAGAGCTGATGGCGCTATTGAGTTAATGAGAGTGGATGCGAGCCTTTTTCGCCGTAATGCGGCTCGCCACCTGTTATTGCCGGCCTTGCTTAAATATTTATTTAGAATGGTGGCTTTTTTCTTACTCTATCCGACTCTATGTAGTTATGGCAAGGTTGAATGGAAGTGAGGGGACATTGTGTTGGGAATGGTTTGATAAAAAACGCTTTTTATGAAATAGTTTCAATGCAGCCTCAGTGTGAATCTGAAGGGGTTTGGAAAAAATCGTTATGTCAAGTAATTTGTTACAATGAGGTTCGTGATATAGAGGTTAGGTTGGACTTAAATTCCTTATGACCAGGTTACAAAACATTTCGTTTTTTAGCCATTATATTACTTGATATCATGCAACAATGACCAAATTAGTAAGTTTTTAACGTGGGGGTTCGCATCCTAATACACATTTCTGACTTTTGGAGTCATTTGTGTATACTTCTTACTTAATTGCCTTGATCTTTAATAGTGGGCGAGGGATCATGGGCCTTTTATTTGCCTACATCTGTGTGATGCATCTCATATGTCAGTCTGATTGTTAGTTGCTTATACCAGTCAGTCAGTCTGACAGTCTAGTCAGTTAAACAGCATGAAACATTTACTTAAAGCAAAAATAAATTCAACTAAAAAACTTTAACACAGTAAATACTATAAGCTATTTTAGTACGTAAATTAAAAACAAAAGGACAAACTATAAACTTTGCTCGCACACTGCCGTACACACAGAAAACAGTTTAAAAATCATAAAAATATTACCAAGTTAATCACATCAAAAACAAAATGTTTTAAAATCAACGTGTTTTCGACGAGATAATGAAATGGTTGAAAAATTTAACGCTTTGTAAGTTTAATAGGTCTGACCCGGTTACCGGTTTGCTCAGTTGCTTTAAAAAACTCCCACGTTGAATAATAAACTGGGTAATTATAATGTTGGATGACGTTTAATATTTTAAATGTTACACGTGTGATTTTTAATGTGCTATAGACATACATTTGTAAACTTCCGCCTTTTCCCAGAACGGGTAGGCAGAGGTGCCCGTAGTAACCAGGACACCCATATTTCGCCTTGTGCGTTCCGTCCCACGATGTGATCGGGGGCGAACCTATCGCCACATTGGGTATAGCTTCCTATCTCCGGGCATATTGAGTAGAAAGATTCCAATATCACATTGGCCGACACATGATTCGAACCGTAGAATTCAACGTCGTAATCGTATGGTAGTACAACAGCGCCAGAATCTAAGCCAAAATAAATACAGAAAAATAGCAGAAAATCAGCTGACCACTAGAAATATGTTTTGATATCGGTTCAGAAACGTCACGCGTGACGTGTCGACATTTTACTCCGCCTGTATATTAAAGACGGGCTGTCCGATACCACTACTACGGGAATTTGTAGTTAACTATAATTACGTCATCAATATTTTAATACTGGTACGATAAAGCGATGATAATGCGTTTGATGGTACGTGCAGTTATTTTATTGCGATGAATGGAAAGATGAGCATGCCATTTGCCTGATAGTAAGACCGCTCATTGACAGTAGCAAAACCAAACAACACCTTGAATTACAAAGCAATGTTTGGCGTTCCACTGCGCTCGTCACCCTGAGACAATGTTAAATCTCATTATGTCCAGTAGTTACTCTGGCTACAATGTCCTTCAAGCCGGAACACAACGGTGCAATACACTGCTGTTTGGTGAGATAAATAGATATTGTCATAGTAGCTACCCAGACGGCCTCTCACATATAAGAGACCTACCACCAGTATGGTGAAGTTACTATCCAGGTGAATCCAAATATCCTACAATATTATAAGCAATTTATGTATTATCATCATCATCAGCCCGTTGCAGTCCACTGCTGGACATAGGCCTCTCCCAAGGTACGCCGCAGAGCCCGGTCTGCTGCTTACTGCTTAATCTATGTATAGTACATGTTATTTTTGCTAAGCTTATTATGTCTGATAAAAAACAGTGTTAATATGAATTGAGTAAAATAAACAAAAATACAATTAGTAACTTTAATTGTGAAGGAAAACATCGTGAGGAAACCTGCATACCGTAGCGATTTAAAAAAAAAATTCTACGGTGTGTAAGTCCGCCAACCCGCACTAGGCCAGCGTGGTGGACTATATGGCCTAACCACTCTCAATCGTACTCTCGATTGTAGAGGCCCGTGTCCTGCAGTGGGTCGTATATGGGCTGATACAATACAATACAAAAATACAATTCGTAAATCAATTTCCATTTGTCTACGCCACAGTACTGCATCCAATGTGTACGTCTGTCGGGCTTCGAGTGTCTGTCTGCGATCAACGAACCTTTCCATCGTTCGTATCGACTAAACAAAAACTATAAACCCCAGTTGAAGTTATGCACGGAATTATTTAAAATTGTGCACACAAAACTGCGAATGGAATACATAAGGGTGCTGACTTAACAAATGTGAAATGGAAATATGAATAGGATTAAAATACTACATGAAAAAATTAACAAAAGTTGTCAATAAAATTGACACTTTTTATTTAATTAGATTATTAAATAATAAACATCAATACTATACAGAACAGTTGTTACAAACGCAGTATTTTTTCAAACAATTGAATTTTTGTGTCGGTTTTGTACACAACTAGGCGGTCTATAAGAAATTGAGTATATCGGCAACAAGCGCCCGCACGAGATGCCCGCCGCCATATTGACGACGCCAGCTCTCTGTTGGTCATTAAATCAACAATGTCATATAAATGTTCCTCATGACATGTCGGCCCGCTGTCATGTCGCCAACAGTTTTCCAATTGCAATGAGTGAAGCCGCCAATAAAAGTTGCCGACATAGGCCGGCGGCTTTGGTGTGTAGTGCGCTTAATCTCAATAGTTTGTACCGTTTAAGTCGGACAGCTGGCACAGCACACGTTAGTGCAAAAATACTAACAATTACGAATTCATACAAAACAATTCTCAAAAAAGCAGAAAGAGGCTTTAAACCTAACACGTTTCCCTTCAAACCGCCGTAAAATATTGGAATTCAATTAAGAGTTGCACTAGTGTAGTTAACTACGGGGTTCCCGCACAAACAGTAGGGGCTGCGTCCAATAACATTTCCATATAGATGGAAAAAGTCCACCGTTTCGGCAAGTTACTTTTATTACTTAGTTCTACGGGAAGTGACCATACGTTAGTCGGTAGTTTCAACGAGAACGCGTTCAACTTTCAGTTAAAAGTTACTTTTAACGGTCGCTTCTCACCGGGACAGTTACTTGGTTAGTGGAGCGAATAATGGATTATGTAATATAGTAGCTTCAGGTTAGTTTTTTTAAATTTTATTGGTGGGATATAGTGACTGTCAACCCGCACTAGGCCAGCGTGGTGGACTATACGGATTAACCCTTCTCAATCGTCCTCTTGATCGTAGAAGAGGCCCGTGCCCACCAGTCGGACGTATATGGGCTGATAAAAAAAAAAACTATATATTGGCTTTGGCAGAATTTTCCTTACATTTTTATACTGACACGACAAAATAATTAAAATGCACAACTAAGCCGGCCTACACAACTTCGCCTTTATAATAGTGTAGAAATAGTTGTTTTAAACGTACATACATAAACATTGGGCCTTTTTTGCAGAAGGTGTAGGTAGAGGCGCCACCAGAACACCCACATTTCGCCTTGTATGTTCCGTCCCACATTGTGATAGGGAGCGACCCTATCGCCATATCGGGCAAAAATTTGTAACTCCGGGCTCATAATGAACAGAAAAATCCAATATCACTTTGCTCGACACGGGATTGGAACCCGCGACCTCAGCTTTGTAGTCTAACTGTAGTACAACTACGCCATCGTGGCAGTCTTAAACAATCCAGTATTATAAGCATACGTGTCGGGAAACTGCAAAAGCATATACTAGAAAAGTAAAACTGCCCAAGTTCATGTAAAGATGGTATTAAAGTTTACGGGACTTATCGCCAAAGTTGCAGTGGTATCGGGACTTAAGTCTTTTTTGCCGATACCTCGCGATAAAATGTTATTTCCGAGACCAACTTACCGCGTCTTTTATTGTTTTCGAAACAATGAGACGTGTTTTTTGAAACAAAGATGTTTTAAAGTTTTCGCGGTCGGAAAATTCTTGGCGATATTTTTGACATATTTGTACGGCTGCGTCGGTGTTAGAATGTTTATTGTTTTGAAGTTTCTTTTGTGTTTTTATTTTATTGATGTGTATGTTGACGGCCTCCATGACGCATTTGGTGAAGACGCTGGCGTTGAAACAAGAAGTCGAGGGTTCGATCGTCGCATGAAGAAAAGTTTTGCTAATTATTACTAAAAGTTCAATCACCGCATAAAGAAGTTTTTGTAAATGTTAGTAGATATTTTGTAGTCTAAAACTACAAGGTCGCAAAATTTTACCTTAGAGTACCCACACAAAAAGTAAGTTTACCTTTACAAAATGATCAATGAGTTTTCGGATCAAGCTAATTCCGCAGAAAAAAAGAAGCATTTGTGACAAGGACTAATATCTTAAAATATTAATCCGACTTTTTTTTTATAAACATGGCCTTATCCGAAAAAAGCATCTTTACAGGAACCCTGCTTTAATCTTTAGCACATCCTAGGATTAAAATACAATAATCTATAATAATCCAGGCCATACACGTCCCACTGGCACGGGACTTCCTAACAATCAAGAGTTCGATTTGAGTGGCTTAGGCCATAGCATTAAACTACCCCTAGTCAAATTAGGCAGTAAATTATCAACAGTCTAGTCAAATAAAACTAAAAAAAGACTCAACTAATAAAATAAAACGGCTATTCGTTGTCAGACCGCAGTCTTTAGGATTAAAATAATAATGAGTGTACAAAATGTGAAGAGAGTTGAGAGACGAGTGTTTCTTGGTTTCGTAACTAGATAGTGTTCGTGGCCGAGACTGGATTACTACGGGTTTTAAACTCACTTTTTTGTCGTTAAGTTTGGTGAGTTTTTAGTGAGTCCAGCGGTGAGAAAATTCAACGCTGCAAGATACGTAAAGTAAACTAGTTTACACGTATTTCAATAAATTTGTGATATTGTACGTCCAACATTTTTAAATACACATATTCCTTTCTTTCAGAGTCGAGCAATGCAGGTATCATAATAATATGTATTTTCAGACGAAAATATTTTCCTACAATAGCTTATTAAGGGTCATCCGACGGTAGTCGATTATAATTGCTATCAATACTACAAATCTCAGAGAAACGTAGTTCCATCGTTGGTAATAAAAAATATGAATATTTTTTGAGAAACAGTTAAATGTCTCGTAATTACGTACGGAACGAGACTTGTATGTTACTGTGTGGCCAGTACTACGTGTAATTTGGGTGTGTTTATAAAAAAACAATCGAGATTCAATAGTAGGGGTGCTGTCAAACTCTCCAGTCATCCCGCAGCCGTGGAGGCTAACGATCACTCGAACGCAACTCGCTGCTTTATGTTACTTTCGCGAATAAGTCTCGCTTTTGTAATATTCAGACTCTTCAATGGAAATTTGCAAGAATTTGTCTGTTTTCCGAGGGAACTTTTGTTTCGTCTCGACAGTTGACAGTTTTATCGTGAAGTATGTATGTGTGACATGTTTTATTCTGTAAAGTTTGTACGAGTCTTTTCAGTTAGTGCAAAATTTTAATCAAAAGTACGCTATTATAAATTGATTATAATGTATTTGCACCGAATACTTCACAATACAATTTCAAACAGTTTATAGTACACATATACATAAATAAACTCGCGCCTTTTGCCCCCGAAAGGGTAGGCAGAGGTGCTACCGTGACACCCACATTTCGCCTTATTTGTTCCGTCCCGCGATGTGATAGGGGACGAGCCTATCGCCATATCGGGCACAAATTCCGGACTTTGGGCTGATAATTAATAGAAAAATCCAATATCACTTTGCCCGACTCGGGAGTCGAACCCGAGACCTCAGCTTTGTAATCGCACCGTAGTACAACTACGCCGTCGAGGCAGTTTATAGTCTATGAAATTTACTAACCAACCCTAAATAAAACTCACAGCTTACATTTTTGCGAGTTTTTCGCTTACTACACGCAATCAAGACGATTGAATTTTTTTAAATAAAGAAACTCTCGATTAAAAAATAAAAGTCGATGTCACAAATGACCTAATTTGCTGGGAGACCTAATTTTTTTGGAATTTTTAGTGGAATGGGAAATTAACCGTCCAACAGTTTATCACTTGAAATAAGCGCTACACGTAGTGAAATGTTACGTTTAACGCAGACGGTTCCATTTCTAAAGGTCATGAAAAACTCATTTACATAGCGAAACTTTATTTAAACTGCTCTGTATCTAAACGTTATATTTTTGAGCTAAGTTTTTGTGGGAGGTGAAAGTAAATAAGACCTAGTATGGGTTTTATAGTACATATTTAAACTATTATATACTTAATACTGTCTCGGTGGCGTAGTGGTACTGCGGTATGATTGCAAAGCTGAGGTCTCGGGTTCGAATCCCGGGTCGGGCAAAGTGGTATTGGATTTTTCTATTAATTATCAGCCCGGAGTCAGAAATTTGTGCCCGATATGGCGATAGGCCCGCCCCCTATCACATCGTGGGACGGACTATACAAGGCGAAACATGGGTGTTCTGGTAGCACCTCTGCCTACCCCTTCTGGAAAAAAGGCGTGTTTTTATGTATGTATGTATATACTTAATAACCGATCTAATAATGAATGAATAATAAAATTAGAAGCGCTCGTTTACCGCAATATACAAGCAAATTATACACATCATAAAATAAGCAAGGTAATCAAAATTAAAAAATAAGCATATTTATTAAAATTCCAAAATAAGGAAACTTATTAAAATTCATCATGTAAAAATTCCAAAATAACAGCACCGACAGCGCGAAGAGCACAAGAGGCGCTGTTGGTTACACGCCGACAGTGAAATGAGAGGCTGCGAGTTCGATCCCTGTACCGAAACAAATATTTATATAAATCACAGGTATTTTTTCGGGTCTGGTTTGTGAGACAGTACATCGTAGTCTATGATACCCACGACACCAGACTCGATCTTAGTGCTCAAGACTATGTATATGACTATTGGGTGTCCTTTTTATTATTATTTTACTACATAACAGCACTCGGCTATACGCCGCGTCGGTGACAGCGCGGAGAGCGTTCGTCTACTGCACTACATAACAGCACTCGGCTATACGCCGCGTCGGTGACAGCGCGGAGAGCGCTCGTCTACTGCACTACATAACAGCACTCGGCTATACACCGCGTCGGTGACAGCGCGGAGAGCGCTCGTCTACTGCACTACATAACAGCACTCGGCTATACGCCGCGTCGGTGACAGCGCGGAGAGCGTTCGTCTACTGCACTACATAACAGCACTCGGCTATACGCCGCGTCGGTGACAGCGCGGAGAACGCTCGTCTACTGCACTACATAACAGCACTCGGCTATACGCCACGTCGGTGACAGTGCGGAGAGCGCTCGTCTACTGCACTAAATAACAGCACTCGGATAAAACTTCGGCTACAGTACATAATCCGTCTCGTAAACAGATGTCGGGATAGTTGAAGTCGAGTTACGGAGTTTGAGTTAACTCGGCTATTTCCCTACTCGCTTAAATTCCTCGCTCAAACAGGCACACAAAAGGTCTACAGATAAGCCGAAGTTGTTGTGTATAAGAGGAATTTGCAGGCTATCGACGTTATATTGGACACAAGCCATTGATTGTTAAAGTTGGTATTAGTTTGTCTCGAGACGCTGTGCTTTGTGTTATTAGTGGATGTTATTCACCTTTTGACTACGGTCGTCTTGTTAGACGGTTCTTTACGAGCTAGCACTAATAAACATAATGTCTAAAATTTTATGTCCTTACTGTAAATGAATGATTGTCACCAGAGGAATATATTTTAAACGCAGCCAGCGAGTTATCAATTTAGTTTTTTTAGCAAAGTCTAGACTTTATATTATCTTTATTGCATAGAACATTATCATAGCGACATGCAAATATCTGTACCTCCAACACTTGAAATTATAGAGGTTTTATATCTAGAAACTTTATGACAGAATTAACACAAGAGGAAAACTATATTACTATACGTCCGTGTTGTTTGATTCAGTAATTAGTCAGTCAATAATGCATTCATGAGTACGTAAATAAACAGCACGCCTTTTTCCCAGAAGGAGTAGGCAGAGGTGCAACAGGGACACCCAATTTTCGCCGTATGTGTTCCGTACCATGATGCGAGCCTATCGCCATTTCGGGCACAAATTACTGACTCCGAGCTGATAATGAATAGACAAAAAAAATCAATATCACTGCCCGACCCGCGATTCGAAACCGAGACCTCAGCTTCGTAATCATACCCTAGTATTACTACGCCACCGAGGCAGTCAATAAAGGAAAGTTATTTTTCTGACTCTTGGTATCAGTACTTAATTTTCCTGATGAATGACCCTTATATTATTTTCTGCACTCTTAATAACGTGTATGCAAAATATCAAGATGATCGCTTGGGTAACTATGGAAACATAACAAACAAACTAACAATCGAATTTGTAACAAGGATCTTCATCTTTCCATAACTTAGCTTCGCAGGTAAACTTCTACAGAAGTTGTCAGAAGCATTCGCACAGTTCGAGAATCAATCTCAAAACATCTTCATTAGCGATATTCCACTAATAGATTTTACATTTATGCAATTAGTAAAATTGCTCGTCTTGCACCAATTATGATCTTTAATTTGTGGTTTTGATTCGTTGCTCTTCGATGGATTTTTGTTTAGGAGCATGGGTATTTTTAGTTAACATGATGTCTCCAATGATGCCCTTCGTGGCGTAAGAGATACTGTGAAGCGAAAAGTTTCGTGTTTCATCCAGACAGATTTCATGTTCATCATACATTTGTCCGATGCCTGGATGTTGGCACCTGCAGTGTTTCATACTATTTGGTTAATATACGTTCTGGCTGGCGAACGTTAGAGGGCGTTAGCGTTTGTGCTTCCCGCGCATTCTGCTCCCGGACGTCAAGGGGATTTGTCATTGGCTATGTTGTTTCATTTGGTACCGATCTATTTATGCAACCTGTACAGTACCAACGCAAAAGTATCTTAATATATTCTTTAATAACAATCTTAAACGAAATGGTTTTCTTCTCATCCTTAAATTCTTCTTTTTCTTCTCTTCATTCACAGGAAGTCTACTACTGAACATAAGCCTCCCCCATGGATCGCCATATCTCTAAATTAAACGATTATAATTTTCCCAACTTTTTCAAAATCACTTGCAAACATTTCTTCTAGAGATTTAATCTAACAAAATTCTTCCATTGGACTAATCCTTTAAATTTCTGAGAAATTAGCAGCACCCTTATCAAGAGAGCCAGCTAATTCTAAATTTGGAAAACCATCACCAACTGCACAATTCCTAGACTTCAAAACCCTTCAAACATTCCAATACAGTATTGGAACATCACGAAACAATTAACAAGTCAACTTGTGAACTAAAAGCTATCGATAGAGCAGGCAGGTCACGTCAGAACACACGCTATTGAATTTTGGTCACGTAAAATCTTTGTATTTTCTTTCATTTCGTGTGTCTTATTTAGGGTTCCACGCAGAACGCGCAGATTGGACGAAATTAGGTTAGAAATTCCACGGATGACGTGGCGATGTGATTGTCGATCATTGTAGACTGATCGTGATGTAGGACTGGTTGGAATGCTGACGTTTGATTGGTAAATACTGGTGATATCAGCCCAGATGGTAATTGTACACGTTTTTTGGCGTCATCCTGAGTATATCTGGAAACAATCTGTCCGGCATAATTGTGTCAATCGGCAAGAGACGACCGTCTCGTAACCGTGGGCATATGAAAGTTGACCATCACGATCAATTTTTCGACTCTGAATGAATACTGGGTTTGATGCGTGGACCAAATCGAATCTTTGTATTTTCTGTCCTGCATCACCCAGCTCTGGATATGGATGGAAAAGTCACTTGTAGTTGGAGATACACAAAACTTGTATGTTACCTTGCCGCGGGTTCGATTCCCGCTCTGAGACAAATGTTTGTGTGAACCACAAGTATTTGTTTCGGGTCTGGGTGTTTGTGAGATCCAAAAGTTTCTGGTAATTTCTGATGCCCATGACACCTTATTTTCAGGACATAAACTGTATGCAAGTTTATTTGCTCATATTTATTAATAGTTATAAGCACCCTTCATTGTGTTTAAATCGAACTTACGCCAATAAAGCTTACCAAAAGCTTAATGAATATTAAACCATATATTAATACTTACAAATCTACACAAATAAATCCTCTTAAATAAAGTATACGGAACACTTCAAAGTTTTTCCGTAGCAGCCCAAGTCGTTTATTTATGTGGGTAGTTTTCGGGGTCCGTAATAGACATCTTGATACAGTTACGGCGAAATCCTTGGTCCGAGACCTTCGCGTATCGCTTTGACGGTCCGGATCATAACGCAAACCACGATTTAAATTTTCATATTTATATTTTTTCTTCGAAGGTTGAAGGTGTGGATTTTAAATGAGTCTGAAATTGTGATGAGGTGAAATTAGGTGGTGTATTTTGAAAGATGTGGCATAGTTTTGTAGACTGAATTCTAATAGTAATATCATCACCATCAGACTTTTATTGTCCACTGCTGGACATAGGCCTCCTCCAAGTTGCGCCATTTCACCCTATCTTCGGCTTGTCCACATCCAGCATCTGTCCACATCCAGCATCTGTCAGCGACCTAGTGTAGGACGCCCTCCAGCTAGATGGAGATTTGCGAATAGTAATATCGCGGCTGTGAAATGCAATCCTAGGTTCCATTCCTGAAACAACCCATTCAATTTGTGTGAGATTTTTAGTTTAAAAATGTGTTATGAGGTACCCGAAATCAACATATTGAATGCCTTGGTGGCGCAGTAGTACTAAGGTATGACTGCACGGCTCAGGTCTCGGTTTCGAATTTCGAGTCGGGCTAAGGGATTATAACACGTACATTATTCTTTTCTTTTTTCTTCATCTTTTGTACTCCCCTTTAATTCTATATTATAATAGTCCAGTTCATCCAAAGGTTGCCTGGAAGAGATCGTAGGTAGCGATAAAGCCGCCAATTGTTACCATGCCTTTAGTTTTAAATATTTTATCTGTTTATTGTTTCTTTTTTATTAATTTTGGGATACAATACAGTATATAAATAAATAAATAAATAGTTTTACCTAAGCCGGCACAATTTCCTCAATCGGCAATAAAACATTTACTAGTGGACACTCCGTTTACATAATACTTACCTTAATATGCATTGTTGGTTTTTCGTACTATTAAAAAACCTTACACTCAAGGTGACGTTTTAAAACGTTGAACACTATTATAGCTATTTGCATGATAAAGTTACCTGTCTTTTAGCAGGGAAGGCTTGAAAAAACATGGTCGCATCGCGCTCTTCACGCCGGGGTCTTTGAGCAATCAAAGCTTGCAAATTGAACGAAACTCTGACATTAACGTTCAACATGATACATGAAAAACTGAGCACGTGACGTCATTAAATGCTTTCGTTTATAGCTCGGGGTTTAATAAATATGCAATTTATAGATGTAGTTAGTTTTTAATTTTTTAATATATGATTCAATGTGACAGAGCCACGATGTTGTGTCATGACTAACCATGAATGAGCAGGCTCGTCCGGATTGGTACCACTGTTTTACAGGAAATCGACGTAAATCGACAGCTTTGGTGTCGTTTTTCGTCGGTGAGTGAGATTGCCGGAGGCCCAATACCCCTTATCTCCCATCCCTTTTCTTTCACTCTCCCCTCCCAATTTTAAGGGCCGGTAACTCATCTATGAACAAAGCGTTGTGGATGGTCATGAGTGGCAGTGATCACTTATCATCAAGTGATCTGTTTGTTCGTGTGCCGGACCTATGTAATTAAAAAAATGGTATTGACAACCTCTGTCGCGCAGTTCGAAACGCTGGTTGTGAAACGAGAGACCGCGGGTTTGTTACCCGCGCCAAGACAAATGTTTGTGTGTTCCACAGGTATTTGATTCAGGTCTGGATTTTTACTGTATCAGCGCATATACGTCCCATTGCAGAGCACGTGCCCCTTTACAATCGAGAATATGATTGAGAGTGGTTAGGCCGTAAAGTCCACCACGCTGGCCTAGTACATCTGGCCTCCGCTTACTAAGAAATAAATATGTTAGTTATGAATAAAAGAAAGAGTCAGAGTGAAGTGGATGCATTATCTATCCCACTCGCACACCCGCACATTGACATCGAGGACGTCACAACTGGAATGCATTCTTTTTCTCTTATATGATACGTCTACTACAATATTTCAATAGTTCCTAACTTCGCTGTTTCTTAAGGAATTTATAATATTCTTTACTTCTTAGATTTACACTTAATCTTTACACAGCAAATAATAATAAAAGTCACTTATCATCCATGTGCACAGGACTTCTATAGAAAATATTAATAGAACATCTAGAGATTCAAAATCCGATTGTCCAGTTGAATTCAGGTACACGATCCCTCAGTGCGATAAAGATTTGTCCCTTCTGAACCTAGTTCGCTTTATCACACATCTATAAGATGTGCTGTGAAAGAGATTGTTCTATTTTGGCAATATTTCATTTGGTATATTTCGTTTCTATTGAGTGATTTTACAGAAAAAATTAAATGAAGTGCTAACTTCACATTATTTATATATTTTGAAATATTTTCAGTATACACGTACTTACATAAATTGGATACAAAATGCTTGTATTAAATGACTTCTATGTATGACCTTTTGTATTGAAGGTTATAGACCTGACAAATTGTGTCGAAGGACTAGAGATTACTTGTGGGTTCACAATGGATTGTACTGTACGTTTTAGTTGTATTCGATTTTCAAGCAATGATATTGGCATATTATAGTGGAACTCGAATACAACAAAACAAAAAAAATATCCAAATTGGTTCAGCCGTCTTCGACTAAGCAGTGAACGTACATAAAAAAGATTCCGACCAAATCGAAAACTTCCCTCTTTTTTAAAGTCGTTTAAAACGTGCAGTAATATGCCGTAGGAACGCACTTCAATGCTCTATCTAGACTTAATGTTGATAGCAGTAGTTGCAAGGTTTAAAAACTATAGGACAGCCCACAAGGGGATACTATAGGATATATCCTGCATCCTTGAATAACCATCCAGGTTTTGATACAAGTCTCCTGTCGCAGCATAAAAACACATTCAGAGCAATATGTCCCCCGCCTTATTTAGGTTAATTTACGAGGGGGAATACAATACAGCCCCTACGTCCTTGGGAATTGGATCGTTCCCGTCATCGTGCTAATAACGTGAAATACATATCGTACTGTATGCGTAGATGAGAGAAATCCTGGATGTGAGTAGTTTGTCCTTGAGACAAATGGCATTTTTTAGGTGTACAATATCTTATGGGCTTATGACAATGTGTCTACAGCTGATAGAAGTGCAGTACTATTAATAGTACTAGACATAAACATCACGCCTTTATATCAGAATGGGTAGGCAGAGGTGCAACCAAGACTGGCGTAGGTTCTTGTTAGGGTCCCGACTAACCAATATCTGTGCCGGGTTGGTAGGCCAGCGACACTGACATGCCCCTTTCGACCTCCTCCGGGGTACCAAAAGGGGAGCTTTACAGCTTTTCCTCTTGACACAAAAAAAGAGGTGCAACCAAGACACCCATGTTTTAGTAGGGGAGACGTGGAAGTTCGACCTTCACCGGCTGATAACCAGATGGGACATATTTTTTTATCAAATATTATTGATTAACAAACATGCCTGTAATAACTTGGTATCGAAAAATGTTCATGGCTATTTTTCGTTTCGCCATTCATGGAAATAAAAAAACTTGGTTACCAAAATTTTCATCAAAAATTTGCCTCAACCAACCAATCCAAAAGCCTAAATATTACTGTATTTTGCTCCACGCAAAAGTGACCAAAAGAAAACCGTCGAAATTGGACGGGCCCGTCACAAACTACCGCAGATCATACGCCCGACTGGACTGTTATGCACAGACCGACATAGTGACGCGCATTGTCGATGAATATTTATGAGGGAATAGCACAGAAACATACGGTAGTACATTATGGAATTCTTGCATTTATGGGGTGTGTCAAGTATGTCAAAATGATATATCAGCAAAGTGAACTAAGCAACCTTAATTAAATTACTGTTTGTATAATTACGTTAATACAGTCCCCCCCATATTAATTATTCTCATTTATCTATTGATTTATTCCATGGTAAAAGAATACGTTTTTGTTAAATCAACGAGATAGCCAGGAACTTAATACTCGTAATTATACCCACCCTTATAAGCCTTCTTGCTTCCATCTTCAAAGGCGAAAAATGCAGACCAAAATTATTTGTATTTTGTGTATGGCTAAGAATGTTGGTGATCTTTTTATACTATTACCCGTATGCTTATTTACCTAATTAAAAAATAGCTTCTTTCAAAATATTATTTACCTCAATATTTATAATAACATCGATAAAAACAAAAACACATCACTAACATTTTGCTTTAATGGACTGCGGTCAAATCCATTATCGTTAATCAAGATCGCGTCCAAATTCTATCGATACGTGGCGTTTGTCCCATCACTACCCTCCCATTGTTATGCGATAAAATGCATGGGATTATCTGGAGGGGCATAGAGTGCTTGCGGGACGTATCCGTACCTCTCCGGCTTATAATTCTGCGACTGACCGCCTGATATCAATCCTTTTGGGATTAGGCGGTTTAATCTATCATAGAGATTGTTGGGCGTACTTTGGAGGCGGTGTAGTCTCTCTCTCTCTTCTGCCACAGGAAGTCAACTGCTAAACATAGGCGTCCCCCAAACAAATAAATACACTGCACAGTCACATACACAGTCCTGAGAGTGAGTCAAGTCTTGTGGCGTAGGTATTACGAGAGACTTTTCGATCTCACAAACACCCGGACCAGAAACAAATATTTGTGTAAAACACAAATATTCATCTCGGTGCGGGGATCGATAACGCGGTCTCTCGTTTCACAGCCAGCGTCTAACCAAGTGCGCTACGGAGGCTGCCAAGGATCTCCACATTGACCTGTTGGAAGTGGCCTGCATCCAGCAACTTCCTGCAATCTGCACCATGCGATTCCGAGATGGACGACAGAGCGAATGGCCTCGTATCTGTCCTGTATACCCATAACACTTAAACGGGCGTCCCAACCACGATAAAAGTAGGGGACAACTTTGATCTTCAGTGAAAGGGACCAGACATAGTTCGGCACTGGGCAATCAAAGGGAAGGAATCGGAGCACTTCTCGCCCTGATATTTCCAGTGTCGCCCGAAATGCACGCGACGGCCACCGCGGGGTTTCAAGAGGTGTAATCTATTCTGTGTTGTGCCCAATTGGTAGATTTTAATTATCTTTTGAAATTGTTATAGAGGTATGCAGGTTTCTTTAATAAATGTTTTCTTTTTCAGTTAAGTTGATTGATAATAATTAACAATGTAGTTATCTACATACAATAATATCAATGTAAGCCTTGGATGTGAACCTACGACCTACGGTTTGGCAGTCCGACTGTCTAACCGGTCTTCCGTTCTTTAGCCAAGTATTTTTTAAGCGTTAGGCCCAAGTTATTAGAACACACGTTAATACATATAAATTGGTGTTAAGAAATGTTTAATTTGTCATTAATTCACGATATTTGGTTAATTACAGTTGACATTTACAAAATCCCAAATATATTTTAAGTTATTCAAAAGTAGATGTTGATTTATTTTTAAACTAATGAAATACAGACCTTTAAAAATATATACCCAGGTAATCATCAAATAAATACATTACGTCACGGGCGACCAAATCCAACATCCAGACGGGAATCAAAAAGGTAAAGCGCTTACAAAACCGGGCCCTTCAGCTACGTACCGACTTCAAAGGTGATTTGGAACCGGTTAAGGATATAACCGGATTAACCGTACAGCACTAACATGCGAGCATTCCGCAGCTTTGGCTTTCAAATTCGCGTGCAAATAAAGTTGAGTGTACACTTGAATTATTTAGCCGGTTTTGCCGTTGAAAGCATTTGCTGCACTTGGATTTACGCGTCGCTGGCGTGGAGAGCGCGCGGATACTGCGCTACACATAACATCCCTATATACGATGTATAAATGTGGCTACAACTCAGCATTCGGCTATACAGCGTGTCGGTGACAGCGCGGAGAGCGCTCGTCTACTGCACTACATAACAGCACTCGGCTATACGCCGCGTCGGTGACAGCGCGGAGAGCGCTCGTCTACTGCACTACATAACAGCACTCGGCTATACGCCACGTCGGTGACAGCGCGGAGGGCGCTCGTCTACTGCACTACATAACAGCACTCGGCTATACGCCGCGTCGGTGACAGCGCGGAGAGCGCTCGTCTACTGCACTACATAACAGCACTCGGCTATACGCCGCGTCGGTGACAGCGCGGAGAGCGCTCGTCTACTGCACTACATAACAGCACTCGGCTATACGCCACGTCGGTGACAGCGCGGAGAGCGCTCGTCTACTGCACTACATAACAGCACTCGGCTATACGCCGCGTCGGTGACAGCGCGGAGAGCGCTCGTCTACTGCACTACATAACAGCACTCGGCTATACGCCACGTCGGTGACAGCGCGGAGAGCGCTCGTCTACTGCACTACATAACAGCACTCGGCTATACGCCGCGTCGGTGACAGCGCGGAGGGCGCTCGTCTACTGCACTACATAACAGCACTCTGCTATATGCGACGTCGGTGACAGCGCAGAGAGCGCTCGTCTACTGCACTATATAACAGCACTCGGCTACATACCCGCATTAAAGTACACACTTCAATGCCGAATAACAGGGTAGAAAGCTTGTTTTAAAACGTTCTTAGCGCATCCAAGTCTTTTTACAATGCTTCTCAGAAGTCTTTCAAAGTAACTCAAATACGATGCATCCAATATTTGTCTTTCCCTATAACGTGAATTGAAATTACGACGTTCATCTTTGTAAAATCTTTCCAAGGCGCTTCAACAGTATATTTGTCAGAAAAGTTTGATCAAGGCGTACTTAGTTTGATTGCAGTCGGCTTGCGAATCCAGGACTTAGATATTTTCTATTGTCGAACTGAGAATATAGCATCTACAGGGGTATTTGAAATTCCGAGGCAGACGTTTTAAGCCCCAAGTGAATTTTACGCTAGAGTGTGGCTCTTTCCAATCCTTCTCTTCAGTTTGTTTACTATCTATAATTTTCTTTGCATTTCTAATGCAGCGATTGGCAAGATTTCTTAGGTTTTTGTCACGTTGCAAAATAAATTTTCGTTCTAAATATGGCAAAGATTTTATGTTAATTTTTATCACCCATAAATGCTTACGATACCTTTAGATTTATAGGTCGATTTCTGACTCCATTGCGCACAACCGCACAGACAAACAGACAAAAATTCTAAAAATAATTGTTCTGGGTTCTATTACGTTAATACAGTCCCTCATGTTAGTTTTTCTCATTTATCTTCCATGTACAGACATTGATCGGTTAAAATTTTATTATATGTAGAGTGAGGATATTTTGCTTTCCTCCTCTCCTCACTGACCGACCGATATATGACAACAAAATCACTACAGCCCACTTTTTTCTAAGACTATTTGTAGGTATTAGGATATATACCACCTGATGCACTGAAACCAAACATACAGTGGCTCACGCAAGTATGCTGCAGTCAAGAAGCAGCTTTTATAACGACAGGCCGGCATAATAAAGCCTGATATTTTATATAGTCTAAACTGCATGTATCATTAAGTGCATTGTATTTTCTTTGTCATGCCAGTATAAAAGAAGGATAACAAAGTTTTATACTTCACTACACCTTATTAATTTTATGACTACTGGACACTTTTCCCCTACTAACAATTCAGTAGAAAACGCCTGCTTTTTCTTTTATTAAGAGACAGCCATAAATTATGAGGGACTTATTGCGAGTGACGATAATAAAAGTATTCTCGCAACAATCTCGTGTTGGAACGTGTCATAACTTATGAATTTGCCGCCGATCTTGGAATTATTTATTATTTTATTCTATTTTTCTATAGTCGATCAAAATCGATTTAGGAAATGCGTAACATAAAGGAAGAAAATGTACGCTCCCTTTTAATATTTAAGCATATAAGTATCATAGTGCTTTATTAAGGTCTATAAACTAAAAATCTTCAGTCGTATCAATCCAAAATGATGTAATATACATATTTAGTATATCATATTGTCCATTTGTAATCTAGATGGTGTGAATTCATTGGCATTATTTTCATCCAAAATGGATGTTAATAACTTTATATTAACTCGTAAATTATTAGACTACTACTAGAAGATTATTTTGCACAACCTTTCCCACGAAAAACAACTTAAACGACCGCCACAAAATTTACGAATTATCCTTCTTACATCGTTTAATTATCGTAACAAATTCGAATATCCAAATAATGCCCCTAATCTTGAGTGAGAGCGTAGCAAAATCTCATATCATATAAGATAATGAAGCGTGGCGCGTTATAGAATTACGCCGTCCCCTGATTGCCGGATGGCTAATGTAATAAAGAGCAATTATCTCATTAGATTGTTTGCTGTTTTGTCTTGTTTTCATCACATTTGTTATATTGATACGAGTCGTTTTCTCGATTATTTTGGTTTATTTATTTTTGGTTGAACCTAGTTCCATATTGCATCTCTCTTATATCGCACTGCAAAACACTCGACACTAAGATCAAGTCTTGTGTCGTGGATATCAAAACCTACGAAAGACTTTTCTCAAAAACCCAGAACCGAAACGAATACTTGTGAAATTTGTCTGTGTTCGGGGATCGAAGCCCCGGCCTCACGTTTCACAGCCGGCGTCTAACCATCTGCGCCGTATCTTTCAATATTGTCGTTGTCAACTTGGAAAATAGCATGATTATTCTATATAATATAAAATAACGTCTGCGGCAATATCGCTGGAGTGACGTAGATTTAATTGCTGGATGTAAATTTCTCTCGCTATATTATTTCTTTGTGTCTTGGGAGCACTTTAGCTTGTCACTCTCAGTTAGTGTTAAGAAGCTGTGAAGAGGGCAATTTTGAGAGGTTTGGTACTGTGTCTTAATGTTTTATATTCTGTTTTTGGCTGTTCAATTCTTGGCCTTGAAAATTTTGCAATTTTTTGGATGGTTGAAATATCTATTTATTTATGTAATGGTATATTAATATGGGGGGACGACTTGCACAAGAGGGCCGGCAGCGACTGGACGCATAAAGCAGCAGACCGGGCTCTGTGGCGTACCTTGGAAGAGGCCTATGTCCAGCAGTGGACTGCAACGGGCTGATGATGATGATGATATTAATATAGTGATAAAAATCCCATAAGCATAGAAAATTTAATAAGATTTTTTGTGTCAAGAGGAAAAGCTATAATGCTCCCCTTTCGCTACCCCAGAGAAGGCTGCAAGGGCTATGTCAGTGTCACTGGCCTACCAGCCACGCTGTGGGTATTGCGGCCGAGTCGTTTCCTAACAAAGTCTAACATGATTCTTACTAAAACTTTTATTTGTTAACGTGGACAATATATTTGCGTTATTCTAAATTATGAGCGACAATGTAATTGATAGCGGACCGAAATAATCAAGGGCAGGTCTTGGTGGCAGTGGGCCGGGTACATAGCACGAAGAGCTGATGGCCGATGGAGCCGAAAGGTTCTAGGGTGGAGGTCACGTGCAGGCAAGCGAAGTGTCGCACATTGTGGGCGAGCACCTGGCTAAGGTTGCAAGAATTTGCTGGATGCAGGCTGCTTCCAACAGATCGATGTGGAGATCCTTAGGGCAGGCCTTTGTTCAGTAGTGGACTTCCTGTGATTGAAGAGAGAGAGAGAGGTCGTAGGTTTCGATCCAAGACACAGATCTCTGCCTTCTAATGTTTCTATGTGTATACGTAGCACATAAAACTTTGAACAAAAACTTAATTAACCATAAAGAAATATGCGTAACAACAATTAACAAACGAAATCAAAGTTGGGCCAAGGTTCAAAGTTCTAAACACCTTTCAATCACACAGGGCCGGAATCACTTTAAAGTCGGTACATGTTTTTTTTTATTTTAGTATAGGTTCAGTTAGATTTTACCAATATTTGTGCGCAAAACGAACTAGCAAATACACTGTACAATGTGTAAAAAGTCAGTTGACCGTTTTAACAGCGTTATCACAATCAATATTCAAATGTTAGGATCGTGGCTCGTGCAAATCCATTCGTAGATATAAAAAGTTGCTTCAATGACCGGGTTTTTCAATTGTGCAACTTTTAACTTTGTATTTTGGTTTTGAATAAATCGAACCTACTCTGTCTACCGCTTCTGAGATAATAACGTGATGTTTATGTATGTATAAATTGGAAAAAAATGGAGCGACGTAAAAAATCTGGATGACGTCTTAACCGATTTAATACTTTTTATGGATAAACAGGTCTCTGCTATTTTTTGAACATACATGTAAATGCACTATAAATTATTTATAAACCCTTAAAAGTATAAACTTAAAAAAAAACTTATAAACTTAGATGTTTAAACCGTGAAAAAAAACAAACGGCATGAAAAGTAAACCAGATAAACATTATCACTCACACAAAAAAACATTCTTTGTCCCAAAATTCTGGCATTTCTATGTCGTCATCGCGACCCAACCCACAACTAAACATAGTCTAGACTTGGCACAAAAGCTCCGCACTCATCACTAATATAAGCTTTTTACGAAATGACAAAAAGCTCGCATCCAGCCAGAACATATAAGTCGTAAAATAAAACTACACATATCCCTAATGTAGGGTAAACGAAAATAGGCCAAGAGTTACGGGTGATTTCGTTTTGCTCGCGATTTAGACTTATGTAATTATTATAAATAAAATATTCTTTAATCTCTCTCTCACTTCAGCCACAGGGAAGTCCACTGCTAAACACAGGCCTCCCCCATAGATCGCTATATAGACCTGTTGGAAGTGGAAAATAAAATAGTCGTTAATAAACAAAATAAAAATAAATACACGGAACAGTCATACATATATCGTGGCGCAGTTGGTTAGACGCCGACTGCGAAACGTGAGGCCTCGGGTTCAACCCCCCACAGAGACAAATGTTTGTGTGAACCATAAGTATTTGTTTCGGAAGTGGGTGTTTGTGAGGCCGAAAAATCTCGTTCCTGATACCCACGACACAAGACTGCATCTAAGTGTAGGGTCTGGACTATGTATGTGACTGTTGGGTGTGTTTATTTATTTTATACATCCTGACCCTATACCAATATATAAGTCTTATAGCGTATATAAGAACCTACGATAGACCCACATAACGCTGAGCTTATTTTTATCCGACGATATGATGGGTGTCATAGAGATAAAAGGTGATAGATTTCGATGTACTATATTTTTTTAAATATTTTAATATGTATTGTTATTATGACTATATGGCCTAACCACTCTCAATTGATTCTCTGGATTGTAGAGTAGGCCCGTGCCCAGCAGTGGGACGTATATGGGCTGATAAAATACAAAAATATGTATTGATTTATGGAGTGGAAATATTATTGAATTACTTTCACCTTCTTATGGTGGCCACATACGTACAAATTACAATATATTTAACAGATGAGGCAACAAATTCAGAATTTCTAGACAACAACACCTACATTGAGGACTAGTAATTGGGAATATTTTAAAAAAATAGCTAATTTTTTTATAGCATCTGAAAATACACAATAACAACTTTGTTGTATCAGCCTATACACGTCCCGTTACAGAGCAGGGCCGGGCCTACTCTACAATCGGGAGTACAATTGAGACTGGTTAGGCTGTATAGTCATAATAACAACAAACACGTATTTTTCTTGCTTCAAACAATAAATAAATACACCCAACAGTCACATACATAGTCCTGACCCCACATTAAGATCAATTAAGTCTTGTGTCGTTGGTATCATAAACTACGAGAGACTTTTCGGTCTCACAAACACCCAGACCCAACACAAATATTTGTGGGCCACAAAAACATTTGTTGGTGCGGGGATCGAACCCGCGGCCTCCTGTTTTACAGTCAGCGTCTAACCAACTACGCCACGGAGGCTAGTAATTACAGAGCTGTGCCTGGATATACATATTTTTATATAATATGCTCCCAACCCTCCCATTACACAGAGCCAAACAAACAGAAAACACACGTACAGATAATATAGTTGAAGTGTTTTCATATTGAGTGACACGAAGACGGGTGCAGTTATTAGACGGCGCCCCACTTTCCTATGTTTTGTCTCGGCCGTATTCATAGTGCGTTGGTACGGAATACATAAATTATACATACATACGTAATCTCACACCTTTTTGTTATAAGGGGTATTTCACCTTGTATGTTCCGTCACACGATGTGATAGGGGGCGAGCCTATTGCCATATCGGGCACAAATTTCAGACTCCGGGCCGATAATGAATTGAAAAATCCAATATCGCTTTGCCCGACCCGGGATTCGAACCCGAGACCTCGGCTTTGCAATCGTACCGTACAACTACGCCACCGAGGCAGTAGATAAATTATAAATAAACACAAATTGTCCCGACTGTTATATTATTTGGATTGCATTGGAATTATTATTGTACTAATGGTAGGTTTCTCATATGTGAGAGGCCGCCTGGGTAGGTGCCACCGCAATGTCTATTTCTCCCGCCCAACAGCAGTGTAAGTGCACTCCTGTGTTCTGGTTTGAGGGACATTGTAGCCAGAGTAACTACTTAACAACTTGTGTCGGGATGGCGAGCCCAGTTGAATGCTAAGCATTTCCTTGTAGTTCATGATGTTTGGTTTCGCTACTGTCCATGAGCGGCCGTATCGCTTACCATCAGGCGAATGGCATGCTCGTCTCGCCATTCATTGCAATAAAAAAAAATCATTACTTCAGTTACTTTGTCGTGCCACTATCATGGGGCGCTAGTAGTACGAGTAAATAAAACTAAATTGAACAAATACAAACAACAAACATTGACCGCACTATAGCTACGGCCCTCATAACCATGCAAGGAATGCCGGCAAGTGGGACAAAGCATTTTTCATTGCGGCAAACATCGACAAATGAAATTTCCCACTGAGACTCCAGTATTTATTAGTTTTATTTCGTGTTGAGTTTTGGATTTTCGGGCTCCGCGCGAAATGCCTTTTCCACCACATGGGTTGTCATTTTGATTTTGTTAACGTTGGATTTTAATGCAGATAGCTTCGAAGCTTTTAGGGTTACAGAAATGGCGATAATATTTTTGTTAAATACATTGGATAATATTATTCCGGGATTAATTGACTGGCTCGGTGGCGCAGTTGTATGTACTACGATATGATTACAACGCTGAGGTCTCGGGTTCGAATCCCGGGTCGGGCAGTGATATTGGATTTTTCTATTCATAAAAGGCCCGTGGTCAGGAATTTGTGCCCGATATTGCGATAGGCTCGCCCTCTATCACATCGTATGATGGAATATACAAGCAGAAACGTGGGTGTCCTGGTATCACCTCTGCCTAACCCTTCTGGGAAAAAGGCGTGAGTTTATGTATGTATGTCTTTATTGTTTCCAGTCTTTTAACTCAGATGAGATAGAGAATAAAGATTAAATGGCGGGATCAATATTTCCGAATACATTGAAGTACAAATTCTATGAATATAGGTATTATTGAGCAATTATATATTAAATATTAAATTTATTGCATTTACGCGAATGTTACACATTGAAATAAAACGAATTCTTACGGATTTTATTGCGAGTTTGATTTAATTTTACCACGCCCCGTGACCACGAAAACTGTTAAGTGATCCAAACGTCGGGAAATTAAAAGAATGTTAATAAATTCGCGATAAAAATCCGTAAGAATTCGTATTAAATATTAAATATTTCAATTAAATATTACAGTTAATATTTTCAGCATATGTCGTTTGATCCTGGCTGGCATTTCACGCTCATGAAGAAACGCGTGGACCGGCAAAATATCACAAACATTTTTACCAACTACCGCTGGAAATAATTTCAATGATTTAATATTCATACATACAAATGATCATGGAAGATGGAGGGATCTGTTTACACCGTACATCGGGTAATTTATCACTGTTTTGTGATACACTGTCATAATGTGTGACGAGTAAAATGTTGGAAATTAATTTTACACAATTCTAATTAAAATAGTTCTTTGGAGACAAATCATTTTCGTACTCCGCAGGTTTGGTAATGACGGTTGATGGAGATATTTTTAGGTGAATGTGAATTTGTAGGTCGAGATGTTTTTAATCGAATTCAAAACTAGGATATTATCAATTCGACCTGTATGTACATGTAATTTTGCAGCTTCTGAACACGTGTGCCAAATTTCATAATGTATGTATGTTTGTTTGTCTACGCATATCTCAAAAAATATAAATCGTTGTTTTTTAAATGTAACCAACCAACTTAAGAGTAGTGAAAATTTCATCAAAATCGGTTCAGTAGTGTTTGAGATAGAGCGGGGGTGCACAACATTTTTTAATCCGCGGCGCACATACATATTTCCTATTTTGTCTCGGCACCCTAATCTTTCTAGCTGGTTGAAATGTACAATAACACTTGTTAGGTAAAAAAGCACAAAGTTTAAAATCTAGAGGGAAAATTTCTTCGCGGCACACTCGTCTATCTATTACGGCGCGTCGCACCAGGGCGCATACTCTAGGATACCCAGAGACAAAGGGTAAAGTTTGTATAACTCACTAGTAGAATGTGTAGAGTTTCTTAACAAAAAAAAGAAATTAATTTTAATTACTTTTATAAATAAAATATAAAAAATAAATCGACTAAAAAAATTTTAAACGAGATATATAAAAATTACCTTTTAAAACTCTAAAATACCCAAATATGCCAACTATTTTTTTCAGGTCTGGTTTATTTTTTTGAGGACTGTAAATATTGCATTTGATTTTAATTCTTTCGAAGCTACATATCCAACGACAACCTTTTTTATTTTTTTGTATTTATTCTGCTATCCTTTACACGAGCCTATAAATAAACATGTCTTTGACGTCCGTGAGTATCTGATGTAAACCAGAGGTATACCAACAAACGATTTAGTGAGAAAAAGTTTCTCAGTATCGGTTCGTCGACTCTAATGATTAATGATTTAAACACATAGTCTTATTCAGCTCGGGATTTCTCTCGTTCATTAAGGTTGTTAATTGTGTCGACTTTCCTTTGATTTAAGAGGAAAAATAGCAAAGAAATTAATGTCATTTAAGGGAATTAATTTGTGATATTTCAAACCGTTGTTTTTTAATAATTGCTTTTTAGAACAAAGCATTTTTTCTGGAGAAAGGCAAATAATTATCATCTTATTGAAACATATAATTATTTCAATTGCGTCTATAATATACTCCCGAGAGGGTAGGCAGAAATCTCAATAGAGATCAAATTCACCAAATCAATCAATCAATCAATTTCACCGAAATTTTGACGTCCCAAGATGTGATAGGGTATGAGGCTTCGATTATTCACTTACTATTTATTGACAAATATAAATCTAATTTAAACCAACTTGTAACTTTTGTAATATTCACGATATTGTAAACTAGTTTTGAAAAAGCAACACTAGAGTTTTTGTCCGTTCTTCTCTAGTGAAAACCGGTTTCGGAACCGGGTGGAAGATCATAAAATGACTGAATCTAAATAATGTTGATCATTTTAATGGATTCAATTAATTATTTTCTTTTTCATAAGCTTAGAATGGAACGATGTAATACCGCTTTAAAAAGCCGTGATAACATCTCCCTTAGCAAAACTATATATGTTATAGAATACTCATAACTCATTGTGATTGAGTGTCTGTTTGTTATTCCTTCACGCTCCGACATGCCAACAGATTTGGGAGAAATTCTACATGAGTATAGGCCATATCCTGAATTGACACATAGGCTGCTTTCTATCCTAATAAAATATACTCTTCAATATTGGCACGGAAAACTGACTATAATTCTTGTGAAGGTTTTTGTATCTATTTTTTCTATTGTTGGTAAGCATTACGACCGCTCATGGATAGTAGCGAAACCAAACAACACCATGAATTACAAAGCAATGCTTGCCTTTACACTGCGCTCGCCTTCCTGGGACATAAGTTTTTGTATTGTATTGTATCAGCCCATATACGTCCCACTGCTGGGCACAGGTCTACTCTACAATCGAGAGAATCGATTGAGAGTGGTTAGGCCATATAGTCCACCACGCTTCCCTAGTGCGGGTTGGCGGACTTACATACCGTAGAAATTCGCTACGGTATGCAGGTTTCCTCACGATGTTTTCCTTCACGGTTAAAGTGCGTTTGAGCTATCAATATACACATAACTCCGAAAAGTCAGCGGTGTGCCCTGGGATTTGAACCCGCGATCACCGTGAACATGTAGACAGCCGCGTCTGGTCCGTGACCAACAGGCCACCACGCACATAAGTTACTAAGTCACACTATATCCAATATTTCTTCTATATATCTATTGTTGTGCGAGTATCTGTAACCACAGATTAATGGGGCAATAAATGTACCCTTGCGATGTCACACAATCAATATTTCAATCTATTTATGTCAAGTTGATGTTTGGTTTGAAAACAGTTGACAAGCGTACGCTCGTGTAGATAATATTCATTATCGCGTCTATTTGACATGTTTCATTCGCTTCCTGTGTGTGCATTAACTTGATCGCGTATTGTCATCACAGTGGGGCAGTGTTTCTCAAACTTTTTTTCATGGACCTTTTAATGGTATTTTTTATAGCATATGTTCGGCAAACGAACAAGCAGGTCTAACCTAAGTGATTACTGGCCACCCATGAACATCCACAACGCTTGGATCACGGGTGTGTTGCCGGCCCATCAGATTGGGAGGGCATGAAAAAGCATGAGGCAGGAAAGGGGTATTGCGCATTCGGCAGTCTCACTCACCAAACGAAACGCGACACCGAAGTTGTCGCTATACGTCCATCTCCTGTGAGACAGTCGTAGCACCCGAAACGAGCGTGTCCATTCTTACTGAGTCATGCCTGACAACAGCGTGGCTCTGATACTTTTAAATACTAATAATTCTTATGAGTTTCCAAGGAACGGGTTAGTAAAATGATAGGCTCACCCTCTGTTATCTACGAGAAACTGCAGATGGCGCTACTAGCATATCTCCCTACATTTTTACAGATACTGCTATGTATGTATGCATGTATGTAACATCTTACCCGCAGCTTCTAGCTTTACACCCGGCGCCTAAACAACTGCGCCACGGCGGCTGTATAATTAACACACTCCAAGCCCCTCTAATCCTGAACGCGGGGCCCTTGGGTATCGGAAGCAACTTTGACAAACGTTGTCCTAAAGTAATATGCCCTTTGTATTACATTTAGTTAATGTGTTCTGTAGTCGGTTCTCGCAACCGCAGTTAATTTTCAATATGACTGCTACTTGATCGCAGATAATTAAACCGCAAAAATAGAACCTTTACTTCAAAAGCATTTAAAAAAGGGTTGAATTTAATTTTATGGAAATTGACAGATTTATTCATAAAAACAAAACATCTCGCATAAAACGCCTTGGGCGACGACAGTGGAGTTAAAAATAAACAACCTTTATTAAATTCGGTTTAAGGGGTATTGTTTCAGATTTAACCTAGACAACCCTTGCAATAAGAGGACAAAAAATATTTATACACACATAAATAAACTCACGCCTTTTCTCAGAAAGGGTAGGTAGAGGCGTTACCAAAACACCCCAATTTCGCCTTGTATGTTCCCTCCCACGATAGGGGATAACGGGCCTATCGCCATATCGGGCACAAATTCATAACTTCGTGCTGATAATGAATTGAAAAATTCAATATCACTTTGGCCGAAACGGGATTCGAACCCGAGACCTCAGCCTTGTGATCGTACCGTGGTACAACTACGCATCGAGGGAGGCAAAAAATATTTATCTACTCCTATTATTTTACTATTTATTTGCAAGTTCAAGACAAGTTAAATATGCCCGACAGTTCGCTGAGTTGAGTTCGCTCGGCGTCATTATAATAGGTGGCACTGTTGATCCTGGATTACAGGAGTTGCAGTGGTGGGTGTGAGGGCGGGAGAATCTCCAAAATACTACAAAGATAAGGGGCATAGCAGAGTGCTGTTATGTAGTGCAATAGATGAGCGCTCTCGCCACTCCCACGAGGCAATTATCTCCAAATCCTGGGGGTCACTCTATGATCAGAACCGAAACTCGAAACTTCGGACGTCGCACGTAAAACTGTACGAATGTGCCTAGGTACTCCACAAAATGTTTGAATCCTCTATCGTACGTCCTAACTATACACTTAGATCGGAGTGAATGATAAATATAAAAGAATAGTGTTAATTTTTAGAAGTGGAAAATTAAAAACGTACTGCAGACGTCGAACATTCAAACATTCGAGTTTCGTTTCGGATCACAGAGTAACCCTGTTTCTTGTGCAGTTGCGAATAGCAGTATATTTTTATTAGAAGTTAGTTGAATTTTGAATACAACTTCCCCTTAAATCAAAACAGGGTGTTTGGCTAATAAAAAACAACAGCTTCTTAAGAGCTTAACACGAATTTTAATAAGTGTTAAAAATGTCATTTCACAAGGTGACTTTTGACTTTAAAAAGAGGCGAGTTATTTTTATGGGGTTCAAAAACAAAGGTTTAAATTAAGCTGCTTTTATTTTTGATAATTAAAAATTAACTGAAGAAAACAAATATACAAGGCGAGTGTGAATGGAAGAGTCGGTAGGGGTCGACCTCACCGAACCTACACCATCCAAATCGGTGATATCTTCAACAAGGGCCAGGTCAAAAGTACCCTGAACCGACGGGCATGCATGAAGAGATTGATGAATGTGGATGAAGCGAAAGTAGTATGTCAGGATCGAGCAAAGTGGCGATCCATAGTCTCTGCCTACCCCTATGGGATACAGGCGTGACGATTATGTATATGTATGTATGTAAAAATTAACTTTACGTTTTCCGTCCATCGACTTACTTTAGGTCAGTTTGATGCCTCGGCTTTTTAAGCATAAAAGTACTAAACGAGGAAGCGACTTATCTCGAGGGAAAATAAACAAATACCATGGACAACCATAAACAAATAACATAGGTAAGTCTAAAGCCCCATTTACACGGGGAGAGTTTCTCGCCTCAAAGATACGATTATCGTAAGGATATCAAAATGTTGCATCGTGTAAATATTTGTCAGAACACGATTATCTATGGCGGTTATGTCATGCGATAATCGCATACGATTCTCGCCGCGAGAAACTCTCCCCGTGTAAATAGCGCTTAAGTCTTTAAATGTTTGTTAGTTTATATTAGCCCAGCTTCCGCATAGTACAATAGGGAGACAGGGATGGCTAAAATTCAGCGCTGTTCAGTACTTAGTTGCCGATCAGTATAAGCTGAGTCATTTCCTATTGCACTTCAGGTAATTCTTCAAGTATTTTTTTGTAACTAATTTGAAGCAATAAATTGTTTTTGTTTGTTTGTTAAGTAAAGGAATGGAGGGGAGAAATGGTAAGATTAGGATATTTTATTGTAGCAATCTAACTCACGGCGATAAAGTCCTTCTAACTGGAACATAACAAAATAGCTGTGATATCCAAATTCCCTACACAGACCCCTTACTTATGAGGGACCAAAAACATTGTCTAAATTGCCTACAACAAAGTTCATAAATTGCTCGTTTTTAATGGTCTAAGAGAAGATGAAGATCGATCTTTACCCATATACCGGACACCCAACAGTCACATACATAGTCCTGACCCCAAATTAAGATCAATTAAGTCTTGTGTCGTGAGTATCAGAAACTACAAGAGACTTTTCGGTCTCACAAACACTCACACCCGAGATAAATACTTGTGGGCCTCACAAACATTTATCTCGGTGCGGGGATCAAACCCGCGGCCTCTCGTTTCACAGCCGGCGTCTAACCAACTGCGCCACGGAGGCTGTCAAAAATATTTATTAAGATTAATTCAATTAAAAATAGTAATGAAAACTTTTAGACAGGCATGTTTGTTAATCGATAATATTTGATAAAAATATGTCTCATCTGAGTGAAGTTTGATCTCCCACGGCCCCTCTACTATATAAAAAGCAAATTCGATTTCCACTGAATTTTAAATATCGAACAACAAAGTAATTACTAAGCATAACATTTTCATAAAAAACGGGTATTCCACGCACCAAAAATTTAATTTTCGTTATTATTAGTGGATCCCTTATTATTCTGGGTTTCGCTTAGAAATTTGTAGCCGCTTGTAAAGCTTGTAGGGTATTTTATTACAGGGTTGGTTTTCTGTAAATTGGACGAAACGGGACGGCCTAGGCTATAAATCATGTCGCTGGGTAGATACGGAGGTGGCTTAAGTTATGAGACATCAGATTTAACATTTTAATAATTTTACCTAATTAATATCAAGTGCATGCATGAACAGTACCTATGAGTCAAAATGGCAAGAGCTCGCAGAGGACAGGGTGGAGTGGAAGAAAAGAGAGGAGAACTTTGCCCAGCAGTGGGACACATTATAGGCTACAAAAAAAAACAAGTAGCATTGTATTGGTTAAAAATAAGCTGTGGTCAAACCTGGTTATTTTCAATGTCAATGGAAAGTATTGATAATATCTTTTTTATTGTGTTGTCATGTTTCAATCACTGAGGTTGTTAGGCCAATACGTAAAGACCATCATTACTCTACAGTGGGCCGTATATGAGCCGATATTATCATAATAAATTCATAAAAAAATCAATGAATCTTGAATATGTTTACTCTCATCCACCCATGGATATTAAGCCACAGTAGATTACGCCTTAAGCCGTCTCAATCGACCTCCCGATTCCTAGTCCCGTTAGCAAGGCGATTATAGTCAGTTTTTTTTATTAGCCTTGGCAGGCAGACGAGCATGTGGCCCGTCTAATGGTAAGCGGTCACCGCCGCTCATGGACCTTCGCAGTATCAGGGGCCCAGCGCAACCAGGTCGCTTCGCAGGTCGCCGACCTAGTGAAAGTAGTATTTTTTATGGCATAGGTCCGGCAAATGAGCAAACATGTCACCTGATGGAAAATGATCACTGTCGCCCATATTCATCCACATTGCTGGATCATGGGTGTATTGCCGGCTCAATTTGGAGGGGAGCGGGAAAGAAATAGGATGGGAAGAGGAAAGGGGTATTGGACCTCCGGCAACCTCACTCACCGAACGAAACGCAACAGCGAAGCTGTCGCTTCACGTCGATTTCCTGCGAGACAATGCTACCACCCCGGATGATCCTGCCTATTCATGCTGAGTCATGACTGACAACAGCGTGGCTCTGCCACTTTCAATGACTAGTATAGCATACAGAGTCTATTTAAAAGTCTTCTAGCCGATCTCCTTACACTTGTACCACACCAAAACTCTTCGTAAGACCTCAGGGACCGTGTTAGACGATATGACACCAACAAGCCAGTTTAGATTTCTGTGGATTCAAACCTCCCAGATTATTTTATGTTCACCACTGCTACTTATCACGGGTATCTGTCAGCGTCTTGAGAAATACACTGGAAGGTTCTCTTCATGTGGACTTTATTGGCATTTATCTACGATCGTTTTTTGATTGCCTTTTGTGTTTTTATGTTTGTTAGGTTATTATGATGTTTATGGTGTTTCTTTCGGTGAGTGATCGATAGTTTGGTGGTCCTTCCGAGGCTAAGGAACACGTCTGAAATACTAGTTACGCGTGTGCTCATAATGACTAATTACTTTAAGATTGAATACGGAATTATGCAGACCCACGCTTTTCGTAAATTATATTAATGATGTGAAAACACTGAACACTAAAGAATATGATATTACACCTTTAATCTAAACTATGGAAAGGTTTGCCGGCATAGTAGATTTTGACCTAATACCTCCTCGCTTTGGATGCCAACGACCTTTGACCACTCTGCATCTATGCTTTTACATTTCGTATTATTCTGTTTATCAGTATCAATTTACGACTGATTATTATCTCCCGAATAATCCGAACCTGATAATGGCTTACATCTCTTATCTCTAAACGGTCGATAGGTACTCTTTTATAATTGCATTGCATTTACCACCAAAACATATTTAGATTTATATTGGTTTCTTAAATTCACTTTATTAAACCAGTATGAAAAGTACTCTACATCCACATAAGAATAGTTAAATTCTCTCTCTGTGTCTATCACTCCTTCTCTATCTCTATCTCTCTATTCAGCCACAGGAAGCCCACTGCTGAACAAAGGCCTGCCCTAAGGATACCCACATCGACCTGTTGGAAATGCCCTGCATCCAGCAAATTCTTGCAACCTGAACCAGGTCGTCCGTCCACCTTGTGAGTGGGCGTCGGACACTTCGCTTGCCTGTTCGTGGCCTTAGCTCCAGTTACATTCATTCCAACTAACAACATTTAATCGCTACTCAACAAAAAACTACTGAAAGAGCTGTTTCAAAACTTACAGAATAAAATCGATCCGAGCAGGAAGCGAGTCGCGAAGTTACGCGTGGCCGGCACATTATATGAAACTTTGTAAGGTAAATATTTTTCCATGTCGGAACAAGCTCCAAGTTTTAATTAGTATCAACTCGAAATGCCTGCTGGGGCAGACTTACGGGGACGGATTGTGGATGATACTGCCGCGTTTTTAGATTAAACAGTTACTGCAGAGACGTGAGACAATAATATTAAACTAATGTTAGTAAATTAAATTAAACACATCCAAAATCCCATACATAGTCCTGACCCCACACTAAGATCGAGTCTTGTGTCGTGGGTATCAGGAGCTACGAGAGACTTTTCGGTCTCACAAACACCCAGACCCGAAACAAATACTTGTGGTTCATACAAACATTTGTTTCGATGCGGGGATTGAACCCGCGGCCTCTCGTTTCGCAGCCGGCGTCCAACCAACTGCGCCACGGAGGCTGCCAAATAAATAATAAATTTTGAAATTGAATGGGCTAGAAAAGCTGAAAGGGCGGAAGAAACTTATCTCTTCCTGTCTCTTAATTCTTTCTATTCCTTTAAGTTATGCTTTATTCATGTTCGAAGTTTCAACGGAAGATTTTTGTTATTGGGATCGGCAAAGTATTGGTGCTGCATTTGAATAATTAATACCAATATTAAGCGTAAATCCGTTCAAGTTTGACCAGATAATCTATTGCCATTCGAGACAATTATGCCAGCCTACATAACTGCTTTTTCATATGACGACGGAATTACCCATTATCATAGAAAATAACGTGGACCGGCAAACTATTCTATAGCCTTTTTTTACACTGGCACGGCATAATGACTGCACTGCACCTGATGGTAAGCGCAAATGCCGTCCAGACAGAGTATCGAATGGCATCAGACGGCGGTCCCATGCCATTCGACACAATTATGCCGGCCTGCTGAGATGCTTACAATTATGCCGGCCTGCTGAGATGCTTGAATTATGCCGGCTTGCTGCCTAAATGCACAGCTGAAAAAATCAGCGGTCCAAAACGGAATATCGTCTCGTGTGTACCCAGCCTTCCCCGTACCAAGCCATGTGACGTTTTATTTATCGCCGTGCTCAGATTGGACGCGTTTTTAGATTACGCCATACATTTTGGAAGTGGTTCTGATGGTGATTTAATAGTCTAGGTCCTAGGAAATCTCTTGAAGGCTAGATCTAAGATCGTTTCATTTTGCCAAGTGGGTTGATAAAACTGGTTAGTTTTCAGGTTGGTTCGCCGGTGGTTGAGTATTTGTGTTTAATTGGATGGCGACTATCGTACACACGGTAAACTCGTCATAAGCCTGTCTAGAAACGGTTTGAAGGAGACTGAACTATATCGATCGATGCGATATCTTGCCCTTTGATACTTTATTTGAACGTTGCTATATATAAATATTTCTTAGGTCCGGCGAACGAGAAAACACGTCACCTGATGTTAAGTGATCTCTGCCGCCCATGAACATCCATAACACTGGATAATGGATGTGTTGCCGGCCGAATTGGGAGGGGAGCGGGAAGGAAAAAGGATGGGAATAGGAAAGGGGTATTAGGCATCCGGAAATTTACCATCAATTTACTTTTAATTAGAAATCCGTCACTAGAGAAAAAAATACAAGCGCCATAGCGATATACACAAACGTATGAAGCCTTTATCGATCAGCAAGTAATTACTCCGTCCTACCCCGAACAGGCCGGCATAATTTTACCAACAAATTACAGAACAGATTTATTGGTGGTAACTGGTAGGTCTCTCATATGTGAGAGGCCACCTGGGTAAGTAACACCGAAATGTCTATTTCTCCCTCCAAACAGGAGTGTAAATGAACTGTTATGTTCCAGTTTGAAGGGCATTGTAGCCAGAGTAACTACTGGACATATTGAAACTTAACATCTTATGTCTTAGGATGGCGAGCGCAGTGGAATGCCATGAATTGCTTTAAAATTCATAGCGTTGTTTGGTTTTGCTACCGTCTATGAGCGGTCGTATCGCTTACCATCAGGTCAATAGTATGCTCGTCTCACCATTCATAGCAATAAGGAAAGATAAATAATAATTTCGCCAGTGGATACTTATTCTAATGCCCTATAATATAAGGCCTATATTAACCATGAACAGCAGTAGTTAACAACCCAAAAAGCCTTGTAATTAAACATGTTGTTCCTTCATGTGATTAAAAGCTAATATTATACCATTCGCCGCTCATTAAAAATTTGCCGAAACAGTTTATAACACGTTTATAAAACGCCAAAAGTTTCGCCAACAACGTGGAGGTAATGAGCTGTAGGCCTAACCAAGTTAAGGGTGAGGTATTTTGAATTTAACCGATGCGAAAAGGGGTGTTATACGTTTGACGAGGTTGTTAGTGTGTCTGGGGCATCGTGGGAGAACGGATAAATCTATTTGATGTAGGTTTTAGTGGTGAATTTGTTTTTAAATTTTCCCTGAAAACAGCATTTTTTTTTAGCAGCCCATTTACGTCCCACTGCTGGGCACGGGCCTACTCTACAATCAAGAGAATCGATTGAGAGTGGTTAGGCCATATAGTCCACCACGCTGGCCTAGTGCGGGTTGGCGGACTTACATACCGTAGAAATTTCTTTAAAATCGCTACGGTATGCAGGTTTCCTCACGATGTTTTCCTTCACCGTTAAAGTGCGTGGTGATTGACTATCAATACACACATAACTCCGAAAAGTCAGAGGTGTGCCCTGGGATTTGAACCCGCGACCACCGTGAACATAGGCAGCCGAGTCTGGTCCGTTACCAACAGGCCACCACGCACTTGAAAACATTTGAAAACAGCATTGGATAGAAGTTTTAAATACCATGGAATTGGAAATTTTAACAGAAATCTTCGCGAAGAGAATGGTATACGTACCTCAGGGTTCTTGATAAAAAATTAAGAGTACTTTGGCAGTATTATGACAGCCTCCGTGGCGTATTTCGTTAGAAGCTAAAAGTAACACGAGAGATTGCAGCTTCAAATAAATAAATGCACCTAACAGTCACATACATAGTTCTGACCCCACATTAAGATCAATTCAGTCTTGTGTCGTAAGTATCAGAAACTACGAAAGACTTTTCGGTCTCACAAACACTCACACCCGAGATAAATACTTGTGGTCTTCACAAACATATATTGTGGGCCACACAGACATTTATGTTGCGGTGATCGAACCCGCGGCCTCTCGTTTCACAGTCGGCGTCTAATCGACTAGGCCACGGAGGCTTTGACACCAATATCTGAATCATATTGTTTCGGGTCTGTGTTTTGACATCGATAAGTCTCTCCCAGTTTGTCATACCAATTTATGTTAAGTTAATTTGTCGCCAGGACTATTGTAACGGGTGATTTTTAAGAGCGATGAGTAAAGCAACATATTCTAGTATAGCGATGGTGCTGGCAGTTATATTAAGAAGAATAGAATAAGGATTTGAATACAGAACGGAGATGTCAACGGCTGATGGGAAGGATGGCCGAGTCGGACTATGTATTACGCTGTGATTGTTCAAGAGTAAACGTTGTAGGCATTAAAATATGCCAGTTGTGTGTAGTGAACCTTGTATGAATGTACATGGTGTTGGTAAAGAATAGAGGAATTATGATAACACAATCGTCGTATTATTTTGAGTATTAATACTATATTGTGTGTTTATTAAATAGGCCGGTTGTACCGCAAAACAAACTACGCCCTTAAGCGTTTACCCGGCAACTTTATAACTATTAAACTACAAACTACTATAAAACGTAAAAATATTAATTTTGAGAGGTGACTAAGGACGCCGGGTAGATTTGTCCCCAACGGATAATATTTTGGAGTATGAATGTAGGTCAGTGGAAAGATCTGGTGAGGTGGAATGTCGCGGTTGCAGACCGTTTTCATGCTGCTGTGGACATTTTTGTGCGAGCCTATGTTGAGTCCGTTTATATGGACTGTATGGCCCAACCCCACTCAATCATCTCCCAATCCCCTCTCAATCAGGGGTTTGTGATGCCCAGCATCGTTCATGTTCATCTCATATATTATAGTAAGCCAAAAATAATCGTACTCTCGATTGTAGAGGAGGCTCGTGCTCTGCAGTGGGACGTATCTGGGCTGATACAGTACAGTAATCTATGTTGAATAATATATTTTTTGAGGCTAAAGATGATTTTTGAACTGGGTATTTAATATTTGGTATTTGACAGCCTCTGTGGCGTAGTTGTATTGTACGACTACGATGCTGATGTCTCGGGTTCGAAATCCGGTTCGAATCCGGGGTCGGGCAAAGTGAAATCGGATTTTTCTATTCATTACCAGCCGGAAGTCAGGATTTTTTACCCGATATGGCAATAGGCTCGCTCACTATTACATCGTGGGACCCCTCGGGTGTCCTGGTAGCACCTCTGCCTACACCTTTTGAGAAAAATCGTGGGTTTATTTCTTATTATTATTTAGCACTTAAATCCTTTTTTTTCACTACATAGAAAACAATTACATGAAAGAAATGATATATTAATAATGATAGTACAAAAGGCTGCCTTATCACACTAGGCAATGTCTTCCAGCCAACCTTTGGTTGGATATAAAAATAGGAAAATGAGAGGGCAGTCTAAGGTGTTTATGAGATGATAGTAGTCTAAGATTAATAATATACCTATGTATGTATATTTGGTTGGTTTGCTCCCTTTAGGCTTGAGGGGGTTTTAGATCTTAACCCACCACGCTGGTCGAGTGTGAAACACATATCTCAAATTATTGAGTGCACGACTTCCTAATTCAGATCTAGACTGTGAAATGAGGTCGGAGGTCGAACACAAAACTGACTCCTCTGAATGTTGAAACTTACGTTAATGGTGGATTAAAACGTCATAGAGATAACATCGTTGTTAGAATCACTTTATTATGATTCAGAAGAATTTTATTTTTAAATTTATTATTTCAAGTACGTAAATAATTAACCTTCTCTTCGATTTCATTGTGATTCTAACAACTGATTTTACCATTTTCTTTGATTGTCATTCAGACGGTTTAAGCCTAGGTATTGTTTCCGCAACGAAGAGCCTATGTTATCACAGAGGAGCCATGTTTGCGAAGGCCATTGTATTGCCTCGATATTATAAGTTCTTAGTCTAAATTACTGAGGTAGCTGATAGATTTCATTTGATGGGATAGGATGAAATGTAAAGGCACGGGATGAGACGGGATAGAATGAAAAGAGAAATGGTGGGACGGGACGAGACGGTACAGGACGGGATAGGACGGGACTGTGCGGGAAGTGATGGGACAGAAGGTAAGGAACGGGATTGATTGGTTGATGGTGAGAAGAGGGAGGGTTAAATAGCTACGTCGAGTTTTGGTATACAAGAGTTTGTACAAAAAATAACATGTATCTGTTGTGGAGTAGGATCAAAAAACATCTACGACCAGGCGAAGCTAGGACGGGCCACTAGTTGTAAATAAATTATTGTAATATCAGATAGCAGCACTTATCTCGGGTCGGCCCTCGCGATCTTCAAGCCCAAGTTACAAGTTCATTTATCGCCAAACAATAAATTTCTTTGAATAAATTTCTGAGACGTGCCGGGGCTTTTTAAGTGGTTTCGAAGATCTTGCTCATTTCTATCTGTAAATATTTTGTGATATTTTCGTGTCGAATGTGATTTTATTTTATTTTCTGCCATGGCGGCTAGTATAGCGTCTGTAGTCTATTTAGTAAGTGTATTTTTTAAATTCTCAAATAGCCGAACTAATCAAGGTTACCAAAAGTTACTAAAGGCAAGTCGCTTACAGCAGATCACTGTATGAATTCATACATTATTAATTTAGCAATGGTCTTCGGATAAATGTGTGATGAGTAAGCTTAGCCCAAGTTTTAAAAGTATTTAGTAGTATCATAAACTCACCTCTTACTGTGTGGGACAGAACATAACTGGGTTACTAATGGATATACTTTTCTTAAACTGTTAATAATGACATACATAATAATTAAATTTAATATACCAATATTTAAGTGATACACCTAACCCTTAAAACTCGTGATAATTGCGAAACTGATTTCATAATTTGTGCCGAGGCGTCCGACCCTCATGATGGATCGAAGCCGTCATTAACGTTCTGCAAAAGATTTTACATATTTTTAATGAATATTTCTAACGTATTATATACTGTGAGGATATTAAAAATTATCGTACGTATGCTCACGCTTATTTATCTAAAGGGTTAGGCAGAGATGTAACAGTTACCACCCATGATTCACGCAGTTTATTTTTGATTTGTAAATGCACTTGTATCAGCCCATATTGATCCCACTCATCTACAAGCGAGAGTATAAATACACCCAAAAGTCACATACATAGTCCTGACCCCACATTAGGATCTATTAATACTTGTGTCGTGGTAATCGGTACTACTAGAGGCTTTTCGGTCTCACATACACCCAGACCCGAGACAAATACATGTGGGCCTCACAAACATTTGTCGATCGAGTGGATCGAACCGGCGGCCTCTCGTTTCGCAGCGGCGTCTAACCAACCACGCCACGGATTCTTTCCGATTAGTTTTGACTTACTATTCTATATGAGATGAACATGGTCGATGCTGGACATCACGAACCCCAGTCCCAGGCAACAGTTTAGAGCTTAATAAAATCTGAAAATCAATTTTATATTAAGGACTACGTGACCTGAATGAATGATATCGAATCTATGACCATTTCGGCTAATATAATTTAAAACTGTCAAACCACCCTACTAATCTTTTACATCCATACATATATACATAAACACACGCCTTTTCTCAGAGGGGGTAGGCAGAGGAGAGAGAGGTGAGGTGAGAGGTTGCGGTAACCAGGACACCCACGGTTCGCCTTGTATGTTCCGTCCCACGATGTGACAGGGGTGAGCCTATCGCCATCTTGTATATAGATTTTTTTTCATAATAGCCAAACGCCGGCTACAAAATGTCTCCATCTGTCTGTATCTGTAACCGCTCATATACGTCCCACTGCAGGGCACGGGCCTCCCCTACATTCGAGGGTACATTGTTTAAAAAATATACATACAATTGCTCATTACACCGTACACAAGTTGTAAAACCTACCTCAGGGACCAGTCATACAGAAGTTTAAAGAACTATCAAAGTTCAAGGTCAAATGCAAACTAGACATCCCGCGAATATTAAATCATCCAAAGGTCACAAACTTGGAGTCCTACGGGCGCAATCGAGTTGCTTCACGACTAAAACTTACACTTCATACATAAATTTAACTTATTATTCCAGCGAGGTTTGAAACAAGACAGCTGTACACTTAAACTATTTGGTTATGTCGAAGGGCGAGATAGAAGAGATTAGGGAAAGCAGACCGTGGTACAGATAATAATGTTAGACAAAAGACTTGTTAGACCAAAACAGTGCACTCCTGAGCAAGGGACTCCTGTACAACTGAGAGTTCGATTGAGAAGGGTTTAGGCCATAATAAACTCCACACTCCTAACACTGGCATAATGCTAGGTAGAAAGATAGAAGACAGTCTGTGCGAAGATTATAAGGCCGTATTTAATGTTGGCGATATGTAAATGCAATAGAAACGAAGACTATGAAAGGATTGGTGATCCAGGGGCGGGTAGAGGGAAAAAGTTCTAGATTCAGATCGTCCATTCGCTGGACTGACCTAATAACTTGAACGTCCCGACCCCTATAGTAGTTTGTCAATGTGACGTCAGCTTTTTAAAAATATACCCTATTTATACTTACATTAAGATTGTCATTGCATTGACGTTGACAGTTAAAATATACCCTATTTAAACTGACATTAAGTTGACATTACATTGACAAACGTCTATAGCGGTCGGGACGGTCGAGTAGATAATTAGAACATCAATACACTCTCCATGACAGAGTGCACCTGGAACGCCACTAACCCCAAAAAGTGGAGAAGCCTTTATAGCGCCACAAACATCGAAGAGAGGATGAACGATGGAGGCAACTCTACATGCGCCACCATCGCGGCAACCACGACCACTTTGTGAGTGCCCAACTAAGACGAGAGATGTAAATGCCTTTATAATTTTGAAAGTGGTAGAGTCATTTGTTTTTATTAGGCATTGTATTGTATCAGCCCTTATACGTCCCACTGCAGGACACGGGACTCCTCTACAATCGAGAGTAAGATCGAGAGCGGCTGTAGTAATAGATGAGGTCAACCGTGGTGGTATCATTGTCACAAAAAATCGACGTGACTCTACACGATGCTGTCTTGTTTCATTCGGTATGTAACGTTACCGGAGGTCCAATACCCGTTTTCTCTCAAATTTTTAATGGTTTTCAAGATATAGAGGTTATTTGAAAAGTATTGTGTGAGGTTTACGCTTCATTTTTTTAGGAATAAAACTAAGTGCTATAACCCTGGGTCTTTAAGCTGCAACGCTCAGTCAAACTTAGCTCATTAAGCGAAACAACCGTAGCATGTAAATAAGATACGTATGCATAATATTTGAGGGCGGGCCGCACTATATTAAAAGGGATTAACCTATCACGGGGCTGGGTTACCCAGCATTCACCTTGAGACATTCTTGTTCGGGGTATACGGATGTGAAGAATGGACAATCTTTTGTTGGAATCATTTCTATTTCTCTCTTTCTCTTTTCACCCACGGAAAGTCCACTGCTGAACCCATGTTCAGGTCTATATTTAACTCAAAGATCTTCAAGGCGATGTAAATGACGAGGACAAATCATTTAATTGTTGGTAAATGCTCGACAAAATATGAGAAAATGTGATTGTGAATTATTTCATCACCAGCAACTTTAACCATAAGAATAGCTCTGAAAACAAAGGCCTTCTCGAAGGTTTAATAATCATAACTGACACCACCCAAAATGTGTGTGATTTGCCGCTGGTATCATAAACTCCAAACATATTCGTGTCCGAACAACCAAAACTGAAACAAATATTTGTAATAAGGAAACATTACTTAAGTATGTCATTTTATGATTTTTCTATTAATTATCAGCCTGGAGTCAGGAATTTGTGCTTGATATGGTTAAAGTTCGCCCCCTATCACATCATGGGACGGAACACACAAGGAGAAACGTGGGTCTCTTGGTAGCACCTCTGCCTAACACTTCTTCAAAAAGTCGCGAGTTTTATGCATGTATGTATGTATGTCTGTATGTCAATCTATGGAGAAATTAATAAATTTAAATGAATGCAGTGCAAAAAGATTTAAAAGTAATGCCGTCCAGACAGAGTACCAAATGTAATTCAAATTCACAACATTGTTTGGTTCAATATTATCCATTCTTTTATTCTGTAAATCACAAACGAAAAGGGCTTAGTGTATTACGCGATCTAGGTGGATTTTACAGTATATTAATTAACAGAGGCTCAGGAGACATTAAAATAATTTGCCGTCGACAAATGGCGACGCAACTATTCGTACTTGGCTTTTAACTATATTGGGAATTTCATGAGTTTGTTTGGGGTTTGCTCTAGTTGGTGTTTGTCTAGTTCCTTGATATGTAAGTAGGTTTGATGCAGTGCTACTATAACTTAAAACTTTTTGTAACGGGTGATTTTTGTAAGCGATGAGTAAAGCAACCTATTTAACATGGCGATGATGCTGGCAGTTATACTATGAAGAATATAATAAGGATTTGAATCCAAAACGGAGTTGTCAACGGCTGATGTGAAGGATGGCCGAGTCGGAATATTATCACGCCACGATTATTCAAGTTGTAACGTTTTACACAGTTTTAATATGCGAGTTGTATGTAAAAAGAGCCCTGCTATAAATGTACATGATGTTGAAAGAGTAGAGGAATTATGATTACCCAATCGTCGTATTATTATCCGTCTTAATATTTTATAATCAATAGCATGGCTTTTCAATATGAATGCTGTAGAGCAAGGCATGTCAACATGCGTTATTAGTACGCTCCTAAAATAATTTAACCAAAATATTTCATTTGACAAACAATTTGTATTATTTTTGACCACCCAATACTATAACGGTTAAGGAATTTCATTACTATCACTTATGACGCACATAACTTCGGCGGGTCAAAATTTTCATTAAATTCAATTTAGCGGATACTCACGCATATTTGTGTTCAAGTTTATACATCTCTTTCACTCTCCATTGAAAAGAAAAGGACAGGTATACTTATTTGAAGAGATGTTCGGAATGCTATATTTAGATACATGTATGTGGGATTATTATATAGTTCAAAGCGGATTTTACTTTAACTGTATATTTTAAAATAAATCTTACAATAATCTTTTACGTCAAAATCATACGTCTTCTTTTCAAACATTTCTTTTTCACAACCGCTACATCACTTTACTGCCAATGAGGTTGCACGTAACATAAAAAATAAATCTTAACCCACATATATATATATATATATATATATATATATATATATATAGATTTTCGTATCATTCAGCGTTTGATTTGGGGCTGATGGCTAGACGTCGGCTGTGAATCGAGAGGTCGCGGGTTCGATCCCCACACCATGACAAATGTTTGTATGAACCACAAGTACCTATTTGTTTCGGGTCTGGTTGGTCCTGACACCGAAAAGTCTCTCATAGTTTCTGATACACTACACAAGACTCGATCTTAGTGTCAGGAATATGTATGTGACTGTTAGATGTATTTATTTATTATTTATTATACGAGTACTTAACGATTACCCCCAGCCAACCTAAACATACTGACAAAAAAACAATTGTTTTTCAATTTAATGTATTAGCACATCCTAACAATTCTACAGTACAGTCTCTTAAGAAACGTCATCAATTAGACGTGAGGCTTAATAGAAGAGGTAATTACAACCCTGCCAAAGCTTTGAAAGCCTGCGAACATTTAATTGTTCTGCCCGAAATTGACAAAAGACCTCGCTGACTCGTTAAATTGCACTCGCTCGTTCCATTCAGTCGGTATCAGTCATTCGTTCTTTTTGAATGTGGAAAACGAATGATAAACTAAACCATGTTTGTGATACGAAAATTTAAATAAAGAATGCTGTTGTTTCAGATATACATTTGCAGAATGTTAACTGTAGAATGTTCGGGATACGATAATTCTCTAATCTGTATCTGTATCAGCCCATAAACGTCCCATTTCAGGGCACGGGCCTCCTCTACAATCGAGAGTACGATTGAGAGTGGTTAGGCCATATAGTCCACCACGCTGGCCTAGTGCGTGGTGGCGGACTTACATACCATAGAAATGTATACAAATCACTATGGTATGGTATTCCTCACGATAATTTCCTTCACCGTTATAGTGCATGGTGATTGACTATCAATACACACATGACTCTTAAAAGTCAGAGGTGTGCCCTGGGATTTGAACCCGCGACCGCCGTGAACATGTAGGCAGCCGCGTCTAGTCCTTTACCAACAGGGCACCACGCACTTTCAATTCTCTAGTCATCTAATAATAAATCAAAGACTGTTTTTTTTGAACTGTCAATTACAACGGATATTTTTATAGCAGAGGTCCGGTAAACAAGCAAACAACTTCCATAATGGCGAGTGATTGCGCACATTAAGATTTGCAACATTTGGATCCTAGATTTTCGGCCTCTTAAACTAGAAGAGTAAAGGGAAAGTTAATGTGTGGTGGCCTGTTAGTAAACGGACTAGACGTGGCTGCCAATATGTTCACGGTAGTCGCGAATTCAAATCCTAGAGCATACCTCTGACTTTTCAGTCATGTATGTATTAATAGCCATCACCACACAGTGTAACGGTGAAGGAAAACACCGTGAGAAAACCTACATACTATAGCGACTTGCAAGAATTTCTATGCCTATGTGTTAATCCATGCTGTCAGCTACCCCTATACCAAATTTCATCAAAATCGGTCCAGCCGTTTGCGTGAAAGAGTAACAAAAATCCATACATACAAACGTTCACAATCATAATATTAGTAAGGACTGTTTTGATTGAATTCTGCCCACCGTTTTGGGGATCTTGAATGCTGTAATGATATTTAGTTCATTACTAAAAAAGTAACCAGCTCGACTTAATATTTTCATCAGAAAACAATCTATATTTTAATTAAATGATAAAATAATCTATTCAATACAAATAAACTGCTTCGGTGGCGTGATTATATTACGGTCCGGTTACAACGCTGAGGTCTCGGGTTCGAATCCCTAATGGGACAAAGCGATTTTTCTATTAACTATCAGCCAGAAGTCAGGAATTTGTGCCCGATATGGCGATAGGCTGGCCCCTATCTTATCCTGGGGTGGAACAGACAAGGCGAAACGTGGGTGATCCTGGTAGTAAACTCGAGAACCTCTGCCTACCTTCTGGGAAAAAAGGCGTGAGTTTCTGTATGTATGTAAAATAAATCTAATGGGCTTAACATTGAATAGAATTTAATAATATTACTAAACTACTGACACGATTTTCTATATGTGGTTTCAATAAATTAATACGTTTATATCTCCACCAGCGAGTATATTATTTTAATGAATATGCTTTACATATAGTATTTCCACGATCCAGTACACTATATTAAGCATAAATTTCGCTTCATCTCTACACTGCATGCGTGTGACGCATTAATTATCAACATTCAAACGTGAGTTAAATTAAGTATTTAGTATACTATGGTATAGACAGATACACGCTTTGAATGCATACAGCTCTGTCGTTTGGGCCTAATTAACTACTAATGAGTTCTTTAAATAACATTTACATACGTACATAAACACACGCCTTTTTCCCAGAAGGGTAGGCAGAGGTGCTACCAGAACACCCACGTTTCGGCTTGTATATTCCTTCCCAAGATGTGATAGGGGCGCGCCTATCGCCATATCGGGCACTAATTCCTGACTCCGGACTAATAATGAAGAAAAAAATCCAATATCATTTTGCCCGACCCGGGATTCGAACCCGAGACCTCAACGTGGCAATCGTACCGTAGTACCACTACGCCACCGAGGCAGTTTAATAACATTTTCATTTAAATAATAATTGATAGCGCAGCGTGGGACGTCCACCCACTAGGTGGTCAGACGACCTGGTGAAGGTCGCGGGACGTCGCTGGATGCAGGCTGCCTCCAACAGGTCACTATGGAAATCATTGGGAGAAGCCTATGTTCAGTAGTGGACTTCCTTTGGCTGATGGATTAGATTGGATTAATTGATAAGCCTAGCAGTATTAAAATTGCGAGAGAATTTTCAATCCTGAAACATATTTTATATATTCATCTAATATATAATTTACGACTTGACTGCCTCGGTGGCGTAGTTGTACTACGGTAGGATTTAGGTTGAGGTCTCGAGTTCGAATCCTGAGTCGGGCAAAGCGATATTAGATTTTTGTTTTTATTATGAGCCAAGAGTCAGGAATTTATGCCCGATTTGGTGATAGGCTCGCCCTCAATCACGTTGTGGGACGGAACATACAAGGCGAAATGTGGGTGTCCTGGTAGCACTTCTGCCTAACCCTTCTAGAAAAAGGCGTGAGTTTATGTATGTATGCATGTATAGAATTTACGGTGCCCCATTTTAAAATCAGATTGTTGCTCTATATTTCTCACTTTAAATAACTCCAAAAATCACTATTTAGTTTATGATGTACAATCAAATTCGATTTTGAAATTAATTGAATTTATGCCTGAATATTGATTTTTTAATTATAATTTTATTTCTCCAGTACATTCATTGGTTGTTAAAACATGTACAAATTCCCTTTTTCCAAATAAAAGCGGGTTCAAAATTAATTCTCACCCTTAATTCAAATCACCCATGTTAAAAACACACCCGCTCTCCATACGAGAAAAAAACATGCAATTAGATCCGTCTCAATAGATCGGGGCCAATCGGTACAAATTAATGGGAATCAATTGTATGCGTTCAGAAATGAAATTCGTTTATTGATCATGTGGGCAATTACACAGCTCTTATGACAAGTCAACACTCCTTCCAGCTTCGATCCCGAGCCTCGCCAGCGAAGGGTCAATATATATTTTTTTTATTTTATGTATTGTGTATCTATTTTAAGGTTTAAACTATTACCTTGATAGAGAAAACATGTTTTAATTTCGACACATGGTTTCAAGCATCGGTGGTTCAGAAGTAGAATGCTCGCCTGCCACGCGGGCGGCCCGGGTTCGATTCCCGGCCGATGCATCGTTTTGTTACGGTTTTATACTTTTTTGGTGATAGGCAATGTAGGATATCAGCACTGTCCAATATTCTCAGATGTAAACATATTTCTATTAAAAATATATAAACCAACCTCTGATTTAAACCAACTTGTAAGTTTTGTAAGAATCACTGTATTGTAAACTGGTTTTGAAAAGAGCATCACTAGAGTTTCTTGCCCGTTCTTCTCTAGTCAAAACCGCTTTCCGAACCGGGTGGTAGAATAAAAAAGTGACTGAATCTAAATTATGGTGAACATTTTAATGGATTCAATAAATTGTTTTCATTTTCATTAACTATAAAATAGGTATTAAAATTAACACCAATTAATTGAATGTACCTTTACGAATTATATCGTCTTATTTAATTATTTATAAGGATTCATTATTATCTAGTTAAGAGTCCGAAAACAAATGTTTTGGTAGAGATATAGAAATAGAGGCTTTAAGAGGACATCGTTGAAAATATATTTAATAAATAAAATTGTATATAGAAAGTTTGACGCGCTTGCTAATATCCGGTATAGCAGATGAGATTCCGCCACAGATCTAATACTTAAATAGACTGTTAATTGTCTTGTTATTGAAATGGAAGCTATATAGTATAGAATAGCTATATATTATATGGCCTAACCACTCTCAATCGTACTCTCATTGTAGAGGAGATCCGTGCCCTGCAGTGGGACGTATATGGGATGATACAGAATACAGAATAGTATAGAAACCATGAAGTCATGAATTCTGTGTCCAATTGAGTTTTATCGATATTTTTTTTCAAGAGGAATCTGTTATTTGTAAATGAAAATGAAATTAAAATAATGTAATGAATCCATTAAAATGTTAAATATAATTATGATTCAAAATTTTTTTTTGTTCCACCACTCGTTTTGGAAAGTGGTTTTCACTGGAGTAAAACGGACAAGAAACTTTAGTGTTACTTTTTCAAAACCAGTTTACAATACAGTGATTATTGCAAAAGTTACAAGTTGGTTAAATTCAGAGCAGTTATGGTTTCGGCGATTAGAATTTGTAGCCGGGATGGCGAAAATTAGTGAATTTACCTTTCTTAAATACATTATACGCAACATCCACTTGCATACTAGCTTATTTTTTTCCCTCCAAAATATTAAAACAGAAATTAGATAATCTCGGAGACTCGCTGAGCTTCAATGATCGGTGTCATTACAATCCAACCTGTTGATCCTGGCTCACCAGAGTTGCAGTGGCGGGTGTGAGGATGGGACAGTCTTCAGTCTACTGTCTAGATACCAAAAGGAAGCCTAACTTCCCTTCCATAAAAATTAGACTATATACATACATACATAAACACACGCCTTTTTCCCAGAAGGGGTAGGCAGAGGTGCTAGCAGAACACCCACGTTTCGCCTTGTATATTCCGTCCCACGATGTGATAGGGGGCGAGCCTATCGCCATATCGGGCACAAGTTCCTGACTCCGGGCTGATAATGAATAGAAAAATCCAACATCACTTTGCCCGACCCGGGATTCGAACCCGAGACCTCAGTTATGCAATCGTACCGTAATACCACTACGCCACCGAGGCAGTCTAGACTATAGACATTATTATTAAAGATGTAGGCATTACGACATACCTAGACCCATCTGCATTACTCTTTGCCTGAAAAGTAATCTCAAAGGCGCTTCGTCGTCAGTAAACTCTAGTTAATATTTCGGACTTTCTGACAGCTTCAAAGGCGAATGCGATTCGTACTTTGATTTCAGTTTAACTGTTGGTTCCAGGAAGTTAATCCAAAGGGTCAGTGACAGTCGATAACGAATTCGAAGTGAGGTCTTAGAAATTAAAGGTTGGTGATGTAATACCAAAGGTGAAGTATCTAGTGTCACATTGCAATTATCTGCATGCTTCTAAAGACCTTATTCATAGACAGTTTATAAACATATTTTAGCTATCCAATGTTTTGTCTTCTTCGCTCAAACTGGATTCAAAAGTTGTTCGAAAGAGACAAACCTTCGATGACTAAAATTGGTTTATAAGCTGTCTATGAATAAAGCCGTTAATCATCGGTCTTGCTTTAGTAATTGTTAAACCCATGACAGTTTCATCGTTTTAGAGGTAGTATCAGTTGAAGCCTAAAGACACTTGAATCGATATATTTTAAATGGATGAAATAACATCATGCACTTGATAGCATCTCTCATCGTCATAATGACCCACGCTGATATATGATATATTTTAACTGTGGAAACTTCACTGGTTTGTGTGTTACTAATAGTGTTGTGATTATTTTGTTTATTGTTCTGTATGTTTCCCAAATATATATAAAATAAAAATAAAATAAATAAAATATACAGGGTGATATTGACATGTCTTATTTTATTTAACCCACATGTTTCTCATCACCCCAGATGATATGGTACACGTTTCGAAAAATATCCAAGATGATTTGTTGTCAAAAATGGTGATATTAGTTTTCACGATTTTTGGCCACCTTGTATAGATACGAGCATTTTTATCACGTAGCTGAACTACAGTTTGGTTCGAGAACTTACCTGATCTGTTAAAAGACTAGTACCTACACGGGTTGATCAAAAGCTTCATCTTAGAAAAGCCTCAATTAAAAAAATGTTTATGTAGATTTCCTAGGAAAAGTAGATATTGTGAAAGTATAAATTTTCCTATCTATTTTAGGAATTGTACACATGTGGACTAGGAAGTGTATACATTAACGGATTACATATATTTCCGTTAACAATGTAACATATACACTTTATCACACCATTATAAAAAATGAGTAAAATATACCAGTGGATGTGCGACCGCGCTATTTGCCATCTCATTCGCCCGCTGATTTATATTGAGTGTTTAATCACTTCTACGTCATTCTACCGTACACGAGTACATTTTAACGAATTAATAATTAAAGGAACGGGATCAGAGTTACAAAACCAATTTACATCCTATATTTAACGCTTTTTGAAGTGAACGTGTAAGCCGTACACAGTTAATGCGGAGATATTTATTTACTTTTTTTATTCTATTTACGACGGTAATATTATTTTGTATACATATAATAAATTTGTAACTGATCGATGTCTGTACATGGAAGATAAATAAGAAAAATTGATATGGGGGATATTAACGTAATAGAACCCAAAACAATGATATTTAGAATTTTTGTCTGTTTGTCTGGGTGTCTGTTTGCCTGTTCGGTAGGCCAGCGTGGTGGACTATATGGCCTAACCCCTCTCAATCAAACTATTGATTGTAGAGGAGGCTCGTGCCCTGCAGTGGGATGTATCTGGGCTGATACAAACAAAACGACCCAAGTCCCGCTTAAAAGTACTGGCTAAGTAAGAGGCGGGTAAAGCTCAACTTAATACTTATATGGTGTACGAGTATTCGAGCACATATCTCATAAATATTAAGTATAAATTTTACCGTTCCTTATCTATTGCTGAAATCTTATCTTTGAATTAATCACCATAATTTTTTTAATTTTCAAATATTACTTAAGCCTAAGCTGTAATTTACAATTCCCTAGCTACATCCTCATAACTTTGCCCAGCCATCCGTACATTCTTAGAATCGAGAAATTTCACTTCAGTGTCGCTTCACCCTTAACAATTACGCTAAGGTCAACAAGCACACAATAACCAGTCTAAATAAAGCTACTTGATTAATATTTGCACACCAAAGAATTAATATTCACCGAATTATAACAGACACAGCTATCCCACTGGTTGTTTATTTAGGCTCCCTTGTGTAAACCAATCAAGTTTTGCAGCAAATTCTATGCCAATATTTGTAGGAAAAATTTGTGCGTTGATTTGATGAAAGGATTCGGCGGGATTATGGAAGATGGGCCTAATTTGGCTTAATCCGATTTGGTAGGTTCGCTAGGGTTCTGCTTTATACCCTAGTGCGTAACTGGGTGGTTACTCTATGATGCGAAACCAAGTTCGATTGTTCGAACGTCGTACGTAAAACTGTACGAATGTGCCTAAGTACTCCACAAAATGTACGAACCTTGTATCGTACGTCGTAAGCATAGAGCTAGTTTGGAGTTAATGATAAGTATCATAGAGAATAGTGACGATTTTTACAAGTGGAAAACTTATAACCTACTACGGATTTCGAACGACTGAACGAAGTTCGTTTCGGATCATAGAGTAACCCCCGTGGTTCGTAACTAAGAGGAGACAAAATTCTGAAATTCGAGGTTTTGATTCTCAGGGCACAGCTGTGAGTTTGGAGTTATGTGCATAATGGTTACTTGTAAATATATATTTACGGATCATAGTAGATTTGTCAATGTCATTTTTGAAATGCTTACATTATTTTGCGACGTATCTGTGCGTTTAATCGGCAATATTAGAAATCTTTTTGTCATATAACTATTTTTGTCTTGAGTTAAAACTAGCTTTACGGATTTTATCCCGATTTGGTTTAATTTTAAACCAAAATCTGAAAAAAAATTACATACATAATTTCCTAGAAGCGGTAGGTAGAGGTGCACCTAGGACACCCACGTTTCGCCTTACGCGTTCCGTCCCATGATGTGATGCGCGCGAGCCTATCGCCATATCGAGCACAAATTCCTGACTCCAGGCTGATGATGAATAGAAAAATCCAAAATCACTTTGCCCGACCCGGGATTTGAACCGGGACCTCAGCTTTGTAATGATATCATAGAACAACTACGCCACCGAGGCAATCATTTCAATCATTCAAATTTCAACTCTTTCTATCTTTGGTATTTTCATTCATCTCTTTTACACAACTACGTTCGATTTTAATGATTTTTCTTACGACATCTATTTATCCTTCATCATATTCCAATCCCACAATAAACTGTCCTCCCATCAGCCAAAGAAGTCCACTGCTGAACATAGGCCTCCCCCAATGATTGCCTACAAAAATATTAAATCACATTATATCTAGGTTCCGCCTAAAAAAAAAAAACAAAACTGGTATAAATCAATTTCCGATCAAATATGGTCGCATTACGCAATACATTATGTTGTGACAAACCCCGGGGTTTAATAGAATGCTCGCAAATCATTGGGGCTTAATTTAGGGTCGCGGTGTAACGTATTAACTGCTATTACTCTCTAAACAGGTCAAACTACCAGGTCAACTCCGGAATTCCGCTTGATTCCTAGAATTTGAGATGCGATAGACATTTCTTTTATTGAATAGGTAGCGAAATTGATGTGTTCTGAAATGTTTTTTTTTATCAGCCCATATACGTCCCACTGCTGGGCACGGGCCTACTTTACAGCCGAGGGAATCGATAGAGAGTGGTTAGGCCATATAGTCCACCACGCTGGCCTAGTGCGGGTTGGCGGACTTACATACCGTAGAAATTCTTTAAAATCGCTACGGTATGCAGGTTTCCTCAGGATGTTTTCCTTCACCGTTAAAGTGCGTGTTGATTAACTATCAATACACACATAACTCCGAAAAGTCAGAAGTGTGCCCTGGGATTTGAACCCGCGACCACCGTGAACATGTAGGCAGCTGAGTCTGGTCCGTTACCAACAGGCCACCACGCACTCTGAAATGTTTGGTTAATATAATAGTAGGGGAGCCCACGATGCTAAATGGGGATTTACTCGAGCGTCGTAGAGACCTATTGGGATGCAAAGCTTAGATGATAAGAAGAAAAAAATGTTATATGATATATACCTTTACATCGGTGGGGGAAGCGGCTATAGACTTTTAAATATGTAAAAAAAAACTGTTGCATGGACATCCTCGAGCGCGTCAGATATTGATAGCATCAATGCCCTACGTATTTTTAATAATGTACGTATGTTAATCTGATCGTTTGCATGATGCGGGTGGTTGTATTTAAGGGTAGAAAATGAAAAAAAAAAAAAATTTAATCGAGCGCGTCAGATTTTCTAAGGGAGTGTTAAGTGCACTAAAAAAAAGCTCTCATTCACTAATCTGACGATTTCGATGGGACGCAAACTCGCGGCCATTTTCATAATGTGCAAAAAAAAATCGCCATTTTGAAATACTCAAGCGCGTCAGATTAAGATATATATGGTTCATCTTTATGTTTTAAACGTACTGTCTCATAATCTGACGATTATCTAGAGGGATTCGCCTGATCTGACAAAAAAATATTTGAAAAACGGTTCACCTTAAAGGCCATCCCTGCAACTTCCCGCTAATTCCATTCCTGGGCGCTTAAAATTGTACTTATGACATTTTTGAGCTCAAAATATAATTTATGTGATATTTTGAGCTCGCTGAGTACAAAGAAATAATATTTCTATGCATTCTGATAGAAGTTTCATAGAACACTATTTTTGGAATTTTCAAACCGCAATAACTTTTGCATGGATCAACCAATTTTCACGCGGTTGGCGGCATTCGACGCAGTTTTATCATCCTCATAAGCAATTTTAATTCATCGAACCACAAATTTCGGAGTAATCCCGAAAAAACACTTTTTCGGGTTTCTTTCGTTCACGATATCTCTCGAACGAATCAACCGCTTTTGACCAGCTTGGTGGCGATCGACGTGGTTTTTCAAGCTCAAAGGCGGATTAGTTTTTGAAGTTGATCGATAAAGCCGGTTAAAAGTTATTGACATGGCGATGAGCTCGTCCCTTTCACATCGTGGGACGGAACATACAAGGCGAAATATGGGTGTCATGGTGGCGCTTCTGCCTACCCCTTCTGGGAAAAAGGCGTGAGTTAAGTAGTAAAAATTACGATTATATGGTCGAAAATTCATAATGTTTCTTGAGCTAGTGCCTTTTGCTATAAAATATCAATCGTTAACAACAAAAACCTTCGATTTCAACCGACCAAAAATTCCCTATGGATGGCGCACTACCCAACCATTACAAATTTTATCCATCTGAAATTGTCGCCGTTCCAATCAAGTTGTGACGGATTTATGCTCCCCGCCTTCCCCTTAATTACGCAGTTTTCGATTTTATTGCGATGGACGAAAGCGGGACCTTGGGAATGAAACCTAACGGGATCGCCAACATTTTACACGCTAGTTATTTTTCTGAAAATGTTGGTAAAAAAAATATTTCTTTTTTATGTTCCATGCAGGAAGTTCAAGATATTGAATTAAGACTAGAAGTAACTTATTGAAATAAAACGATGTTCTTTATAAGAAAAGGAAGGTCCCTTATGAAAAGGGAGACATTTTTCTCAGAGCGTGAATCAGACGATACGAACTCTACTAAGCAAAACAAATGAATATCTGATAGAAACAAATAAAAAATACATTATATTTGCGGACCCGACAGGCGTTGTCCTGTACACACGTCTTTAATTCGAAAATTTCAAACATTTTTAATGAGCTTTACAATTTGGACGGTTTTGATGAAAATTTAAAAAAAAACATTTTGCAGGGGATCAAATTGTGAATCGAAACCATTCTTGACTCTCCTTGAACATCACCAAAAAAAATCATCAAAATCGCTCCAGCCGTTTAGCCGTTTAGTTTATGAAGATTTTCTTTTTGTTTTGACTATAGCCCTGTTCCCAGTGATTCCGTGGAGTTAACACTCCGTACCAAGGCATCAGTTCTAGACGTGAGAATCAGCCTAGTGTTATTAAAATCCACTTAGCTTGCAATTAGTCTATCGACACCATGCTAGCCGCAGACTTGAACCTGAATTGTATCATCTTTTTTTCTATAATCTACAGTGACGTCATAGATTCGACGTTTCACCATTTAAAGTGTTACTACATTTGAAGAACCTGAAAAACGCATTTGAATCCAAATGTGAAAAACGGTTTTGCGCAAAGCGAATCACTGTGGAATAATGTAAACAAAACTTCCTTAGGACACGTGAATTGTTATTGCAGCCTCTATTAAGTGGTATTACTGTACTGTACTGTATCAGCCCATACACGACCCACTGCAGGGCACGAGCCTCCTCTACAATCGAGAGTACGATTGAGAGTGGTTAGGCCATATAGTCCACCACGCTGGCCTAATGCGGGTTGGCGGACTTTTACATGCCATAGAAATTTATACAAATCGCTATGGTATGCAGGTTTCCTCACGATGTTTTCCTTCACCGTTATAGTGCGTGGTGATTGACTATCAATACACACATGACTCCGAAAAGTCAGAGGTGTGCCCTGGGATTTGAACCCGCGACCACCGTGAACAGATGTTCACGGCCTGCCTAGATAGGCAGCCGCGTCTGATCCGTTACCAACAGGCCACCACGCACTTGTATACGATTTGCACAAAAAAATATTTGAAATTTTACTACAAAACTACAGTATACATTTTATTTACCCCGCGCCAATGTTTCACAACCCCTGCCTATGGGGTGATTTACAAACAATACGGCTCGGAATAGGGGTAAAATAAAACAATTGTTCACAGATTTACCGCTGGGCTTTAAGTATATTTTCGTGTTTTGCGGAATAGCGGTTATAATTGGAACTGCGGGTTCGGTTTCCGGTGCGCGACAAATAAGTATTAGTTTGTTTTAAGTTTTGTGGGGACAATGTTTGTTATAGTTGATACTTGAGATATGAAAGTGGTAAAGCCACGCTATAGTCAGCCATAACTCAGCATGAATAGGCAGGCTCGTCCGGGGTGGTACCATTGTGTCACAGGAGATCGACGTGAAGCGACAGCTTTGCTGCCTGAGTAAGACTGCCGGATGCCCAATCCCCCTTTCCTCTTCCCATGCTTTTTCCTTCCCGCTCCCCTCCGATCTTATGGGCCGGCAACACATCCATGATCCAAGCGATGTGAATCTTAATGGGCGGCAGTGATCACTTAGCATCAGATGACCTGCTTGCTCGTTTGCCGGACCTATAAAAAAAATTATGAAAAGTAATTTTGAATGTAGCGTACAACTTTTGTCCTTGTCCCAACCTTATGTAAGATCAGAAGATGATTTTTCAGCCATGGATTAGAATGATTAGTCTTATATTATCACGTTCGGTTGCCCCACTGACATAATAACTCTTTTGAACTGGTCAAGTGGCGATGGACTAGACGGTACAATTACAACTAATTGCACCGTAATACAACTGCATCACCGAGGCAGTACATACTGTAGTAAAAAATAACTGTTAAAACATAAAAAAAATACACTCAACAGTCACATACATAGTCCTGACCCCACACTAAGATCGAGTCTTGGGTCGAGGATCAGGAACTACGAGAGACTCTACGGTCTCACAAAGACCTATACCCGAAGCAAATATCTACAACTTTGTAAAATAAATTGATGCATATCACTCTGTATCAGCCCTTAAATGCCCACTGCTGGGCATGAGACTTCTGTATAACCGATAGTTCGATTGAGAGGACTTAGGCCATAGTCCACCACACTAATGTGGATAGTCGGATTTCACATATCATAGAAAATCTTCACTAAGATTACCCGGAAACCAGGAGAGTAAGTTTCCTCACGATGTACTCCCTCGTTGCGTGCGTTTCATATGCCATGTGTTAATGCATATATTATGTTGCTTACATTTAGATGTAACACAGAACTCTATAAATACATTTGTATGAATTTCATGACGTAAAACAACATATTTGCTGAAACGCGTCATCTGGTAGCGAAGACAAATGGATATACTTCAGAGTTGATACAACCATTGACAAAGTTACTAACAATGTCTACGTTATGCAACATGAAAAAAGCTAAATTGTAGTTAAGCATGCAATGAAAATTAAATTGAAAAGGAACATTGAAGTAAAAAAATGGTTATTTTCAGTGACATCGACCTTCCGACGTGGTAAGTTTGTGGATGTTACGAACGTATCGACGTAAGCGTAACGAATCATACGCCGGCATACTGACTAAAACCTTTTGATAACCTTCGCGTGCATTAACCTAACTTAGGACGACGCGACGTTACGACTACAGATTTCATTGTCACGGAGCGGCCTAAAATGTTAGTGCATACTGTGAATTTTTAGCGTACTACACAACAAAGCCGCCGAACTACTCGCCTATGTCGGCAACTTTTTGTCCGGGACATAGGCCGACGGCTTCACTCATTGCAAGTCGGAAAACTTTGTCGACGACATGAGGAAAATTTATGACGTTGTTATGTGTCTCCAGGTAACTGAGTAGAGCTCTTTCGTAGCCAACATTTCGGGGGGCAACGCGTGCGGGCGCATCTTGCCGATATGATTCTTTTCTTATAGGCCGGCGGGCTGTGTCGCCGAGCCGGCGGCTTTAGTGTATAGTCGCTTTAAGCAACTAGTCTTGTTGCGTGGTCATTGTATTTTCCCTCATTACAGTTTTTCAATATCCTCGATCCTGACTTATCATTTTCGCTTCATCCACTTTCATCAACCTCAATAATTCCCATCGGTAGAGAATTCCAATTCAAAATATTCTTCCAAACAGTATATTACTTTTAAAATCGCTAAATTATCTTTTTGTAGTACATATTTGTTTGGCATAGAAATATTGATGTAGAAAGAATTCCAGGATAAAAATTATATTAACAGCTCTATACAGATACGGGTGGAACTATCCCCCTGAGAGAGCAAAAGCCGTTCGCACGTTAAATAACGCTGCGGTCGAGTTTTATCGCACCCTGTACATATGTTTTTCGCTAAACGTTTTTACACGCGGATGTATGGGATACAACATGTGCCGATGAAAGCGAATAGGAACATGTAAATATTGTTTAGATAAGGCTGTACGGTTGTGTTTCCTTTGCTTGTTTCTTTTTGCAATAAAAAAGTATTTCGATATCAGAAAGAAAAATGAGTAGGGGTTTTTAATATGCTGAATTGAAATGTTAGGCGAAACAAGCATTGCACCGCGCTTTTTTTATACAGTCGTAACTTCGCCATTACTCAGTAAAAAAAAATATATTCTAGGTATGTTAGTACTAGACCTATAATTTCTGATGTATTGTGCCTTGTTAAGTCTAAAACCATAGTCTATAACGATGAAGGAAAATCGTGTGGAAAGCTATATACCATAGCGATTTCACAAAAGTCTAAAACCAATGCCCAAAATTAATTTCATAATACTGGATTAATTACTAATTTTTGTTCAGAATCTAACTAGTTCCTTTTATTATATTTTCTGTTTGTTAAAAATAAACTATTTATCAGTAAAGTAAGGAGAGATTTGACTCTATTTAACAATAAATTAAGGAGGAGTTGTGCCATTTAAAATAATAATAATAACAATAATCTTTATTACCAAAAAAGACAGATATATCAGTACAACAACAGTTTGACTGTTAAAAATTACGTGTACACTTTTGTCCCGGATTTGGATATAACACGTCAAATAATAATTTCTGACATCGCCTAACCACAGCCACACTTTAGTCATAATACGCGGAATGCTGTTCGATAAACCAAATTGATGGCTTTACACGTGGTTTCCTTAACTATAATATTAACTTACGAGTATTTATAATATAAAGGGAGCACTGGTACCTCAAATACGTAAATAAAAATGGCGGCCCCTTTTTCTGCCCTTCTATTGGCTGATATTTGACAGGTTGTCCAAAATACACGAATTATTCGAAAAAGAAAAAGTAACAAAAATATTCATATTATTTAAGGCTATTTGAGTCCACTCAAACACATTTTAGACGGATAATAACTTAACTTAAGTGCGTGGTGGCCTGTTGGTAACGGACCAGACTCAGCTGCCTACATGTTGACGGTGGCCACGGGTTCACATCCTAGGGCACACCTCTGACTTTTTGGAGTTATGTGTGTATTGATAGTCAATCACCACGCATTTTAACGGTGAAGGAAAACATCTCGAGGAAACCTGCATACCGTAAAGATTTTAAAGAATTTCTACGGTATGTAAGTCCGCCAACCCGCACTAGGCCAGCGTGGTGGACTATATGGCCTAACCACTCTCTATCGATTCCCTCGGCTGTAGAGTAGGCCCGTGCCCAGCAGTGGGATGTATATGGGCTGATAAAAAAAAACTTAATATACTTTCGGTTACCAGCGGAATTTATAGAAAATTGCTGTTGAATAATTAGCTCAATTTTCATGAATTTAGCAGTGCTACCAACATTAAGAAAAATAAAATATCTACGTTTTTGAAGACGCAAATGTATAACAGTGCTCCCTCCTTATTATAAATACTCCAAGACTATTTCCTATACATAAGCTCACGCCTGTACCGCCAAGGGGTTAGATCTGTCTAACCCCATCTTTAAGTGTCACCAGTATCTTCTGAGATACTGGTGACACTTAAAGATGACAAAGTTTCTTTACGACCTAAGATGTGATTGCATGTTCCATCGTTATGAACAGGAATTCTAGTCCTTGGCAACTCCTATGAGTTTTTAACCTGAAAAAAATGCATCGTGGATTTCTCGACCTGGGAAATGAAGGTACCCCATCGGACATCGTTGCCCGTAAGATAAAGTACCCCTGCCCTGTGCATACCTGCTTATTATAAAAATTGTAATCAATCAAAATAATAATAAATAGCTACACCCCACAGTCACATACATAGTTCTGACCCCACATTAAGATCAATTAAGTCTTGTGGCGTAGGTGTCAGAACTACAAGAGACTTTTCGGTCCTCACAAACACCCAGACCCGAGACAAATACTTGTGAGCCAGGAGCCTCACAAACATTTGTCTCGGAGCGGGGATCGAAACCGCCTCCTCTCATTTCACAGGTGGCTTCGTAATGTAATTACTGTCCAACCAATAATTAATTTTTATTTTTATTTTTAAGTCAATTCGTTCTATGAAACTAAGAATATTTTTTCATGAACGAACATAATCATTACATTTCTATGGATATTGTATCGTTATCCTTGCCCTTAAATACGTTCCTTATCCCCTGACCTTACCGCAATGTCGTCCAAAATCCCCCTAAAATATTACCTACAAGGTAAATCCAAAAATCCGGTTCAGTAAACAAGCGCTATGACCTTGGCCGGAATTTAGGGTGTAAACAGTTTAATATCTTGTGTTTTTCTATCGCTATACAGATTTCAGTACGAAGGTGGTTATAGCAGGTCGCTATGCATGGTCTTTGAGGGGTATGAGTGGAATAACTATGGTTGGAGAGAGCTGGAGAGACAAATGGAGACTATCCCGCCCTTACACCCACCACTGCACCTCATGTAAGTCAGGATCAACAGTGGCACGCATTGTAAAGACACTGAGCATTGAAGCTCAGCGAGTCTCCGGGAATGTCTAACTCGTCTTTAACCCGCAACGAAATCAATCATAAAGGTTAAATTAATAGGAGGAGTTGGAAATAAATTACTGTTCACCTCCCTCCCCGCAGATGGGGCAATACCACAAAAATATTAGACGTAGCCGCAAAAGCTAATCCTAAGAAAAATAACTTATGAAACATGTTAAACAATAAAGTAAAAATGTTGACATGATGAACAATTTTAATACAACTAATCAATTTATTTTCATTAATCCCGGGTCGGTCAGTGATATTGAATTTTTCTATTCATAATCAGCCCGCAGTCAAGAATTTGTGCCCGATATGGCGATAGTGTCGCCCCCTATCACATCATAGGACGGTGACACACAAGGCGAAACGTGGGCGTCCTGGTTGCACCTCTGCCTACACTTTCTGGGAAAAGGCGCGTTGTTTATGTATATGTACGATTTCCAGCAAGTTCGTCGTCTATGATCCTCTTTTATTAATCAGACAAATGTTTCCATATTGTAGTGAAACGAACAAGTTCTTTGAAACGCCGTCGCATAGTCTTTTATAAAGATTTCTTACAAAGCTGTTCTTCTCAGAACCGATAATTTTATTACATACTGTGTTTTACGGGATATTTTTATTAATTCTTGACCATTTTTAAATACTATTTTTACCGTAGATATTTTCAGTGCAAAGAGATTTAAATAAAGTTACGAAATCCGTTTGGATATTCTTTGAGCTCTTTTATTTATGTGTCTTAAAGATCATTTTAGACGGCCATAAATTAATTAATTGACATTATAAAACAGATAGAAATTTGAGAAATTTCCCTCAAGGGATCTCTTCCATGGTCGTATATAGAACTGGTTATTATAGAGTATAAACGAAACAATTACTGTGTTCTATATCATATTGTCTTCTTTTCTATGCTTGTTATATCCGTGTCATGTCCGTGTATTTATTACTTTATTAATCCTGTGTTTCTGCTTTTAACCCATCATATATTCGTCAAATAAATTCACCCAACAAATGACATCTCTCTCATGGGATGTTTCGATGGCCGAATATTCATGAACTAAATTGCATGGTAGAAAATGTACCTTTCTCTTTCTGTCTCTCTCTCTCCCTCTCTTCAGCCACAGGAAGTCCATTGCTGAACATAAATCTCCTCCATGGATCTCCATTGACCTGTTGAAAGCGGCCTGCATCCAACGACATCCTGCAACCTTAACCAAGTCACCCGCCCACATTGCAGGTGGAAAATGTCAACGCGTAATTACCAGGCATCTTAAAACTCCAACTAAAAAGTAACAAAGTTCATCGTCAAAAAGCAAAGTTTAAAGAAAAAAAACGTGGTAGTTTTAAAAAGCAAAGGCGAAACAAAGCTTTGTCTTATTATCAGGATCTTGAAAGATTAATACCTTTTTTGTGTGGAGAAACAAAGGTGGCTACAGTGTAAACGATACGGCATGTGACAGGTGAGACACTAGGGCTGGGGCGGTTTTTTAAAACATCGATAGAAAGAAATATATTATATATTTAAAAACCCAATTTTAAATACTGCTTCGGTAGCGTGGTCGTACGACGGTATGATTACAAAGCTGAGATGTCGGGTTCGAATCCCGGGTTGGGCAAAGTGATGTAGGGTTTTTCTATTCATTGTCAGGAATTTGTGCTCGGTATGGCGATAGGCACGTCCCCTATTACATCCTGGGTCGAAACAGCCAAGGCGAGACGTGGGTGATCCTGGTAGTAACTAAAGAACCTCTGCCTACCCCTTCTGGGAACAAACGCGTGAGTTTAAGTATGTATGTATTATGTAATCACTATTATTACGAAGACATTAGCTTTCATACCCAATATCAAGCCCAAGTCCAATAAAAAAATAGTACAACAAAACACTTGAAAACAACGACAAAGTATCCATGTTGAGTTGATAGAAACGAGTCGAAACTTACATTCTGTTACCAGAGAGCACTTGACAAAGTGTCTCCGTACTCGGTACCACGTTCACACTTTACAACTTAGCGGTCTTTGGAGATTCCTCACTTGTGTTCAAACTATTGAAACCAAACGGTGCATAAATTTATGAAGGTGTACATTGCGCGGTTACTTCGCACCTGGTTTGTGAAAATTCGTACTAAGAGGTGTTAAAAGTTCAATGTAACGTGTGCTATGTTGATAGTCGAAGAACATTACATAACAGGTAATGATACATATAATAGTATAATCTTTGTCCTTTGTTATTTAAAATAATAATTATGTCGAAATGTTATTTACATTTTTAATATCATTTTGTATATTTGACTGGGATATGGAGAATATGGTTTTAAGTTAAGTTGTTTATGAGTGTATATTTAATTTACAAAGGAATTCCATATTTGATTCTGCTTTGCCCCTACTTGAATGAGTTTGGAACAAGAATTATTTGAATTATAATTTTACGACGGAATGCCTTCCTTACATTAACCCTTAGGGACCACGAAGGCTGTAAAGTCGAATTTCGGAACTTGGAGCAGTTAAAATAAACCAAAAGCCATGGTATAATCCATAAAAGTAGTTGTATTTCAGTGTTTTTCTAGAGTTTTTCTATCCTTGGTTTTAAATCGATGGTATCAGCCCATACAGACGTCCCACTACAGGGCACGGCCTCCTCTACAATCGAGAGCACGGTTGGTAGAGGTTAGGCCATATAGCTTGGGCTTATTATTATGCCACTGTCTTTGCCCTCCATAATTAGCTTAATAAAACGAGTCGCTTATTGATAAATTAAAGTTAAAAAGGTCATGATACTTAACATAGTGTCGGTGGTAGGTCCCTTATTTGTGGCTGCATGGGTAGGCAATGTTTATTTCTTCCGTGAAACAACAGTGTAAACGCATTGTTGCATTACGGTTTGAAGGGCATTGTAGCCAGAGTAACTATTGGACATAATGAGACCTAACACCTTATGTCTCAAGATGGCGAGCGCAGTGGAATGCTAAGCATTGGTTTGTAATTCATGGTGTTTGGTTTTGCTACTGTCCATGAAGGGTCGTATCGCTTACCATCACATGGAATGGTTGTATCGCCATTCATCGAAATAAAAAGAATATAGGAACAAAAATAATTGTACTGAAATATCGAATTTCCTGAACTACAAAAACCCTGATATCTACTGATAAGAGATCGTTTGTTATGGTATCTTTCTTGATTATTTTTGTTGGTTAATATTTACTTTGTATCGTCACTTTAATAGCTGGATTTGTAGCGATACCAAAAATATCAAAATTCTTGAACGTATATATATTTTTTTAAATAAGATCTATCGAAATATACCCTTCCCATGCCTAAAGCCACAAATACGTAAGTATGCGGGCTCAGCGATGCTCATTTGTACCGCGTCAACACAAAGCACATATTCTGATAAGATTTTATTCCTGCCTTAAATCTCTCGCGATCGAATGATCTGTGTACGTTTCTCCTCGGAAATGTTGATTTAACTCGGCTATGGGACAAATGGGAAACCTTAAAGTACGTACAAGCGATTTGTTTATTTTGAATTTCGGTACGTGAAAAAAAACATACAATTTTGTTAACAATTTATGTAGAGTTTCGGTATAGGTCCAAGTTTTCACCCTAAGAAAAAATGAGTAAAGGTATTTTTCATTATAAAATATACATTCAATATCCTAGTGCAAAGTTTATATTCATTTTATTTAGGATTTTGTAAGATTTTCGCAAGTTACAGTGACGATTACTTAGCTAAATGACTAAGAAAAATGTTTTTGTAAAAGTTGACCCAAAAAAATATGTCAGAAGTGGGATTCGAACCCACGCCCACATAGTGGACTGCGACTTGAATGCAGCGCCTTCGACCGCTCGGCCATTCTGACTATGCGTTCTCAGTTAAAACAGTTCATTATATCAATGATTCACACACCAGGGAGAACCCAACACGCACTGCAACGCAGAAACGCAACACATGCATAGTCGTAACGCCACACTAACAAGTCTAGTGCGTAAGAAACTACGACAGCGTCCCTGGCGGTGAGTTAGACGCCGGCTGTGAAACGAGAGGCTGCGAGTTCGATTTCCGCACCGGGATGAATTATTGTATCATCCATATTTGTTTCAAGTCTGGATGTTTATGAGACAAAGATGTTGCTCCTGATTCCTGATATCCTCGACACAATCGGTCTCGTATCATTCGTTGATTGAAACAGTAAGCGTTTAGGTTCCAATGCCAGGTTGTGAATTTCATCTTTGTGTTTCTATTTGAAAAAAGTCAGATAAGTTGCCTAAGGATGGCGACAAGCTTGCCTCCTATTACCGTTTTATATTTCATAGCAATGGTATAAACGTAAACCAAAAACTTTGTTTTAGATATCAGGTTTTATATATTTTTTTCATATTTAAAAGATTCATCAAAAAGTATGTCAGAAGTGGGATTCGAACCCACGCCCACATAGTGGACCGCAGCTTAAATGCAGCGCCTTCGACCGCTCGGCCATTCTGACGTTACGTTCCCAGTTAAAACAATTCATAACATTCAATGAATCACACTAAATGAACACTCAACACGCATAGCCCTGACCCTACTCAACCATATTAATATACGTCTTATGTATTAGAAACTAATTTTATTATAATCAGACCCTTTACGCCCCCTGCTGAACACTGCGCTCGATTGGGTGGGCTTAGGCCATAATCCAGGCAGCTGGCCTAGTGCGGGTTGGTAGATTTTATATGCCATAAAAAATTGTAAAGAAATAGCGTAGTTCATTCTTATACAAATTATTCTGTAAAGTAACAGTCCATTTCCGGGATTCTAACCCACGACCATCGTCTTGGCAACTTGCATCTACTAACATCCCACCACAATACTACGAGTATCGCAAACGTATCAAGTACTACGGCAAAACAATAATATAATTCACACAAAATTGTCGCGGTCGGATCGAACCCGCGGCCTCTCGGTTTACAGTCTGTCTCAACCAACTACGCCATAGAGGTGGTCTCCCAACCCTCAAGTTTATCCATAAATCTGTTTACCAACCGGAAAAATAACAGCTTCCTTGCAAGTTCATCGCCCTATTGCATCAGCCCTGTTGCATTTTATTGCGTCAGATAACGGCGTATAAACACTTGGCTTCTCTCAGCATTGTTAGTATGAACGAAAACAAGGAATCTATAAATAATATGTATATATATATACATATATATATATATATACATATACATATATATATATATATACATATATATATATATATATATATATGTGTATACACATTGCAATCGAAAACGAAGTTTTAGTGACGAAGTGTTACTATGGCAAAAACAGCGAAGATTTTTTTTGTCTTCTTGTAAGTATCATAGTGTTTGGCTGGTAAATATATAGTACGAAAATAATAGTTTATGCCCTTGTGTACGATTGCGTCTTTAAAAATAAAATGCGTGTAATATAAAAAAAAATCATCACTTTTATGCGATATTTTTAGTTGCATTGTGTCTGTAGCCACTAAAACTACCGCCTGTCTTCAGTTTTCGGTCGCAGTCTGGACATACCCGTATGTTATCACCATCATGCCTGTACCCTGGGTAAGCAGTGATTATGAATCTCAGTTTTGATAATCCTGCGATACCATTTCCGTTTAATTCTCTCTATGTAGAAGGTCCACTGCTGGACATAGGGCTCCACCAAGGATTTCCATAGCGCACCCTGCATCCAGCGACTTCCTGCAACCTTATCTAGGTCGTCTGTCCGTCTTGTAGGCGAACGTCCAACGTTTCGCTTGCCTGTGCGTGGCCCCTACTCTTTCATTTTTATTAACTTGACAGCCCTCGTAGCGCAGTTAGGGCTCATATACACGAGCGGCAAATTGCCAACGGCAGAGTCAACTGTAGCAATCGACGCCTGTCGGCGGCAGCCGTCAACGCTTCAACGGCAGCCGTTGACATGGCAACGTCGAAGCTTTGCGGCAGCCGTCGTCTACTCTCTTTGTTTAGGAGCCAGTCGTAAAATGTATTCCGAAGAGGAAACACGGTTATTGCTTTTACTCCATCGACGGCGACAAAAAAGAAAAAGGTCACGTGTAATGTGGGTTCAAGAAATATTAATGAATAGAGAACAAGATGGACATTTTTTTACACTTTATCCACTATTACGAAGAAACGAGCAAAAATTTTTCAATTATTTTCGAATGTCCATTGCGTCTTTTGACGAACTAACTGCTGTTTTGAAAGATTTAATATCTCGTCAAGATACCATCATGCGGAAACAGAAACGCACGCGCACTCCTGAACTATTCGCAGTTTAATGACAAAATGGCGTACGCGTCACGCTACAAAATCAAACAACTGCAAGCGTCGCTATTGGTCGACGGCTGCCGCCGATGCGTCGACGGCTGCCGCCGATGCGTTGACGGCTGCCGCCGACAGGCGTCGACGGCTACAGTTGACTCTGCCGTTGGCAATTTGCCGCTCGTGTATATGAGCCCTTAGTGAGAGCCGGCTGTAGAACAAAATATCGCGAAATTTACGGGTTCGATACTCGCACCGTAAATGTGCTCCGCAAGTATTTGTTTCGATTTTGGATGTTTTGAGACCGAAAATTTCTCGAAGTTTCTGGATACAAGGCAAAAAATTGTATCTTAGTATGTAGTCAGCACTATGGGACTCTTCGGTGTATTTCTGTATTTATTATACAAACATAATCGTCACGCCTGTATCCCATAGGGGTAGGCAAAGACTATGGATCGCTTTCCTCGATCTTAACAAATTACTTGATATAAATTTAAAATATTATTATGATTTATTTATTTACTTATTTATTCAACACACAAAGTCATTACAGGTATACCCAATCCGAACTTATATGTGAAAGGCCGCCTGGGTAGGTACCACCACAACGTCTATTTCTCCCGCCAAACAGCAATGTAAACGCATTGCCGTGTTCCAGTTTGAAGGACATTGTAGCCAGCGTAACTACTGGACATAATGACACTTAACTTATGTCTCAGGATGGCGAGCGCAGTGGCATGCCAAGCATTGTAATTCATGTTATTGTTTGGTTTTGCTACTGTCTATGAGCGGTCGTATCGCTTACCATCAGGCGAATGGCATGCTCGTCTCGCCATACATAAATATACATATATCTTATTATATTTTCATCAAGGGTAATCCTAGACGCGCATCTTAACATTCCATTTGCAATATTTGAGTCTACTTCCTGTTTAGTTTGACAAAGTTCCATCATCCGTCTCAAAACATTATAGAGGTCAGCCGTTGTTTGCACATCGTACACAAAATACTGGATGGACTATATTTTTGTTCTATTTCTCAGACATTTGTTACTTATCAAAATTATTAATTATTCATTTTAATTATTAAAGTAGCTGCCACAGACTCGTGATCTAGGGGTTCTAGAATTACGTCCTTTAAGGACTTAACTTGAGGAAAGATCAATATTTTCTGTCTGTATCAGCCAAAATACGTCCCACTGCACGGCACGGGCTTCCTCTACAATCGAGAGTAGGATTGAAAGTGATTATATTATAATATATTATAGGTTATATAGTCCACCACGCTGGCCTAGTGCGGGTTGGCGGACTTAACATACTGTAGAAATTCTTTAAAAATTGACGCGGTATGCAGGTTTCCTCGCGAAGTTTTCCTTGACCGATCACGATCTATATTTTGCCGAGTCAATATCGAGGGTAAATGGTTTTCGTGAAAATGAAATAGTATCTGTAACATCAAAAGACCATTTTCGTTCAGTTGTTAAAGTTTTACTGTTTCGGGTTCTTATAAAGTAAGTAAAAATATCTTGCAAATCCAACATTAAATAACATTCTCATGTATAGGGCACGAAATCCTAATAACACAATTTGAACGCTGGCTATTATCGCGTTTGTTTACGGGACACCAGAACGGAATCCACCTAAAATAAATTCGTGAAAGCCGCTTTTAGTTTCGCTTGTTCCGAAGAAAAAAATATAAATTTACTTTCAATATATTGTTCGGACCAAACGGTACGTTTGTTTACCTGGCCGGGATAGGATTTCCAATTACTTAAACCCGAAATAGTCGACCAAATCCCGTATCCATTTGTAGCCGAAAATAATATTTGATATTACGTTTCATCCTCTACAGTCTACATTGTTGGGCGGATGTGATTGTGGAGGACCCTTTCACCTTATTAATTTAATATCCGTGCAAGCTAACAGCGGGGCCCTTAATAAAATCCCGGATTGGCGGTTCTGATTATCGTCAATCTAAAATATGAGTGTTCAAGAGGGCTTCCTGTGATCCTGTTAGTACTCGCATGAGTACACACCCAATTAATTGATCACATAACGATCCGCGCGTCACACACTATGCTCCTTATACGTGCTCTCACAACACTCGCTCCTGAGCTCTCATCCACTTCCTTCAGCTTGTCGCTCCACCGGCCCGCGCGTCACACACTACGCTCCCTGTACGTGCTCTCACTACACTCGCTCCTGAGCTCTCATCCACTACCTTCAGCTCGTCGCTCCACCGGCCCGCGCGTCACACACTACGCTCCCTGTACGTGCTCTCACTACACTCGCTCCTGAGCTCTCATCCACTACCTTCAGCTCGTCGCTCCACCGGCCCGCGCGTCACACACTACGCTCCCTGTACGTGCTCTCACTACACTCGCTCCTGAGCTCTCATCCACTACCTTGAGCTCGTCGCTCCACCGGCCCGCGCGTCACACACTACGCTCCCTGTACGTGCTCTCACTACACTCGCTCCTGAGCTCTCATCCACTACCTTCAGCTCGTCGCTCCACCGGCCCGCGCGTCACACACTACGCTCCCTGTACGTGCTCTCACTACACTCGCTCCTGAGCTCTCATCCACTACCTTCAGCTCGTCGCTCCACCGGCCCGCGCGTCACACACTACGCTCCCTGTACGTGCTCTCACTACACTCGCTCCTGAGCTCTCATCCACTACCTTCAGCTCGTCGCTCCACCGGCCCGCGCGTCACACACTACGCTCCCTGTACGTGCTCTCACTACACTCGCTCCTGAGCTCTCATCCACTACCTTCAGCTCGTCGCTCCACCGGCCCGCGCGTCACACACTACGCTCCCTGTACGTGCTCTCACTACACTCGCTCCTGAGCTCTCATCCACTACCTTCAGCTCGTCGCTCCACCGGCCCGCGCGTCACACACTACGCTCCCTGTACGTGCTCTCACTACACTCGCTCCTGAGCTCTCATCCACTTCCTTCAGCTCTTCGCTCCACCGGCCCGCACGTCTGTTATGTTATACTGTTTATGCCCATAAGGCTAATCCTACAAAGTACTACGATGTCGCCCTGTTCAGATATTGCTGTACGTATTGTACCAAAACATTGACCCCGAAATTCGCACGCGTGCAAAAAAAAAACAAAATATTGCGTGGAACTAACACAAATTCATCAGTATTCCGCCCTCACCCTCGTGAATTTACACAACAAAAAGGGGCGAAATAAGCACACGAGGCATTTTTCTATTGCTACTATAAATCACTAACAAGTCGTTTCATGAGCAAACAGACAAACACGTGTAAAGAGAAACGTACGATGCGAAAATGTGATTCGAATGCCTACTAACAATGTTAGTCAACTACATCGCTTATTGTAACGTAGAGGAAACATCGTGAGGTACTCTAAGATTTCTTTTATATTGAAGACTGGTATTTGAATTACCAGCCTATTTAAACCTGCTTGGTGGACTATGTATATTCAGGGTATATTAATACTGCTATCGAAAACGAAGCTAGGTGATAGTGTTAGTGACTTCAGGCACAACGCACCTAAAATTTTTGCAAAAAAAAGCGACGATTTTTTTTATTTCCTATCCTATATATTTGGGTGGTAAATACATACATTTTCGTAAAAAATAATGTACACACTTTTATTTTTACGCTATAGTAAAAGTTAAAGTTAAAACGCTATAGTACGCAAGGCTTTAAATTATAATTTTATCAAAAACCATGGATTTACCACGCAAATGATACAATATTTAAAACATTACAAAACAAAACCGTCGAATTTTTTTTGCAAAATTTTTAATTGCATCGTGTCTGTAGTCACTAAAACTACCACTTGGCTTCGTTTTCGGTAGCAGTCTTGATATACCCTGTATAAACTTTAATAAATCGCAGAAGAGGCTCATGTTTAGCAAAAGATCATGATATTAAGAGGTAGGCATATCACCATTCACAAACTGTTAAATCTCACTGCTAGATACACGCATCTACAACACAATTTCCTTTTATTTAACGCTAGTTTAAAACATATACCAGTACCAACAAGGGAATTTAACAGAAACACATTAGATTCGCTCGCGTTTAGAACTCCTGAGGCAGTTTAATTGCCTCTCGAAGCGACAGTGAGTGACACGCTGTAGCAGCATTAGGGCAATCAGTTTACTGGCTCGTGTCTGTTTAGATAGTTGAGGATCTTAAACTTTTAAATTTAGACAATCGTAAAGTGTGATTGTTTCTAAAAATGCTTGCAATATCTTATATCAAAGTATTATACATAATATTCTATGGTATAAAAGGTACGCCAACCTGCACTAGGACAGCGTGGTGGACTATATGGCCTAACCCCTTTCAATCTTACTCTTCATTGTAGACTAGGGCTGTTTCTCGCAGCGGGACGTACATATGTAGGCTGATACACAATACAAATGCCTAACACAAAACTTATTTAAAAACACAAAATGGTAGATGAAGCATTAACACATTTTTCTCTCATTGTGGGTCTCTTAAAAGGCCCAAAGTCACTCAACGCGCTGTGGAGAGGGATGACCTCAGTATTTCCCAGAATCAAAAATCCCTAGAACAGAGATCGGAGATCTGTAGAAGAACAAAGCTTACTGATATAGTCTAAGGGAATAACAAAATAAAATGGCATTGGCCCATCGATTTAAAAACTAAGGATAAGCCCTTCAGTACATTTGGAGTATCAATAAGATAGCCGGGAAAATCGCGCCATCAAATAGATTTTTTTCTTAACTACGTACGAATGAAAATATTTTAATAAATAATATTATTTATTGCAATAGATTTTGTTTTTAACTATGATAAGAATTATTATCTTTTTTTTTTACTAAACTCTCTGTCAAAATACAAACAAGCGTTTTAAAAATCGAACGTTACACTGGAGTTACGCTGGACCTCTGCGGGCACTTCCTCGGAACATTACGCGCTCTTCGCCCTGTCCATATATTTAAGTCAATGCATTGGCTGGGCACATAGAACGGAGAATATATTTTTATATTGCATAGGTCCGGCAAACAAACAAACATGGTAAGTGAGTACTGCCGCTCATGTACATCCCCAACGCTTAGATCATAAATGTGTTGCCGGCCCATCAAACCAAGAAAAGAGCGAGAAGAAAAAGGATGGGAAGAGGAAACGGGTAGTTATTGATGAGCAACGGGGCCGAAAAGTTTTGAGCGAGTGTCACGCTCTAGCAAACGAAGCATTACATGTCCAAAATCAAGGCTGATACACGAGCTAAGGTTGCAGAAAATAGCTAGGTGCAGTTCGCTCTCGACCCTGTGGAAATCTTCTAAAGAGGCGTATTTTGTTCGGCAGTGATTTTAGTAAATTATTAGTTGCTTAGTACATATATTATCGGTGGTGCAGTTTTACTACGGTATGATTGCAAATTTGAGGTCTCGGGTTATAATCCTGGGCCGGGCAAAATTATATTGTATTGTTCTATTTATTACCCGATATGGCGATTGGCTCGCCTCCAATCACATCGTGGAACGGAACAGACCAGGCGAAAAGTGAGTGTCCTGGTAGCACCTCTGCCTACCCCTTCTGGGAGAAAGGTGTGAGTTTATGTATGTAGATATATTTATGTATAAATATTATTTATTCATAATAATGTATACCGCGTGATATTGACACTCCTAACATTTAATACATTAAACACTGAAATCATGTCCATCTCTCAATAAGAGATGTGATTTGCACTCATGCAATCTGCAGTAGAAAGAAAAATATAAAATGATTATTTCCAAGCAAAATATAGAGCTGAGTCAACATAACGACAAAACGTCCTATAGAATATATAGATAATTATATTGTATCTGTATCAGCCCATATACGTCCCACTGCAGGGCACGGGCCTCCTCTACAATCGAGAGTACGATTGAAAGGGTTTAGGCCATATAGTCCACAACGCTGGCCTAGTGGAGATGGGCGTACTTTACACACCGTAGAAATGCTTTAAAATCGCTACGGGATGCAGGTTTCTTCACGACATTTACCTACCGTTATAGTGCGTGATATTAACAATGAATACACGCATAACTCCGAAAGGTCAGAGGTGTGCTCTGGGATTTCAACCCTCGATCACCGTAAACATGTTAGCAGTTGCGTCTAGTCCGTTACCAACAGGACACCACGCACATATAATAATTATCCACATACCTGAAATCTGCCCCCGCAACAAAGAGTGCAGTAACTCGATCCGACTACTTTTCGAGAAAAAGCGGTTCAAAGATTTAGTTTTAATTTTAATCGTATCTCGAAATCTATTTTGGCTACGGATATGAAACATACATCAAAATAATCGTTTTTTTACGCGGAAACCGTATTTATTAATATAATTTGAAAGATCACCGGCATATGAAGCATATAACGCAAAATGTCCTTATGACTAGGAATACTATAAGCGAAAATATTATAAGGTGTAATCATAACTGCAGTAACTGTAACAATTACTGCAGTTATGGTTACAAATTAATAGGTACTGCAGTTATCACTAATGGACGTTAGAATAAATTCCTTATCAAAATTAATAAAAATGCAGAAAGTATTCATAAAATACACTGCTTAGACAACAAAAATATAATTTGAAAGACCACTTTAATAATAAAACGAATGTTTCAATAAATGTGTCTTTAATACTCTGTTTTATAGAACACAAATCAAAAATAAAGATAAAATCGTCAAAAAAACTAAACAAAACACTTCTAAAAAAACAACTGCTATAATACATATTATACTCCTACAGAATTATATTATAAAATTTGCTTATTCATATTAAAATACTACCTAATTAAGTACATCACTATAAAAATCACAATCGTATAGTTGAAGAGTAGGTTTCGAAAACCTATAAAAACTAATCAGTCACAGAATTAACTACTTAATAAGTTTGGTAATTCTTATCACACCACCTTTTTAATTATAATCAGTCTTAGAGCGATCATAGAAAATATTAGTTGTCGATCTGTATCTATACAAATATTATGGCACTTTCGGTTGACACTAAAATTACAGATTCTTTTTATTTAAAATGAAGTCTACTTAAGCATAATCAGTCTTCATTATTTTCGAAAAGGTCTGTGTGTTAGAGGTTTGCACCGGAGCAGTGAGTACCGGAGAATAACAAGTGATTTAGCGGTAAAAGTACTCGATTGAAATAATCGGTAATTATCCGATTGATCTCCGGTGATCGTTGCATCTATCATCACGAGTCATTCCATGGAGTCCTACATCACAATCACTGTGCACTTTTTCTTTTCAAATGGCCTTAAAAGTTGTGTACTAACCACTACACCCTTGACAGAGTCGCACACTGCAGATCATTTAAAAGATGTGGTCCATAAAATATTGACGGAGTGGGAAATCCGTGATAAAGTTGTGTGCATCACAACAGATAATGGAGCCAACGTAGTAAAAATGGTTAGACTGTTAGGAGTACGTAGCATGCCGTGTTTTGCACACAGTTTGAATTTGATTGTAAATGATTCCTTAAATATTCCTGAATTGATAAACCTAGTAGAGAAGTGTAAAAAAATTGTTAAATATTTCAAAAAATCTGATATTGCTACACTATCACTTCACAAAGAACAAAAGGAGAGAAATGCTGATGTAGAACCTTTAAAATTACAACTGGAGGTGCCAACTCGTTGGAATAGCGTTTACTATATGATACAAATAAAACTGGTCGCCCGGAATTGCTTGGATTTCTAAAGAGGAACACCAGTAATGCAGATATGACATCCGCTACGGCAATTAATTTATTCAAAATGTATACGGAAACACACTATCCTGAAAAAAGTCACAGTTGGGATGAAATTGTACAATTCTGGTAATTCAATAAACATTTAAAGCCTTTAGACGAAGTAGCATTTAAATACCTAGCTGTGCCTGTTACTTCTGTAAAGTCAGAGAGAGTATTTTCGGCGACAGGACAAATACTAAATGATAGAAGAAGCATGTTACGCAATGATGCTGTTGAAATGTTGTGTTTCTTAAATCAAAATCAGCATTTGTTATCTTTATAAAAGGTTGTTTTTTAAATAAATCATTACATAAAGTATATCAATTGATTATTCTTATTTCTTCATTTTTTACGTATTATTCTCCGGTGACCTCGGTAATATTAACTAATCCGATAATATCTATAAAATTTAACCAAGAGCGCGTAGTCAATTGTCGATCGTTGTCGCCGCACTGACACCCCGCTCACCCGCTTGTCCGTTTTGATTCCCCCCACTCCCGAAACGATTATAAAGCGTAAATCCTCTTACAAAATATCGTTACGTTCACATTAAAATTTAATTTTGTGCGCCAAAATTATTAACTGCAGTAATAATAAATAATACAAAAATATGATCACATCAATAAAGTTTTTGGTATATTTATTAACTGCTCTTATGATTAGACGGTTTTGGTATAATATTAAACACAGACTGTATTTGAAGCGTAGTAACTTATGAAGCTGCATTTATGTTTTGGTGATTCGATCACATTAAATGCAATCTTTCCAAATTAGAAGCACAGTAACTTTAGATAATGCATTTATGATTTGATAGTTCGATCAAACTAAATGCAATATTTCCAAATTAGAAGCACAGTAACTTTAGATAATGCATTTATGATTTGATAGTTTGATCATACTAAATACAATATTTCCAAATTAGAAGCGCAGTAACTATAGATACTGCATTTATGATTTGATAGTTCGATCAAACTAAATGCAATCTATCCAAATTAGAAGCGCAGTATCTTTAGATACTGCATTTATGATTTGACGGTTCGATCAGACTAAATGCAATCTCTCCAAATTAGAACCGCAGTTACTTTAGATACTACACTTTTATTAAATATTAAATAGGTAATATTGTAAATGACTTTCAAATTCGGTGCAGTATCTAACATTACTGCACTTATGTTTGGTATACTATGTTTCCAATTTCGAGTTACTGCAGTTATGCTAATTGGAAATCAATGATCCCGCTAAATTCTTAAAAAGATGTCAAAGAAGAAGTTGTAGAACTCATTTTGCTGATTCCGAATATGCATCTAACTCAATTTCGACAAAAACATGAGTTACTGCACTTTTCATAACGGGGGCAGAAATACAGCGCCATCGCGACATCGCAATATTAGCGCGCTCGAAGCAGGCGCCGAGCGCAAAATTCCCGCCTTGTTGTGGCGGGAACTATTTCCCCATATCACTTTGATCATAGTACAATCACAACACATCAAATTAATTTATTAAAATTATAAGATGACCGATTCACTTTTTGTCTTGTATCATGTTATTCCGCATCTTAATACACGCGATATTCATTTAGAAGGGCTTGGGCGGCTTATGATGTCACTCGCCAAACAACATTTTATCAAATTTCACAGCATTTTACCCAGTGTATTACTATACTCTATAGTTTTAAGTATTGGGTATTGTGTTGTGAATAGACGTAACGCGAACAGAAAATAAAATATGTACTAATGAACAACTGAGTGAAATCTTTCCAATGTCAAATACGCTAAAACACCAAAACAATTTATAATCAGTGTCATGTTCACTTAAATACGTAACTGTTTATTACTTTCACAATTAAACTACGATACCTAGAAATAAAAATTATGTGGGTAGGTACTTATTTCAAAATACTATCTAAGTACCATTTATTGCGCGCACGCATGGTATTGTTTACATTTAGCGATCATTCCGCAGCAACCTGGACATTAGGGTCACAAATCATAATGCATTGAAAGTTTTGCTAAAATAATTAAAGATCTTTGTGGATTGGTGAATGCAGTAATTGTGGAACAGGATTGGTTAAGATATATAGAGATATTTTTTTGTCAATATCGCCCATAATGTTAAAAAATACTTCTTTGTAAAATACTTATTTCGTACTTCGTACGCTTCGTTTTCATTCATGTTATGCCGAAGAAGGCTGTATGACAGGGCTGCCTGCGCCATCTTTGACATTGACACTTTAAAAAAGTACTAAAATATTTATTTTGATTTTAATTTTTAATCAAGCTGTAAAATACTATGGATACTTACAACGATATATACAAATCTATATGCCGTGTGTGTTTATCACACTCAACATATCAAAATATGGTGTGTTTATTTGATGAAACAAGCCCTGATGGGATCAGTTGTTACGGAAAGTACGTAACCACTTTCGCTAATATTTTACTCCAAAATAACGACAATTTACCGATAATGATGTGCAGAAACTGTTTAATATTATTAAAACAAGCGATTATTTTCAAATACAAGTGCGAAAAGAGCGATTTGCATCTTAAGAAATTAATGAAATGCCGGGATTCTACTAGCAATGATTACAAAGAAATTATTTGTCAATACACGATGTTCAAGCATTATTTTCCTGAGGAATGTACGTCTGAAGCTTCTAGGAGAGTTACTGATGTTAATGGTATGACTATAATTACCAAAAAGTATAATAGGCCTGTTGAAATTAATCTAGAGAAGAAATCTGACTCAAAACTTCCCGTGGTTCAAGAAAATGATGATAACTTGGATCTGGACTATGATAATGGCCTCAACGACAACCCAGATACCTGTGATACTGATACCGAGACAAAATCCGATAAACATCACACAGATCCAAATGATATATTCCTAGATAAATTGGAAATTATGATAGGAGCCAACGTAGATATGAAAAACTCGATTTGTACTTACAAATACAACAGAGTCAAACGAAATGGCAAATTGAAATACTATCGTTCATTTCGTAGACATGATTTTACATGCAAAATATGTAACAGAGTTCTTTCAAATAGATTGACCTATGACCGACACATGCAAAGACACAATGGTTGCAGATTCATGTGTGAGACTTGTGGTAAAGCATTTCCGACGAATACTGAATTAAACGTTCACCAAGTTGCCTGCCATGGTATTGGTCCATATCTACAATGCAATCATTGCCCTTACAAAGCACCGAGAAAGTTAAATTTGATCGAACACATACGTCTTCATACAGGGGAACGACCATATACATGTGAGAAATGTGGACTGACATTCCGTAGAAGAGCTATATGGAGAAAGCATCTTATTTATCACAAAGAAAAGGCCTTTCAATGCCCACACTGTCCCAAGAAATTCTACCGTCATTGTGCTATGTTGGCTCATATGAACAATATACATGAAAGATTATATGTTTTTATGTGTAACAAATGTGGTGTTACATATGCAAAAAATATGAGTGTGCGACGCCATTTGAGCGAGAAACACGGTATACCAAGAGAAATGCAAGGAAAAATTGTCAGGATCATGAAAGGTGCTGCTACTGAGTTGCCTATTAAATAAAATGCTGGCAGATTTTCATTATTCAACTCTAAATTAATCCATCTACATTCATAGCTGCTTGATAAATAAGTTTCAGCAAGACTAGCATGAAGTTTCTAAATAAATTATTTATAAAAAAAATTGGTTTAAAAAATAAATTCATAAATATTTATATGTCTTTTATTTAAAATATGCCATTAAAATATATTTTAACCAAGGAGATATATAAGAATTCGTAATATTATGTACTTCATCATAATAAATGAATGTTCAGCTTGTTTATTCAGAAAAATATCATGTACTAATGGAAATTTTCAGAAACAATTTTTCTGCAAGTATATATATATAAAAAAAAACGATTTATTGAATTTTATTCATATAATGTTACTTTTCACATAGACTTAGTAATTGACATTAAACACTAAATTTTAAAGCTCTTTACAACATTAATGAGACTTTTTATCATGGAAGGGTTTTATGAAAATGTATTTTCCAATGAATGTACTTATAATTTATGGGTACTAAGAAAGCTGAAAGAAAAAAAAAAACACAGGCATTGTAAAATTGAAATCTTTATTTTTCACAGTTTTACATTATGACTTTACACCTGAATTTCTCACATAAATATTGTATGAAATTTTCAAGATTTTATTGCTTATATAGCTTGAAATTTTACAAGATTAATGGTAAAGTTCAATAAATTTTATTTTTCAATTTACAGTTCAAATAGTTGTTGCTGTTTTCATAACCCTTATAATTTTACCTTGCAACATTCTCGGTATACCATGTTTTTTAGTCATATGTTGCCTTACAGTCTTTGCTTTTGCATACGTAGCACCACATTCTCTGCACATATAAACATATAACCGTTCATGTATATTATTCATATGAACAGACAAGGGATATTGATGGTAGAACTTTTTAGGACAATGCGGGCATTGGAATGATTTCTCGTCATGATAAACCAGATGATTTTTCCACAAAGCCTTTCTACGGAATTTCAACCCACATTTGTCACATGTGAACGGTCTTTCCCCTGTGTGTATACGGACGTGTTCAACTAAATAATGCCTTTTTGGGGCTTTGTACGAACAGTAATTGCATTTGAGATGGGGACCGATACCATGAATCATGACTTGGTGTACATTTAATTCATCATTACTTGGAAATGCTTTACCACAGCTCTCGCACATGTATCGGCAACCATTGTGTCTTTGCATGTGACGATCATATATTATACGACTTCCCAGTTCTGCATTGCATATATTGCATGTAAAATCATTTTTACTATATGTACGGACATATTTCACACTGTCTTTTTGTTGCATTTCGTCTTCGTGATAATTGTTAATTCTCTCATTAACAGTCATTTTGGTATCCAAAGGATTTTTTAATTTATCAAGAAGTATATACTGTGGGTTGGGATCAGATTTATCAAATTTTGACTCACTATCAGAATCAGTGTCAGTTTCATAGGTATCTAGGTTATCGTTGATATTATTATCATTGTCTCGATTTGAATTACCATCACTGTCTTCTACCGGAGAAAACTTAAGGTCAGATTTATCCTCTAGATTAATTTCAACCGTCCTATCGTACTTTTTGGTTGGTATACTCGTTCCATTACTGTCAGTAACTCTTCTAGAAGCTTCAGAAGTACATTCCTCTGGGAAATAATGCCTGAAAATCGTGTACTGACAAATAATTTCTTTGTAGTCATTAGTTGATGAGTCGGTGTATTCCATCAAGCTCTTTAGCTGTGAATCGCTATTTTCGCACTTGTATTTGAATAGAACGGCTTGTTTCAACATTGATAAACAATTTTTGCACATCATGTCAGGTAAATTATCGTCAGTTCTGAGGGATATGTTAGTGAAACTGGTTACCAACTTGCCGTAACTACTGATCCCATCAGACTTTGTTTTGTCTAGTAAACACACCATATCTTGATAGGATGACTGCGTTACACACACGCGACATATTGATTTGTAAATTTTGTTGTAGTCATCCATGATAACGTTTATTTCCAAAATTCACAACGGGATGTTCAAGTCAAAATCAAAATAAATATTCTGCGTTTGTTTTTCTGATACGTGAGTGTCGAACGTAGCAATGGAAACTCTATCATACAGCCTTGTTAAATGAAGTTTATTTATTATTTTAAAAGTTATAATTTTATTACAATAACCAATTGCTAATAAAATATTATAAAACAGCTATGGGATATTCAATTGTCTCTCGACTTTAATAATAGGTATGTTAAATTTCCTTTAGTTATTTGTGTTGGTAAACTAAGTTGTGTAGGACGGAACGTAAGTATCGAAGTGCGTTCGCCTTCCATTAAATCTTTTTAATATACCTATAATTATAATTTTGAAATTACTTCACAATGTTGAAGAATTTGAATCAATATGCAATGCCTATAGGATTAGGTAGTATATTCTTGCATTCTGATTTATTGAAATCTTTATGGAAACATTCATAAACAGGCTTAGGATATACGACCAAGTTTATGATACAGAGCAGGTGAATCATAAAATTTTTACACCGGAGAATCTAACAGAATAAAATAGAAATAAAAACCTCAGATCAAATAAACTTTTATTTTTGTTTTTAGAACACCTCTAAACATTCATTTTGCGTAACTTTTTTATACTATTTACCTAGGTACTGACTAAGTTTGTTGAAACTTGAAAATTAGTAGCAGACTGCAGAATAGGAATGTTGACTCATATTACGAGTTTGTGTAAATTTATTTTTATACATTAAAGACAGTATTTTAAAACCTAGTAACCTTATAATATATTGAGAACCTAATTTTTCATCATAAATTTAAAAAGTATTTTAAATTGTATTAATCATCACCCATTACCAGGCGACTGCAAACGGCAGTCGGAGCGCGCTGATGTCACGGGTCGGATGGCAAGTTGAAAGTATCACCGGTAAACTATTTCTCTCAATAATTTGTTACAACAATGATAATAGGTATATATATCAGGATTTTCACCACAATGGAGACTAGATTCTTCAAAATAAGAAGTAGTTATATCGTAAACGCTCATTCAAAATTCGTTGCTTTGATTGTTGTTGATTTGCGTATTTTTTTAATGAAAATTTGTAGAATATTTTCATAAAAATCGTGTTTACGTAGGGTCTATCTATAAAATAAAAACAGTTCAAAAAACCACCCAACATTCCTACACATTACACCAATTTTTAACATAACGTAGACCTACGTTATATTTTATCCCAAAAATATTGAAATTTTGTCAGGTTGGTTACATATTTTTTAATTAATAAAAATCCGATGCGGTTCGGTCACAGATCGCTTACCGATACCTATAATAGGGTATTTTACTATAAAAGAGAAAACATGTAAATACAAAAAAATCTATATACTCGTAGTAGAGAATTAACCATTCAGAATATATTAATTACAAATTATAATTTCAAAGAATATATTTTTAATTTGTTTTAATTATTTCAATTTTTTAATCTGTCATACAAATATGCGAAACGGTGGCCGCTATGATGGATATCGAAATTACATAAATCCGTTAAAAAATAGTAAAACTTGTGTGTTTGACAAAGAAGTTCTGACACTATTCTTCCCATATATTAGTTTTTAAATAAAATTATATAAGAGTACCTCATGTTTATTGCAAAAATTCACTCTTCACTACGCGATGCGTCGTATAAAGAGCTTATATTTACTAGCGGAATGACGTTATCACAGGAAACATGGCGTCTAGTATTTTTTTACATTTTTGCGCGGAACTTTAAATGCCAATTTAAAACGGATTTTTATGGAACGTATAGATCGAATATAAATTTAATACTTTTTTTACTAGTTTATTTTTACCTTAGCCATAACTGAGAATACTTTGAAAAAAAGAGTGGAATACCCTATTGCTACTGCCCGACCGGTGCAAACTACAAGTACATTTTTCCCGCCCACTGCCCCGCATACGTCCCGCTCCCACCCGAGGGCGGCGCGGCGCGGGCGCGAGTCAGCGGCGGCGCGGCGGTGTGTTTAATCATTGATGATTGATCTATCATTATTATCAAATAAAATTAGTCAATAGTCATCTCTTAAGTGTCGGCGTTTACGCATCTCTCGTAATTTTGCACAGACGACGTCGCGCAAGTGCCGATTTCGCGATGGCTTTTCGTAGCAACATTGAGTGCACAGTACACAGAGATGGTATGATATACAATCGCGATGTGGTGTTATAATATGTTCGCGGCAGTGAGATATATGAATAGCACAACGCATCGTCTTTAGTGAATGGTGGTTTTGTAATCGTGACGCGAATATCCTGTGTGAATATTTACTTAGTGTAGGTAGTGAAGTGGTAAATTAAGCTGCGTTTCGATTGTTTCATAACAAACAAATACTTCACACATCTTTGGTGTAAGCGCGGGCATATTGTTTAAATGTTGATTACCAAACGAAAAAGTGTATACAGTAGGTAGTGTTTTGATTTGTGCGTGTTGGCGCGAAACCAACGTTCGGAGGCGAGCGGCGCGCGGCGCGCTCGGCGGGCGCGTGTGCTCATGCATCGTTCAAGAAATAGGATACGTTATCGTAGCCCATCACCGCGTAAGTTTTAATTATTATTAATTCATATTTTGCCTATTTTTTTTATATCAAAATGTAATTGGAGTGTTTCGGCTACATGGTAGATAGGTATACGAAAACTAACCAATTGACCCTTTAATTCGAAATAGCGAACTAAGTACCTGCCAATTTATATTTTTATCTATCCACTCTTACGGTATGACTTGATTTTTTTATGTCTGAAAACATTTTTGTGACGCTATTCTTAGATTCGAAACCAAATAGTATGGAACCTATGAAACCTTCCAACCTTGGAAATAGTATAAGAAACTGGTGAAACGTGAGGTCCTGGATTTAATTCCTAGGTCGTTACATCAACTGAGCATATGAGATTTTCGGTTTAAAATAATAATAAAAATAAGATTTATTTGGGTATGCGATTTATGGCCGACGTGTAAATATGGAGATAGACTGGCCCAATTATAATATTTTGAGTTGTAATATAAATTAGGAGAACGGATTTGGCACTAATGTTATATCTGTTTACCCGCCTGGGTTACAAGCATGAGGTTTCAATCATCAAACAAAAATATTCGACGGAATAAATCCAGGAAAAAGCAAAAAGTTTTGATAAAATTGTCCATTCGTGACACATTTTTTATCAAGTTGGGTTAGATTTTATTGATAACTTTTATCTGAGGATTGAAAATCAGAACCAAAATTAATAAAATATTTCTTTAAAATATTTTTTGTCTTTTAAATATAAAGTGAAAATTGCGAACTAAAGCCCCATTTACACGGAGAGAGTTCCTCGCGGCGAGTATCGTATGCAATTACCGCATGACATAATCGCCACAGATTATGCATATTCGGACAAATGTTTACACGATGCAACTTTTTTATATCCATAGGATAATCGTATCGTCGTGGCGAGAAACTCTCCCCGTGTAAATGGGGATTAAATCTACGCTCGTATCATACACGCAGGAGTTCCGCAGAGAGAGAAATGAGATAGAGTAACTGTGTAAGAGCGACAGAGACAAAACAAAAGTTGCGGTACCGTACCAGTCTTTGCTACAAACGTTATGTTCACAGTGTATTTTTTATACATCAAATACACCACCCAACAGTCACATCATAGTCCTGACTCCACACTATGATCGAGTTTTGTATTGTGTACCAGAAACTACCACAGACTATTCGGTTTCACAAACACCCAGACCGGAAACAAATACCTGTGGTTCACACTTCACATAAATATTTGTTTCGGTGTGGGGATCGAAGCCGCGGGCTATCGTTTTACAGCCGGCGACTAACCAAATGCGCCACAGACGCTGTCAAACATGATCTCTGTGACCCGCGTTCATATCAAAGTTCACACACGCGGGTAATCAGTAGAGTGATGGGGAGATACTCTAACTGTCTAGGAGTGACAGAGACAACACAAAAGTTGCGGTACCGTACCACTCTTTATTACACATAATATGTACTTGTTCGCAGTGGCGCGTCTAATAGCTACCATATTATATTCACTGCTTAGAGTATTTTATAGAGGGAGCGTTGGTACTACAGAAACGTAGAAAAAAATGGTGGTGCCGCGCCACCTTTTTCTGCCCTCCTATTGGCTGACATTTGACAGGTTGTCCAACATGCACGAATTTTTTGACAAAGAAAAAAAATAGTTTAGGGCTATTAAATTACCACTCAAACTCGTTTTAGGCGGATAATAATTAAATTTAATTTTGGAACGGAATTTTTAGAATTTTGTTGTTACATCATTAGTTCTATTATTACCAATATAGCAGTGCTACCAAAATTACGAACAAGAACATATCTACGTTTTTGAAGACGCAAATATATAACAGCGCTCCTTCTATATTTTAATTTATACTCTAAGATTCACTGGTTCATAATTTGAATTTAGCCGAGTCCATCATTCATTACCACGTTGCCGACGCTATTACAAAACTTAATGAACAGTAAACAGCGTATTGATGTGTTTAGAAATTACATGCTAAATTTAGTACTGCTCTAATACTATGTAGATACGTGCTTACTGCTTATGTTACTGTACAAGTCACAATTGATTCTTTTCACAAAAATAATGTAATTCACCTTCGAAATTGAATTACAAATCTACATACATACATAAACTCACACACTTTTCCCAGAAGGGGTAGGCAGAGGTGCTCCCAGGACACGCACATTTCGCCTTGTATGTTCCGTCCCACAATGTGATAGGGGGCGAGCCTATCGCCATATTGGCCACAAATTCCTGACTCTGGGCTGATTATGAACAGAATAATCCAATATCACTTTGCCTGACCTGGGATTCGAACCCGAGACCTCAGCTTTGTAATCCTACGGTAGTACAATTACACCACCGAGGCAGTCTATCAATTACAAATCTATAGTATAGATTATATTGACAGCCTCCGTGGCGCAGTTGGTTAGCTGGGCTGCGAAACGTGAGGCCGTGGGTTCGATCCTCGCGTAGAGACATATGTTTGTGTGATCCAGGGATTAGTCTCGGGTCTGGGTGATTGTGATACAGAAAAGTCTCTCGTAGTTTCTGATACCTACGACACAAGACTCGATATTAGTGTGGGGTCAGGACTATGTATGTGACTGTTGGGTGTGTTAATTTATTTATTTTATGTTGTTTTTGTATTAGTATCGGGGATTTATGAATTTATTGCTGGTAGGTTTGTCTGCGCAATTGTCAATCCCTATGGCGTCCACAGTACCTACCTAAATTATACTACTATTCCGTCATAGTGACTTCCATTATAAGTGTGTTGCGTTCTGGGTTCATGTGTATGTCCGCTTAATATCAGACCGGCATATTTTTTTCGACTGGCGGGAAGTAATATCTTACGTCTCTGAATACTCTTTTTGGACTTCGTCTCGACTTTTTCGTGGTAGTATAAACAGTTATTATAATATCTGGAGAGTCTGATTACTGTAATAACTTAGGGGATTCTAAGTTCCTACGGCAAACGTCGATTTTTTGTATTTTTATGTATTGTATTGTATCAGACCATATACGTCCCAATGCAGGGCAGGGGCCTACCCTCCAATCGAGAGTACGATTTAGAGTGCTTAGGCCATATAGTCTACCACGCTGGCCTAGTGCGGGTTGGCGGATTTTGCATACCGTAGAAAATTCTTTGATTTCACCACGGTAAGCAGGTTTCTTCATTATGTTTTCCTTCACCGTTATAGTGCGTGGTGATTGACTATCAATATACACATGATTCCGAAAAGTCAGAGGTGTGCCCTGTGATTTGACCCCGCGACCACCGTGAACATGTAGGCAGCCGCGTCTAGTCTGTTACCATCAGGCCACCACGCACTTTGTACATCGTACAAATAATGTTAATTAATAGTAAGTGAATACAGCATGGCTTACAATATATTGTATCAACGAAAACATTTAAAAAACATCTTAAGAAATTGCTTTTTCCACGCCACAGAGGCACATTATGATTGCCTTCAACGTGTCTTTGTCGTACAAGTAAAATATGTTATCGGAAATTTCTATAGAAATTTATTGGCGCTTCGCAAATTTTTCCCAATATCGAATGTGTGGGAGACCGTATTTTTATATAAAAATATGAGCCAACACGGCCTCTGGACTTCGAAATATATTCATCATTTTAAGCCACAGAAAGTCCAAATCTAAACACGAGCCCTTCAATATGCCTATATTATATACTAAGTTTTAAAATAACAAATACTCCATCTAAATCGGATAAATAGCTTCTGAGAAAATCGCGAATAAACAAATTATATTACATGCTGATCATATAGCATAGAACCTCCTTTTTCGACGACGCGTTGGTTAAAAGTAAACACAAGTTCGTGAAAACCATTTTATAATATGCGACAGCGGATTAGCCAGTTAAAGTGTTTGTGGGCAGGACGCATAGTTTACTCTGTAAATAGTGGCACCTCTGCCTACCCTAGATGACACAGGCGTAAATTTATGTATGTAGGTTAATTAAACATCCAAAAAATGTAAACTCTGTCAATAATTTCGTTTCCTGCAGTGTTATCGAGAGGAGAAATATTTGTTTCCCACTTGTGTCTATTTTACATACATACATACATATACTCACGCCTATGTCCCATTGGGGTAGGCAGAGACTATTGAGCGCCAAGTGCTACGGTGCTAGTGCTACTTTTCGCTTCATCGACTGTCATTAATCTCTTCATATACGGTCATCAGGTTCAAGGACTCTGTATTTATTTTTATCTATTTTCTTTCCGATTTAATTTTATTATTCGTTTAAAACTGTCTTGTACCCTCGAGAGTTGCGGAGCTTTAGCACTTCGTGTCATTTTTGTACTTAACACTGTCGATCCTGGCTTACAGGAGTTGAAGTGGTGGGTTTGTGGGCGGGAAAATATCTACGAGTAGATTTATTGTTACAAAAAAACATGCTCTGAAAACAAATATGAATAGAAAGCAAAATAGTTCGAAAACTTTGTAACAACTGCTTCAATATTAAGGCTGATAAAAATAAGTTTACTAATAGAAAATATCTGGAGATGATTTATATAAACTGATTTTCTTAATAGCAAGATTATCAGGAGATAATATTAATGTATTTTACTTACCAATAAAAACAAAACCACACCAGCTTTATCAGGAATACCAAGGTCTAGTTCGTATCAATAGTGTGGCGCACTCACATGGGCCGAAATAAATAAATATAATAAAGAACTCAAAAACATTTAAGAGGAAATGAAAGCACGTTTGCACAGATGACGTCTGGCAAAAACTATTCACTGGGGTCTAAACGACCGATGCCCCATTGCCCCAAACAAAGCAACGTAAAACCATTACAGCAGCATTAATTACAACAATGTTCTTAGCACAAAAGCCGGTTAAAAATTCTTGTCCATTTGTGCGTCAAAGGGGAGACAGTTAACCCTATTTCCTCGGAGCAAACGTTACAAGTAGGGATCGCAATGGCCTGGGATTTAGTCCAGGTAAGCGACGTCGCGCCCAGGGGACTCGGCCTGCTATCATTCTATCGTAAAAATGAGGGTTAAGTTATAAGATGAATACTTTTTGCTAGGGCATTTCCACGTGCAAATGTGGTGCGAATGAGAGCTCAGGAGCGAGTGTTGTGAGAGCACGTACAGGGAGCGCAGTGTGTGAGGCGCGGGCCGGTGGAGCGACGAGCTGAAGGTATTGACTAGTGGATGAGAACTTAGGAGCGAGTGTTGTGAGAGCACGTACAGGGAGCGTAGTGTGTGACGCACGGACCGGTGGAGCGACGAGCTGAAGGTAGTGGATGAAAGCTCAGGAGCGAGTGTTGTGAGAGCACGTACAGGGAGCGTAGTGTGTGACGCGCGGGCCGGTGGAGCGACGTGCTGAAGGTAGTGGATGAGAGCTCAGGAGCGACTGTTGTGAGAGCACGTACAACGTGGTGTGTGATGCGCGGACAACCGCAATATTGCAATGAAAATGGTGAATTCAATTCAGACAGAAACCTTTATTCGCTCGTCACTTGCGCCATATTTAAACGACAGATGTTCGCGTCTAGGGAAAATTATTTGAGTTCCTTTCCCTTAGACAGATTTTTTGTGTTCGGCTTGCAGTAAAACGTGATAGGGCGGCATTCGAGGAAAGGTTATAATGGAAATTAAAGGTTTTTATTTCGATCTACTTTGTTTTGACGTGTAATTGCGGTTAATTGATTTAATTTTGGTTAGTTTTTCGAATGTACATATAAGAACAGTGTGTTAGTTTCTGTGACATAATATTTATTGTTTGGTAACATATCAGTCTCATTTGCGCAGTTTAACCGCAACACCACATAATTTACAGCCATACATACTGTTACTAGCTTCTAGCAATATAGATCAATACGGCAATCAGCGAAATGGTAAGATACTTACGCTTACCAACTCTAAAAAAGAACTGTTACAGTGAAGTTTTCCTTTTTTCAATGTTTTCCTTTTTAACTGCGTAAAATAACTATCTGTATAGTCATGTGGCTACTATCCATACATACATACATAAACACACGCCTTTTTCCCAGAAAGGGTAGGCAGAGGTGCTACCAGAACACTCACATTTCGCCTTGTATATTAAGTCCCACGATGTGATAGGGGGCGAGCCTATCGCCATATCGGACACAAATTCCTGACTCCGGGCTGATAATGAATAGAAAAATCCAATATCACTTAGCCCGACCCGGGATTCGAACCCGAGACCACAGCTTTGCAATCATACCGTAGTACCACTACGCCACCGAGGCAGTCCAAGGCTACTATCCGAGCGGATACATACAGGACATATCCATACTGCGACCGAACGAAGCTAGGTGGTAATATTAGCGAGTTCAGATACAAAGCAACTAAAAATTACACAAAATAAATAAATTTTTTTGTTGTAATTTTTTACTTATCGTCGTATTTGGGTAGTAAATACATCGTTTTCACAAAATAATAATGTACTCCTTTTTATTTTTAAAGACACAATGGTACGTAAGTGTTTAAATTATAATTTTAGCAAAAACCAAAGACGATTATATTTAAAAAAGTGCAAAAAAAACCTGTCGCTTTTTCGAGTTTTTTTTTTTGTTGCATTGTGTCTATAATTAATAAAACTACCACCTGGCTTCGTTTTCGGTCGCAGTCTTGATATACCCTGTACATCCTCAAATGTTGGGGTCCTAAAAGGTTAAGCGAAAATTAAATTACAAGCGAGCTGTGCGAAAAATTCAACTTTTATTACGTTAAGCAAAGATTCACTTAAATGAATTATTTTTAATTGATTGCTGTCACACGAATTGCTTTTTATAATGTCGCGATCAGATATAAAAATTGTTATTGGAATATTTCAACCGATTCTTTGTTAAGTGATTGAATTCCGTGAGTCTGGCCTGGGTATTAAGGGATTTTATTCTGCAATATGTAAAAGGAAAGTATCAATGAAAATTGTGTTAAAACAACACGTTAAATCCAATAATTTTGGTACGAATTATATGAGAATAATGGTTTATTAGCGTATGTGGAACAGATTATTTTATTGTCTGAAGACGAAGACACACATGCACAGAGAGAAATAAAATAAATAAATAAAAAAAATAATTAATAATAACGGTGAAGGAAAACATCGTGAGGAAACCTGCATACCGTAGCGATTTTAAAAAAATTCTACGGTGTGTAAGTCCGCCAACCCGCACTAGGCCAGCGTGGTGGACTATATGGCCTAACCACTCTCAATCTTACTCTCGATTGTAGAGGAGGCCCGTGCCCTGCAGTGGGTCGTATATGGGCTGATACAATACAAAAAAAAAATCAGATAAATGGGTTATCTAACACTGAAAATTAGCAATAAAATTAGCGCGTTCAAACAAACAAACGAACTTTTCCAGCCTTATTCATTGGCAATTTTAAATTTTATTTTAGTTATCGAATGTTTTGTCTTCTTCGTTCAAATTGAATTCTGAAGTCGTTCGAAAGGGACAAAACATTCGATAGCTGGAATAGGTTTTGAAACCGTTTAGGAAGGTCGTTACTCGATAAATGAACTATTCCATCTTGAAAAATTCAATTAGAACCAGTAGTTACTGAAATTAGCGCGTTTACACAAACAAACGAACTCTTATAGATTAAGCATTATAGTAAGTATTTTCAGATAAGTATTAAGTGCGTGGTGGCCTGTTGGTAACGGACCAGACGCGGCTGCCTACATGATTTATGAGTCGCGGGTTCAAATCCCAGGGCTCACCTCTGATTTTTCGGAGTCATGTGTGTATTGATAGTCAATCACCACGCACTATAACGGTGAAGGAAAACATCGTGAGGAAACCTGCATACCATAGCGATTTGTATAAATTTCTATGGTATGTGAAAGTCCGCCAACCCGCACTAGGCCAGCGTGGTGGACTATATGGCCTAACCTCTTCCAATCGTACTCTGGGTTGTAGATGAAGCCCGTGCCTTGCAGTGGGACGTATATAGGCTGATAATACAGCATGTATTTTTTTTCAAAATCATTGGGTTCGATTCTTCGATAGTAATATTGATTCGCTATTATCCATAGTTTAGAATTTGGCCATCGACGCCCATTTGAAAAATTCAACCTGTATAAATATGTATTCTGTCGAATTTTAATAATTTAATCAATTTATTCAATCAATGTCCAGTGTATACAATTTTCATTAAAATGTACATTGTATACTGTCAATTTTCTGAATTATTGTATGCATAAATAAATACACCCAAAACTCACATACATAATACCTATGCTATACGAGTATGATTAACAATATTTTTGCTGACCCCACATTAGAGTAAGCTTAAGTTCAACAACACTGGTGGTAGATCTCTCATATGTGAGGCCGCCTTGGTACCACCGCAATGTCTATTTCTCGCTAAACAGCAGTGTCAATGCACAGTTGTGTTTTGGTTTGAAGGTCATTGCAGCCAGAGTAGCTACTGGACTTAATGCGACTTAACATTTTACGTCTCAAGATGGCGAGCGCAGTGGAATGCCAAGCGTTACTTTGTAATTCATGGTGTTTGGTTTTGCTACTGTCCATGAGCGGTCGTATCGCTTACCTTCAGGCGAATGACATGCTCGTCTCGCCATTCATCGCTATAAAAAAAGTAAAAGAAAGTAACTGCTGAAAGTGTATTTAAAAAAATCAATACGAAGCGGAAACAAATCTGTCGGAACATACTTTATTGAATGTAGGGGAAGCGGTCTAAATTATTACAAGTTTTGTAATTCTTTATTTTTTGTGCGTATTTCTTGACCGAGCTGAAAATTGTTAAATATGTTTTATAATAAGTACTGTATACTGCCAACCCGCATTAGGCCACCGTGGTGGACTATATGGCCTAACCACTCTCAATCGTACTCTCGATTGTAGAGGAGGCTCGTTCCCTGCAGTGGGACGTATATGGTCTGATACGATATAATACAGTATACGTAAGGTTTGATACAACGTGGTTGTGAACCGTGACGTTTTAGGTTCGATGTAGGTGGAACAATTTACTTTAATTGATATTTGAAAAAAAAAAGACAAATGGGTTGCTTGAAATTTGTGCCGGGCAAAGCTATTGGTTCGCCTTATATCACAATAACACATATAGCTAATGATAGACGTGAGAAACAGTCACTCAGTGGTAAAGAATCATTATCCAATATAAAAGTGGTTTAACCATTTAAAAGTGGTAGAGCCAGGCTGTTGTCAGCCATGACTCAGCATGAATGGGCAGGCTCGTCCGGGGTGGTACAACTGTCTCACAGAAGATCGTGAAGCGATAGTTGTGCTGTCGCGTGTTGTTCGGTGAGTGAGACTGCCGGATGCCCAATACCCCTTTCCTCTTCCTATCCTTTTTCCTTCCCGCTCTCCTCCAGATCTGATAGGCCGGCAACATATCCATGATCCGAGTGTTGTGGATCTTCATGGGCCGCAGTGATCACTTACCATCAGATGACCTGCTTGCTCGTTTGCCGTACCAATTCTATTTAAAAAATCCCTTATAAGCCAGCACAAAACTCAATATATTTTTCTTATTCATAATGTTATTGTAGCCTTTCACTGTGAATCTTACTTTGAGAGATCTTTTGAACCGCATCACTGATTAAAACTACCACCGCTTCGGGTCGTATTAAAAACGTGCACAAGAAACGGCGCAAGTAACTCTCAGCAACACCGACTGTCCTTTTTCCCTTATTTACTCCTTTTTTATTGGTAAAGTATGAAGTTGTTGAAAACCAGTTATTCGAATTTGCGACTGTAATTCGACTACTATTAAAGCTATAAAAGGACTGCTAATTAATCATTAAAACTACTCTGAAAAAAACATCACATCAATTAAATTCAACCACAAAGTATTTTGCTAACGTGATGAAACTCGAATGTTTCTAGAGAAATAAAGGGTTCCTTTAGCGCTGGCATATCTATATCCCAAACCTCATTAAAACTTGAAGTTGAAATCTTAGCGTTAAAAGCCGCAACCTTAGCGGCTTTAATAACTATGCTATCAAAGCGCTACTTACATAATTCCAATCTATGCTCTGCATATATGGGTTTGCAACTTTGTTCAAGCGGTTGTTTGCTAACAAACACTTGCTCTCGAGTGTAAACAAATGTTGAGCTGTAATGGCGGTTCTATAACCACTCGCTTTCACACTAACATGAACAAACTAATTTACTAGCGGAAGATAGTGCATGAGCACTGACTGGACTACACAAAGTAGGTGACACGAAGTGACGATGTTAGCAATACGAGTTCATTATGTGAGACCACAGAGAGCGTAGTGTGCGACGCGCGAGCCGGTGGAGCGACGAGCTGAAGATAGTGGATGAAAGCTCAGGAGCGAGTGTTGTGAAAGCACATACGGGGAGCGTAGTGTGTGATGCGCGAGTCGGTGGAGCGACGAGTTGGAGATAGTGGATGAGAGCTCAGGAGCGAGTTTTGTGAGAGCACGTACAGGGAGCGTAGCGTGTGACGCGCGGGCCGGTGGCGCGACGAGCTGAAGGTAGTGGATGAGAGCTCAGGACCAAGGGTTGTGAGAGCACGTACAGGGAGCGTAGTGTGTGACACGCGGGCCGGTGGAGCGACGAGCTGAAGTTAGTAGATGAGAGCTCAGGAGCGAGTGTGTCGTAGTGGGTGAGGCGCGGGCCGGTGGAGCGACGAGCTGAAGTTAGAAGATGAGAGCTTAAAAGCGAGTGTACGTGTTTTTACGTATAAAAATGTAAAAAGGCAAGAAGTGAAAAAGAAACACGGCGACTGTTTATAAATTACACCTCATTAATAATATTAAACAAATTTTCTCACTTTCAGACAACATCAAAGACTTCCAACAAAGTAAATTGCTTGAGGAAAAAATGATATAAAATGTAAGTACGGCGTTTTCGCTTTACCCTGAAAATGCATTGTGAGGAGATATAGGTGTTTTTCTCTTTAGGACGTAGACTGTTTGGTAAGTGGAAATAATATTGGAAGAAGTTATGACACTTTTATTAACTTTGGGCAATCGAGACATTTGTAACTTTTGTTGAGGAAGTGAGTAAGGAAATATTGTGATGGAAAATATTATTTTATTATGGCAGAACTGAAGTTATGAATATTTTATTACAATGGAATGTGTGTAGTATTATTGGATTTGATGTTTTATTTTTGTTTCAGGTAATTTTTACTTTTTTTTTATCAGCCAATATACGTCCCACTGCTGGGCAGGGGCCTACTCTACAATCGAGAGTACGATTTAGAGTGGTTAGGCCATATAGTCTACCACGCTGGCCTAGTGCGGGTTGGCGGACTTTACATACCGTAGAAAATTCTTTGAATTCACCACGGTATGCAGGTTTCCTCACGATGTTTTCCTTCACCGTTCAAGTGCGTGGATATTGACTATCAATACACACATAACTCCGAAAAGTCAGAGGCGTGCCCTGGGATTTGAAGCCGCTATATTACTATTTTTTACTATATCCTATTAATATCATATTATATCGACACAAATGTCTAGTAGGAGGAACCATGGCCTTTAAAATTACTACGGTGAATGTTTTCATTTACCAAGTGGGTATTGGTATTCTTTCGGGAAATGTAAATTAATTGTGAGTGGTTTTCCAATTCAATCCAATCAATCAGCCAAAGGAAGTCCACTGCTGAACATAGGCCTCTCCCAATGATTTCCACAGTGACCTGTTGGAGGCAGCCTGCGTCCAGCGACGTCCCGCGACCTTCACCAGGTCGTCTGACCACCTAGTGGGTGGACAGCCCACGATGCGCTTTCCGCTTCATGGCCTCCATTCGAGAACTTTTTGGCCCCATCGGCCATCAGTTCTCCGTGCTATGTGCCCCGCCCATTGCCACCTCAACTTGCTAATCCGCAGTTTGAATTTACTTCTCAAAAATATGAAACGGCGACGATGATGGCAATACGGAACCGCGTTATTACTGTGAAAAATATATTTTATTTACCCGACCGAAGTCTGGCTGTTCAACTAGTTACAAATATATAATTTCAAGCCGTCTTTACACATTTTATGCCTCTGTTAAGAAGGCCGTTTTTTTCTGAAGGACTTTGTATTACGGGCGTCAAGAGCCTTTTTATATAAATTTTCTTAAATAAGTCTGGCATATTGATCTCACTATTATAGAAATGTATGTAAAGGTCGTGTATTTGGGTCGAAATAAATAATATTATTTATTAAGGTTAAAGATTCTACCAATGCTTTGAAAGTTTGTCGAAAAAATCTACTATGATTTATAAATTTGGATGAAGAAACAGGCTTTATTTAAATTTTATACTTTAATGGCTTAACAAATTACAGAATATTTTTATACAAATTTACGTTTAAACGTCTTTTCTAGAACTTTCCGTATGAAAGATCTTACTTCTCGCTTACACACCTCCTCTCTCACATGATGTTCTTAAGGCCTAACTCATAGACATATTAAAACCCTATTTAAGTTATCGAATGTTTTGTCCCTCTCGAACTACCTTAGATTTCGGTTTGAGCGAAAAAGACACTTCTAACAATGGAGATGCAGAGATATGGAGATGAGATCCTTGGGGAGGTCTATGTTCAGCAGTGGACTTCCTGTGGTTAAAAAGAGAAAGAGACAGAGAAGAAGAGAAAACATTTCATAGCTAAAATAGATTTTAAATCCGTCTATGAATAAAGCTGTTACAGTACAGCCACTCGATCCTTGCATCCTTACATTAATGTATTTTTTATACTAGCAGGAATTTACTTCAGCCCACCTCATTGTAATTGTAGTGCAGCTCATATTGACATTAAAATTTTAGCGGCCTAATCAACTGCCGGATATATTTCGCTTTTCAACATTAACAAATAGTCATTCACTCATATTATGTGTGTTCTCTATTTGGAAATTCGTATTGTAAAATATGGTTTATGCGCGGTTTGCCAATTACTCGCAACGTTTGATGTTATACAGTTGCAGCCAATTGTAAAATAATTTGCGAATTCACTGCGACATATGTAAAAAAATATGTTTATGGAGCGATAGAGTGACTAAAATGTATAATGGTTTCTTACAACAGTGACTGGTAATAGTTACTGAGCGTATGACTGATACCTCAGTCCGTGATCACGAAAGCTGTAAAGTGATCGAAACGTCGGGAAGTTAAGAATGTAAAAATTGAACCAAATCGCGATAAAATCCGTAAAATTACTTTGTAAGTTTTTGTAAAAACTTTATAAAACAATTATCATCATCATCAGCCCGTTGCAGTCCACTGCTGGACATAGGCCTCTCCCAAGATACGCCACAAAGCCCAGTCTGTTGTATAAAACAATACCAAACGAAATTCGCTCCCACAGGAACAAACCTTGACTTCCTGTTTAAGTACACGTTATCCTTTCACCGAGTTTATTATACCTTCAAGCCGCGACACTATTAATGGCGGTTTTTTCGTGAGCTTTCATACGTTGTTTCATCTCGGTAAATTGATTTATTATCCAGCAGTTTATTGTGTACTACATTCTGCTCTTATACGTTACTATTACGCTCCCTGTATGTGGTCTCATAATACTTTGAGCAGGTATGATTTAGTCAATGTTAAAAAATTACCTCTCTCTCTCCTCAGCCGTAGAAAGTCTACAACTGAATATAGCAGAACTTTAATGGTTTCTTAGATTAACGCGGATGTTACACGTAGAAATTAAATTCAGTTCTTAAATACCCGACGCGGCATTTTGATCACTTTACAGCTTTCGTGGTCACGGGACGGGCCAAGGTATTAGTCATCCGCTCATTGACTGTTGCAATTTAACTACCCTCAATTTGCAATTATTATCGTTTACCATCGGGCGAATGGCACGCTCGTCTCGCCATTCATTGAAATAAAAAAAGCTAGCATAATTTTGTTAATCAGCAAGTCTCACTTCTGTGGAGGACTAAGATGCTTTTCCTTCAACGAGTATGGATATCGCTAATTGGGGAATTGCTAATGTCCTACCTTCAGCATTCCGGTCTCTGGTAATCTCATTCGCCGAACAAAGTGAGACAGACAAGCTATTCTTGGTTTTTTGTGAGGCAATCATACCATCTTCATTTATCCGACCTACTTGTGGTTTCAACCACGGAGCTACCTTTATTTTTAGTAAAAATCTCTTTCTTCCAAGCTTGTATCTACTTTCTCTCTCTCCCTCTGTCTCTTCAGCCTCAGGAAGTCTACTGCTAAATATAGGCCTCCCCAAGAATTTCCATAGAGACCTGTTGATATCGGTAATGCCTGTCCCTTACTTTTACCTTCCCATTACGTGGTCTCACAACATTTGTTCCCTTATCGTTACTTCATTCTTAAATAAAAGCATCAGTACGCGATTCCCGTTCAATATCAAGATTGAATTAAGTTCGTAATTAGAGACAAAATGGTTTTCTCCTTTCCCCTACGACCCCATGGAAATTACCATTAAATGTAATGAGAATTGTTAGGAGACATTCTAAATCCACAGTTGATGTGATAGTAGAAATGTAAGTAATTTAACATGACTACAGAAATACGAACATTATGCATAGGAACAAGTATTAAATCGATGAAAATTGTTAACCCTTATGTTCATGTTTTGCTTCAATAGTATTTGATTTATTATTTTAAAATGAAAGATTTATGATAATTCAAAACCGAACAAACAAATTATGCGACGTACTTAACATATTTCGTATAATATAAAATTGAAATGTCATGCAATTCTGATTTAAAGTACGTACGCAAAATCAACTTGAATAGCTTTTAAACTGAATGACTTGTTTGTGGGACAATATGTTTGAAACAATACATTTCGTTTCAAATAGATGACACAAAGTTAAACTGAAAAGCATCGCACTGAAATACTGGTTAATTTGAGTTTTAAAATGTATAGAATTAATTTTGCTATTTGATTCTATTTTCGTCCAATAAATGCTAAATGGTTTTTGAACACTGTTAAATAAAAGTATCATATTACGCTTTTCATTAATTGATATTGAGCTTAATTTAAGAACCTTTGTAGATTAAATATTAATTTTAACCTTTACACATCATTGAACAAAACAAAACATTCTTGACTAAAATTATCAGAGTTCTTAAAGTTTTTGTTCTTTTTCTTATTCTTTAAATAATAAATGGCTTCCCCGTAGAATCGAATATATTCTTTGTAACATGTCTTATTGTAGATATCTTTTATTTCTTGTTTGCGTTTCATAATTATCTTTAATTTTTCCATATTGTGCTGTTCATTCATCATCGGACCGTTGCAGTCTACTACTGGATATAGACCTCTCCCAAGGGACGCCACAGAGCCCGGTCTGCTGCTTTATACATGCTTTTATACTGCTTTATACTGCTGCCGGCCCTCTTGTGCAAGTTGTCCTGCCATCTGGCCAGAGCACATCCCACGCTACGTTTGCCAAGACGCGGTCTCCACTCCAGACGCTTACTCTAGCGTTTATCTGTTCTGCGGCATATGTGGCCAGCCTATTGCCACTTCAACCAACTAACTTGTGCTGTGACAATAAATATTTATATTTCAAGTCTTCTCGCGACTTACCCCACTGTCTTTCTCAGAACTGTGTCCGGACATCTGACGTGACATGCCTGTCTGATCGCCGCCGATCAATACCGCCTTATATTATAATTTATGAATATATCAGAATTTCTATCGTGCAATATTTTCTCGTCTTAACTCGCTGTGTAAAGATGAATAACTTTCGTCACGTCTCGCGAAAGAGTTTTATACGGTCGGCCGGAATTACTTTTTTGGCAAGTTATTTCGAGTTTTTTTATTATGCGTGCGGAATGACTGAGAATGAAATGTCGTTTTGTTTAGGTGGAATGTTACGTAGTACCTCTGATTTTTCGATTTTATATTTGGATGTATATTATACTGCCGCGGAGGCGTAGTTGTATTACGATAAGATTGCAAAGCTGAGGTCTCGGTCGGGCAAAGTGATAATGGATTTTTTAATACATCATCAGCCCGGAGTCAAGAAATTGTTACCGTTATGTCGATAGGCTCGCCCCCTATTACATCGTGGGACGGAACATAAAAGACGACATGTGGGTTTCATGGTAGCGCTTAGCGACCACCGTACTCGACGCTGGAAACCAAATAACGTGGGTCGTCCACGTGTGTGTGTGTGTGGGTTCGGATTGAACCTTAGTATTTTCGGTTTTGAGTGAATAGGCCGACTTATTTTTTTTTATTTATTGAAGACGCGAAATATGATCGCACGGCGTAATATTATTGTAACAATATTATTGTAATTTCACCCAACTGTTAAACATAGTTCTAATCTCATAATAAGGACAAGTCTTGTATCGAGTTACGTGTATCAGAAACTACGGGACACGTTTGGGCTAACAACGTCTAGACTCGAAACAAATTTATATTCTGTATCAGCCCATATACGTCCCACTGCAGGGCACTGGCCTCCTCTACAATCGAGTGTACGATTGAGAGGGGTTAGGCCATGTAGTCCACCACGCTGGCCTAGTGCGTGTAGGCGGACTTTACATACCGTAGAAATTCTTTAAAAACGCCATGGTATTCAAAGGTTTCCTGATGATGTTTTCCTTCGCCGTTATAGTGCGTGGTGATTGGCTATCAATACTAACATAACTTCAAAAAGTCAGAGATATGCCTTGGGATTTGAACTCGCGACCACCGTGGCCGTTACCAACACGCCACCACGCACTATTTAATTTCTATTCATCACTCATACATTTTCCTCGTTGCGGATATCAAACCCGCAGCTTCTCGTTTAATAGACAGCTGGCAATCTGCACAACCCTGGAGCCTTGTTAATCCTAATGTTATGCTAATTCGTTTTCGTTGAAGGGATTATACTGATTGTGTTAGACAATTGCGCGAGAACAATGCTGCTCTGTGTTGTAACCACAAATCAATATCTATTTTGGCATGCAGACTGATTTTAGTATCTACTAGCTTCTGCCCGCAACTCCGTTTGCGTGGTTATTTTTATGAAAAATGTCCCATCCCGTCCCGTCCCGTAATATCCCGCCTTATCCCGTCTTATTCTTACTCAAGATATGTAATCCAGTCCCAACTCGTCGATTTGTGTACAAAAAAGTAATAAATATATCGGAATTCCTCGCTCATCCTACGGGAACACTACATTTTCGGGATAAAAAGTAGCCTAAGTGTTAATCCAGTGTGTCAGCTACCTCCTTACCAAATTTCGCCAAAATCCATTAAGCCGTTTCCAACTTCGTTGCGCACAACCGCACAGACAAACAGACAAAAATTCTGAATATAATTGTTTTGGGTTGTATTACGTTAATATTGTATTGTATCAGCCCATACACGACCCACTGCAGGGCACGGGCCTCCTCTACAACCGAGAGTACGATTGAGAGTGTTTAGGCCATATAGTCCACCACGCTGGCCTAATGCGCCATGCGGGTTGACTGACTTTTACATAGCATAGAAATTTATACAAATCGCTATGGTATACAGGTTTCCTCACGATGTTTTCCTTCACCGTTATAGTGCGTGGTGATTGACTATCAATACACACATGACTCCGAAAAGTCAGAGGTGTGCCCTGGGATTTGAACCCGCGACCACCGTGAATGTAGGCAGCCGCGTCTGGTCCGTTTACCAACAGGCCACCACGCACTACATTAGGTTAATATAGTCCCCCCGTATTAGTTTTTCTCATTTATCTTCCATGTACAGACATAAATCGGTTACAAATGTATTGTATGTGTGGAAATAACGTTCAACAGTCACATGATCCTGACCCCACATTAAGACGCAATAGCTGTGACGCTATCAGAGACTACGAGAGACGTTTCAGTCTCCATCCATCAGCCAAAGGAAGTCCACTGCTGAACATAGGCCTCTCCCAATTTCCACAGTGACCTGTTGGAGGCAGCCTGCATCCAGCGACGTCCCGCGACCTTTACCAGGTCGTCTGACCACCTGGTGGATGGACGTCCCACGCTGCGCTTTTCGCTTCTTGGCCTCCATTCGAGAACTTTTTGGCCCCATCGGCCATCAGTTCTCCGTGCTATGTGCCCCGCCCATTGCCACTTCAACTTGCTAATCCGCTGGGCTATGTCGGTTACTTTAGTTCTCCTACGGTTCTCCTCATTTCTGATTCGATCTCGTAGGGAAACCTTGAGCATAGCCCTCTCCATAGCTCGTTGAGTGACTTTGAGCCTCCTGATAAGGTCCATAGTAAGAGGCCACGTCTCAGTTCACGTTTCAGTCTCACCCAGACCCAAATGACTGCGGTAGATTTTGAAGCTAAGAAAAAAAAACATTCTCATTATTACGGTTATAGGTTTCATAAAGCAGTTTATACACGCAGACATCGATCAGTTACAAATTCTACATAAAATATTTTGTCATATTGAGTATAATAAACTTGACCTAATTATTTTTAATCTTATGTCATTGCGATGCAAAAAAATATCGATATAAACTGCTTGGCACGTGATACTACTAAACGTGATCACTAGAAAATTGCTATACCGATCTATCGTTGGGCCGGCATAAATGTGTCGAGCGATGATCTCATCGGTAAATACTCTAAGAGTCTTATTAATAAACTCGGATGAGCGAAGGATTAAATTTAGTCCAAGGCTTTAAGTTGACTCGATTAATTGACTATTAATTTTACAATAATATTGAATAATGTAACTACAATACGATGGTTGCCTAGCCCTCTATGCAATTCCGTGTTTATTAATAAGATAGTGAATACCTCGCTATTCATAACAATCGAGTCAAATCTAAAGCCTTGGACTAAAGTTAATCCTTCGCTCATCAGAGTTTATTAATAAGGCCCTAAATGTACTGTATTGTATTTCCGTCCACATGTCTTCCTATCACTTTGGCCCAGCACTAATAGATGTCACTTTTTTTTCTCTTTATTTAAAAAAAGGGTATTAAATATAAATATGCCAACCTCATTGGGCTGCCTCTCTCTTAATGCATCTCCTCTTAATGCCTAACATACTATAATTAAATAAGGATTTAAAGAAAATGTTGAATTAACAAAACCTATTGACCATAAATTTGTATCAATTTTGTTTTATAAAAAAAACTTCTTTCTGCTTCGTTCCGAACACATTCCTTTAATAAATGTACCACATTTTGATTTATAATTTCATGTTTATTCTTTGATATCATATAACAAATTGCCAATGCCTATTGTAGTGCTCAATATCAGCTAGGTTGAATAACTTTTATTGTGTATTTTATTGATAATAAATTATCTAGTTTTCTTAGTAAAACATAGTTACCGTTTTTGGCAACTGATCTTAGTATTGTATTATTCTATGATAGCTTACTATTAAGCAGGGGACTCTTTAAACATACGAGATTTTGATTAGATCGACGTGAAGCGACAGTTTGGCTGTCGCGTCTCGTTCGGTGAGTGAGATAGCGGGATGCCGAATAACCTTTTCTTCTTCCCATATTTTTTCTTTCCCGCACCTGCTCTCACCTGCTGGTCAGGCAACACATTTATGATCCAAGCGTTGTGGATGTTCACGGGCGGCAGTGATCGCCATATAGAGATTGTATTGTATCAGCCCATATACGACCCACTGCTGGGCACGAGCCTTCTCTACAATCGAGAGTACGATTGAGAGTGGTTAGGCCACATTGTCCACCACGCTGGCCTAGTGCGGGTTGGTGGACTTACACACCGTAGAATTTTTTTTTTTAAATCGCTACGGTATGCAGGTTTCCTCACGATGTTTTCCTTCACCGTTAAAGTGCGTGGTGATTGACTATCAATACACACATAACTCCGAACAGTCAGAGGTGTGCCCTGGGATTTGAACCCGCGACCACCGTGAACATGTAGGCAGCCGAGTCTGGTCCGATACCACGAGGCCACCACGCACTTAGAGATATATTAGATTTATTAGATTAGATTAGAGATATGGCCACCACCATATAGAGATACCTTACTGCAAAGCCAGGATTAGGTTTATGACAGGAACGGTTCCGGTAGAAGCTGAGGCGTTCTTGCTTCGGGTCCCCGGGGCCGTTCCAATTGTGCCGAAGAGGGCCACGCGGGGTTTTGGTTGGTATGCCGTAGACCGGTGAACCCAACATAATCGCTCCACTTTCCCCCAAGTTGGGACGTTAGCGGTAACTCGGTTTTAACAAAAAAATTAAAGGATTATGTTAATAAATGTTGTATTTAATGACTAACACAAAATGTTTGTCTGACCTGAGTAATGAACCTGGGACCTCACGCTCCACAGCCTTGCTACAAAAATGAAGCGATAATTATAGCAGTATCGGTTTTAACACAACACATCGCCCGATCCATTAACAAAATGAACTCGTATCATAACCAATTTATAATACCGAACAATGGAATCTTTATTATTCATAAAATTACGCGACGCGATAAAATTAAGTGGGGCGGTACAAATATGGAGAAGGGATATTTGCATCCGTTTGGATGGCGACAACCCGGTATTATGGTGGAAAACCCGTGTGTTCTAGCGACAACCAGGGATTATGGTGAATCCGTAAATAACCTAACTAGTGTGCAGTGTGTGTGTGTTTGTAGAGTTTAGTTTATGTTAGACTAATTTTGACTTGCCCGTGAAAATTATGACCACTGATTAGAAATAGCTATTTCACAGGTCAGTGGATGATCTATTTTTTTCTATTTATACAAGATATATCAAGACTGCTACCGAAAATGAATCCAGGTGGTAGTTTTAGTAACTACAGACACGATGGAACTAAACATTTTGCAAAAAAACGCGACGATTTCTTGTTGTAATGTTTTAAATGTCATTGTGTTTGGGTGGTAAATCCATAGTTTTTGCTAAAATTATAATTTAAAGCCTTGCGTACTATAGCGTCTTTAAAAATAAAAGGGTGTAACTACACTATATTTTTAGGAAAATGTATGTATATATGTATTTACCACCCAAATACGTTGGATAGGAAAAAAATACAAAAAAAAATCGTCGCTTTCTTTTTTTTTGCAAATTTTTAGTTGCATTTTGTCTAAAATCACTAAAACTACCATCTGGCTTAAGTTTTCGGTAGAAGTTTTGATATGCCCTGTGTAATTTCGCTTGGCACAGGACAGAAAAATGTGGCAAGTAAATGAGGAGGCTTATACCCAGCAGTGGGTTGACGTGGGCTTATAGATAGATAAATATAATATAGGGACTGTTATCCAGCAGTGTTATGTAAATCCCATCGATAATTAACTTAGATAAGTATAACAAAATTATAGAAAATCAGCTTGACAAAATTATATCGATGTACCCATATTCTATTCTCAATCGTACTCTCGATTGTAGAGGAGGCCCGTGCCCTGCAGTGGGTCGTATATGGACTGATACAATACAAAAAAATACCCATATAGATTAGGTTCGTACACAAGTCATTAAATCATAATATCAAACTACCTGCAGCGTGTTTATTACCATTGTTAATTAACTTACAACAGAACTACATAGTGTCCAAATCGTAAAACAATTAACTTACCTATGTGGATTGCATTGCACCCTCCATTAGGTAAATTGTGCCTTTTGCCTTGTCCCTCTATTTTTTAATTATGATGATGAATAAAATAATGTAAGTTACTTTCTATTGAAACAATTAACCACGATTGCATTTAAGGTAATTAGATAATACTTATATTCCAATCTCTGCGAAAATGATCTGTGTATTTTATATGTGTATTTAACGTACATATGTGTTTTTATTGCGATGAATGGTGGGACGAGCATGCCATTCGCTTGACGGTAAGCGATACGACCGCTCAAGGACAGTAGGCAACCAAACAACACCATGAATTACAAAGCGAGGCTTGGCATTCCACTGCGCTCGCCATCCTGAGACAAGATGTTAAGTCTCATTAGTCCAGCAGTTACTCTGGCTACAATGTACTTAAAACCGGAACATAAAAGTGCATTTACAACGCTTTACCATCAGATGCAATGCTGTCACTATGCAGTGCCAGATTAAAAAAACAATACGAATAATAACAAAGAGGTGTTTTTGGACCACGGCAGTTGGAGCTATATAGTCTTTGTCTACCCTAATAGGAAGCAGATGTGAGTTTATGTATGTATTGCTTGCATATTATGGAAGTGCGTGGTGGCCTGTTGGTAAACGTACCAGATGTGGGTACCAACATGATCACGGTGGTCGCGGGTTTAAATCCCAGGGCACACCTCTGACTTTTCGGAGCCATGTGTGTATTGATAGTCAATCACCACGCACTATAACGGTGAAGGAAAACATCGTGAGGAAACCTGCATACCATAGCGATTTGCAAGAATTTCTATGGTACGCAAAGTCTAGCACTAGGCCAGCGTGGTGGACTAGATAGCTTGAACACTCAATCGTACTCTCGATTGTAGAGGAGGCTTGTGTCCTGCAGTTAGACGTATCTGGGCTGATGCAGTGCAGTTATGGAAGCTTATACGTATTAATTATAAATCCCCACAAAATAAAATAAAACACACATAAAAATGAACAGTTATTTATTAAATAATGAGCCACTTACGAGACTATTAAATATTTTATGTACATTTATTAACAATGTCTTATGAGCTTGTTTATATCACAAACATAATACTAAATATTTACAATGGTTTTATAGTGATACGTCACTTAAATAACGACTTAATGACAACACAAGTTAAGGAGACATACGCCTTTTTGGAATTCGTACGTTTGCATATTTTGAATTGGAGTTGGTTTGCATTCTCGCTATGATACAGTTCATGTTCATATTAAGTTGTGTTGATATTCTTTATTCCTACAATCTGTTTTTTTTTAATGTCTGTGTAGACAGACGAGCTAGCGATCTGACTGATCGTAAACAGTCACCTCCGCTTATGAGGTTTTGCAATGTTAAGGGCACCGCCAAATCGCTGCCTACAGTGCGATGAGTACTCTCTTTAAGCCTCGAGTAAAGAACGACATAGGCATAATTAACTTTCAAAAGTCAGCAGTGAAAAAAAAATGGTCTTATACAAGAGACCACACTGCAAACAAAATACTTATTCTCGTAATATAAGAGCGCGGTACTGTACCGCAACTTCTATATCTGTTTCTTTCACTCCTATGGAATCACACTATTACCCGTCTCGCTTTACTGATTTTAGCGTGCGTGATACGTGCGCATAGATTTTGTTCGGATTGTCCGTTCTGGTATTTTATTATAACACGGAGAATAGTTGAAATTAAACTAATTTTTCGGATTTTATTGTGGATTTTGTTTAATTTTCGTAATAATGTCGGGAAATGTAAAAAAATATAAGAAATCAATATGGAGCTTTAAGTCTTTGTCCAAGGAAAGCTGTATTTCATCATAAATATAGCGAGAATGCAAACCGATCAATTGAATTCTTTGGAGTCAAAACACATCGTTGCTTCACGTCAATGTAGATAATACAAGTAGTAGGATGTAAATTTCCGTACGGATAGCGACTTTGGAAGTAAAAAACCGCCATAGTGATACGCAATATGGCTGTCCGGGATCAACTAGTATACATCCGAGTAAGTTATCTCGACTGGTACGTAATTATCACGTCAGAGAATACTCTACCTTAAAACGCCATTTACATGGGGAGAGTTTCTCGCGGCGAGAATCGTATGCGATTATCGCATGACATAACCGCCATAGATTATCGTGTTCTGACAATGTTTACACGATTCAACTTTTTTATATCCTTACGATAATCGTGTCTTCAAGGCGAGAAATCGCCTCGTGTAAATGGGGCCTACTGTATTGCACTTACATACATACATCATTTAATTTGCCAAGCCAGTATAAATATGTAAAATAATTACACATTAATTGTCGAATATACCCATAAAAATGTATCTTTTGGATTACTTTTTATCTTTTAATGATGCGGTATTTCGGGCGAAACAAAATGTTTCTTTATATAATTCAGTACATAGCTCCGATTCTGTAGTAATTATTTTACAATAATTTAATTCGCAACGATATGTTTTTTATGTAAATATTTATTTATAGATACATAACGAACATAAAATATTCCATATTTTTGAGAACGTATTTCAACTTAAATATAATTACATTTTACATTCATATTTTTACAAATAAACGCATAACACCTATGAATTTCATGATTACTAAATGATTTATGATTTTGATTACAGATATTTCTTTTATTTTAAAATAAAATACACGTTTATTACATTACAATAATTCTAGATATTGTAAAAATTTTAGCATTTTACAAAACAGTGATTTTCCGCTTCGTCCTCACTAATGTTACTTTATTTAAAAATGGGTTATCTTAATATTTTTGCGTGAAACGAAATTTATTGTTTACTTGATTGCATAACGTTTAGGTGGCAGCGCGTAGAGCGCTCGTCTCCTGCACCACCTTATAGTATTTATAATAGTATAGAGTGAGCGCTGGTACTTCAATAACGTAGATAAGAATATTGGTGCCGGGCCACCTTTATCTCCTATTGACTGACATTTGACAGATTGTCCAACATGCATAAATTATTTGAAAAAGAAAATAAAAAATACAGTTTAGGCATATTAAATTCCAGTCGCAACCAATTGCCAACCCGCACTAGGCCAGCGTGGACTATACGGCCTAACCACTCTCAATCGTACTCTCGATTGTAGAGGAGGCCGTGCCCTGCATTGGGATGTTTGTTTTAGTTATTTATTAATTTATTTATTTGAATTGTATTATGGGCTGATACAGAAATTCCACTCTATCTCGTTTTAGACGGACAGTAACTCAATATACTTTTGGTTACCAATAGAATTAAAAAAACCGAAAATGTAGGATTTTAATTAAATTTTCACCAATATAGCCTTCCTACCAACATTACGAACAAAAAATACCTAAATTTTTAAATCGCATAAATATGATACTACACTACACTACATAACAGTACTCGTACTTGGCTATACGCCACGTTAATATCAGTGCGGAGAGCTCGTCTACTTCACTACACTACAAACTTCCTCTTCCGTCCCTGATCATGACCTTCTCTAAGTATTCCAATCCAATCCAATCCATCAGCCAAAGGAAGTCCATAGTTGAACATAGGCCTCTCCCAAGGATTTCCACAGTGACCTGTTAAAAGCAGCCTGCATCCAGCGACGTCCCACGACCTTTACCAGGTCGTCTGACCACCCGGTGGGTGGACGTCCCACGCTGCGCTTTCCGCTGCGTCGCCTCCATTTGAGAACTTTTTGGCCCCATCAGCCATCAGTTGTCCGTGCTATGTGCCCCGCCTACTGCCACTTCAACTTGCTAATCCACTGGGCTATGTCGGTTACCTCAGTTCTCCTACGGATCTACGGAAATCCCGAGCATAGCCCTCTCCATAGCTCGTTGAGTGACTTTGAGCCTCCTAATATAAGGCCCATGGTAAGAGGCCAATATTGCATACATTTAATTAGTGGATACAGCACTACTCAAAACGCTGAAAGAGCTCCACAGTCCGCGCAACAAAGCTATAATGCCTCAGAGGAGATAAAACTAAGCGCCCATTCGAAACGAAACAAGCAGAAAGCAGTCCGCCCAGCGAAAAGCGCGTGCCTGCCGCTTAACAAATGCCATTGCTTAGTAGTGAATGCTCATTTAAAACACTCGCGTGTACAAAAGACTACAGCTCACGACAACTGTACATTACGTTCCAACACGATATCCCTTTATTTAGACGATTATGTACAAACATAATTAAAATAATAATAATAGGAGAAACAATGGCTTTCGCTCCGTAATGACACTCTAATGAGGCTACTCCCGACAGCGGAGGTCAGCGGCTCTCTAACTTTTTAAGCCCCCTCGGGCGCAACTTTCTTTGACGTTGTCGGATACCGAAAGGGCTTTGAATATAAATGAAGACAATTTTCCACTTTTTTCGTGACATGTTTTGGTTTAGAACATAATTTTGATGACGGTGAAGGAGTTTTTAAGGAGGGTTTTAAACTTGGAAAGCTTAGCCCGGAAACACGAATGTTGAGTTTTGACCATATTTATTATTTTGTAAATTCATACATTGTGGGCCGCCAATTTGAACTAGGCCTATGTGGTAGACTATGGCCCAAGCCCTAAAGCCCTAAGCTCTTGTGTTCTTGAGCGGAGACCGCGTCTTGGCAAACGTAGTATAGGACGCCCCCTACCTAGGTGGAGTGACGATCTATGTCGCAGAAGGAGAGCGCTGAGCGGGATCGGGAGCAGACCGATCCCGCTCGTCGCCACAGGAGACGTAGGAGGCGCCGGGACAACAACTAACCCGGCGCCGCAGAGGCCACGCGGGGCCGCCGTCCCTACCTTGGCGGCCCCCGAGACGTGACGCTACATGCGTCATTTGCCGCGTCGCTAAAGCGGCGGTGCACAAAGAGGCGGTCCTGGCGCGTCCGTTCATCGGTATCCCGGGGCCGTCTCTCAAGTGCACCGATGGTGGCCGACGCGGGGTTTTTAGTCGGTATTTCGGCGCGTAGCTTATGGTAGGGACCCGACCCAGCGGCCGCCCGTCCACATCCACGGGCGGCACAACATCTCGCTGGGCTCGGAAGGCGCCGGTGAGTCCGACACACCCTCACCCCTTCGGGGGTGGGATGGTCCGTAAAGGGATTTTCCCCGCGAGAAAAAATAAAAAAATAAAAAAAAGGTGGAGTGACGATCTGCAAAAGGTCGCTGGTAGAAGCTGGATGCGACAAGCCGAAGACAGGGTGAAATGGGGCAATTCGGAGGAGGCCTATGTCCAGCAGTGGACAATAGTATAGGCTGATGATGATGATGGTGATGATGAAGAAGACTTCTATGCTCAACAGCGGGTGATTGTGAGCTGGAGTCCTAAAAACAAGAATTTCATACAAAAACTATTCTTAATATCTGCTATATTTCGATATGAAACAGTGATTGATACGCGTAGTTTTTAATCTACTTTCACCCGCATATGACTTGCGAGCTATAAATCACCTTTCAGTTCGAATATGCTGCATGCAGTGATGTCAATAGGCAATATTGACGTGTTTCGTTGTGCGAAATAGGCTGCAGTATACACTGTGGATTGACGTGGTACTGCAAAATTTTACTACTAACATCAGGTGTGTTTAGAAAACTATAAAAATGACAGTTCTTTTCCCTTCTTTTTAGATCCGAAATCTGAAAGATTCAGCTCAAAACTTTTCTTTTTACAGTCTCTTCCACGCCCTCTGACTGACTGTAACTATAATGTATTATATTAAGTTTATAATTAGTTAGTCAAATCTAATATTTTTTATTAAATTAATAAAAAAAAAAACGTTACATAATTAGTACTTAAAAACCACGCCAAGAATTTCGCAAACTTTAACTCCCACTAAAACGATTAATTCCATCATTGTAAACAGTGTTCTAATTTTCCACCCCTACCAACATTTTTCCCTCTCGAAATTAATTTTAATGCGTACGACAAAAAATAAATTTTATCCATTGCCAAAGGCAATCCTATCAGAACCGAGGGCTTTTAGAAATTAAGTTGAGTGTGAAATAATTTTTCTAACCCCGAAATATCTGTCAAGCCATTAAGCTTTTTTATATAGCCCTCATTCATTAACAGAAACTTTTAAATGGCTTCTTTGATATAATTTTTATTTAAAATAATGATTACTTTTGTATTAAGTAAATTAGTTTGGTTTTCGTGAATTTGACTGTCAATATAAAATGTAAGGCAAAAATTAATTTAAATAAGTGTCATTTGCACGATTTTAATCAAACTAATTGTCTACTATTTTTTTAACCTCTGTTGATGACAAATAAATAATTGCAGTCCTCGTTCTAACGCTACAGTAAAACACTTGTTTAACTGATTTAAGTTAAACTAAGAGTAACAATATCCGATCTCGAACAAAATGCTTCGATCGAACTCGTGGTTATTGGCTTTCACCCACTGCACCATTATCAAATCTTAAACTTAGCTATTTCAAGAGTCCTTCTAAAGTTTATACGACTTTTAACACGGGCATTACTGTCATTAAAGAAAAAATACTCATCATAAGTGAGGTCAAAGCCTTGTTTTTGTGGAAATTGACTTTCTATGTTCATAAATCTGTTGTAAAATCCGATGATGACTGCACTATCAACATTTTACGACAATAATCTATGCTGTAATAAAAAGAGCAATTTTAAAATATTTTCAACGCCTAGAACATATATTTTTATGACTTACTAAAATGTATAAAGCCGTATTGTAATAAAACACTGTGACGGCTATACGTCTAGGAGATTTTAGAGGCGAAGTAACAGTTTCATTCTCAAGGTTATTTGATGTATAAAAATGGCAGAAGGCCAGAATATCACACAATAACTATTTCTCTTCCTTTCCTGGGCATTTTCAAAGACCAGTAACCCACCAGTCCTTCAACTATTGTTGATATTTATAAGCGGCAGAGATTTCATACAACCAATGTAGGAATTGACTTTTTATCGTAGATACGTTCGTAATAACAAAGACTGGACAAGCGAGTAAAGCGACGCGGCGCTTCAAACTTCATAATGTATTAATCGACATTTCATATAAAATGAGGCAATGTTTGAGTGATGCTTTTAAAATTATCAAAGTCTTAATTGGTTAATCGGAAATTATGACGGTGTTAAAAAATTCAAATTAAATAATAATCCGATACATTGTAACCAGATTTTTTTCAGTCAAATTTTCATAGAAATCTTTGTAATGATGTCTCCGTGCATTCAACAGTAAAATAATTAAATTTATTACTCTCTAACCTATACACCAAACTTTCCCTCGGATGTGATATTGAAAACAAGTCATTTTCCTCCTCGAATACTGGTACAAAACTTTGACAAACCCTTTCAATTTCGTTCCACGCAAAAATCGACTCTAAGTCTGAACGTTAATGTACATTTTGTTTAATTCTACACATGTTGGGTTGATATTTGTCACCGTAGCACCAAGTTTGCCGTGATGATTAGTAGGGCTTGGAATCGGTGATCGGTGATGGGACTTGGTGATGAAGACTGCATGGCTGCTGGGTTTTCGCCTGGAACAAAAGACTTGGTTAATAAAATTCTATATTTTATTATATCTATTGCTATAACTAAATTGTCTGACTGCCTCGGTGGCGAAGTTGTACTATGGTACGATAGCAAAGCTGAAGTCTCGAGTTCGAATCCCGGGTCGGGCAAAGTGATCAGGGTTATTTCAATTCATTATTAGACCGGAGTCAGTAATTTGTGCCCGATATAGCGATAGGCTCACCCTCTGTCACATAATGGGACGGAACATATAAGGCGAAATATAGGTGTCATAGTGGCGCCTCTGCCTACGCTTTTTGGGAAAGAGGCGTGAGTTTATGTATATAAGTATGATTAAATTTAGCAGATTGCGCTATAGGACCCAAGGAATCATTTATCTTGGATTATTTTTAATATCGGCCCTGCAAAATAACTACAATTCATGTGGTCGTATGTGGTATGCAATCCAAATGTCTACTTGTGTGATGTAGTCTTATCCACTGGTTAGACATAGTCTGTCGCCAATCGGCATAAATAAGCCATAATATATCAACGCATGCCCAATACCCCTTTCCTTTTCCCTTCCTTTCTCCTTCTCGCTTTCCGCCCATTTTGATGGATCGGCACCACATCCATGATCTAGCGTTGTAGACGATCAAGGGCGGTAGTGATCACGTACCATCAGGTGACCTGCTTACTCGTTTGCCGGATGCAATCAAAAAATAAATTTGTGAGGGCCTGCTCAAAACCAGATTTACACAATATGCTCAACACGAAAATCGACACAATTGCGTGGGACACTATCATTGGTTTTCCACCATCGTACTCTATCGTTGCTATCCTTGCGGATAGCCAAAGGTCGTTCGAAAGTCACATTCAGCGCAAGAATCAGGACAGCGGAACAATTACTTTAAGTTTTTTTTTTTATGAGACAGTGGTACCACCCCGGTCGGGCTTCTGGTAATGTAGATTTAAAAATAGATTACGTAGAACGAATCGAATTGAAATTACCAGACAAAGGTCAAAACCCACATTAGAATATAACGATACCGATCTCAAATTAGCATTAAAAATATTAGAAGAATGAGCAAAAATTCAAGAGAAATACAGTCAATATTTTTTGCTGAATTCTTTGAACATGTTAACTAGCAGAGTAGAAATAATATTATGATCTTTATTCCGATCTTATCGTGTCTTATTAAAGAAGTGTAATATGTATTGGTTGCGTAAATGTTGTTTCTAGGCTGTTTTTTGTGAAGACATCGCCTACACTGCGGCCTACACCATCAATTTTGTAAGCAAATTCGAAAATGAAAAAATATCTTTCATAATAAACAAGGTCATTTTTCTACCAAATTATTTGAATGATCTAATCAATTCCCAAAGGGGTTTTTTATCCAAACGAGCATGCACTTCGCCTGATTATAAGCAATATGACCGCTTATGGACAGTAGCAAATCTAACACCGCCATGAAATACAACGCAACGCTTGGCATTCCACTGCGCTCGCCATCTTGAGGCATAAGGTGTTAAGTCTCATTATGTCCAGTAGTTACTCGGCTACAATGCCCTTCAAACTGGAACACAACAGTGCATTTACACTGCTGTTTAGTGGGACAAGTTATTATAGTCGAATTGTTGTTCTTTAGATGTATGCTATTAAAGTGTTCTTAGTTTTAGCTATAGCGGTAGCAAATCGGTTTCGAAACGAAGACTACGTCTGGACCCACGCGCCGAGACCAATATTTGCGTTATCATTTAATATGTATATTTTATGATCTTTGAGATCAAAGTCTTTTGCAGTTTCTGATGTTCTCGGCATACGACAAGTTTATCAACGTGTGTTAATCATTATATGTGTTATTGTTGGATCCCGGATGTCTTTATTTTTATTTTATTTTATTTTATTAAATTAGGGTTGTTTACAATTGCACAATTAAATTTTACAGAAGAAAAAAAAAACATAAAAAACAATCTTGCATAAATTGCACAACCAATTAAAAACAAACACAACATGCACAAAATATATATATATATATATACATATATATACACATACACACATATATATATATATATATATATATATATATATATATATATACATATATATACACATACACACATATATATCCACACACACACACACATACATATACATAATTAAACGGTAATGTTATTATCAGAATGCTATAAAGGGTAATAGTTAGGTATTTGAAATTATAAATCTTCGATATTCTTATGAATACTTTTTTTGAATGTCGACAACGAATCATGGTTATCATTTATCATGAGTATCAGCCTAACAGCCCACTGCTGGAGACATGGGCGTATTTTACCCTAGGGCCAAAAGAGCCATGGCCCGGGGCGCCCACCTGCGAGGGGCGCTGCAGGCCGCCCTCGGATTTCTTTACTTTATGTACCTAAAGAAATAAAAAAACTATCTTATAATATTAACTAAAACTTTTGGTTCTCTAACAGATAGTAAGATGCGGGGCAATCGTGATAAAGTAAGAAAATATCAATGTAGTGTAGGGGGCGCCAAAAACTACTGGCCCGGGTCACTGAATTTTAGAATAGGCCACTGGCTGGAGATAAACATCGCCAGTGTCATATCGTTAAAATCGATCATTGGTTTGTGTGATCCTACATACATACATACATAACCACACGCCTTTTTCCCAGAAGGGGTAGGCAGAGGTGCTACTAGAACACCCACGTTTCGCCTTGTATATTCCGTCCCACGATGTGATAGGGGGCGAGCCTATCGCCATATCGGGCACAAATTCCTGACTCCGGGCTAATAATGAATAGAAAAATCCAATATCACTTTGCCCGACCCGGGATTCGAACCCGAGACCTCAGCTTTGCAATCATACCGTAGTACCACTACGCCACCGAGGCAGTCAGGTTGTTTGTGGCACCGAGGTTTGTGTGATCCAAAACCAAAATGTATGCAAGAGGAATTGAGATATTATAAAATATACGCCAATAAAAGTGCAACAAAAAGAGCAATACACGTACAGCCATTTATATTTCTCTCTATCACTCTAACGCAGCAACGGTATCATCCCACTCACTCTGTTGATGCGATGACTCGATTTTAAATCAGTGGCAAGTGCTCTACTAAAAAGTTTGAGAACCTCCTACCGATGTATTGTAGTTAACATGACACAGGGAAATATTCAGGGGCAATTTGATCTAGTTCCTCTGAAACGCTTAACCTGGAATATCGAAGAATTTCTCCGAACCAGCAAGTCCGGTGTCTTGTTTCGCTAAGCGTTCGTAATTAATTCATTCGGAGCGAGCGTTGCAGCTGAAAGCGATACCTTTTAGATTCCCTTGAATTTATTTTCAGTATAATACCAGTAATTCTTAGTTATATAATGCTTTTATTCAGTATAATGGAAAACTATTTTAAGTAGAGCACAAAGAGTGACGATATTAATTAATATTCCCGGAGTGGCTTAGAAAGGCTTATGATTCTCAGCATATTGCTAGAATTTATAGTGATGTGCTTTTGACGTCTTTAGCTATTAACAATTAACAATGCAAGTATGTCGACTTTTAAATTTAGCCTGTATATCAGTTTCAAACAGGTCGGCAATGATGTCCGTATGGAGTACAATGAATATTGATATATTAAGTTCTGAAGCACTATACCGATGAAGGAAAACATCGTGAGGAAACCTACATACCGCAGTGAATTGACATAGATATGTAACGTCCGCCAACCCGCACTAGGCCAGCGTGGTGAACTATATGGCCTAACCACTCTCAATCGTACTCTCGATTGTACAGTAGGCCCGTGCCCTTCAGTGGGACGTGTATGGGCTGATACAATACAATAAAGTTCTTTATATTGCTCTTGTTTATATGAAGGCGTGACGCTTACCATCATGCGAGCCTGCTCATAGCAATCTTGAATTTAAAAAGCAAGACTAGTAGTCTAGGCATCTTTTGTATACATTAAAACAGAATTCTTTCTCTCTCTCTGTTTCTCTTTTTTCCCATTCTTTTTCATCTACAGAAAATCCACTGCTGAATATAGCCCTTCCCCAAGAATTTCCAAAGAAACAAAAGTGGTCTGTATCCACCGAATTCTTGCAAGTTTAATTCATCTGCTCATATTATAGAAATACCTCTCTCTTAAACCACTGAAAATTCCTGAACACAAACTTTAACCCTTGATATCTTTAGCGACCTTCGGGAAGCTTCTAGAACAACTCACCATTAAATATATGGACGTATATGCTAGCAGGCACCGCGTTGTTGGGCACGCAGGTGTAGTTCCCGGCGTGGGAGACGCTGGCCGCCGGTATCAGCAGGTCAGACAGCCTCTGCGCTGGATCCGTGGTGACGTTGATCCCGCGCTCCACGTCGTAGTTTATCATCCTGCTATTATGGTACCTGGGGGGGAAATTACACTCTTGAAGGAGGTTTAAAAAACTATCTCGCGTCAATTTTAAATTTTTGGTCTTTTTAGATATAATTCCTTCTTCTTTCTCACTGATGGTTCTGTAAGTCAGGATGGATGGCAAGAGTTTCAATGAGGCCTAAGTTCCGCGTGTTTCTGAGAATGTCTAATTTGTCTTTAACCCGCATAAATTTAATAGTAACACGAATAGCAGTAAAGACAGCTCAATAGCAGACTATATACCAATACCACAGTTACATACCAATGTATGTATGTACATATGTACCACTCTATATTATACTCTCGATGGCAGAGGGGCTTGTGCCCTGTCGTGCCGACGTATATGGGCTGATACAGTACAGTACAGTATGTAACTGTGGCTGCCTATGAAGAATCGCAATAATGTTTAAAATGTTAAGTGTTTCGGTGACATTTGAAAATGAAGGATAAATATTTTTTAATATTTAAAACTCATCTCTTTCATAATAGACATCGTATTTATCGTTTAGGATTTAAGCTTTCTTATCCCAGTGGGGAAAGCGAAAGCGCCATGAGTTTAACACTAATGCCTATATCCAAATTAGACTTTCTCCCAGGTTATGAGAACAAGTCGAGCCTACTAAATCCATAAACTGACGTTAATATCTAAAGAGATCCAATTATAATTAACCAAATGTAATTAACCAAAGTAGATTTAAAGCCCCATTTGCACGGGGAGAGTTTCTCGCCTTGAACATACGATTATCGTAATGATATAAAAAAATCGCATCGTATAAACATTTGTCACAACACGATAATCTATGGCGGTTATGTCATGCGATAATCGCATGCGATTCTCGCCGCGAGAAACTCCGTGTAAATCGGGCTTAACTTACTCTGGTATAAAACTTCGCTGTATCATAGAATACACACCAGAAAACAAAAGCCGGCGCCTCCGTAGTCTGCACAACTGAGCATTGAAGGCGCAGCGTAGACCCAGGCTTCAGGTACTTCTCTGTAGGCCCCGATATCTGCGCCCGAGCCTCTGCGAAGGACAAGAGACTTTAGTATTACATAAACACACGCCTTTTACCCACAAGGGGTAGGCAGAGGTGCTACCAGAACACCCACGTTTCGCCTTGTATATGACGTCCTACGATTTGATAGGGGGCGAGCCTATCGCCATATCGGGCACAAATTCCTGACTCCGGGCTGATAATGAATAGAAAAAGCATTATCACTTTGCCCGACCCGGGATTCGAATCCGAGACCTTAGCTTTGCAATCGTACCGTAGTACCACTACGCCACCGAGGCAGTCAAAGTTTCAAAGTCAGACTTTAGTATTCATTTCTCTTACTCGCCACTAGTTCAACCAATGGTGTGTTTTCTATTGTGATAAATAGACATTATGGATTTTGATAAGGGCTATCAAATATAACTCATCATATACAGGGTATATCAAGACTGCTACCGAAAACGAAGCCAGGTGGTAGTTTTAGTGACTTTAGACACAATGCAACTAAATTTTTTGCAAAAAAGGACGATGATTTTTATTGTATTTTTTTTCCTATCATCGTATTTGGGTGGTAAATCCATACATTTTCGTAAAAAAAGAATGTACACCCTTTTATTTTTAAAGACACTATAGTACGCAAGGCTTTAAATTATAATTTTAGTATCGTTTTTTCGTCGATCGATTTTCGTATCCGTCTGTATAACGACTACCGGTGTGGTGGTAAAAAGTCCTCCACAGTGATACACGTAAAGGTCTCGCGATTTCAACCTGCGTATTCAGGGTATATCAAGACTGCTACCGAAAACCAAGCCAGGTGGTAGTTTAAGCCATTACAGAGAAAATGCTACTAAAAATCTCGCAAAAAAGCGACAGAGGATTTTTGGATTTTTTTAAATATCATCGTGTTTGGATGGTAAATCCCTAGTTTTTGCTAAAATTATAATTTAAACCATTGCGTACCATTGTGTCTTTAAAAACTAAAAAGGTGTACATTGGTATTTTGGGAAATAAGTAAAAAAATGTACAACAAAAAAAATATGTTAGTTTTTAGTTGCATTGTATCTGAAGTCACTAATACGAGTATTAATGGCTTAGTTTGCGATCGCAGTCTGGATATACCCTGTATATTTCGTTTTGACTAGGCTTAGTTTTGTCGTCCGATTGCACTAAACAACTCATCAGCTGCGTTGCAGCCAATTTGCCGAGTCAGTATAAAAATAGTAACGCTTAGTACGTTCGGTAAATTCTGAGCCATATTCTGAGTCAAAGTCAATACCATAAAACCATGTTGAGAATGCAGAAAACTTTTCCAAGCAACATAACTGTCGGATTAGGATAGGTTAAAGAAAACGTATCTTTTTCCAATAATAGCTAACAGATTACAGATAAAATACAATAAATAAAGCTAAAACAACACGCACAGCTTCATGGCAGCATTTAAATCTCAATTCAATCCGACGGTTTTCTTAAACAACATATTTATATGCAAATTACTTTTGACCCCGACTCGTAACAGTCTCATAACCGTTCAGCGGACAGGGGCGGAGTTAGAGGGTGTTAGGGGGCATGGACCCCTTTCTGAATATATAAATAATGTTGTAAAATGCATGGCGGTGTTAGTTGTGGGTTCAAATCTCAGTGCAAACATTTGACTTTTCCGAGTAATTTGTGTATTAGACGATAAACAAGCACTATAAAGCAAAGGAAATAATAAAGGAAACTCTCATATTTTTCAAAATTTATATAAAATTCTTTAGTATGTAAAATCCGCCAACCCGTACAAGGCTAACGAGAACTATGGCCTCAACTCTCAGAATGTACTCGATTATCATAATATGCTGCAAAATGGTATAGCCCTGTTTCAGCTCGTTAAAGCGAATAAATGAGTCAAACTCGATTAGAGAGGTACCGCTGTCTAATAGAAGGATATACAGTTGTCTATAGTTCTAAGTGAGATGGCTCTAAACTTTTGCATGTTCAGTGGGATTGACGGAGCCTTTAAATATAGTGGTAGGATAATCGTTCCTCACGGATAGCGATTTCATACGATGATGGGAAACACATGAAAGTGACCCTTGCAAGTATGTATATCGCATTTCGCGTTTAGTACTGGCAACCTTAAAAAAAAGAGTTAATTCTTAAAAGCCGGCAACACATCTCCATGCCTTATGGTGGTGCAAATGTTCATGAGCGGCGGTGATCACTTACCATCAAGTGAACCGAGTACTTGTTTGCCCCTATAATATAAATAAACCTATTTGTAGCTATTTTAAAGGCTTGTATAAAAAAAAAATTACATTTTTTATTGCAATAAAAGGCGAGAAGAGCATGCCATTCGCCTGATAGTAAGCGATACGACCGCTCATGGCCAGTAGGAAAACCAAACAACACAATAAATTACAAAGCAATGCTTGGTATTCCATTGCGCTCGCCATTCTGACACATAAGTTGTTTCGTCTCAATAAGTCCAGTAGGTACTCTGGCTGTAATGTCCTGTAAACCGGAATACAACAGTGCATTTACACTGCTGCTTGGCGGGGGAAATAGACATTAATGTGGTACCAACCAAGGCGACCTCACATATGAGAAACCAGTAAAATCCGCGTTAATTTCTTTTAAAATATTTCTTTACGTTACATAAACTTAAACGTATTCGCGAATGTAGCACTTCAAACAGATTCCAAGATCCAATTCAGAGAAACGTGTTCGATAAATAAACGTTCAAAATCTAAGTGTATTCCTCACGCGAAGGCGCTTAAACCAATTTAAACCAAGACCAGCTTTTAGTTACATAAAATGACGTCTTGTTAAGAGGATTAATTTGGCAGCGAAATGTATTATAGTTTGAGTTATGTTTTCGGTTTGATTTTTCAGTTGTTTTAATTACTTTTTGGATACACCTGCCTGGATCATCTGTAGTAATATATTTTATATTTTATTGCTAGTTTACATAGAAGTGGTATGTTTGGGAGGGGCTTATGTTCAGCAGTGGACTTCCTTTGGCTGATGGGCGGATGATGGGTGATATGATGAGTTGTGATTTGTGAAATCCTAGATTTAACTTCCAGTTTGGTGAATGATGTGGTTTTGGACTTATAAAGTGTCATATTAGTTTCCCGGAATTAGGGCCAGGGGGGGTTACTCTATAATCCGAAACGAAGTTCGTATGTGCGAACAATGACGTCCTAAATTAGTTAAAAGTTTTCCATTTCTAAAAATCAATACTATTCTCTATAAAACGAAAAATAAAACTTATAATTTATGGTTACGACGTACGATAGAGGATTGGAACATTTTGTGGAGTACCTAGGCACTTTACTTCAATTCAAATGTTCAGTACATTGTGGTTTAAGTGGTCGGACCTAGTGTTTTCTTTTCTAACACCCTTTTAGATACATTAGCTGATAATAGCTGTATTAATGATTATAATGAGTAAAATAGAACATTATAACAATAATTACTGTGTATGTAAAGAAATACCATTCGTCCATTATTGTGTGATTAATTAAATATACCACTGCTTATTGGCAGGCTCCGTAGCGCAGTCGGTTAGACGGCTATGAAACATGAGGCCGGGGGTTCGACCCCCGCAGCGGGTCAAATATTTGTGTGATCCACAGGTATTTAACTCGGGTCTGAGTGTGTGTGTGACCGAAGTTTCTCGTAGTATCTGATACCTACGACACAAGACTCGATCTTAGTGTGGGTCAGGACTATGTATGTGACTGTTGGGTGTATTTATTATTATTTATTATTACTTGCTCTTAACAGAAATAAATGGAAGAGCTTAAGCGACACCTTTATCCAGCTGTGGGATTTTATGCTTGATATAACAATAATATAATAAACGTATTCTAATAAAGTAATCAGAGATTTCAGCTTGTAGATAATCACTTAATCCATTTAAAACTACTTTATAATAATTAAAACCATTGCATGTTATGTTTCTGTTAATTAATCGTTTCACACAGTGGGGAGGAAAACAAACACTTTGTAAAAATTCTGCTCAATCATATTTTACGGAAACTCGTTAAAGCGGAATAAAATTTTAATTTAATATCTCCCTGATACACTTTAAAAATAATTATTTTAACAACAATTAACTTATACGGGAAAATTAAATATTTTAACACAAAAAGTTGTACTGTCAAGTGTTGAAAAGTGAGTACACGGAGTATCGTATATGTTACATGCTTTTAAAATGGGATGAAAAAGAGCATAACAGAAAAGAGTATTCGGCAATTTATTTAAATTTGTATTTAATAGTTATTTGTCGTAACTCGGACATAATATAGCAAGACTACAGATCTTGACCACGTATTTTTGACATGCCTAAGCAAATTACAAAATGACCCCCAAACGCCCTAAATACGTCCCAGTATCAGCAAAGCGGATGAAGTGGCATAACCCAAATATAATTAAAATCCCTCTTTAGGCCACGTGCTGGCCTCGACGGCTTTATTTCACGAACAATTCTGTTTTAAAACACTATTATGAAAACATTACGTGGCGTTCAAATTGCCTTTTCGATGTGGAAGCTAGTTTTTTTTGGGAGTGTAGTGGACGGCAATGATGTGAAGTAATAAGGATTGAATACTATACTGTATCAGTCGATGTACAGGGTATGTCAAGACTGCTACCGAAAACGAAGCCAGGTGGTGGTTTTAGTGACTTTAGACACAATGCAACTAAATTTTTTGGAAAAAAAGCGATGATTTTTTTTTGTATTTCTTTCCTATCATCGTATTTGGGTGGTAAATACATAGATTTTCCTAAAAAAAAATGTACACCCTTTTCTTTTTAAAGACGCTATAGTACGTAAAGGCTTTAAATTATAATTTTAGCAAAAACTATGGATTTACCACCCAAACACAATAATATTTAAAACATTACAAAAAAACGCATTTTTTTGCAAGATGTTTACGATGTAAAATGACACGATGCACAGATGCATCGTGTCTGTAGTCACTAAAACTACTTGGCTTAGTTTTCGGTAGCGTTTGATATACCCTGTATACATCTCACTGCAGGGCACGAGCCTCCTCTACAATCGAGTGTACGATTGAGAAGGGGTTAGTCCATATAATTCACCGCGCTAGCCTAGTGCGGGTTGGCGGACTTTACATACCGTAGAAATTCTTGCAAATCGCTATGGTATACGAAAACATTTTTTTGTGAATATGTACTATAAGAAAGCTGAATACTTTGTTTCTACGCTGTTATCTGAGAAACTACCAGTCGCATTTAAACAATATAAGATATTAATACAAGATCTTCGCGCGGAAGGTACAATACAGTACAGTACATCACGTTACAACTTTTCGCGACTAAACTAAAAGAAAAAATAGGTCTTGACATATTTTCGGGTCAGATTTATTTAAAATCCAGTGTTGATAGGTGAAGAAGAGCTTTAACAGTATTCATGAATTCCTTTTCACCCGCTCCTATATAATAAAAAGCCTCAAATCAGAACCCTCACTTTTGGAACTTTAAAAAAACGTCCCGCACAAGCGGTATAAAGGTAAGATTAATCCGCCGCAACGCACGCCGCAAAAAAGGTCGTCGTTAGCCGAAACGTAGTTTAGTCAGAACTGAACTAACACGGAATCAATTTCGCACGGATCCGGCAACTTTCTGCGCGGATCGCTGAAATTGTTCCGCGCGAACGGCGGATAATATTTGTGTTCCAGATAAAGGTTTTGTGTGACCGGTGGATTTGCGCTAAGCTCTCAAATATGGGCCTTGTTATACGCAGATTCATTATACGCGGTCTCGTAATACACGTGTTCATTATACGCGGTTTCACTATACGCGGTTTTATCATAAGCGAGATTCTTATAAGCGGGTTCGTTATACGCGGTTAATAATTAATTTTATGATCTTATTTTCTTTAGTCCCCATATTCGTATTCAGTTTACAAGTTCCCAATACACGCGGTTTTGCCGTCTCAATGTACAAGGTCAAGGTATAGACCATTTTGAATGAAGCAATTTTCAGCCAAGGGCGGTATGAAAAGACTTGGATTGGTTTTCTTTTAAATGCTTTTGAAAAGCTTTGTTTGTAAAAGTAGTGACAAGAAAACCTTAACCTGACCTTAACCGTAACGGGGGTCGCGGGTTCTAATCTCAGGGCACACCTCTGACTTTTCGGAGTTATATGTGTATTAATAGTCAATCACCACGCACTATAACGGTGAAAGCAAACATCATGAAGAAAGCTGCATACCATAGCGATTCGATATAATATGATAAAATGATATGTTAAAGTCTACCAATGCGCACTAGGCCAGCGCGTTCGACTATATGGCCGATCCACTCTCAATGGTACTTGCAATTGTAGAGGAGATCGCACCCTGCAGTGGGACGTATATGAGCTGAGACCTATATATATTTTACAAGAGTTATAACTAAGAGTTATATCTAAAACAACACTGAAAATAGTCCAGTCAAACTTCCAAATAATTAGTTATCCGATTCCAAGCGTTAAATCTACTTGTCCGAATTTCGTCCTATCACAATATTGTTCTATGTAAAAGGTTACTTAAGCCCTCCGTTAATTATGAAGGCGCTCTTATACAAATTAAGATATACATGAACGGGTACCTCATTTTAAGCGGTAAATATTTGTTTTAAAAAGATTTCATGGGAATGTTATATTTATACATATGTCCTATTACTTATATATACATACACAAACTTACGCCTTTTTCCCAGAAGGGGTAGGCAGAGGCTACCGGGACACTCACATTTCGTCTTGTATGTTCCGTTCCACGATGTGAGGGGGCGAGCCTATCGCCATATTGAGCACAAGTTTCTGACTCCGGGCTGATAATAAATAGAAAAATCCAATATCACTTTGCCCGACCCAGGATTCGAACCCGAGACCTCAGCTTTGTAATCATACCATAGTACACCTAAGCTACCGAGGCAGTCACATATCAAAGAAATATTTTTAAGATCTCTGTGATATGCAAGTTTCTTCATAGTATTTTCCTTTATCGATAAAATGCGCGGTATTTAAGTATCAATACACACGTGAATCCTAAAAGCCAGAGCAGTGCCTTTAGTCCATCTTACTTATCTAATGCCAACGATTAATATAAATACAGATTTTCTCAAAATCTTTTTAGGCTCAGCACGGTAGAATGTTATATTCATCCATCATCCATCCATCAGCCAAAGGAAGTTCACTGCTGAACATAGGCCTCCCCTAATGATTTCCACAGAGACCTGTTGGAGGCAGCCTGCATCCAACGACACATGAATGTTATATAAAATCATATAAACACTGCTATCTGGAAATAACAAGTGAACACACCTAGGTGCTGGTAGGAGTAAATAAACTGAGATTTAACTTACCTACTACATCTAATCGTAGGAATATGCTTGTAGGCGGATGTGATGACACTTGGCACTCGTAGATACCCGCGTCCCTTTTCTGAACAAACCTCACTTTGAGAGTCCAGTCCTGGAACAAAAACCTTTGTTAGAACGCTAGCAATTCGCAAAGTCAATAAATAATGTAATATTTTAAAGGACCTGTAAAAGGAACTAAGGTTAGCGAAAGAAAGAAACATGTAGGCTGACGATAAATTCCACCAATAATTGCAATATTGTAACAATTTGACGTATTTCGTTCGTTACGTTTGGGCTGTGATGTAGTACGGATTTCTAGTACAAATTGCTTTAAGCGACACGACCGGCAATTGTATTACCAAATATAATCTGTTTTTTTAAGCCGTATACTTTAATTTCGTTTGCAATAAGAATTATTGTATTGTATTCTATTGTAGTACCTCATTAATAGTTATATAAATATATCTGTAAGGACTCTTGGGCGAAACCTTAGTAGCCATTAGCCAATGCAAATGATTCGCGTTTTAGGCTCATTCAATTGACTATTTGCGTCGAACAGTGAGAGGTAATTATTTATCAATAATAAAAATATATGAAAATCTTCTATGATCCACCATATATAATAACATTGCGTTTCACAAAAACTAAACTCGTATCAGTTCCAGTAGAAACCTTAGTGGTTTCTTCGATGCTGTTCATGTTTGATGTTATTTTATTTTATCCAAAAAATTAAAAAAAAAAACAATCTTACTTCAGAATGTTGGAGGTGTATAGCTTGAAACCTCTGATCTGAGCTGTATGTGGTCAAACCGACTGTAAGGAGGTGGTAGTCTTTTCTTCTGATCCATGAAACCTGAAACAAAAGCAATATTAGCCCCAACGCCTTCGATCTAAAGTTTTCTAGGGAATATATTTTGAATCTTACAGGATAGGTTAGACTAATCAATTCAATGTCCACAAAGTAATACAATTATATCTTGATTGCCAATTTGAAAGGTTAGATCTCGAACAACATCACCCATGAATGAATGAATGTACGTATGAATGAATTTAAGTTGAGATTGTATTAATACTTTCCTTTATTCTAAAATATCGGATCCTCTGTTTTAAATAAATACGCCCAACAGTCACATGCATAGTGCTGACCTCACACTAAGATCGAGTCTTGTGTGATAGGTATCAGGAACTACGAGAGACTTTTCGGTCTCACAAAAAAAACTACATAATTATATTACACAAATGTTTGTGTAAGTGCGGGATTGTACCCGCGGCCTCACGTTTCACAGCCGGCGTCTAACCAACTTTGCCACTGAGGCTGTCAACTCAATGTTCTAGAAATAAAAAAATAATATATTGATTGCCAACCTTGAAGCTTAGAATTTGAATTTAACCACCCATAATATCGATTCAACAATTACTTTTGAATGTATTTGAATTGAGATTCTTTAAAATGCAATATGTCATCCTAAAAGATCGGAACCTTTTGTTTTTTCTCAGTACTTGTGGGTATATGTTACTGTATCTGTATCAGCCCATATACGTCCCACTGTAGGGCATGGGCCTCCTCTATAACCGAGAGTACAATTGAGAGGGGTTCGGCCATATAGTCAACCACGCTGGGCTAATGCGGGTTTTCGGGGGTCTCTTATAAACTCGTATTTTCCGTTTCGTGCTTCTTGTTTCTGGAATCTTTGTAACCTATTGCCCAATACAGCATTTCTGGACCTTCAAAATATAAAGAGTGTATTCCCACTAAGGCTTTTAAAGTATTGCAGATGTTCATGGGCCACTTATCAATAAGTAAACCGTATGCTCGTTTGCCCCCTATAACCTAAAAAACCCTATTGATAACACGCAAGTTTGTATAACTGGATAAGGAAGGCAAAAAAGTTAGTCTTAATAAGTAAAATGATTGGGTCTTTAGTACGTTACAGTAAAATGAACATGATTTACATACATATATCCAATCCTTAAAATCACCTAAACCTTTGCTAATTCTCAAACCCCAGCACATTATGAATGCCCAATCCTTGAAATCGCGTAACCCTTAATTGTCAAACGAACTCCACCAGCAAATCCACAACCAGATCAGATTTATCCAGCTAACCAACCTTCAAATTGTAGTCAAAACAGTGTCACCACATTACAGCATGGGTTTGACCTACTTACTGTAACAATTACATTAACACATACAGCGGAATTATCTCCGGATTGCGGTCAGGACAACAGGCGATCGCATGTGTTGTTCTTATTACTGGCTATTTGTGATCGCTGTGGTCACCTTAAAATGGACATTGGGGATAATTCATTAATTATTTTAAGGAGCATTGCTTTGTTTTCAGAGTATAAACGCAATTGAAAGCAAGTTGTGTTATCGGGGTCCGATCAGTTAATAATAATGAGAAATGTGTTTCAGTTGGTAATACGGCACTGTAAGGAATAATAGACGAATGCTTTCGATAGTGATTGCATTGAACGAGCAAAAAGAGACAGTAAGGCTGCTTCTTCGCATTGGCGAGCAGTGGCACAGGTACAGTACAGATAAGTTAATTTAAAAAGCTGGGAGATAGTCTATTTAGTGGCAAAATAGGGTGCCCCAAGGATTCGCAGAAAAAACCTTAGCTTCTAGATGGCGCTTTTTAAAAATAATAGTTATGCGATGTTACATTAATTATGAAACATCTTAAATGCGTAACAATTTTGATAGTAGATAACAGAGTTTTATAAGCCATAGAATTTGCTAGGTATCCACAAGATAAAAACCTAACTCCTAACATTAAAAAGCCGCAAAGGCCAAAAACAATGCAAATACTAAAATTTCACAACAAAAGGCAGACTCAAAAACACGCTACATTTGCTGAAATGAAACAAAAAGCCTTGTAATCAACAGAGCACATAAATTGCACGGAGCATTAAGCCTTGTTGCTTAACCTTGCGAATTAATTATCCCGCTTCGGGTAAACGGTGTTTTGCTACTAATTATGTGTGTGCTATCGATTTATCACTTAGATGCCGGTTAGTGTTCTGGATGTTTGGAAATGTTATGGCAATTTTGGTGTTCAGATGATATGGCTGTGTCTCCTATTCATCTAACGGTACAAATTTTGAACTATGCTTGTCAGTGGCATGTAGAGAATTGGCATCGATGTCTGAAGTTTACAGAGACTCATAAAGATACTGGTTAGTTAACCTTCACCGAATTGTATTTTTATAGCATTGTTCGGCAAACGAGGAAGCAGGTCACCTGATAGTAAGTGATCACTGCCGCCCATGAATAACCACAACGCTTGGATCATGGATGTGCTGTCAGCCCATCAGATCGGGATGGCAGCGGGAAGGAAAAAGGATGGGAAGATGAAAGGAGTATTGGGCATGCGTAGGCTCACTCACCGAACGAAAAGCGACAGCAACGCTTTCGCTTCACGTCGATTTCCTGTAAGACTGTGGTACCACTGCGGGCGAGCCTGCCCACTCATGCTAAGTCATAATATAGTGGTAGAACCACGCTGTTGTCAGCGTGGTTCTACCACTATACCAGTCTATAGTCACTTTATGCAGCGCTGCAGCTCTTTAACTTGAGATGTTTGATTTTCATACAATCTGATTGTATCATTTTATTATTTTTTTAAGCTAGGGTTGGTAGTGACACGCAAAGAATTGATTTCGATCTTTGACGACTAGGTAGGGTTCATACCACTGTGTGCTCCTTTTTAGTTCGACAAGTGAGATTGTTGAAAAAACAATAGTATTACCCCTTTACTCTTTCGCACCCTTTTTTCCTCATCCAGACTTAGCACCTGTGATCCAAATGTTGAAGATGTTCATAGACGATCGTGATCATTTGTCATCAAGTGAGTTGATTGCTCCTTTGCAGGACCCGTAAATTAAAAAAAAAATGTTGTTGCTAGCACGACAAAAATATTTGCTTCTTAGGTCCAGTTTATGTCCAAACTATCGTTTCCCTGGCAGTAGGTCATTGGCATCTCATTGAATATGGAGATCTATATACATACATACACTAATATCTGCACATGACTATACGTACTATTACAGTCACTACGCCCTACATTATAAAAACACAAACAAACATTAATACAAGTGAAACGTGTACCGTTAATAGCAGGCCGGCTCGCAATTAAAGACGGAGCTTAGAAGCCAAGGAGTTTACGCGCAGAAGAATTTTAATTTCAACGCAGATGTCTTCGCTGTTTATTTTCAAGACGTCTTGCTGTAACTTCGCGTTTTGGTTATTATAAACAGTGGAATTTCATTCGCAGTCTTAATTTTTATTTTTCAGTAGGATAGTTTTGTGTAATGGATATTATTTTATTTTGCACACGAGTGTAAATACCATTATAATATGGAAAACAGCGTAAAATATTTTGTGAAATGAATTTGGTATAAGTATTTCAAAAGGGGAATGGTGACGTCATAGAATGTGTATCTCTTTCACTCGTGCGCACTTTAATACCAATGACGTCAGCATTCGTGTTGTCTTTTTTGGGACTTGTTAATTACCCCCACTACTAGGTTACAAATACTTCTAACTTGCTTAATCCAGAATGTCTTATAAAATTATTATATGCTATAATTGATTAAATTAAGGCGAAAGTTTGTTTGTTTGTTACTTTTTCACTCTCAAACGGCTGGACGAATTTTGGTGAAATTTGCTAAGGAAGTAGCCGATATGCTGGATTAACACTTCATCCCGTGGGATGAAGTTTTCGATCCCGAAAAATTCCCCGTGAGATGAGAAAGGAATTCAAAAATGTATATTTGTTACTCTTTCGAACTCCAAGGGATGGTTTGAGATGTACTACAGGGCAGATAAAATGGAATATAAGAAGACAGAATTACATTTCTTGAGTCATGGAAAAGGTTGAGTCGAGACCGGACGGGACGGAACGAGAAAATCAGTATAAAGGGCGGCAGTCACGTTGAGTTTAAATATAAAACAAAAAGTGTCTGTAGCCGGGCGAAGCCGGGTCGGGCCGCTAGTGATATACAAGTCTAGTAACTTATTGGAATTTTATAAGTATTAAGATTTGATTTTTAGTCAGTATGTACTACAGTTTGAAAGCGGCTCAGTGTGGATGTTAAGTCTGAATTTATTGAAGAAAACCGATGAAGAACAGCCACAATTAATCAGTATTAATCTGTGCACTTTTATATCAGAAATACAAGGTAAACATTGTTAATGAAGTATAAATCAATACATAACTATAAAAAACCCAAAAAACCCTGGATCTAAATATAAAACTGATATCCACAGCAAAGTAATAAAAAGTAATGTTTTATAACCAATTAGCAGTAATTAGGTGTATTCATTACGCTGCAATGAGCGTTTTAATTTCAAAGAAAATACTCCAACCACTTATTAGCTAGCTAAACATTTACTTTTACGACTGCCTCGGTGGCGTAGTGGTACTACGGTATGATTGCAAAGCTGAGGTCTCGGGTTCGAATCCCAGGTCGGGCAACGTGATATTGGATTTTTCTATTCATTATCAGCCCGGAGTCAGGAATTTGTGCCCGATATGGCGATGGGCTCGCCCCCTATCACATCGTGGGACGGAATATACAAGGCGAAATGTGGGTGTTCTGGTAGCAACTCTGCCTATCCCTTCTGGGAAAAAGGCGTGTGTTTATGTATGTATGTATGTAACATTTACTTTTTTGCAAGTCAGATTTAAGAAAAAGTGATGTACCTAGTTTTTTATAATATCATATTAGCAGAGTACATCCATGGTTTGTTAAACCTCAATATCCATTGAAATAATAATATTTTTTACTGATTTGATTTAATTATTACATTACACAATATCCAGTAAATAAGGTATAGAGTCATGCTGTACCTAGTTAAATCGATAATGCCACTGTTGATGGCGGCTTTATCTCACAGAAATGTAAGAGGTTTGCTGCTTCGTTGAATTCGGCGCGCGAAGTACTCAATTTGGATTGCACAGCACTCACCATGAGATGTATAAATAAATTTTAATTCAGTTTATCGTGCTATTGAAAATAGCCTTGTCCATCACCTTTCATTATGTCAGGCTGATTAATAATGATCTGATTGTTCCTCGCCTCTCTAATTCTATGCCTGTAATTTTTCATCCCCAGCGTTGTGAAAAACACCGTACTTAATGGTAGGTAATTATTTTCTATAAAGTAGCACGTTTCACAGTTCGTCGCCGGTGTCCATAAATAAATAAGACTTGCTATTAATATGATCGAAAGATGGGCATTTTATATGTGGTAGTTACGTTGTTGTCAGTCATGACTGAGCATGAATGGACAGGCTCGTACGGGGTGGCACCACTGTCTCACAGGAAATTGACATGCAGTGACAGCTTTGCTGTCGCATTTCGTTCAGTGAGTGAGATTGCCGGATGCCTTATACCCATTTCCTTTTCCCATCATTTTTCCTCCCCGCTCCCTTCTTGATTTTAAGAACCGACAACACATCTATGAACCAAGCGTTGTACATGGTCATGAGCGGCAGTGATCACTTACCATTCAGGTGACCTATTTGCTCGTTTGCCAGACATATGTATGCAATAAAAAAAGGAAAAAAAGACGAAAGAATTAAGGAAGCAAAGAAAATAAATTATACATTCAAAAATCAGTCCTTTCCCATTCACTAAAAGTGAAATTACGAATATCGGACAAATGGGGATAATTTAAATTCATATTCGGCTGGTATAAACGAGTTATCAACCTCTTTAAATGGCAACTTTGACTCTATCTCGATGGTATTGTCCTGGGAATATTACGCCGTCAAAACCGGAACGGTATTAAATCGTGCGAAAACAGTTCATTCGATGTTTAACATCGCGGAATTTAACATTTCTGATATTGAAATATTATTTTAGGTGTTAATTTTAGATTGTTGGGTATTTATAGGAAAAAGTTATGCCTAATTTGCATGCCCGGATGCCTAATACCCCTTTTCTCTTCCCATCCTCCTTCCTTCCCACTCCCTTTTGATGGTTCGGCAACACATCTATAGTCCAAGCGTTGTGGATGTTCATGGGCGGCAGTGATCACTTACCATCAGGTGACCTGTTTGCTCGTTTGCCGACCCTATTGTATAAAAATATAAATGTGTGGGCCATATTTGGGAAGGAACTTAAATTTCCCAGTACTATTGACTAAGAAAGCGACACTATGTATATATACATATATAACTAGATTTTATATCCAACCGGATAATGACGACCGTACATGATGAAAAACGTAACGACCCACACAAATGGGACGCGTTTCACGTTGACACTACTTATATAAAATATCGAACAAACCAGTATAATTATATCGATCGAAAAACTAAACTAGTTCAATCTAGACTACACTTTCAATGCTGCATTTTACTCACGTCATCATACTAGTAAAAAATATCAGAGATACATTTGAATTTGCAATCTCCATTTGTACACTCCATTTCACTCTCAAATACGCCCCTTTTCAATTCACTCATAAATATAATAATTCTATGCATCAATACAATTTGACAGCCGAGACATATCCCTCTTAAAGTGCAATACCTTTCAAAATAAGAAGGAAATGCAAAGGATCACCGTCTCTTGATAGTGAGCCGTAATTGCCATCGGCGTACCCAAACGTAAAAAGGATAAAAACCTTTTAAATTCTAATTCTTTTGTCTGGCGCGTCTTAGAAATCGAATTTTAAAACGAATTCTCGAGACAGTATCCTACTTCATTGATGGTTTTTGTCTGGATTCATTGGACTTGCATATTTTTAGCAGATATTGGCGGATTTTGCTTATTTTGCGTCTAGTCTGTCTACCATTTTAAAGAAATTATTAGTTTTTACGCTAGCGTTTTGTGGGTTGATGAACTTCACAAGTAATGAAATTCTCGTCAAAATATTTAAATTTCCTCACAATATTTTCAGCGTCAAGTTGATAGTAATCAACAACGGAGAGGCATGCAATTTCTATTCAATTAAAATGTCTATCGGTATACATGCCGACTGTAAAAATGTGGTTTCTTATTAGTCCATAATCGCTCGACACTTTTCGCCATTCAAGAGTGCAATTGAGTGGACTTATATAATGAAAAACAATAAACATTAAACAGTTGTTCCCAAAATAAATTCAAGGAACACAGTCTAATTTCCGCTGGCATTACACGGCTCAAAACTTTTGGCTGCATGCCCTCATTTTACGTTCCGTGTGGTTTAGCAAGTCCAAGCCGCAGCTAGATGCTTTATGGACTAATCCAGTTTCCAAAATGATTAATTTAGTCTAAGTCTAGTCCGTTTTCGAAGTTTTAACTAGTGGACGATGTTCTTATACGAAGGAAATTTCCCTGAACATTGTAACTGCTTTATGAGTTAGTAGGAAGGATTAGGACACATAGAATTAAACATTAAACAGAAATAGACCTTTTAATTAAACAAATAATGTTACGATGAATATGCAGGAAGCTAATTTCTCTCTTCAGCCACAGGAAGTCCATTGCTGAACATAGCCCTTCCCCAATGAACTCCACATTGATATTTTGGTAGCGGCCTGAATCCAGCGACTTCCTGCAACCTTAAGCAGGACGTCAGGCTAATTTACATTGACATAATATATAGCATAACCATATATGACAGCCTCTGTGGCACAGTTGGTTTGTTGTCGCCTGTGAAACGAAAGGACGCGGGTTCGATCTCCGCATCGAAACAAATGTTTGTGAGAACCACAGGTATTTGTTTCGAGTCTGGGTGTTTATGAGACCGAAAAGTCTTTCGTAGTTCCTGATGCCCACGACACAAGATTCGATCGTAGTGTGGGGTCAGCACTATGTATGTGGCTGTTGGGTGTATTTGTATTTTAACAACTGTTTTATGATTCAGTAGATAGAAAGAAAAAATATACAGAGGATATCATAGAACCAATCCAATTGAAAGATAAAACACGAGAGCACATAGAACATAAAGAAGAGAAAACAATAGAATAAAATAAAAACATGTAAACATGTGAAAGCGAGTGATATTAAATCTAATAGACTGCGTTGTTAGCTCTGATTTGACCAAAACAGAACATATTAATTAATACTGTCCACGCTTTGATTCTTTAGGGAATGACATCGACAGTGTTATTATCAGTAATTTATGAATTAGAAATAGTTGTTTGTAAATGTATGTTTTAGATCCCTAATAATCCCTAATAAATAATTTTGATACATAATTAATGCTTTAATAAATCAGACAGCATCCAAATCGCAGTAAGTTGAGAAGCGAGAAGAACGGAGTCTATTCCCGCGCTGAGAAATATTTGTAAGATCCACGCGTATACATAATCGTCACGCCAGTATCCCATAGGCATAGGCAGAGACTATGGATCGCCACTTTGCTCGATCTTGACACACTACTTTCGCTTCGTCTACTTACATCAATCTTTTCATGCATTCTCGTCGGTTTAGGATAATTTTACCCTGGCTGCTTTTGGTTACTTTTAGTATTAAACTTTATTTATTCAAGGTCCAATACACACACTCTCTCTCTTTCTTTCTTTGTCTCTTTAACAATATCTTCAGTCACAGGAAACGCTCTGTGTAACATATGCCTCCCCCAAAGATTTCTATATCGACCTGTCGGAAGCATCTTGGATGCAGTGATGTCCTTTAAGCTTAGTTAAGCCGCCTGTTTACATGGTTCAATATTACATTGAATCAATCAGTCGTAGTCGTAGTCATATTTACGGTGGTCGCGGGTTCCATTGCAGGGCACACGTCAACTTTTCGTAGTTATGTGTATATTGACAGTCTATCACGACGCACAATAACGGTGAAGGAAAACATCGTGATGAAACCTGCATATCGTAACTATTTTAAAGTATTTCTACGGTATGTAAAGTCCGCCAACCCGCACTGGGCCAGCGTGGTGTATACGCCGATACGGCCTAACCCCTCTCAATCGTACTCTCGATTGTAGAGGAGTCCCCAGTGCTCTGCAGTGGGACGTCATATGGGCTAATACAGATACACTGTACAATCAGTCGCAGTACCGACTTAGAATCATTCTCCCTTTACTCAAGCCACAATATACACGGTACATCAAGACAACGACTGAAAACGAAGCCAGTTGGTAGTTTTAGTAATTACAGACACAATGCAAATAAACATTTTTCAAATAAAGCGACAGGTGTATTTTTTGCATTTTTTAAAATATAATCATGTTTGGATGGTAAATCCCTAGTTTTTACTAAAATTATAATTTAAACTTTTGCGTATGTTTAAAAATAAAAAGTTGTACATTATTTTGGAAACTATGTTTTAACTACCCAAATACGACAAGTTAAAAATTACAACAAAAAATTTGTCGCTATTTATTTTGCGAAATATTTAGTTGCAGTGTATCTGAAGTCACTAATACTACCACGTGGCTTCGTTTTCGGTCGCAGTTTTGATATACACTGTATTTTTTTATTATGAAGAATTATTACACTGTTATGCAAACTACACATTTGCCTAATGGACCACATTAAATATCGCTAAAAAATTGTCGCTTTTTTCGCGAAATTTTTAGTTACATTTTATCTGAAGTCACTAATACTACCAGCCTTCGTTTTCGGTCGCAGTCTTGATGTACCCTGTATAATTTAATTAGATGTACTTACTATTCCATCTCCAATATTCCTGATGACGCAAGGCAGGAGCGCAGTAGACCCCGTCTGGGATGTGACCACAGTGTTGTTCTCAGTCCCAAACTGCTTCTCAGGAGTATGACTGAACAGGTCTTCTAGAGGAGGAAACGAGACGGTGAGCTCGTTCTGTTCCACTCGCACAGTTGTGGAGGGTGCTGGCGATGACGGGCCTAGGGAAAAAAAGAAAATATCTTAATTTATTCAACTTATTTTTAAAAAAAATATTTTTTTTATCAATTCATCGTATACTAAATTTATTTAAAATAATTATATATATTTTATCAATTCAGCATAATAATGTTGTGATATCGGTGAATCAAATTTTCCGTATCGTAATTCGTATTATTAGAATGTTAAATTATTAAATTATTATTTCTTTTACCAGATATTTATTAAAATTTAAGATCATAAATAACGCCTAGCCTAGGCTCTTTGATTCTATTTATGTTACATCAAATCGTCAAATCTTTTTAGCCTCTACGGTAATAGTCATTAACTTAACCCCGATATGACCTCCCACTACCATTAAACCCGTCTAATTCCTATATTATAAATGAACAAAGAATTAATTAACTCCCAGAGGCATTAGGACCTCTCTTTTTATGAATAATTAATATTTTGTATTAACCGTTTAATTTCAGAAGAAAATTTTGTATCAAACTTGATATAATTTTGCTATTTGCTTTTGACAGGTAATTCTTCAGTTGCGCGTTTTTAATGTTTAAATTATAAATAACTAATAGCCAAGTTTAATAAGCGTTCTGAGGAGTGGAGACGAGTGGTGAGGTATCATAACGCTTTTCTCAACAGGAGTAGACAGAGGTTTAAAAATACGTCATTGTTTTAGGGCCAATTGCACAAACTGATTTTGTCCATAACTTTAATTTGAAAATGTCAATCCCATACATTAGCAATGTCAAATAAGTAACAAATGTATGGCGATGACCTTGTTATAATCAAAGTTGTTAAAGTTAATTAATGCAACTGGGCCTTAAAAATTATTTTACTAGGCTTAAACTGTGAACAATACCTAGCGCCTAAGCGCACTACACATCAAAGCTGCCGACCCGGCGACACAAGCCACCGGCACAACCCGGCGGCCTATAAGAAAATCATCATGTCGGCGGCAAGCGCTCGCACGTGTTGCCTGCCAACATGACGTTTCTACAACGCAAGCGCTCTGCTCATCATAACGTCAACATCGTCATAAATATCCCTTATATATCGAGCCGCTGCCATGTCGCCGTCAAAGTTTTCCGCCTAAAGCCGCAGGCTAGCCGGCTAACAAAATGTTGCTGACATATGCCGGCCGGCTGGCGGCTTTGGTGTGTAGTGAAGTCTAGGTTAATCTCTTGCTGGTCGACACAATTGTGCCGGCCTGATTGTGATGGGATATGCACTGGTGAACTGGAAACGTGATACGCGTACACGTGGGTCACTACGACATGGTCGCTCTCGGGGTGGATTCGAATGTGTTGCTACTTTTAGAAATATAGTTTAAAAAACTCCTTCATATTGCACAAAATTTATCATGTCTATCTAGTCAATAGAATTCGCCAGTTATTTTATTTCAACAGCGTTCTAAATCCAGTAATGTGAGGTAAATTTTCCTCGCCGTTCAAAAAACATTTTGCTGAATGCACAGCTTTATGCGATTATCATTACAAACCAACAGCTCTGCAAAAACGTGCAATAATCTATGCATGATACGCACCAAATTCAGTTCCCGCCCCCGCAGGCGTTTAGGCAGCCAAACGCCGATAAAATAGCCAGAAATTGCCAACAATAAATATTTTTCCGATAGCTTTCAAATTCGCGAATAAAAGCGTATAAATAAACGACGCAGCCCGCGGCGAAAGTCGATGTCCAGTGCTTGTCAATTTTCATTGAAATGGAGTCCAAAATGTGATATACCTTTTAGGCGGTTTATTTCTGCCAATTTGATTTTTTTTCTGACTAATGGACTGGTTAGCGTGCGGATTTTCCAACGGTTGTCGATTTTGAAATTTCTGGCAGGTATAATGCTTTATCGGGATAATGGTTTGATTTCATTTTTTTTGGGCCGGATTTAGATTTTTGGCTATTTACATACTGGGAGTATGCGGTGATGTGCTCGACCCGTGCGTACATATTTTATTGGCAATCGGCACCTCGGAAAGGGATACATGCTGTCCGTAAAATGAGACTGAAAGTTTATCGATGTAAATGATTTTATGAACAAATATTTATTTTTGGTTATCTTATTGCATTGAAAGGTTCGAAATCGTCTTTGATATTCACGAAAATATTTATAACTTACTTTAATACTAGGCATAAATAAATTATTACACCAAGTAGTCTTAACCCCTTTTAAAGATACAAGTATACTAACGATACAAAAGTTGCCTGGAAGAGATCGCATTAAGCAATCAGACCGCCGATTGTAATACTCTCAATCATTCTATTTTCAATATGTATTATTTAATAATAATAATAATAATAATGATGGTTACTTAGCTTTGGCTCGTAACCATTATAAAAAACCAGCTACAGCTGAGTTTCCCCAAGGAATAATAGTTTTTATTTTGTTTTTTTTTTTATCAGGATCTACGAAAGACTTTCGTTCTTACCACATCCATATCAAGACATAAAAAATACACCTATATTTTTTTATACGCGCGAATAATAAACACAAATTGTGGAGTTTATATATGGGAATAACATCGTACACTAAAAGAGACAGAAGTCCAATGGTTTCATGCCACAGCATTCCATCTGACTCTAGGGGATGAACCTATCACACACAAAATGGCGAACAAATTGCTGGCATGCTTCCAAAAATCAAAATTAATAGCACAGGACCGCAATGCTTATAGCATTATAAGCTCTATTGGAAAAATCAGGAGCTTTATATATTTAAGAATTGCAGATATTTTATTTTCAAATTTCTATCTTATTTCCGATTTTAAAATAACAGATTGTGAGATAAACGGATGTAATATCGTAATTAAAATTTAAAGAATTTGGGTATTTTTGTACAAAAATAATTGAAGTTTGATTGCCAATTTTGGTATTTCATGTATAAAAATTATACGATCATATGATACAGCCTCGTCATTTATACCACTTTTTGGGATGGATATTAGTCGAAGTGCGTGGTGGCCTGTTGGTAACGGACCAGACGCCTGTTCTAATCCCAGGGCACACCTCTGACTTTTCGCAGTTATGTGTGTATTGATGATCAATAACCACGCACGAACGGTGAACGAAAACATCGTGAGGAAACCTGCATACCGTAACGATTATAAAGAATTTCTACGGTATAGTCCGCCAAACCGCACTAGGCCAGCGTGGTGGACTATATGGCCTAACCCCTGTCAATCGTGCTCTCGATTGTAGACGAGGCCCGTGCCCTGCAGTGGGACGTATATGGGCTGATAAAAACTACCGAATATTAGGTAATAATAGAGTGTCTCATTTTCAATAAATAATATTCCTCATAAGATTCATGAAAAATAACCCAATCCCGGAAAATATGAGAATAATAAATATAGTAACTGTAATTATGGGGAATGTTGGAGATCACGTCAATATTGTCGATACAACAAATTAATTTCAGGGCATCAATCAATCATAATTGTTTTTTTCCCTTTAATAGTATATTATATTAAAAATATCATAAGCTCACGACTGTATCGTAGGTAGAAGGTAGAGTTGAGTTGACCTGAGTGGCGTCAACTAATTGCAGATGGGATGCAGAAGCATGGCGAATTCTGGCTCGTACTTACACTTTTAAAGGAAAATATTGACTATGATTTTTTGATTCAATTTCGATGCAGCCAACTCTTTAATATCCTACTTTGTCATACATAATAAAAGTAAATTAACCTACCTGACACATAAAACATACAAAGGCAGATAAACCGAGAACTTGTGTAAAATACTGGTAGTAGGTCTCTCATATGTGAGAGGCCGCCTGGGTAGGTACCACCGCAATGTCTATTTGTTCCGGATAACAGTAGTGTAAACGCATTGTTGTGTTACGGTTTGAAGGACACTGTAGCCAGTGCAACTACTGGATATAATGAGACTTAACACACTATGTCTCAGGATGGCGAGCGCAGTGGAATACCAAGCATTGCTTTGGTGATGTTTGGTTTTGCTACTGTTTATAAGCGGTCGTATCGCTTACCATCAGGCGAATGGCATGCTCCTCTCGCTGTTCATTGCAATAAAAAAGTAACAATTTAATAAATGATAACATCAAAACCGGTAGAGTCTCGCATAGACAAGTTTTTAGCCACATCAAGATCGATACACAATAAATCATACAACTACCAAAAAACAGGAAAACAATACATTTTATTATAATTCCAGTATAGTAGAGTCGATTTATCATTTCGCTCTCAACAGCTCTACATAGTCTCGCCCACTCTACAGGTCGTTTGTCATGCTCTATCACCAGAGTGGCTTTGTTTTTGCCATATAGCTTCCTGACTGTATTGTTGGGTTTAAGCTACATTTTGAGCTTTTTAGTGTTTATGAAATGTCATTTTTTGGATTTATTTTATCGGAAATCTTAGTTTTGAATCGTCAGTAACAGACGCACGAGTATCGTATTTCGGGTTCATCGGGTACCAGGCCTCCATAATTGTAGCGACCGGCGAGAGGTAGCCGTCGTGTGTAGCATATTATTTCTACATTGAAATGCATTTAACATCATGATCATTGTAGTTACTTTGTAGCGATGTCATCGAATTAGTTATGTCTTTATTTAAAAATATTAAGCATGGAAATTATTTCTTAATTATAAATTAAAAATATAATAACTAATTTTTAAAATAGATTTTATTCACTTTTTTTGTAACATCATCTATGCAATTACTAATAGAACCCCCTGTAGTTTTGATCCCTTTTCAGACACCCTGTATCACACTCACGCCCAATTATTCTCCTCCGTCAATATCTCTTGTTGTCCCGTCCACTCAAACCTCCTAATTAACGTATCTTTATACGTTCAAAGAAAAAAGATTTATACAGGATAGCCGTACTCGACTCTCGATATTTTTGATGTAGCCTCATTGAGAGTTATCGGATCATTATATTTTTAGATTCCCAACATTGATTTGAGTGCCGTTTCAATTCAGTTATTTAAATCTGAGTGACATGACTTCGTAATTTTAGTCCATTTTGAAATGAATGATCGATTTAATACTAATTTAATGTCTAAGAATTAAAAGCAATATTTTTAATGCATGTAGACTTAGTGGATTAAAATTTAAGAGTGTTTTAAATTTAAGTTTGTCTTTGCAACGCTTTTATATTACGTATATAATTTCATGTTTGTTAATTTACATTGATATTACTTCACACAAATGTGGTCTAATTAATTTAAGACATGTACGGTCGGAAAATAAAGACATTTTTAACTGTACGTACACCCCAAAAACTCACGGAGCAACTTTTTTGAACCGTCCGCGGACTAAATTCAGCAAATGGTAAAAATTAAGGGTAACTCCGCTGTTTACTTCGGCTTTTTTTGCTGACCGTCGGAAAAGTTGGGGGTTCCAAACCCGGGCCGTTCACATATTTCCCACAGTTAATGTAGTTGAAATTTGTGTGAAACTCTAAACAGCAGTTTTGCGACCGTATGTAGGTTTTTTCGGCTGTGATTCTGTACTTTTACGCGGTGAAGTAGGATTTTTGCATTTGTTTTTGTATGAGTGTTTTGCAGCTCAAAGGGCTCAGAGCGCAAACCGTTGTTAACTGCCATTTTGCCAACTGGCATTTGGTAAATTTAAGTTTCAGATTTTTGGGTATTGTCCCTTTACGGGCGTGTCCCGGTATTTTGAAAAGTTTTATACGTCGTTTTTGTTTATTTTTTTATTAATTTAGCAGTGAAACCAAAAAGTAATAGGGTTGGGCCCAAAGTTTTTGAGCAATATTGTATGGTTCCTAAAAAATATCGCTACAAAACATGAATTCGAAAACAGCATCAAAATTGGTTGTAAAATCACTGAGATAATAGTATTTTTAATAGTGCGGTGGGGACACTCGTTTTCTCTTTTGCACGCATGCACCCTATAGACGACGTCACGTCGTGCATGTTGCATCCTTTTCTATTACTCCTACCACCAACTTTTATGTTTTTTTAACTTGCTTGTTACTAAACGGATTTCAAAAATTCCTCCTAATTATGATTATGCATAACGTAACTTTTCGATATAAACAATAATAAAAAATTAGGATACTAGCCTATAACCTGATATATTTTTGTTAGCAATGTGTATCCTTACATAATCAATTTTCTCTTTACTTTTGAATTTTATTAGCACAAAATATGTTCTGAATATATAATTATCGTTTGTAAATTTAGGATCCAGTCACTTTCAAGTATTTAAAAAGTTTAATATAACTGTTGATGCCTATCGTATTACGGTAATCGGCACTCTATCTAGACAGTATTGCACTTGAAGTTGCAAAGAAGGTACTTTGCCATGTTAGATTAAAAAAATAGTAATTAACAACCCCTCTCAATCGTACTCTCGATTGTAGAAACCACTGTAGTGGTACGTATATGGACTACATTATTATTAATCAAGATACCAAGTACCCTTCTAGTCCCCTTTATTCAGGAAAAAGTATATTTTTTAATAACATAGCTTATTTACTGTTAGCTCTGGGGACAGAGTGCGAAGAGCCCTCCAGCCCGGCGCATAGTGACTACGTTAGGACAACACCACGTATTACAAAGCATTTCTTGGAATTCCACTGCGCTCGCCATGATGAGACATAAGATTTTAAGTCTGATTATGTCCAGTAGTTACTCTGGCTCGATGTCCTTCAAACCGAAACACAACAGCATTTAAACTGCTGTTTGGCGGAAGAAATAGACATCCCTGTAGTGACCCACCCGGGTATATCAAGACTGCTACCGAAAACGAATCCAAGTGGTAGTTTTATTGACTTTAGACACAATGCAACTAACATTTTTGCAAAAAAAGCGACGATTTTAATTTGTATTTTTTTTCCCATCGTACTTTGGTGGTAAATACCTACACATATTTTCCTGAAAAGTAATGTACACCCTTTTATTTTAAGGACGTTATAGTACGCAAGACTTTAAATTACAATTTTATTAAAAACCATGGATTTACCACCCAAACAAAATAATATTTAAAACATTACAAAAGTTGCAGTTCTGTAGTCACTTAAACTACCACGCCTCGTTTTCGGTCGCAGTCTGGATACACCCTGTATACAAGGAATAAACAATGATATTTACCTTCTCCTGCACCGGTGACGGTGTGGATGAGTAGTACCACGACGCACAGGCACCGTTGTCCCTCCACAGACATCGCTGTCGAGGGTCCGGCAACTGCGGACAATATTACCATTTAATACTCTAATAGTAGTGAGTATATAAAAGAAAAAATAGAGAAAAACAATGTAGAATGTTATATTTGTATTAATTATCGTGACTGTTGAGATGGCTATTTAGCCCGGGCATTTGAAGTTACTAAACATGTTACGAACGACTGCCTCGGTCAAAGCTGAGGTCTCGGGTTCGAATCCCGGGTCGGGCAAGTTGATATGGAATTTTTCTGTTCATTTTATCAGCCCGGAGTCAAGAATCTGTGCCCGATATGGCGATAGGCTCGCCCCCTATCACATTGTGGGACGGAACATACAAGCCGAAATGTTGGTGTCCTCAAAGCATCTCTGTGTCCCCATTCTGGAAAAAGACGTGTGTTTATGTATGTATGTAAACATGTTACGAATCGCGAAAAAATTGGGAAGAAATCGGCACGTGAGAGTTCTCCACAAGAACATACATAAACTAACGCCTTTTCCCCAGAAGAAGTAGACAGTTCGCCTTGTGTGTTCCGTGCCACGATGTGATAGGGGGCGAGCCTATCGTCATTTCGAGCACAAAGAACAAAAGCATATAATGAAATTTCATCTTTTACATAGGCCTCTTACGAAAGTCTCATGTTTAAGAATGTATTTATTTATTAAAATTTAATGTTTATATGTATATATCGCATCAGGTCGCTTCCAACGTCAATGTGGAGATCATTGGGGAGGCCTATGTTCAGCAGTGGACTTCCTGTGGCTGAAGAGCGAGGGGGAGAGAGATATATCGCAAATGTTAATTTAAAAAGCGTGTTTTAGAGACTTGAACGTAACGCATTTGTTTCTTCTTTGGGTGCCTCTTCTGTGTTGAAAGTGGGCCGTCAGCTTCTTGTATTCTTCCTTGTCATTAGTCAGGTGGAATAGTTGTTCAGCGGTGCTGATACCGGTCTACTCTCGGATGTGTCGTAGCCATGATTTTCTCCTTCGTCTAGCACGTACGCAACATACGTAACACATTTAATTCGTTGTCAAATATATTGTTTACTTAATTATTAACTGTGTTATGGCATTCTTAACATAACTCCTTAAAGTATCCCTTCCATTTAACTACTTTAAAATATTTACTTACTTGGCTTCGATAAGCAAACAGTTTAAAAGAAATTGCGATCACTGCTCTCCAACTCAGATCAGATCGCAAACAAAACAAATTAATCCCAAGACGCAACTTACGGAAGCCATTAAACATGCATAAACTTCACCCGACAACTTAAGCGACAGCTCGTAAACTATAAATTGCATAAGATCAATATGGTGTAAGAAAGTTAGTCGCAAATAAAGGTCTTACCCGTATTCCCAAGTTTCAGGAGTTGCCCCGAGGAAATTTATTTATGAGGTTAATGATGTTTTGAATTTCGTTCTTGTAATGCACTTGGTGAGTGCAGCGAAGTCTGAATTAATTGAATGGGGTATATTACTATGATCTGATTTTGTATTATTTTGCGTACAAACACAATTGTATACAATAAAATATTTTTACAAATCAGTATTGGAATAGCTTGTAACATGAGACAAATATTAGTATTTTCAATGAAAGAGTGGGAGCATAGTGACATCTTACCGGCTATTTTACACCTGCACACTGCATATCAAAACTAATGACGTCACTAGTTTTGTTTTGCATCCCTTTTCTTTTACTCCGACTACAAGATTTCAAACGTTTTTGATTGTTTAATTGTGAATCGGTTTACAAAATTCTTTGTTTGCTATTTATTTATTTATTAAGGACCATCAAACTGAGAATACAATTCACAAAGTAGTACGTATACATTTACATGAATATGGGTACATTTTCATTGTATCTATTATAATAGTCACAGCATGAGTACTATACAGGATTAGCGAAGCATAAAAAATAAATTAAATACTATTACAATAAATTAAAAAAATATTCATTCAAAATGAAAACAATAACAATTAAAAAAAAAACACATACAATAAGAATCGTTAAACTACATATATTACGTTATTTTATCCTTAACTAAATTATTTTAAGTAGTTGTTTAGAGAATGTATATTTTGGATATAGATACCTTTTCATAAATACAATTTAAAAATTGACTCAAATAACCCATTATGAAGTTAGTTATCTTTAGTTGGGACATAAAATTATGCGCGCCTTCAAAAAATAAACAAACATCGAAGCCGAAATGAGACACACTTGTGTACGTCATTATGAAGGGCTTCCTGCCATCCCATAAGTTGATATCTAATCAGACGCTTGGAAATGTTTTTAGAAAGTTTTCTGTCGTGTAAGGTGGTAAATATCTAGGCAGTTACTACTGAAAGTTTTTGAGAAGATTCTTTTGTAGATGCATACATAAACTCATGCCTTTTTCCCATAAGGTATAGGCAGAAGTGTTATCAGGACAGCCACAGTTTGTCTTGTGCGTTTTGTTCCACGATGTCATAAGTGGCGAGCCTATCGCCATATCAGGCACAAATTCCTGACTCCGGGCTGATAATATTAATTAATAAAAAAATCTAATCTCCATAGTGCCTTTATTTTTATTCCCTTTACAGGCAGACGAACTAGCGGCTCGCCTGATGGAAAGTAGCCACCGCTGCCCATAGACCTTCGCTGTGCCGGGGGTCCAGCACAACAAAATCGCTGCCTACCTTAAGGAGAGTAGTCTCTTCAGTATAGTACAACTGCGACACCGAGGCAGTCTATTGTTGTTCTCTAAAAAATAAAAAAAGTAAACAGGATCACTGTGAAAAAGCGCACTGTACAATAAAGTCGGTAATTATTGAAAAAAATATTGATTCACAACAATATTTTGATGGTTTAGGCAACAGTCTCCGGTATTTCACGACGGATACCTACCAAGGGATTTTCAAGAAATTAGCCTATTTAAAAACCTGTAACATAGACGATTCTTCTAGTGTTCTTAGGCAGCAATGACTACTTACTATAAAGTGGCCCGTCTGCTCATTTGCTTTCTTCTCATGTTTTCTATTCAATTTATTCAGCTCCACTAATTTACTTGAAACGGAGACAAAAACAATAAGACAGCTCTAAGTTAAAGCTAACTAGCTCGGCTTGATGAGGCACAAACAAAAACAACTATTGTGTTCCAACTCGCAACGGGCAAAGCCAGGACGAACCCCAGTTGAAAACAATTCTTTGTAAAACCTGATTTTTCCACGTAATTTTGCTGAAACAATTTTTCATTCCAGTCACCGGACATTCATTATCGCTGTACTTCAACATTTTCATCTGCGTAACAAAGCGTAAGAGATTAATTAGCAACATACCGATTGTTTTTGCCCGGCTATCTTGCGCTCCCGGCCCGGTTAAAATGGACGGCGAATTAATTTTCGTATAAAAATTTTGTAATTAAAACGATATGGTCAAAGGTTTTATCAGCGGTTCATTCGATATTGAGCTTTTGGATGTTTTTCATGCTTTAATTTATAGCGGTTACGTCTACTCGCATTACCCAGACTGATTAATTTCGAATAGTCCTTCACGCGCATGACACACTACGCTCTCTGTACGTGCTCTCACAACACTCGCTCCTGAGCTCTCATCCACTACCTTCAGCTCGTCTCTCCACCGGCCCGCGCGTCATACACTACGCTCCCTGTACGTGCTCTCACAACACTCGCTCCTGAGCTCTCATCCACTACCTTCAGCTCGTCGCTCCACCGGCCCGCGCGTCACACACTACGCTCCCTATACGTGCTCTCACAACACTCGCTCCTGAGCTCTCATCCACTACCTTCAGCTCGTCGCTCCACCGGCCCGCGCGTCACACACTACGCTCCCTGTACGTGCTCTCACAACACTCGCTCCTGAGCTCTCATCCACTACCTACAGCTCGCCGCTCTACCGTTCATTAGACTCCTTGTGTTCTTACAATAGTCACTTCCGAGCTCTCATCCACCACCAGTCGTTCCCTCCAAGATTAATACTCCCTCCATTAACGCTGTTCTTAGTTGATTTTTCGTATAATTGATGGTTCCAGCGTTAACAATAAGTAAGTGCTTATGAAACAAAGACGACGTAAGATCGTGGCACAATGGAAGTCGGAGATCACGGTTGGTGTTCATTGTTAATGCGTTTGACAGCTATTGTGCTACAGCCATTTTCGATGGAAAATGTAAACTAGTTTGCACTTAATCTTTATTGTGACCGAATGAAGGCAATATCGGGCGACGCATTGTGTCCGATATTATCGCATTTAGTGTGTTTAGTTTTGTATTGTCCCGAATCTGCATAGATTAGGACGGTTTTGTGTGAATACTGTTTGAGCAATGATTGGATGGCTATTGTCTGATAACAGATAATGAAATGTATTAATGGTTCGGCAAAATCAATTCGGTCGTATTCATAGATAATTTTATAACCTATTTTAGTTATCGAATTTTTTGTCTTAATGCTTTTGACTATAGATTGAGTGAAAAAGACAAAACAATCGATAGCTAAAATAGGTTTTAAAACTGTCTATGAATAAGGCCGATTGGAAATAACAGAGAATATTATGACGCTTATCTTTTGAGAGATATGTTAATTAACTACATAGTTAATACATCCGAGAGTATTTTTAAGCGTGATCATTTTAAACTTCGAACCACATGGTGACAAGCGAGATCTAATTATATTCCCGGTACATACTTTATCCAAACTGGAAGTATTAAAAAATAATGAATGAGTCCATATGCCGCTTAATATTGTATCTGGCTGGATTTCATCGGAATAATACAAACACGCGATATGAAGGTTGGACAGCGCCCAAAAAACTCCAATAACATTTCCTACAGAGGTTTTGGACAACAATAACCGAAAATATACCTAGAGGAAGAAATTATTGCAATTTGGAAGATGAGCAAAGCTATACATAAAGCCCTTACATAGTCACCCGATATATATACACATAGTTTTTTTTTCTATCCATTATCAGCCTGGATTTAGGAATTTGTGCCCGATATGGTGAGAGGCTCGCCCCCTATCACATCGTAGGACGGAACAAACAAGGCGAAACGTGGGTGTCCTGGTAGCACCACTGCCTACCCCATCTGGGAAAAGGCGTGAGTTTATTTGTGTCTATATATATTACGTGTGTAAGATCGTGTTTTTGTTATAGGTACACTGACCACAACGCACCGTGATATGGTAAGTACAATACAGTTAAAATAAAATATTTTATGACGTCAGCTGGTCGACGCAAATAGAATTTCCTAATGGTATCACGATATACAGTGCATAATGTCATAATTAATCTCTGTATGTAATAAATAATAATTAATTTCTGAATAGTAAAAATAGATTCAATAGGTATCGTGAACTATCTGATATGTGGAAAAAAATTACGAATTAATTCAAGCTCGCGGGCGTAGTCGAGTGTAGAACATATGAGAATATGAAACGCATTTATATTCCTTCACAACAATTTCGATGTAGTGAAATTATACCCGTAGTAGGCTATTACGCAATGCTATTGTTCGAGACTCAAGTCATGTCAATCGTAGAGAAGGTATGTTTTAGGTATTAAGGTTTCTGTAGGTTTTAATGTTGATATTGACATATTATGGTATTATTAAGGACTGCCTCGGTGGCGTAGTGGTACTACGGTATGATTGCAAAGCTGAGGTCTCGGGTTCGAATCCCGGGTCGGGCAAAGTGATATTGGATTTGTCTATTCATTATCAGCCCGGAGTCAGAAATTTGTGCCCGATATGGCGATAGGCTCGCCCCCTATCACATCGTGGGACGTAATATACAAGGCGGAACGTGGATGTTCTAGTAGCACCTCTGCCTACCCCTTCTGGGAAAAAGGCGTGCGTTTATGTATGTATGTATTAAGGACCTTGTAGCAAGCGTAACTACTGCACATATTGAGACATAAGTATTAAACCTTATGTCTCAGGATGGCGAGCGCAGTGTAATGCTAAGCACTGCTTTGTTATTCATAATGTTTTTGTTTTTGCTACTGTCTATGAGCGGTCGTATCGCTTACAGGCGAATGGCATGCTCGTCTCGCCATACATTAGAATAAAAAAAAATAAAAAAAATCAAAATTTGATTATAAAAGAAAAACAAATAGATACTGCGTAAAGAGAATCCTGTATTGACTTTGTAGTACTAATTAAAATTGAAAAATCAATGTACTTTTGAAAACGAGCCCATCCCTCTATTTTCTATTAAAACCATTTAGTATTGACAATGGCACGCAATGAAAAGCCATCGAAGAGCGAAGTCTCACCGACTCTGGGGACATCAACTTGTCTTCGACTCGAAATCAATCACAAAGAAACGCTTGGGAAGATTTGAAACCAGTTTAATGTCTATTTCTCTTTAAACGGAGACAATACAATGTTAAACAAGGTATTGTTAAGTATCTTCAGAGATAAAGATGAGTTGTCTATTGAAATGATAGTGTCTGAGGGATGTAAAACTTCAAGTGATGAGTTCGATTTCCAAGTCATGCAATTCAGCTTAGGTGAGTTTTATTTAGGGTTACAAAAATCTCGCCTTTTTCCAAGAAGGGGTAGGAAGAGGTGCTACCAGGACACCCACGTTTCGCCTTATGTTTTTCGTCCCATGATGTGATAGGGGGCGAGCCCATCGCCATATCAGGCACAAATTTCAGAAATGAATAGAAAAATCCAATATCATTTTGCCCGACCAGGGATTCGAATCCGAGACCTCAGCTTTGTAATGATACCGTAGTACAACTACGCCACCGAGGCAGACGTATAATATGATAATTTGGGTCAGAATTTCAATATTTGGTGTATGATCTAAACTAGAGTTACATAAGCCTTAGCTTAAATTTAATGTAATACATATATACATAAGTCTTTTGTCGAGTATCAAAAACTACGAGGCACCTTTCGGTCTCATTCATACCCGAAATAATTGCGTGTGCTTACAAAATAATTTACGTAGAATTAATCACGATAAATGTTTAAACCACCACAGATATGAATAGAGGGTTCCCTTTAACTACTTCGCTATTTCCACGGCTCTTACCACGAACTAAATTCACAGTAAATTCATCAGTAATACATACAGCATTAACGCCAACAGCAGCAATTCTTCCTATTCCCAGAACTCCGTGTAATATGCCACTCTAGATGTTGCATATTGTTAAACGTAATGTTGCGTTTATCCACAAGATTACGCTCCCAAAGGGTGCTGTGCAATGCATGCAGAATGTGAGATGAATTGTAGTTGAAATGGGAATATCAAACTACTTTAATATGTACGAAACTATTCAATTGTTGTGTGAATTTGTATTATAGTGGTTAAATATATTATAATATTAAAGTTTCGGACACCTACAAGGACAGACAACCTGGTTAAGGTTGCAGGAAGGCGCTGGTTGCAGGCCGCTTCCAACAGTCAACGTGGAGATCCTTGGGGTAGGCATATATTCTGTGACTTCCTGCGGCTGAAGAGAGAGAGAGTGGTATAAGGGACTACAATACAGAGTACAATTCAATGCAAATTGCAGTCCAAATTGAGCTACACGAAAATATGAATGTTCGGGTGCTAAGCCGAACGATCTTTTTATGGCGGTTTTTGGCTTGTAAAATATTGTGTGAGCTGATTCAGGAATTTATTACAGCAATGGCGATAGCCTAAAAAAAGTCTAACTAGGTAAACAGACGATATACATAAGGTTCCAGAGAGGCGCTGAATGTAGGCCGCTTCCGACAAGTCATCATGGAAATTCCAATTGAGACCAATAATATCGAAAAGTTCTCCTCTTGCCTCGTGAGAATCAGAAACTACGAGAGACTTCTCGATCTCATAATACCCAAACCCAAAAAAAAAATGCTTTTTAATCATCCAAACGTTTAATATCACTGTGTGGGGATCGAACCCCTGGTATCCCGTTTCACAGTCGAACTCAACCAGCTGTACCACGGAGTCCCTCAAATGTGAGTTTATTAATTGAATATTGTTTTTCTTTCTGTATAGTTTATAATTAATCTAAATATCCTATTAGGAAAATAACAGACGCGGTAACTAGACATGAAGTAAGAAATTACTCCCTGCATGCAGGTTAGCCCGGTAATTGACAGGTAAAGCCTCTTAGGCTCCAGTTGTTGCTTTACGCCTGTTCAAAACAATTGGATGGATGTGTCTGTATGCATTATCATTGTAGACTGTAGTCAGCGATTGTTTAACGAGGCTGTAGTCTACCAAACTTACGAGTAATGAATTTGAAGTCTGCCTTTCCAAAAGATTTGTGTTTTGACACTTCATTACCAAGTGCTTTAACAAGGAAAACATAAGAAGGAAACCCTTATACTATAAAATCTAATCTACTTGATTAAAACGTACGAGGATTTCAAGTCTCTGCTTTTCCAAAACATTTGTGTTATGACGCTTCACTACCAAGTGCTTTAACTGTAAAGGAAAACATTATAAAGAAATCTGTATACCAAAAAATATTTTGTATAATGTACATACTCGTAGTAAAAGCCTTTACAATAATGTGCATGGTATGTGAAGTCCGCTGATACACAATAAGCCAGCGTGATGGTCATAGTTAGAGCATAATCTAAGCACTTGTTTGAACTCTCGATTAAAGAGGAGTCAGAGATCAGCAGCGGGTTATGAAATGATGTTTTCTTTATACTGTATCAGCCCATATACGTCCCACTGCAGGGCATAGACCTATTTTAAAATCGAGAGTACGGCTGAGAGTGGTAAGGCCATATAGACCACCACGCTAGACTAGTGCAGGTTGGCGGACATTACATACCCTAGAAATTATTTTGAATTCACTACGGTATGCAGGTTTCCTGATGATGTATTTCCTTCACCATACTTAATTAAGTGATAATATTTCTTAAATTACTAGCGGCCTGTCCCACCTTTGCCTGGGTGCAAATGTGTTTTGATTTTACTCAACACAAGATTCATGTTATTTTTCGTACAAACTGGGACATGTTTTATGTATACATATAAACCTTCCTCTTGAATCACTCTATTTATTTAAAAAACTACATCAAAATCCGTTGCGTAGTTTTAAAGATCTAAGCATACATACGGGCAGACAGACAGCGGGAAGCGATTTTTTTATGCTATGCAGTGATTCATTCGAACGAAGTGCATTCAAAATAATCACAGAACAAAATTATTGTTTCGATGCCGATCCAGAAGAATACCCAACCAGATTCGCAGAAAACAATATTTCAGACGGGCATAGTAATGCGATAAACGTAGGATTTACTTAGCACACACGTCGGTAACAGCAGCGCCAATATTTGATATTGGAATACAACACCGAAATAGATACGTGGCTAGGCAAAACGAGTGGGCTCGAGCTAGACATTGCACATTCAAATTGAATCACTGCATTTATTTTGTACTGTGTACGTTAATCGTCCAATTCTGAGCACGTGACTGTTCATATATTCAACCGGCTTATTCGTAGCCACATTTAAAACCTATTTTAGTTATCGAATGTTTTGTCCCTTTCGAGCGAGCTTAGAATAGAGTTTGAGCGAAGAAGACAAAACATTTTCACTAAAAGAAGTTTTTAATCTGTCTATTGATAAAACCGTTTGAGTTCAATTCAAAGGTTGTAGACAAATAAGTGCGTGCTAAAAGTGCGTTGTGGCCTGTTGGTAACGGACCAGACGCGGTTGCCAACATGTTCACGGGGGTCGCGGGTTCAAATTCCAGCGCACATCTCTAACTTTTCGGAGTCATGTGTGTATTGATTGTCAATCACCACGCACTGTAACGGTAAAGGAAAACATCGAGAGGAAACCTGCATACCATAGCGATTCACAAGAATTTCTCTGGTATGTTAAGTCCGCCAACCCGCACCAGGCCAGCGTTGTGGACTAAATGGCCTAACCACTCTCAATCGTACTCTCGATTTTAGGGCGGGCTCGTGCCCTGCAGTGGGTCGTATCTGGGCTGACACAGTACAGACAAATACGGCACAATCAAAACAGCTGTTCGCTATTTTTTCGTTTGACTATTATAATTGAAAATACTGACTGAAAGGGAAAGGCATGTTGTATTATATTGTATAATGTTATGTATTGTATCTGTATTTTATATCCAAGTTGCAAGAGAGGAAACATCCTTAAGGATGATGCATTGCCTTCTTGCAAAGCGTACATTGTTTTATTATACGGGATGGTACTGTAAGCAAGATATACGGCGTGTGTGAAGATACGCAGTATATCATAATTTCTTTGTATATTCCGAGCTGTCTAGGAAAAATATACAAGAGGGAAGCAAATCAAATTACTGCGTTTTTTGGAGTGCCAAGAAAGGAAAATGGAATCTGTACAGCATCGCATTTTATCAGTCATGAACTTAATGCGTAACTTGGCATCGTGAAATTAGGCAAAAAGCAATGTCTTATAATGTAAACTTATGAGTTTAATATCCGGATTAAACTATTTTTTTCTTTTATTTAACACTAGCGGCCTGTTCCGTCCCTGGATGCAGATTGCAGGCTGCCTCCAACAGGTCACCGTGGAAATCGTTGGGAGAGGCCTATGTTCAGCAGTGGACTTCCTTTGGCTGATGGATTGGATTGTATTGGCCCGTCCCAGCTTCGCCTGGGTGCAGATGTGCTTTGATTCCATTCCACACCAGATACGTGTTATGTTTTGTACATACTGGGTTACACTGTATATATAAAATACATATAAACCTTTCTGACCGACTGCCTGGGTGGCGTAGTTGCACTACAGTCGATTGCAAAGCTGAGTTCTCGGTTTCGAGAGCCGGGCAGGAAAAGTGATATTGGATTTTTCTACTCATTATCAGCCCGGAGTCTGAAATTTGTGCCCGATATGGCGATAGGCTCGCCCCCTATCACGTCATGAGACGGAACACATACGGCGCAACGTGGGAGTCCTGGTAACACCTCTGCCTACCCCTTCTGGGGAGAAGGCGTGTGTGTGTTTGTGTATAAACCTTCCTCATTAATCATTCTATCTATTAAAAAAACCGCATCAAAATCCGTTGCGTAGTTTTAAAGATCTAAGCATACATAGGGACAGAGAGACAGCGGGAAGCGACTTTGTTTTATACTATGCTATGAAGCATAAAAAAAATACATATTTGTTAATAGATAACATCGAGAAAGCAATAAGGCTTTTATTAATTATTTATTCGTACCATGACTTTTTTACGATTACAATCATACGCATTCAGTTGTATATTATACAGAACTGTAGGGAACTTGCGCATATAGGGTTCTGCTGGATGCACAAGTTTTCCTCGCATTTGATTTTTTTATTAAAGATTAATCATAATATAAAAGCTTCAAAGATAGCTTGGGTGGTAGTGTAATGGAATGGTGTAATTTCGTACGATATTATATTAACTCTCAGGTACTCGTTTTCTTAGCAACTGTTTCTCATTTTTTTTTATTGTATCAACGCATATACGTCCTTATGCAGGGCACGGGGCATCTTTACAATTAAGAGTACGGTTAAGAGGGTTTAAGCCTTATAGTCCATCACGCTGGCCTAGTGCGGGTTGGCGGACTTTACATACCACAGAAATTCTTGCAAATCGCTATGGTATGCAGGTGTCCTCGCGATGTTTTCCTTTACCGTTCAATCCGTTCATCAATACGCACATGACTTCGAAAATTCAGAGGTGTGCCCTGGGATTTGAACCCGGGACCACCGTGAACGTGTTGATAGCCGCGTCTGGTCCGTTTACGAACAGTACAACACGCACTTACTATTTCACATGGCTAATCACAAAGGACTACAAGAAGCTGACGGCCTACCTTCAACACTGAAAAGGCTCCCAAAGAAGAATATACGTTGTCTGACGATGTTTTCTTTCACAATAGCGATAATGTAATAATTTATTAACCGATTCTAATTACTGTCTAAAGTTCGATCTCGAAAATAAACCCATTAAGAAAAATAAATTGAGAGCGTGTCGGTAAATCTTTGATCCGATTGGTCTATTTTTAGATATATTTCAAGATAGATAATTAATTTCAGCGATAATAATACTCCAGTTTGTAAAATCAGCGTAGGTTTGAACTTACGACCTCCAGTTGTCAATCCTTATAAATAAATAAATAATAATAAAATACACCCAACAGTCACATACATAGTCCTGAACTCACACTAAGATTGAGTGTTGTGTCGTGGGTATCAGGAGCTACAAGAGACTTCTTGGTCTCACAAACACCCAGATTCGAAACAAATATGTGGTTCAAACAAACCTTTGTTTGTAGGGATCGAACCCGCGTCCTCTCGTTTCACAGCCGGGGTCTAACCAACTGCGCCAGGGAAGCTGCCAAAATTATGTCTGTTATTCGACTGAGCTATTTTTCTACCATAGATCTCCAGTGTCCTATCCACCCAATCACACCATCAAACTATTCCACTCAATTCATTTTATTGATGGCTTTACACTCGTCGTGAGATTCGCCATAATAAAAACTTATATTGGATTGCTCATACGATCGAGGTTTTTCCCGTCGGTCGTTTTTGGAAATCGGCCAATTTCTAGTTATATGTTTTGTTTCATAGGTGTAGTTACAGAGGCTTTGAATTGTGTTTCCATTAGTTCCATTCCTGTTGTATGGGCCTATAATCGCCCACTGAGTACGGGATTCTACAACTGAGAGTTCGATTGAGAGGGGTTAAGCCATGCGCATCTACGATAACCTGGGGCGGTTTTCACATAATATTAGAGAAATGGTTTAATTCTTAAGTGAATTTTAAAGTAACATTTGGGGGTTACGACAACCTAGATAAGAATGGTAATTGGACTAATTTTAATATATTATAGACGACTTACTCAGTCTGTGTGATGAGTTATTTAATTAAATTGAAAAAAAAATTACACAAACATAAAGTTATGATAGATATGGTTATGATCTAGTCTTGGACTTACAAGGCTTATCATAAGTAATCTTAAGATTATGTTAAACAAACTACTGGTGGTGGGTCTCTCATATGTAAGAGATCGCATGGGTAGGCACCACCGCAATGTCTATTTCTCCCGGCGAGCAGCAGCGTAAGTGCTCTGTTGTGTTTCAGTTTGATTTTGAAAATTGTACCTAGGGTAACTACTGGACTAATGAGACTTAACATCTTATATCTCAAGACAGCGAGCGCAGTGAAATATCAAGCATTGCTTTGATTCATGGTATTGTTTGGTTTGCTATCTATAAGCGGTCGTATCGCTTACCACCAGGCGAATGGCATGCTCGTCTCATTCATAGCAATAAAAACAATATATTATCATCATGACAATAAGATTCCTCGTTTCCATTACAGCATGAATGCCTAAATAAACATTCCTCCACGTCTTTCCTCTATTTACTTAGGTTTCATATGTAAACTGTCCATATAATTACACTATATACCTTAAAAAAATAACTAATAGTACACAAACACTCGAGACTCTAATAAAATGTATGTAAATTGCACAAACAAAAGAATTATTTTCATACGAACAAAGGGAATTTCATTTACTGCCACGAAACAAATGTCCTTTATGAGCGTGTTGCTATGGAGCCATAAAATTTTATGCTTGAGTTCTATGACGTTGCTGTGACGTCATAACGCCTACCCTTTTTTTAATTGACACTATACATGGTTGAAGATGTTATTGTGAAGGACTTTGCTTGTAAAAAAATAACTTAAAAATAAGTGTTATGTAATTACTAGCTTTTGCCAGCAGTTTAAGTTATGTTATTATACGTCTATTAATTTACCTTAATAGTTTACAATTAACAAAAAGGCAAAAGTTTGAAAAATACTATACCTTGGGAACAGTATTTTTCGCGAAGAAAGGTACTTTATGTCTTTTTTTGAATCCTCAAAAACGTGTACGCAATTTTTTAAGATGATCACTTGAGAGTTTAAGGCATGAACCCGTAACAAACAAACAGACTTTCACATTTATATTATTACAGGATTACTTGACAGCCTTTGCGGCACAGATGGCTAAGACATCAGCTGTGAAACGAGAGGCAATCGATTTGCACCGAGACACATTTACGAGAACATGTTAAATTATACGACGAAAAAAAAAATTGTAAAGAAAAACACGCAAACATTGTACTATATTTCACGTCAATGTTATTAGATACATATTATATATGTATTTTCGTAAATGAAAATTTACATAAAGCAAATTGTCAAATCTGGGTATCTAACCTTACCTTTTACATAAACATTATCAATTATACTTTGATCCAGAGCTAGCATACGAAAATGTTCATACCAAAAAACTCACTCAAATCGGATTACTTGACATGAAAATCAAACCCAGGACCTCCCAATTCACAAGCTACACACAATGCCATCACAAAACCGGATCAAAAATAAATAAAAAGAAATGCCAAACAAAATGAAAGAGAATAAAGTCGCATAGATCTTAGTTAGCGTTTTTTCCCGACAAATTCTTTAGGTAATTAAATTCTAGACCTACAATTAGCACTGGCAGGATTGCTGGCACGGTGCCACGTTTGCCAAGTCAGTGCAAATAAATTGGTGGCGACTTAATTTGGCACTCTCATTAAAATGTTATGCTAAATGAGTGCATTCATCAATGAATGGCTTTTTGGGTGTTGGGTGGCGACAAGATTTGGTTAAGTGAAAATGTTATAGGAACTGAGTTGAGGATTAGATTTTATGTAGAACATTTAAATTAGTTTTAATATGGAATTTCTGGTGATTTGTTTGGTCGTGATGTTATAAAAATGGAAGGAAAAACAGTGTATTATCTACTGTGATTTGAACACATACTTTAGTAGTCGGGAGTCGTTGGGAGTGGAATACTGAACGATTTAAAAGATCTCGTAAAAGAATATTTGCATAAATAATATTTTAATTAATACTTATAATATTTTCTTAGGTTTATGCGTATATCACACATTGGGGCGGACTGTCCGCCCCGTGTCCACAAAAGCTGTGTAGTAAAAATGTAAAACTCAAATCAAATCCACGATTTAATACTTCTTTAGGCATAGATTCTAAAAAGCACCAAGATGAAGAAGAGATAAAAACTATCTATCTCTTTCTCTCTTCAGCCACAGGCAGTCCACTGCTGAACAAAAGTCTCCGCCATAAATCCCCACATAGACGTGTTGGAAGCGGCCTGCATCCAGCGACTTCCTGCGACCTTAACCAGGTCGCCCGTCCACCTTAAAAAAAGTAAGGTTTTTTAAGGTTTAGAGTACTATATTCCTCATAAGATTACACAAAATCACTTACTGAGTAACGTATATAATCCAATGTTTATATTTGGGCGAGCATACAAATTAAAGTACATGCACTGATCAGTTAACCTATTTACATTTTGTTAGATTAACATTACGTAGAAAAAGTATGTCTTGCATTAACTTCGGTTATTTTTATTTGACAGGCTCCGTGGCGCAGTAGGTTGGACGCCGGCTGTAAAACGGTAGGCTGCGGGTTCGATCCCCGCACCGAAACAAATGTTTGGTAGCCCACAAGTATTTGTCTCGGGCCTGGGTGTTTGTGAGACCGAAAAGTCTCTCGTAGCTTCTGATACCCACGACACTAGACTTAATTTATCTTAATGTGGGGTGAAGACTACGTATATGACTGTTGGGTGTATTTATATATTTATTTATTTTAAATCACCTAATTCAGACCAAAATATGCCAATTACTGGTGGGTTGAAGTAAAATTAGACTAGATCAACATCATCAATCATAAAACTTTATAGTTCAAAATTAAATTAAATGTAATCTTTAAAAGTTTGTTGTGGAGTATTTTAATGATAACGAGCGAGTTTTAAATAAACTGTCTCTGTTGATTTTGTCTGTTAATAATGGAAAATAAACTTTGGTATAATAAAGTTTAGTAACATTGAAATATGTTCTATTTATATTTTGTTGGCGTAATAGTTTGAGGTTATTTTCGACTCAAATGTAAATTAATTCTGAAAGTATTATTGGAATTCAACGTAACGACCCTATTCATAGACATATATAAAACCTTTTATACTTATCAAATGTTTTTTCCTTTTCGAATGACTTTGGAGTTCAGTTTAAGTGCGTGGTGGCCTGTTGGTAAACGGACCAGACTCGGCTGCCTACATGTTCACGGTGGTCGCGGGTTCAAATCCCAGGGCACACCTCTGACTTTTCGGAGTCATGTGTGTATTGATAGTCAATCACCACGCACTATAACGGTGAAGGAAAACATCGTGAGGAAACCTGCATACCATAGCGATTTGTATAAATTTCTATGGTATGTAAAAGTCCGCCAACCCGCATTAGGCCAGCGTGGTGGACTATATGGCTTAACCACTCTCAATCGGACTCTCGATTGTAGAGGAGGCCCGTGCCCTGCAGTGGGTCGTATTTGGGCTGATACAATACAATACAATTGGAGTTCAGTTTGAGTGAGGAAGACAAAACATTCGATAGCTAAAATAGGTTTTAAATCTGTCTATGAATAACACCGTTATAAAAAACATAGTTTAATATTAATATACTAGGTGATATTGACATATTTAAAGCGTTAATTTAACTAAGGTAGGCAAGTAAAATTGCACATAATAAAAAAATCCGCTTGCTTTGTCAAATCGACATAGGCAGAGGGTGTGTGATGTGTCGCCTTGTGTGTTCCGTCCCACAATGTGATAGGGGGCGAGCCTATTGCCACATCGGGCACAAATTCTCAACCCCGGACTGATAATGAGTAGAAAAATCCAATATCACTTTGCCCGACCCGGGATTCGAACCCGAAACCTCAGCGAAGCAATTGTACCGTAGTACAATAGCGGCACTGAGGAAGTAAAAAAAGCCTACAAATTGCCAATTATTCTGTTTTTATCTATTTTATTAATAAACCGTTAGTCAGTAGTATACGCTCATAGCCTAGATTCCAGTGCATGCGCTCAATTATTTATAAAGAATTTATTTCGGGACGTGTAGACGAAATATTATCGGGCATTCTAATCCAATACCCCTTTCCTCTTCCTATCCTTTTTCCTTCCCGCTTCCCTCCCAATTGGGTCGGCAACACATCCATGATCCAGCGTTGTGGATGTTCATGTGCAGTGATCACTTACCATCAGGTGACCTGTTTGCTCGTTTGCCGGACCTATGCAATAAAAAAAAAACTCATTTTGATATTTTAAATAGATTACCGTAGGCCTAATACCCCTTGCCTCCTCCCGTCCTGTTTTCTTTTTTGTTACAATTTATGAGAGGCCAGCTACATAAGCAACAATTTCTATATAATACAACTTCTGTATAATCACTGTAGTGTAAACTAGTTTTGAAATAATATAAATATGTCGGCAGCAGCGATGGCTGAGCGGCAGAGCTGTCTTTTTCCATGTTTGGTGGTAAATTATTGTTTTTCCACGACAAATGTAAATAAATACATCCAACAGTCACATACGTAACATAGTCCTGACCCCAATTTAATATCAATTCATTCAATCATGAAAATGAACTGAGCAACGCTAGAGTTTCATGCTCGTTCTTAAAATAGTGATTCAATTTTACTATTTAACAGATTCAACATAATGTATATATATATTTTAAATTTAATTCTAAGTATTGTACATGGTTAAAGTCGGCGGTAATCAGGTAACATCAGGTAAGTTATTATACCGTACTTAATAAAAATAATCCAGCCCATATACCTCCTACTGCAGGGCACTGGTCACCTCGATAATTGAGAATTCTATTGAGAGGGGTCCGTCCAGGGGTTCTCGAAGTGGGTGCCGTAGAATATAGAGTACCGTGAAGCAATTCTCTTCATATATACTTAAGTTAATTTAAACATGAGTATAATTGTTAACCATTGCTTGGGATAAACAAAAGCTTTCTTTCTTTCCTCAATTTAATGTTGTGTCTATCTACCTAGCTATTATCATTGTATTTATCTATTTCGTCCAGCTAGACAGACTACAGCGCCGAGGCAAAATAGTAAACACTTGTTTACACCGTGGACTGAAAAAGATTGGGAAACTCCGAGTGAAGCTTTAGTCCATAGGCCGTATTTAACTAATATAAAAATCTTGCACGAAACAGAATTCTCATATTTTATAAACATTACTAGGTCATTGCACCACGCCCGAAATATTTTTAGCCATTTTCCAACTCCCCTTGCTAATCTAAAATAAAAGGCTACGCCAGACGTCTGTTGGGCGACGAATTTCAGTAAGTATTTTTACTCCGAGCGCATAACGTTAAAAGTTTTTGACATATTTTTTACTACGCGAAATTACTAATTATTATTTGGCATTTTACTAAGTATTCTTAATTAGGTCGAGTGGCGGGTAATGGTAAAATACATTTAATTACCCCTGCCGTTTAATTCTATTACTATATATTACGATATGTCAACTCTTTTTCTCTAATTGTGTTCAAAATCATACGTTTTAAGTGTAAAGAAAGATAAATATGAAAATTGATTGTCTTGTAATTACTATATCTTATCGTTTTAAAAATGGTGGATGAGGCATCATGCTATTTACGTAAGCACAATTGACGGTCTTCTTGCTATCAGTAATTTTCCAGATAACCATTGGAAGGACGAAAGACGTAGCTTGAAAGAGGAAAGGAAAGGAAGAAAAAGTCGCGTGAGTTTGAGTGGTAAGAGTGCGGATAAGCGAGGTGATGGAACATTGTAGAATAAAAGAGGATATAGTAACGAGAATTGAGAAACTAAAGTTTAGATGGTTATGTCATGTAGCTACGATGGAAGGAGACTAACCAAACAAATGTAAAAGGCGAGTGTGGATGGAAGAGAGAGATGACTGCCTCGGTGGCGTAGTGGTACTACGGTATGATTGCAAAGCTGAGGTCTCGGGTTCGAATCCCAGGTCGGGCAAAGTGATATTGGATTTTTCTATTCATTATCAGCCCGGAGTCAGGAATTTGTGCCCGATATGGCGATAGGCTCGCCCCCTATCACATCGTGGGACGGAATATACAAGGCGAAACGTGGGTGTTCTCGTAGCACCTCTGCCTACCCTTTCTGGGAAAAAAGCGTGTGTTAGGATGGAAGAGTCGGCAGGGTCGACCTCACCGAACCTACACCAACCAAATCGGTGACACCATAAACAAAGGTCAAAAGTACCCTGAACCGACAAGAATGCATGAAAAGGTTGATGAAAATAGATGTTTGAAAGTAATAAGACAGGACGGAGTAAATTGCCTGCGCCTATGGAATACAGATGTGATGCATCTTAAGTATATATGGAAGAGAAAGATGTACCATTCCTTTCCTACAAAATCGAATAAAATCTTCATCAAATTGTGTCCTAGTGAAATAATTCGCCAGAGCTCCCGTAGGACGATGTCCGCCGGATCGATATCCGGGATTGTGGCAAACATAATAAAGAAGGACCGAGTGGACCGCGTTATGCGGCAAATCGGTTCAGATTATTCTTACAAATATTCATGAGTGTTTGAGATTGAAAAATATTTGGAGGTGGGTTAACTGGTTAGGCTACTGTTTATGTGGAAGCAATTGATGGTTTTGCAAAATCGTTGCATCAGGGATGCTGCAAAAGAACAGCATCCATTATACAACGATTGCGAAGCAAGTATTTGAACTTATTGCGGATAAAATTAACAGCTTCCGTAGCGTAGTTTGTTACATGGCGGTTGAGAAACGAGAAGAAGCGGGTTTGAACCCCACGCCGCGACTAATATATTTATGTGTACGACCACAAGTAATTGTTTCGGCTTTGGATGTCTGTGAGGCCTAAAAGTCTCTCGTAGTTTTTTGACGCCCACGACATAAGACTCGTCCTTAGTGTGGGGTCAGGACTATGTATGGGACTGTTGGGTATATATTATTCATTTATTTAAAATAAACACACCGATTGCTAATGCATCGATGGATAAGAATGCACCTTAGGACTGTGAATTAACATTTAATGTTGCATTAAGAGTTAGATAATTATCGTTATATTTTTCATGGACACTTAATTTGGGATATAAAGGGATACTTAACACTCGACTTATTGAGTAATAAGTCTAGTAACCTATCGAAAAAATATCTGAAAATAATTTACAGCACTGCATAAAGCCATCCAACCTAATAAGAAAGAAGAGTCTGCCGTTTTCACTGATTTATTTTACATTCTAGCAATATGCGATGTGTTACCCCTCACGAGCATCCATTTTGTTATTTATCCTATATTTGTTTGTTACGAGTTAATTTATTGTATTTTTATAGTTGGTATAAATTGGGATATTTATGGAGATGTAAGAGAGGTCTGTTGTGTTTTCGTGTATATTTTCTGAGGTTTTTCGATCAGTTTGTGATATGAGAGGAATATTAAATGAGTTCTAATATAGTCAAGAAAATATTTGCTTTGTTCGTGAGTTTCAGAGCCTAAGTCTGTGTTTACATGTCTTAGTTAATTAAATTACTACTCGCATTCACACTGAACGGATCTGTTAACACATTGCACAGGGTGGTATTGACATGTGTTACTTAATTTAACCCACGTATTTCTCACCACCCCAGGTGACATTGTACAAAATTTGAAAAAAAAACGGAAATGATTTTTTGTCAAAAATTGAGATTTTAGTTTTCACGATTTTTGGCCACCCCGTATACATACCAGTATTTTTACCGCTTAGCTGAACTTCAGTTCGGTTCGGGAACTTACCTGAGCCGTAAAAAGAATCGTACCTTTACGGCTTGATCAAAGGCCTTGGAAAATACAATTGTAATTTTCGAGAAAACTACCAGGCAATTTTTTTTTCAATCTTGGTACAATGTTTCCTGGGGTGGTTAGGAATATGTGGTTTAAATTAAATATCATGTATCAATATCACTCTGTATGCTTAAAATTTTGACTCTCAATTTACTACAGGTCATACATTTTAACTTTTCTTAATTTCCCATCATCCATACTTTTATTCATACATACATAAACACACGCCTTTTTCCCAGAAGGAGTAGGCAGAGGTGCAAACTAGACACCCTCGTTTCACCTTGTATTTTCCGTCCCATGATGTGATAAGGGGCGAGCCTATCGCCATATCGGGAACAAATTCCTAACTCCGGGCTGATAATGAATACAATAATCCAATATCACTTTTCTCGACCCGGGATTCGAACCCGAGACCTCAGTTTTGCAATCATACCTTAATACAACTACGCCACCGAGGCAGTCAAATATTTATACTTTTATTCAAGCATCAATGATTTCTCATTATTATTTGTGTGCATAAAAGGCGCTGTCAATAATATGCTAATTTAAATTAATTACTTCAAAAAGCAAAATGCAAATATCTGATATCAATATAAATACCGCAAGTCATTATCGACATTGCAAAAACCGAATAATTTTGCAAAATGCTATTCAAAAATCTGAAAATCTAGTATCAAATTAAGGGAATCCTAATCGCAATATCTTAGCAAACGTACGGCCCTAGTACGCTAAGGGTGGTACCTAAGGTTCTGTATAACAAAAGGCGGCATTTTGTCTACGTCGAATAACAAACCAGTTCACGATTGACTGAAGCTAAATGTGTAATAATTCGCATATTTTTTACGTTGGCACGGTAAGTGCGTGCGGATATCAGTATATGGTGGCCTGTTGGTAACATAACCACGATATTCGTGAATTCAAATGCTTGGACCCATCTCTGACTTTTCGGAGTCGTGCATATATTGATATTCCATCTCCACGCACTATAACGGTGAAGGAAAACATCGTTGTAAGAATTTCTGCTGTGTGTAAAATCCGCCAACCCGAACTAGGCCAGCGTGGTTACTACACGGCCTAACCCTCTCAAACGTATTCTCGATCGTAGAGGAGGCCGGTACCCTGTAGAAGGACGTATATGGGCTGGTACAGGTACAGCCTCCAGCCTCCAGCCTCCATGATTAGCAACCATCAAAGGTAGTCATGAAAAAACCTGGTAACAATAAAATGTTCGCAAGCAGTCAATTCCCGGTCGAAGGCTCCAATCGTCACGTCGCGTCGACGCCCTGATAAGCCGGAACTCATGTATTATTTATAAGACACAGCATTGGGGATTTCCTATCCAACGGCCAGATCCACTCGGCGATTGCCAAAAACGCTTATAAAAACGCCACACGAAGTGCTGACAGCGTTGATTTTAACTTGGCTTTGCTTTTTCTGATTGTTAGAGATGTATTTGGGGCAAAAGACGCTAGTATAAAAATGGATGCGAGCTGCTTAAGCTTAGTATTGTTGTAAATGCTTTGAAGACCACTGGATTAAGTAAAAGAATTTATTTTAGATTCAAGACTCCGAAAAGTACGAGGTGCCACAATGATCGTTTCTCCCTCTCTATCCTCATTTATCTTTCGTTCTCGAAGATTGGTTGCCTAATTATAAGCCTTCATAAGCAACCATGATAAAATACTGTGATAAGTGGTCGTAGGTTTTTTGACTTTCACATTTTATCATTTTTGAATCGTACTCAAGTTATTATGTGGAGTGTAAATAATTAATAGACCTTTTCTTAAAAAAGATACATTAGCCTTTTATGCTTAACCCCTTGGAAATTTTAATTCAAATCTTCTGTTACAGTTTGGGCGAAGGACTCGAAATCAATTCGCTAAATAACAAACACTCAATCAACCTAATCAATGGATTCAATGCCAGACAAAGGCGATATCAATTTTTCACTTGCCAAACGAAAATACGGCGAATTTCCAGTCAATATTTCTGTGTTTCAAGCAATATTGGTGTGGAGAACTGAAATGTTTCGCCACTCGATATCTAGGACATGAAACTAGCGCAGGAAATTGGGTTTTCCATTTTGTAAAAATTCTTGATACGTGTGACTTGTCACGTCTCTCGAGGCGTCTATGTATGAAGTAATTTGGAATTTTGCGCATATGTATTAGAATTTCCGAACACGTCACTCACAATCAGCTTAGATCTTTCCTCCACCGGCCCGTGCTCAAACATTTCGCTCCCTGTACGTGCACTCACAACACTCGCTCCTGAGCTCTCGTCTACTGCCTTCAGCTCGTCGCTCAACCGGCCCGCGCGTCACACACTACGCTCCCTGTATGTGCTCTCACAACACCCGCTCCTTAGATCTCATCCACTACCTTCAGCTCGTCGCTGAACCGGCCCGCGCGTCACACACTACGCTCCCTGTATGTGCTCTCACAACACCCGCTCCTTAGATCTCATCCACTACCTTTAGCTCGTCGCTCAACTGGCCCGCGCGTCACACATTGCGCTCCCTGTACGTGCTCTCACAATACTCGCTCTTGAGCTCTCGTCCACTACCTTCAGCTCGTCGCTCCACCGGTCCGCGCGACACATAAGCCCCCTGTACGTGCACAATCACCAATCAGCTCATCACATTCGCTATTACGAACTGTCACGTACATACGACCATCATATTTTCTAAATCAACACACAAATGGAAAAGGAAGGAAGGTACGGTTATAAATTGAAGAGAATTACTTTTGTGCCGGGAATAGTAAGTATTGCCCCCAATGACAAGGCGCCCGGAGCGAGCAGGAAAACCTCTCGAATATTTTTTTTTTTATCCCAGCGGTTTTCTGACTATTGGCATACACTTTACAGACGGGTAGATTCACACCGTCCGATATATTTTAATAAATTGCCGACGCTGCAAAATAGTGCTGATTTTTTTTTGTGAAACGATGATACTTCTGTAACTGCCTGCTGTTAAAATATTATGCTTTTTCATGTCGTTTTTAAGTAGTTATTTAATTCATATTTCATGTGAAATATTTTTGGCTGCATTCAGTTGTATTTTGTTTTTAAATGTAATGTTGCTTCAGTACCACAAAAGTCTTAAATTGGTAGAAAATGATTTTTTATTCGGGTTTTGTTATTTCGGGACAGTAGACTGCCTCGGTGGCGTAGTTGTACCACGGTACGATTACAAAGCTGAGGTTTCGGGTTCAATCCCGGGTCGGGCAAAGTAATATTGGATTTTTCTATTCATTAATAGTTTCTTAGATTTATGCGAATATTGCACATTAAAATAAAACTATTGTTTACGAATGTTGTCGCGAATTTGCTTCATTATTACATTTTTTAACTCCCCGACGCGACGTTTCGGACACTTAACAGCTTTCGTGGTCACAGGGCGGATTCCAGACTGTAGTGGATTTCAGGAACAGAAACCCATAAAATGCCATAAAAGTCGTGTCGGTAACGTTCCGGCCCCCTTAACGTCTCGTGTAAAACAACCTCTGACCTCTCGAGCGAAATGTGAAAATTTAAGGGCCAAACATCTTCGTTACATGAAGATGAAAAGGGAATGGCGAATAATAATGTAAGTACGTCTCGGACTGCTTTGATGCCATCGAGATTCGGTTTTATTAACTTTTATTTGAATTTTAATTAATTAGGAATTAATTAGGTAAGGGACTTTTTAAAAGTGGACTGGAGACAGGTATTGACGTTCATTAGTCAAATTAAAATTATTTTATTGTAGTACATAAGTGGAGGATTGTGTTAGATTGGCTTATTTTGTACAACTATGACCCGTCATATTGGCATACAATAATTAAAGATAGAAACAATAAAACAAAACTACAAATCAAAAGAAAATTAAAAATACAAAAACAAAATTACAAATAAAAAACAAAACTAAAATAATAAAACATAACAGTTAACAATTCTTATCATTTAAATAATCATTTAAATTGTAGCGACATTTATCTATAAAATTTTGGAACATTTTTTTCACGTCAAAGCGATTACAATACATCTGATTTGAAGTGCATTATAATCTAGATAGATAAATCGACGCGATGTGGTCTCGCAGTTGACACAGCTATGCTGGCCCGAATATAAACGGGCTTGCACAGAATGAACCTCAACACCCACTTTCCAATGGCCGTCGCATTTCGGGCGACACTGGATACCCCAGGGCGAGAAGCGCCCAGATTCCTTTCCTTTGAACGACTTGGTCCCTTTAGGGGAAAAAGCTGTCTCCCATTTCCATCTCTGTTTGGACGCCCGCGATGGGCGTCCGCGCCAGATGCGAGGCCACGATACCTTCGTCCATCTCGGAATCACTGCTAGTGAAGGTGCAGTACGCCCAACGATTCCGATGACCCCTTTAGGTCGCCTCCGACCAGCAGGGGATACCGTGGCGGAATTCTTACATCCATTAATCACGGAGTGACACTGAATGAACCTGACACGTGACTCACGTGTGACGTGGGTCACTTTGACGGGTCTTTAACAGTTGTTTGGTCACTATCCCGGTAGATATCAATACCCTACCATCAGTGTGATGATAAGGATGGTAAAATTGGATCCAGGTCGCTTCCAATAGACCGCTAGAGCAATCTTTGTGGAACATTCTGTATTCAACCATGGGTTTCTTGTGACCAATTAAGGAGCAAATTATTGGTTCATTTTAAACTTGAATAATCGTACGCCCTTTTTAACAGCCTCTGTCGCGTAGTTGGTTAGACCCTGTGAAATGAGAGGCCGCTGGTTCGATCCTCGCACCGAAACAAATATTATTACGGTCCACAGGTATTTGTTTCAGGACTGAGTGTTTGTGGGGCTGAAAAGTCTCTCGTAGTTTCTGATACCCACGACAGTCACGTATGTGGCTGTTGGGTGTATTTATTCTATTTTAATCCAACCCATAAGTAAAACCTTCAAAATCGCAACCTGTATTTTAAATTTCGTTTATCAATTTAGAATACCAGAACAAAGAAACCCTCGGATATCGTAATTAAAACCACTTGTGAGACTCGATCTTAGTGTGGGGTCACGACTATGTGTGCGACTGTTGGGTGTATTTATTAATTATTATTGGTCAATAGACATTTCTCCCATTATATTCTGTGAGGATCTTATTTGAATAGCAATACTTTCAACATCTGGTGCCGTCACTTTGCTGCCAAATAAAAAAATAAAAGATTCATGGCAGCATCTGCTAAGATCTATTCCAGAGGGATGATCAGGTCAATGCCCCAACACATAAGACCCCTAAAACAGGCGTCTAAGTAGATTTACCAACAAAAAGGTCATCGCACCATCGCTTTGCTGTTCAGAAATGTAATTTTATGAATAAAGTGCTCCGTTATAATCTACTGTTAAAAGAAAATTCTCTTAATATATACTCAAATAGCAAGTTTATAAAAAAGTTTATTTTAGTCTATGGAATTTGGAGAAAGTTTCTTGTTTAAATAAAGTAAAAACGTTTTTAAAATAACCTTTGGTTTATTCAAGCGAATGTTTATATAATATTTTGTGAGTAGGAAACGTTTTCTATTTCATCTTCGAATATCGTCTGGCCTGCGTCTTATGGTCTTCATCAATCCAGGCCAAGGTTGTGGACTATATGGCCTAGCCCCTCTCAATCGTACTCTCCATTGTAGAGGAGGCCCGTGTCCTGCAGTGGGACGTATATGGGCTGATACATAACATCTTATAGTAAGATAGTGTTGTCCGGATCGAATATCGATTAGTAGCAGATAATTAGTAAACACGAATAAGGCAATTAGCTATTGCGGATTAACATAGTTACATACGAGTAGATGTACTCATAACTGTATTATAAAGAAAACAACTCAATTGAGAAAATTTACTTAGAAATAAAACTAATTCTTACGGATTTTATCGCGAATTTAATTTAATTTTTATTTCCCGACGTTTTGAAATTGTAACAGTCACTAAGCGGATGACTAATAACTCAGCCCGACCCGTGACCACGAAAACTGTAAAGATCGAAACGTGGTGGAATGAAAAAATGTAAAAATTATATCAAATTCGTGATAAAATTCATAAGAATTCGTTTTATTTCAATGTGTAACATTTGCGTAAATCTAAGAAAGCATTTAATTGACTTAGTACGTATGACAGAAATTAAAAAAACGTCTAATAAACAAAGTCCCTACTGGTTCGATTCTCGTAGCGAAAATATATTTTGTGATTAGGCAAATGTTTATTTCGGTGCGTATTTTTAACCACGACCACTTTGTCAAGAGTTATAACAACAAAGAAAAATATGAGAAGTGCAGGGTAATTTTGAGTACTGATGATAAATAAATACACCCAACAGTCACATACTTAGTCCTGACCCCACACTAAGATCGAGTCTTGTGTCGCGGGTACCAGAAACAACGAGAGACTTTTCGGTCTCACAAACACCCAGACCTGAAACAAATATTTGTGGGCTACACAAACATCGGTTCGATCGAACGCGCAGCCTTTCGTTTCACAGTCGGCGTCCAACCAACGACGCCACGGAGGCTGTCAAAATCTATTTAAATAATCTTTGATTCCAAAGGGTCGCTAAAACAATTTGATCCAACTAAAGCCTATCAAATACAAATGCCTAGAATTTCAAACTTGTCTGGACTAGTTCAAACACAGTGTAAAGGGAATACGGAATGCCCTCTAACAGTCAATAAATCCTACATTTTCCCTTGCTTCAAATTCTATTTGAGAAGGTTAAGCTTTGAATCACTTAATTTCTTTTGTCTTCAAAATGTGTGTAATTTGTTATATATTTTTTTAAATTGCTTCTAAATAATTAAGCCTGGTGAGTTTGCAGACACAATACGTCTTGACGGTTATCAACACAATTTTTATTGATGTAGAGGTAACGAATTATCGCTCCGACCTGGGGAGTGCAGATCAGTGATGTTGGGTAGTGGGTTCACCTGATCAAACCTGCAGCCTCTCATTCCACAGATGATCAAAGTCTTAACTTCCCCTTAAATTCACTTTACCCTTTTTCGTATTGGTTGCAAGATGGCAATGTTTTTTAATAAATAGGTGTAGTTAGAGATTGTGTGTGACGATTCTGGCCACTATAATGACTTACCACCAAACCAATTACTTTCCGATTCAATACACTTTCACTATACATAATTAAACAAAGTTCAGGAGTACTTTAGAACAATCTGGAACATTCTCGAAAATTCCACCCGCACATAGTTCCGTAATATGTCGTTGGATGGCGGTATTCTACATTGTGTCCTATCTCGTGTAACAGTGACAGTAAACCACGTTAACTAACCCCCAAAAACGAGTTTTGACCAAGTTAAATTACTTATTTAGCCGCTAAAACAACCACTCAATTTCACTGGCATTATTCCAAAAAAACCGGCCATCCCTTATAAAGTTATTATAAGGGAGAATTCGTAAAAGAGATTCCAGCTTCCCTAATAAAAAATAAGTAATATCTTACCCCGAAACGATTAACCCCATCGTTTATTTTTATGGGCCGGCGTACTGTTTACTTATACGAGAAATAAGTTCTTGCAAAAACCCGTTTTTTATATCCAAACCCATGTTTTATGGACGATAAAGTTGGAAATTTAATAACGAGTAGGTAGTTTCGTTAAGATTGTTACTAAAACGCTAAGTGCAAGAGCTTTGATGACCGACTTAGAATGTTTGAGACATAACTTTCGTCTTATATTGATTACTGGAGAGCCTATAGATTGAGGAATATGCGTATTCCTCCGCAATCACCACACACTATAACGGTGCAGGAAAACATCGTGAGGAAACCTGCATACCAAAGCGATTTGTATTTTCTATGGTATGTAAAAGTCCACCAAACCGCACTGGGCCAGCGTGGTGGACTATATGGCCTAACTAGTCTCAATTGTGCTCTCGATTGTAGAGGAGGCCCGTAGCCTACAATTTGACGTATATGGGCTGATACAGTACAGTACAGTACATTCGTATTTCACCAGATTGCGATTACCGAAAAGTGAAGAAAATATACGTAATTGTAGTCAGAATCAAGGGCTCTAAAAAGATAGTATTACGGCTGGTTACATATTGATTGATCCTTTAAAAACTGGTGGTCCTTTAAAAACTCATGATGATGCAATTTCGGAGCATCAGGGTGTTCATATTCATGAAGACAATAAGTTTAAAGGCTACCTGATAGTTTTTATAACGCTTCTATATTGAAAAATAGTTATATAAGGAAATACCAATATTATAAACTAACCACTTTTAGTTAAGATGATATTTTAGTTTAACATCAAGTTACAAGTGTGCTCTAACTACATATTATAATTCTCTTTCTCTCTCCCTCTTCAGCCATGGGAAGTCCACAGCTAAACATTGGCCTCCCACAAGGATTGACTATTTCATTGTAAATAAAACAAAAAATACATTTTGATAATTGGGCTCTTAGTTTCATATTCTCTTTTCGTTTGAAGTTTACTCATTAACAATTATAATTTAAACACTCCATAAAACACACCTGATAAACATCAACGCTGTTTAAAAATATCAAAATTTAATAAGCTCGTTGGGGGAAAATTCCAAATCTTAATCTGGTGTCATAACAGCTTTGTTAATAGATGTCGTTGTAGCACGGAGTTGTTCATTTGAATCTAAGCGGAGTAAACGTTAATACAAAGGCTGGAGAATTGCCTCTTGAAAGACATTTTGGTAATAAGAAAGTAAATTTCGTATGCGATAAAAGTGTTACGGGACAATTTCTGAATGCTTCACGACTCAAACATTGATGTTCTTGTTCTTTAAGTCTTTAGCTTACCGGTGTATATGTCTTTGCATTACTATTAACGCATTTATTGCTGATGATCATATATTTGGTTCTGTACGCACTCTCAGAACACTAGTTCCTAAGCTCTCGTCCACTACCTTCCGCTCATCGCTCCACCGGCCCGCGCGTCACACACTACGCTCCCTGTACGTGCTCTCACAACACTCGCTCCTGAGCTCTCGTCCACTACCTTCAGCTCGTCGCTCCACCGGCCCGCGCGTCACACACTACGCTCCCTGTACGTGCTCTCACAACACTCGCTCCTGAGCTCTCATCCACTACCTTCAGCTCGTCGCTCCACCGGCCCGCGCGTCACACACTACGCTCCCTGTACGTGCTCTCACAACACTCGCTCCTGAGCTCTCATCCACTACCTTCAGCTCGTCGCTCCACCGGCCCGCGCGTCCCACTCTACGCTCCCTGTACGTGCTCTCACAACACTCGCTCCTGAGCTCTCGTCCACTACCTTCAGCTCGTCGCTCCACCGGCCCGTGCATCCCTCATTATCTTCCTTGTCCAGAGACTCTTAATTTTACATCGAAAGAAATCTTTTAGTTCCTCCCTCATAAATTTAATTCTATGAGTATTTGACTCGGCAAAATTTTCTTAATAAAGTCAGTATTGGAAGTTCTTTCATACTATAAGAAAAAACTTGAGTCCTAAAACGAGAAAGTTTTCGATTTCGTTAGAAAACCTTCGACGTAGATAAGAAATTTTAACTTTCCGAAATTTATTATCAGTCCGTTAAATTTATTATGTGGAAGGAAAAGGCGTGGAAAATTGAAGATTGGACTAATAAAGATTATATCAAAAGGTTCGAAATGTATTTTTTTGTATAGCGCGAATTGGGAGATGAATGAAATTTGATAAGATTGTCAATAAAAGTGTCATCTGTGTTAAAATTATGAAAGTCAAGTTGATATCAGTTTTAGCAAATCACAAAAGTGGTGACTATTTGCAATAAAGGACTTATTATGGTATTTATTCTTAATACAAGTATTTTATATACATCATCTTCGGTTGCCTTTACATCTGAAGACATTTATTAGTGCTGTATTTTTGTATATCTCCTTACCAATTTTAAATGGACATTTACATATGTATATCCATATAAGATATTTTAGTAGTGTATTATTAATAATAACAGCGTTCCGTCCAGATTTGCCTGGATATTTTTTTTTGACACGACAGTCTATTCTCAATACTGTTTTAGGCTAATATGTTATTATTTAACCTATAACTAAAAGAAAATGTGACAGTACATATATTAAGGAAATAGTGTTTCAAATAAATGCAGTAGTTTAGGCGATTATCTCATACATACAAACTTACAATTGATCTGTCTGTATCAGCCCATATACGTCCCACTGCAGGGCATAGGCCTCTTCTACAATCAAGAGTACGAGTGAGAGGGGTAAGGCCATATACTCCAACGCGCTGGCCTAGTGCGTGTTGGCTGACTTTACATACCGTAGAAATTCTTTAAAATCGCTACGGTATGCAGTTGTCGTTACGATGTTTTCCTTCACCGTTATAGTGCGTGAACATGTAGGCAGTCGCGTCTGGTCCGTTACCAACAGGCCATCACGCACTTAATACACAATTAATAATTTTTGACAATATTAAACATACAAATTACTCTCAATAAAGTCGTACTCAAAGAAGACATATAAAAAGTATAATATACCACCCAACAAATTATATCAAAACTTTCTGCCGTAAAATTATACGATGGCGGGCAATTATTTTTTCGTCTGAAATCTAAACTTGGTTTATTACCGAGTGCTAACGAAATTTGGCTAATTAAAATTAGTTTGGACCTTTTTCATGTCGTAAATATAATGAAGTAAATATAAACACAAATTAGTTTTAATATTTGTTTTTTATTTGCGATGTTTCTGTCTCTAAAAATAGGTCTAAAAATAGTTATAGGTGCTTATAAAATAGACAATAATAATGAATTAATGAAAGGTGAATTTTATATAATTTTATGTATCCTTGGCAGCCGGATACTTTTGATGGTTCTTTTATCTTGCCAGACACATTGGGGCTGACAACTTCCAAAGCCTCCACCATCGGAACTTCATAATACCTGATCGTGTGATGCCTATGTCAGAAGCATGCGCAGACAAACTTTCAGCTTGCATAAAATGACGTAAGTTTGGCGGCACTGGCTCTTGTTCTATATGTACTGTACTAGCCCATATACGACCCACTGCAGGGCACGGGCCTCCTCTACAATCGAGAGTACGATTGAGAGTGGTTAGGCCATATAGTCCACCACGCTGGCCTAGTGCGGGTTGGCGGACTTACACACCGTAGTTTTTTTTTTTTTTTAAATCGCTACGGTATGCAGGTTTCCTCACGATGTTTTCCTTCACCGTTAAAGTGCGTGGTGATTGACTATCAATACACACATAACTCCGAAAAGTCAGAGGTGTGCCCTGGGATTTGAACCCGCGACCACCGTGAACATGTAGGCAGCCGAGTCTGGTCCGATACCACGAGGCCACCACGCACGTTCTATATGGTTATACCTGAATTCCCTACACACCAATATCAAGAATATGCAGGCTGCATTAATCTGAAGTACAACAGTATGTTAGAAAAATACCTTATCTATAACATGCATGACTCAACAAAAACGTTTTCGTATCAAAAAACCTTCAAACCATTATTTATTTACACGATAAACTTCCAAAAAGTCGAATATAAAAGGATAGAAACCAATCAACAATACTAAAGGGATTAGGGACAGTCGAAGCTGACTCCGCACAAAGGACTGAGCAACCTTCGCTAGTTTACAATGATGAACGCAAAGAAATTACTTTATTGGGCTTTTCTCGGACAAAAGTTACAGTCGAATAGTTTTCTGCGCGATATAACTGTTTTTGGGGCATATTGTCTGGATTCATTGATTTAGTGGTGTCTGGAAGATAGGGATATATATAAGAATTTAGATTTTGTGGCGGTCTATATGGCCAAACCACTCTCAATCTTACTCGCGATTGTAGAGGAAGCCCGTGCCCTGCAGTGGGACGTATACGGGCTGATACAAACGGTTGTTTTGATTGGTAATGGAATTTTGTTTCAAAAATATTCGAATTGCCTTTGTGGCGCAGTCGGTTAAGGCTAAGACAAATGTTTGCATGACCAGCAGTAATCTGAGTGTTAAAGTCAAAAAGTCTCGCGTTGTTTCTGACACCGAACCAATAGTCACATACATAGTCTTGACACCACACTAAGATTTATATTTGTATAATGCTTCGACGGTACAGCATAGATCATATTTTGCACAGTTATGTATATTAGGAACTGGCTTCTTATCCCATCACGTCCCGACCCGTTATATCCCGCCTTGTCCCGTTTTATTCTTACTCAAGATATGTAATCCAGTCCCATTCTACCCATTTGAGTACAAAAAAGTAACAAATATTTCGGAATTCCTCCCTCATCCCAAGGGGACACTACAATTTTCGGGATAGAAAATAGCCTATATGTTAATCCAGAGTGTCAGCTACCTCCATATCAAATTTCATCGAAATCTATTAAACCTGAGTTCATCGTGCTTACAATTCTAAAACTCATTGTTTTGAGTTCTATTACGTTAACATACTCCCACCATATCAGTTTTTCTCATTTATCTTTCACGTTCAGACATCAATCGGTTACAAATTTATTATAATATGTAAAGATATTCGAGTTACATTTTTACAGCCAAAATTTTCTGTTGTCGCTGAGATGGCGACCTACAAGTATGGCGGCGAACAAGTGTCAAGCGCACTACACACTAAAGCCGTCGGCCCGCCGGCATATTTCGGCATTTTTTTGGCGGGCCAGCCGGCGGCTTCAGTCATTGTAAGCCGGAAAACATTGACGGCGATATGGCAGCGGCTCGATATAATAAGGAACATTTAATGACGTTGTTGGCTGCCTCGGTGGCGCAGTTGTGCTATGGTATGATTGCAAAGCTGAGGTCCTAAGTTCGAATGCCGGGTCGGCCAAAGTGATATTGGAGTTTCTTTTCATTATCAGCCCGGAGTCAGGAATTTGTGCCTGATATGGCGATAGACTCGCCTCCTATCACATCCTGGGACGAAACAGATAAGGCGAAACGTGGGTGCCTGGTTATTACTAGGAGAACCTCTGCCTACCCTAAAAAAAGGCGTTAGTTTAAGTATTTATGTATGTATGACGTTGTTGACCTTATGACGAGCAGACCACTTGCGTTGTAGAAATGCCATGTCGGCGGGCAACACTTGCGGGCACTTGCCGCCGACACGATACTTTTCTTATAGGCCGCCGGGTTGTACCGGGACTGTGTCGCCGGGACGGCGGGTTTGGCGTGTAGAGTGCTTAAAACCTGCTCACTACACTATTAACGTTCGCATATCGAACCTTAACCCATCGTATCACAGTCGATTTTCACTTATTTCCCCAGAGACTGTGAAATAATTACAAGGTTTCTTAAGATCTATTTAATATTAATGACTTACTTTACCTAATTACTTAAGTTACTTCTGTAATTCAATTTCTATTCCAATTAGACAAGTTTATATCGCGTTTTGGTTCAGTTCGCCTTCTAGGATTATGAACTGGGAGATCCTGGGTTCATTTCCGAGGTGAGGCACTTCATTATATACAAGTTTTTTGTAAAACCTCATCCTAGCTTCACGGGACTGAAATTTGTGTGTAAAAAAGGGACAGACTCGTCACCGTCTCATCTTGGGACGGAATTAAGTTCGACCAACCATATGAGACATATGACCATATGAGGTGATCAGACGACCTGGTAAAGGTCGCGGGACATCGCTGGATGCAGGCTGCCTTCAACAGGTCACTGTGGAAATCATTGGGAGAGGCCTATGTTCAGCAGTGGACTTTCTTTCGCTAATGGATTGGATTGGATTGGAACCATATGAGGCATTAGTTACACTTCCGACCACTCTATGGAGTTTTATGTATGAAATTATGTATATATGATTTTATGAGTAGCCGATGACTCAAAAATATTCTCGATTGGAGACCACGCACCGCCAAATAAAAGCTTTCAAGGCCTATAAGGTTGACGATCTTCTTAAGGTTTTAGGAAGTTAGTGGATGCAGGTCCAACAGTCTCTGTGGATATCCTTAAGTGAGGCCTGTGGTTAGCAGTGGCTGAAGAGAGAGAGAGAGAGTGAAAGACACACACACACAGACAGAGAGATACATGTGGGTAAGAACAAAGCTTGCGTAAACACATATTGATTGTTACCATACGCGTAGGAAATATTTTATCGTGAATTAAGGGATTCCTATAAAAGATTTATAAAGAAATAAATTGGAGTACTTTGTATATTTCCTGCGAGTAATTTATATACCGTGTAACGTAAAGAGAAATTGCCAATGTGTTTACTGAATTGAATATATCTTTTATATGCTTAACTTACCCTTGTATTTATATCTTATTGGGGGTAATAGAAAAATATTGGTTTATATATTCAGTTGGATAAGGGTGGGGTTATTTACGATATTATATTATATGCTATATGTATACAAGGTGACATTTAATTAAGGTAATTAATTAACCGATATACTACTCATCACTCCAGATGAGGTGTTTAAAAATTTGAAAAATATAAAACCATTTTAGTGTTCACGATTTTTCGGAACCCCTATAAATTCGAGTATCTTTGGTTGGCTCCATAACTGGTCCATAGAGCAGTGGCGAAGGGTGATTTTTTTAAAAAGGGAAGCCGAAGCTCAATACGCGAAATAAGTGTGTTTATTTTGTTTATACCTACTGGCCCTACATAGGGAAGACAATGCGACTGATACTTGATAGTAAACATAGTGCAGTCCACATTGAGTAGATCAACTTATCGTGAGATGCTTCACAGAATTAGCCCGAAACGCGACACATTTACATAATTTGTACGTGTATCCTTATATCCGGACGTTTGTGCATATCCAACCGCCAGCAAATTATTCCTCCGACAATCTCACTCACCAAACGAAACGATTGCGTTTCGTATGATGGCATCTACGTACTGCGGTCGTCAATTATATTTTAATATTTCCAATATACAAAAGTTGCAATGTCATCATGAGAAAAGTAAAAAAGTATATTTTTAAACCGCACGTGAATATAAGATTAATAAAGAAAAAATAATGATCTAGATACAATGTTAACAAGTACGTTAGCCGCGCTTTTATTAGTTGTATTATTAGTAGTCGAGCACTTCCTAAAATCTAAACAGTAACGGTATTTCCGAAATTGACAATCTAAACATGTACGTCCCTCACGATTATTAATTTCCATTACAACATAATAATACTATTAATATTTATGTACACTTTGTAATTTAAAACATTAAAAACTAAATGCGTGAACCAGCTAATACTCGTATACTGTCAAAATGTTAATACAACACTTACAAATGCAGTGATATCTACACAAATACACACATAAACACACAAAATGCTGAAGATTCACAGCATGCCTCCTGCTTTTTTAACGGAAATTGAACCTTAAATCATTATAAGTTTAAGGTACAATTTTGCGTGATTTGTTGCAAAATACACAACCATGTCACACCAATGCGTAACATGCAGCCGACGCGGACGGTCGGCGCACGGGCCGCGCCATTGTTATTCAATAAGCCGAACAATTTTGGCAGTAATTCGCCAGAGGTCGCAACGCGTCGCAATGTAATTACGTGTTTGCTGTGCGCCTCCGCAGTAATATTTACCTATGTGGCCGACAGATGTCGTTGAATAAAATGAGTTTAGATATTACATAAATAATTTTGAAAAATTAGCTTGTTTATAGTGTAATGATAAATTACAAAAGGTAAGCCGCAGGGAATCGAGTTATATGGAGCCTTCGCCACTGCCATAGAGCTTTCTCAACGCAAGTCAATATGACTTACAAGCACTGGATTACAGCATAGACTTGTGTTTATGGTCTAGATTAGGAGATTTGCCAGTGCATATGAAGCTAGGATTAGACTGCCGGCAGCGCACCAGTTATTAGTTATACCTAGATAGCTTCACGCCTACGACCATAAGGGTAAGTACAGACTATAATATACAAAGCAATTGATTTGGTTGATTGCCGGATGCCCAATACTCCTTTCCTCTTCCCATCATTATTTCTTCCCGCTCCCCAATTTTATGAGCCGGCAACACATCTATGATCCAAGCGTTGTGGATGTTCATGGGTGGCTGTGATCACTTACCATCAGGTGACCTATTGGCTCGTTTGCCGGATCTATTGTATATAAAAAAAGAATAAAATGCAATAGATGAATCATGAAAGTTAGAAAAAATAATAAATAATACCTTTATCTTCTCGTGCTCACTTCGTGGTTTTTTTATACTGCCGAGATAAATAAGTTAGTATCACATATTTTTATTATTGTTTATATCGAAAGGTTACGTTATGTATAATCATAATCAGGGAGAATTTTTAAAATCCGTTTTGTAATAAGCAGGTTACAAATATATAAAAGTTAGTGATAGGAGTAATAGAAAAGGATGCAACATGCACGACGTGACGTCATCCTCCATAAGATACATGCGTGCGAAAGAGAAAACGAGTGTCCCAACCGCACTATTAAATATTAATATCTCAGTCAATTTACAATCAATTTTGATTCTGTTTTCGAATTCATTTTTTTATAAGCTATATTTTTTAGGAATCATTAAGTACTGCTCAAAATCAAACCTTGGACACATTATTTTGGACTTATTTTCTATTTTGGACTATACTTGGACATATTATTTACGTATTGACGAAGCGGAAAGCGCAACGTGGGGCGTCCACCCACTAGGTGGTCAGACGACCTGGTAAAGGTCGCGGAACGTCGCTGGATGCAGGCTGCCTCCAACAGGTCACTGTGGAAATCATTGGGAGAGGCAGTAGCGGACTTCCTTTGGCTGATGGATGGATGGATTGATGATTGACTACAGTGTATATAATGGTTAGTTCATTGTTTATAAGAGTATCCATCGACGAGAAATAATGAACTCTCGTCGGTCGATACAATTATGCCGTCCGGTTGAAGACCAGGTTTATACACTGAGCATGCTGAGCCCCAACGCATCGCACTTTAGTAATGATGAAGGCTTTGTTGTAAACAGCTGTCACTTCCGCCGGTTACGAATGTCCACCATTAGTGAATCTATCAATAATACACCCAACAGTCACATACATAGTCCTGATCCCACACTAAGATCGAATCTTGTGTCGTGCGTATCAGGAACTACGTAAGACTTTTCGGTCTCACAAACACCCGGACCAGAGACAAATACTTGCCTCATAAAAAATTGTCTCGGTGCGAGGATCGAACCCGCGGCATCTCGTTTCACAGCCGGCGTCTAACCAACTGCGCCACGGAGGCTGTCAATCCACATTTCCTTTGCCACACAATATCTCACTCAAAATAACACTACTAGATAAAATGTAAGCTCATAATACGCGGAAAGAGTTACAAAAATCCCATTCCAGCTGAATTTTATTTTCATACGCAAAATAAAAACTTTTTTCGACATTTAAATATAGCCAAGTGGAAAATCCTAACCGTTTAATGCATGCGTTGCATCTGCGCTCTCCACAATGCTTTGAATGTTCGCACTCGCCCTTATTTTTAATGGAAAAAATGGTGAATGTGTTACGTGAAAACGTATCTTTATGAGTATTTTCGGGTTGGATTTACGTAGATAAGCTTAAAACGCTTATCTACGTTTGTGAATTGTCGCTTGAAATAAGTTGGCAGTGTTGCTACATAAAGAATAATCCATATATTTATTTCAATATAAGCCAATTTAGGTCATCATTTACGATACTTGGAGACTGTGCCGCGTTTAACCCTCCACTGCAACTCCTGTAAGCCAGGATCAACAGTGGCACACAATTTTAATGTCATCGAGCACTGAAGCTCAACTGTGCTCTGGGAATTTCTAACTTGTTTTTAACACGCAACAAAATCAGTCATAAAGTTAGATAGGACTACAATTTACGGTAAGTAGCTACTTGACTGTTATTCCCCCGATATTGTAAAAGCCTGTGAGTGGCGGTGACTGCTTACGATGAATCTACCTATCTTAGGGTCCCTAGCTTAACCTAACATTAAAGAATTTTGAATCAACTACAAGCCATCCGTCTCAATTACATTGACTTTGAATTATTAACTTTTTGCACTTTTAGAGACTTTATTAGAAGTACATACGACTCAATTTCAGGCCTTTTTTTATTGCAATGAATGGTGAGACGAGCTTGCCATTCGCCTTATGGTAAGCGATACCACCGCTCATGGATAGTAGCAAAACCAAACACCTTGAATTACAAAGCAATGCTTGGCATTCCACTGCGCTCGCCATCCTGAGACATAAGTTGTTGAGTCTCTTTATGCCCAGTAATTACGCTGGCTACAATGTCCTTCAAACCGGAACACAACATTGCGTTTGCATTGCTGTTTGGCGGGAGAAATAGACATTGGGGTGCTACCTACCCAGGCGGCCTCTCACATGTGAGAAACCTACCACCATACCTACTGCACCTAGCTTAGCTCGTGTGTATAAAATGCGTAAATTTATTACTATATTCCTGGTCCCAACGGTTTAGGCATAGACAGAAGTAATGTCACTCATATTTTATCGCACTTATTTCCGTCCCAAAACGTGATGGGAGGCAAGCAGGACACCATTTGAAGTCCCGAGTTACTTATTGTTATTGATACATTTGACGTTTAGGGTAGGTAGGTAGGTACGTAGGGTCTGCCGTAGTGTAAGAAATCTCACTTTAGCATGTATTCATATTATATTTTACGAACTACTGTGTTATGTTCGTTATCAGGTTCGGTATCATACTCAATAGCTGGTTACAGCTTACGTAGTATCGTGGGCGTATGTGGATATGTCGGATCAATTAGTAGGTAATCACAATCTTACTCACGGAACGCGAGACAGTCTCCACACTCACACAGCACTATTTACTGATGCTGTTATTTGCTCTCTTGATCGCAACAAGCCGTTCTGCTAGCTCGCATACCCTTGAGATGCACCTAACATTTTCTTTATAAAAGCCCCTGATATCTCAAGTCACTGTGTAGCTTAGATTCTGTGTAGCTTAGAACGCCTATAGAGGGCGTTGGCATTCCGTTTTTAAAAATCAATTCGATGACGACATATTTATATTATTTTGGCAGCCTTCGTCGGACGCTTGTTTAGTCGCCGGCTGTGAAACCAGAAGCCTTGGGTTCGATCCCCGCATCGAGACAAATGTTGGTGTACTCTACATGTATTTTTTTCGGGTTTGAGTAAAGACTCAACATACAAACGTAGAAACTCAGTCTCTCGTATCTTCAGATTCCCGCGACACGAGACTTGAGTTTTAGTGTTTAGTCGATGTATGTGACTGTTTGGTGTATTTATATTTTATGCCTTACTAAAGTATTCCCACTAGTGGACTATTATCTGTTTTACAAAATTACGATAATTCTATATATTTCACAACTGCAACATCCAAGTAAAACTTGAGACTAATTTGGGAATCTCGAAATAAAACCTCGTAGCTCCAGCAGATCTTGATACGACTACAAAGCCCTCTGACAACGATTATTTCTCGTTCTCTTACATTAAAATGCAGAGAATCAAGCCTCTAAGACATAGTTTGCTCTTGTGAATAAAACATGAAACGTTCCACCGGCTCTCAAACTTTTGGGTCGCAGCCAAATTTACAACTTTTAGGGGGCGTTGTTATGGGCAGTTAAAAGGGGCGTGGAGTGTCTTTGAGGTGTCTTTAATACGACACGTTTGTCACGCAAAGAATGTTGTTGTTATGTTGCAGTGATGTGAATCCGAACTTAAGATCAAAAGCTCCACTACTACTGGTTAAATTTAATAAATACTACACCATAATTCGATATTACTATGAGTCAGTCCATCATAAGGTTGCCTGGAAAAGATAGCAGCTAGCGATAAGGCCGCCTATTGTAACTATGCCACTGGCTTTATGTGTTTTCATTGGTTTTGTAAGTTTTTATTTTTGGTGTACAATATAGCATATATAAATAAATATACAAAACTGACATATTTGAACCTACCGTGATGTGAAGTCGCATATTACGAGTATATACCGCCGCCATGGAATTTTTTCGGGCACAAATTCCTTACTCCGGGCTGGAAATTTATTGAAAAATCCATTACCACTTTGCCTGACCTGGGATTCGAACCCGAGACCTCAGATTTGCAATCGTGCAGTAGTACAACTAGGCTACCGAGGCAGTCTTTAAAAAATAGAAATAAAAATGCAGGGGCGATGCAACTTTGAGAATCTCAGTCCGCAGCACCAACTGAACAACTTATACGATTTGCAGTAGTGCCTTATCTGTTTTGTTTTATATGGAAAGTTGTCGGTATCGAAAATAGCCGATGGCAACCGCGTTTTGCATATTCAAACTTTAGTCGGGAAATGTGAAATCGAATTGGAAATAACATTGGGCTGTTAATGTTTTTTTATTGGTGTTTATGGACGGTCTATAAGAGTTTTTCTCTAGAGTTTATACAGGGCGGTGCAATGTTTTCCACTTCGTATAACTTTGAAGAGTAAGATTGTTGGGGTTTTTTAAATATCCTGATGACACGTCTCAAGTAAGTTACACAATAATTACGTCTCTGATTTTGTTGAGCTATTTCGAGATCTAAGACTTTGTATTTAGATATATTATGTCGTAAGTATCGGTGTTTTTTTTATTATAGAAGCTGAATACGCTCCAATTTTTGAACCTATCGATTATAACATTTATTAGAATGTCGTTATCAATAAAAACATTGCCCAACAAACTGTTTTCACAGTTTTCCTGTGTGATCCCCGGGAAATACATAACTTAATTTCGCTTAACTTTTAAAAATTTGCAAAATAGCAGTGTAAATACACTGTTGTGTTCCGGCTTGAAGGACATTGTAGCCAGAATAACTACTGGACATAATGATACTTAACATCTCATGTCTGACTTAATAATGTCTAACTTAATATCTAAGCATGGCGAGGGCAGTGGAATGTCAAGCATTGCTTTGTAATTCGTGGTGTTGTTTGGTTTTGCTACCGTCCAAGAGCGGTTGTGTCGCTTACCATCAGGCGAATGGCATGCTCGTCTCGCCATTCATAGCAAAACAAAAACTATGAACTGTGTTGATTATTATTCTACGGTTTACGTTCTGACATTAACTCTTCTGATATATGGTATTATGATAATTCTCACCAAATTGCAGGAAAAGGTGTGACCTTGGGCTCAAGGTCTGAGTTTGTTTTCCTCAATTGAAGACGTAATCAATTGTAATTTCCTTAATAAATCCCTGATTGCGTGTATAGTCAATATCTGACATAATTTTCAAGTATTCCTCATAATTTCATCATTATGTACCAGATTTTCCGGGTTTGTGTAATTTGCATTTGGCCAAAAAGGAAGTTATTTGTTAGTGAAAAGAATAATTTCTGCCTTTGGAATTAGCGTCGTGTGTCGTATTTCATTATTGACATTTTTTTTTCTGATAAACAAAACTCGAATATCAAAGCGGGACTTTGACTTTGTATATCATAAGATCGATTTATGCCGCTGGGTAGCGAACCCAAGACCTCACAGTCCACCCACAATCACTGAACCAACAAAGCAACATTTTTCACTCAATTTAAATTAAAACATAAAAGTAACTTGAAAAAAAGAAAAAAACTCGTTTTTGTGAAATCCGTGTAATGCTTATAACGTAAAGGGAAAATAACGTGGAAAATAAAATAAAAATTCCACTTTGATGTTAAAAATGAGAGGTTAGAATATGTGCTTTCAGACCACAGAAACGTGTTTCGGAAAGGTCGCACAAACATTGAAAAGAATTACCTGTTTTGCTGAGTGGGATAGCTTAGTAACAAGCAAGCCATATTTTGAAGATAAAGGTCACAGGTTCTGGTTAGTAACAAGCGAACCGTATCTCAAATATAGTGGTCATAGGTTCTGGGAAAACATCTGTGACTTTTTTCTATAGTAGGTTTGGCAAACGAGCAAACAGGTCACCAGATGGTAGGTGATCACCCCCATGAACATCCATAAGGCTCCGATCATACAGTGTATATCAAGACTGCTACCGAAAACGAAGCCTGGTAGTAGTGTTAGTGACTACAGACACGATGCAAATAACATTTTTGCAAAAAAATGACAATTTTTTTGTAATATTTTAAATATCATTGTGTTTGGGTGGTTAATCCATAGTTTTTCTAAAATTATTAAAAAGCCTTGCGTACTATAATTTCTTTAAAAATATAATAATGTACGTATTTTTTTTATGAAAATGTATGTATTTACCACCCAAATACGATGATAGGTATCGTCACTTATTTGTTCAAAAAATTTAGTTGCATTGTGTCTAAAGTTACTAATACTACCAACTGGTTTCATTTTCAATAGCAGTCTTGATATACCCTGTACATGTGCTACTGTCCTATCAAATCAGGAGGGGAGCGGGAAGGAAAAAGGATGGGAAGAGGAGAGAGGTATTGGGCATCCGGCATTTTTTCCCTTAGGCTTGATATGCACTGCACCTGATGGTATGTGCAAAGCAATCTAAATAGAATATCTATTGGCTGTTAAAAGATCGAATGAAGCGGAAAGCGCAGCGTGGGACGTCCACCCACTACGTGGTCAGACGACCTGGTAAAGATCGCGGGACGTCGCTGGATGCAGGCTGCCTCCAACAGGTCTCTGTGGAAATCATTGGGAGAGGCCTATTGGATTGGATTATTAAAAGATCTAGCTATTAGATACACTCATGCTGGCAAAACTGTTTCATCACGAAAGAATAGCCTAGGATTTTGCAAAGATTCCCGGGAGTATGTGCATCATCAAAATGCACAGGACTTAGGTTTTTAGATTACTTATAAATTCATTTATAAACATAAGCACGTTTTATATGAGCATATTTTGGGGATAAATGAAGGGCGAGTGCCTATCGCACGCATCGGGCAAAAAATATTCACTAATGTATTTTCTAAAATGGCTTTATACATACTCGTATATATACATATGTGCTCTAAATAAAATTATTTTTTCTAATTATTGTCACTTTGAAAAATATTTTTTGCATGAAGTCAATTATAATCAAGTCTCAATACGTCCAACTGAACTTGATACGTACCTCCTTTAAAATTTATAGGATTTACGGCACTGTCTACCTCACTAGCCTAGTCCATTGTGACGAATTTCCATTAAAATCTATATTCCCTAACGATGTTTTCTCTATTAAAATGCATTTTGCCATCCCGTTCTGTGCCAAATTGTGTCTTAAATGTATATTAAACTCGTTATTTATTTAGTTAAAAGCTATTTAAGCGCTGTCATCGCTTCAAAGTATCGTTCAACCCTATCATTTACTAAACGCGAAACCGCTTAAAGCGAAACGACGAGAGCAGACGACACGCGTCACTCAGTTTACTAGTTTGAATTAAATTAGTGGTATTAAATTGTTTAACCTCTTGACCGTTGTTAAAGGAATCGTGGAAACTGGTTAGAATAAGTGTTTGATATGACAAAATTATTATAACGTATATCAACCTATGTTTATCAGCCCATATACGTCCCACTGCAGGGCACGGGCCTCCTCTACTATAGAGGGTATGATTGAAAGGGGTTAGACCATATTATAATCCACCACGCTGGCCTAGTGCGGGTTGGCGGACTTTACATACCGCAGAATTTCTTATAAATCGCTTGTAAGTTTCCTCGCGATGTTTTCCTGTGCCGTTATAGTGCATGGTGACTATCAATAAACACATGACTCCAAAAAGCCAGATTTGTGCCCTGGGATTTGAACCCACGACCACCGTGAACATGTTGGCAGCCGCGTCTAGTCCGTTACCAACAGGCCACCAAGCACTTTTTAGATGACAAAATAACTAAAATGTACCCGATGGTAAGTGCTGGAAAATACAAATAGAGCATTTTTAAAAAATAATAATAATAACTTTATTTCTTTTCGTGCCTCGGTGACGTAGTTGTACGGTACGGTTACAACGCTGAGGTCTCGGGTTCGAATCCCGGGTCGGGCAAAGTGATAAAGGAATCAGGAATTTGTTCCCGATATGGTGATGGGCTCGTCCCCTATCACATCTTGGGACGGAAAACACAAAGCAAAATGTGGGTGTCCTGGTAGCATATCTGCCTACCCTTTCTGCGAAAAAGGCGTGAGTTTGTGTATGTGGATATCTTACTTTTAGTTTGAAAGTATCTGGCAATCTCACTCACCGAATGATTTTTTTATGAGACAGCGGTACAATCTGATCTATTGGTTGTAGCTAAATTATGTTATTGCAAAGCTTTACCTCATTATAAAACATCTAAAAGAACCCAGTCGAGCCGGCATCACAATTTTCAATTTAAAATCCTCATCCATAATGGATTATTTTCTTTCTATAATTAAATTCATGATATGAATTCCTATCCGATTTTTTAATAAAGCATTATTTATTTAGTACTTGCCCTTAGGGCAGTAATATCGAATTTGTAATATTTTTAGAATATAATTAAAATTTCTGTTGTCCTACTCTGTGATCTTGAATTTAATAAAAATGGCCGTTCCTATTTGAATATTGTTGGGTATTTACAATGCTACGATTTATTAGTAAGAGAGAGCTAATTTGGGCCCGAAATAAATGGCTGAGAGACGGTTATATACTCCTATTTATAATATACAGGTCACTGGAAATCATGGAGGAGCCCTATGTTCAGCAGTGGACTTCCTTTGGCTGATGGAAGGATGGATAGATGATTTTTAATATGATCGTAGGTCAAGCTTTGTTTAAATTGATTTTCAAACGTGTATTCAAAATTTAAATTCGCTTATTTGTGTTGCTATATTGTAGGTCTGGCATACAAAAACGGCTCATGTGAAGGTAAGTTATTACTAAAATTGCACATTTTCAATACCTAGGTCATAGCTGCGGTGTTTCCCTCTTGAAATGGGAAAGGACAGAGAAAGAAAAGGACGGCAGGAGAAAAGGGACACAGGCCCTCCGGCAATTTCACTCCCCGAAAGGAAAACGGCGGCAAAGCAGTGGCTTCACGTCGGTTTTCCGTTAAATAATAGTAATACAGTCAAGCCGATCCATTTCTCTTATAGTTCAAGGTACCTAGAGTGGCTGTACTGTATAGCTACTTGCATGGGTGCAATAATTTACTATTGCAATAAAAAATAATTTAAAAACATAATAAAAATTGTAATCTATTTAATTAATAGATAATAAAAAGAGAGAAATAAAATTATTGTTGTAAAAAAAATTAAATACCTAAATATGCCAAATACATTTTTGAGATCGGTCCCAGCCTTAATACTAGGGACTAGTTTTGCCCCGCGATTTTACCCGCAATAATTTAATTTTGCAAAAACAACCTCTTTCCTTTAGTTTGCTATGACATTACTTTCCATATTTGTATCGCTATTATCAACATCAGTGAATGGTGTAATACGAGTAGTACAGTATTTGCTTAGCTTTTCAAAATTGAAAGATTCGATTCCGCGCTACGAATATTGATTTTTCAAAATTCTAAGTATGCAATTTTAATTTCATAATCGGGCTCGTGACTCCTTTGAATAATTTACGCTATTCCTCATAGTACCGGTTTAGGCCATTTACGTCTACTTAAAAATTCACTTTGTATATATTTGATAACCACAAATATTGCAATGTTAGGTTATTTTGTTCGTATTATGATTTATTTTTAATGTTTTTTCTTTATTTTATGTATCCTTTGCTCTCTGAATATTGTACATCTCTAATAGGCGTATGCGTGCATATTCACCTGCATTATATTTGATAAGTGTTTATGGAAAAAAATACATACATTTTCCTAAAATAATAAGTACACCCTTTTATTTTTAAAGACACTATAGTACGTAACGCTTTAAAATATAATTTTATTAAAAACTATGGATTGTAACACTTTGGGTGGTAACACCCAAATACAATGATATTTAAAACATGACAAAAAAAAATCGCATTTTTTTGTAATTTTTTTTGTTGCATCGTGTTTACAGTCACTAAAACCACCTGGCTTGGTATTCGATAGCAGTCTTGACACACCCTGTATGTTTAACTTTCATAAATAAATAAAATAAAGTAAGCGCGAACAAATACTTAAATATATTACAGAGCAGACGTTTAGTAACGCGTCGACAGCGGAGATGTATGGATCCCAAGAGAAATCTACCTTTACCGAAGACTCAGTGTAACGTATTCAATACTTTAAATTCCCTCGTATCGGCCGATTGGCACAAAAGCTTAGTCAGGTTTTCTTATGTACAGAATACGGGTTTGTGTTGATAAATATTTATAATTGGTGACTGGCTCCGTAGCGTAATTCTACTACGATACGATTACAAAGTTTATTAAAAAAATTACAAAGATATATCGGTTTCGAATCCCTTTGCAGTAGCATTTAGCTACAATACCAATAGACCAGATTGTCCTAGATTGTACCGCTGTCTCATAAAAAAAATCATTCGGTGAGTGAGATTGCCAGATACTTTAAAGCTAGTAGTAAGATAATCTACATACATAAACCCACGTTTTTTTCCCAAAAGGGGTAGGCAGAGGTGCTAAGAGGACACCCACGTTTCGCTTTGTTCCGTCCCACAATGTCATAGGGGGCGAGCCTATCGCCAAACCGAGCACTAATTCCTGACTCCGGACTGATAATGAACACAAGAATCCAATATCATATACCCGGGATTGGAACCCGAGACCTCAGCGTTGTAGTTCTATCGTAGAACAACTACGCCATAAAGGCAGGCATATAGTTTTTCTTTGTATCTAATGAATGACAAGACTTATATCAGTGTGAATTCCGAACGACTGACTATGGCCGAATCAATTTATTTATCTTTTAAAGTTACTGGCATAGAGATATTTTGAGAACGTTTTTCTTTGTCGTTAAAATGAGCGATAATCCACTTAGATATAATATTAAGACTGTTTGACAAACATCGTACACTTTAAGCCGATGGCTTTAGAAGCATTAAATTTTTCACGAGAATTTCTCTTGTAAAGTAAGCACACAAAGCGATTTTTTCACAGTTTATCCGATAAAGTAGACGAAAATGTATGTTTATTCTGCTATCAATTTAGTCACTTTAATCCCTCTGATATTGCAGTGAATAATTTTGCCGAGCTGAATTAATCCCGATGTAGATTTGAACCCGGAACGCGATGCACTTATGTTAGCCACGATAAGTTTAAATAGGGTTAAAACCTCATCTACGGCAGTTCCTATTCCAGCAATTCTTCTTTTCTTCCTCCCTCAGCCACTGGAAGTCCACTCCTGAACAGATGCCTCCCCCAAGGATCCCTCATTCAAACCTCTCATTTCTCTCTTAGGTCTATATCATTTTTGGGCGCTGGAAATCTTTTTTTATATTTCATTGAATGGCGAGACGAGCATGCCTTTCGCCTGATTGTAAGCGATACGACCGCTCATGGAAGTAGCAAAACCAAACAACACCATGAATTACAAAGCAATGCTTGACATTCCACTGCGCTCACCATCGTGGGACATAAGATTTTAAGTCTCATTATGTCCAGTAGTTACTCTGGATACAATGTCTTTCAAACCGGAACACAATAGTGCATTTATACCGCTGTTTGGCGGCAGAAAGAGACATTTGGTTGATACCTACCCAGGCGGCCTCTCACCTGTGAGAGACCTACCACCAGTGAAAACCTTCTAGAGTTCCACAGTTGAACATACTTAGGTCTTACCTATACATTTCCGTAAAGATTTAAAAAGAATAATCTTCATTAAAATCCTGCTTTATTTACACATTTGACCACCTAGATCCACTTTCAATACGGTTGTCAATACGTAGCCATTTAATTAATTTTCGTCATAATTATCTAAATACATCCAATTTCAAAAAGTCATGAATTATCATTACCATGAATTCAAATTCGATCCGTTTCGAATCATTCCAGATTCCATTACCTGGTTCTTAGACAGAAAAGTCTCCTTTTAGTTAGTTCCTGATACCCACGACACAAGACTCGATCTTGGTGGTCAGGGCTATGTATGCGACTGTTCGCTGTTGGGCGTATTAATTTATTATTCCATCCATCGGACTAGTCTACAAAATAACTTAGAATCTAAAATACATTTCCATATTCATAATCCCTCAATCGACTACGAATCCTTAGTATTTAAAGCGTGTACGCTGTACCGCATTACCAATTCTCAATTTGCCGGCTGACCGCTTACACCGCGGGAATCCGCCCATTCATCATACAGAAATATCGGTCATGATCAATGCTCTGCTGGAGTTATGCGCGCCTAGTATTACAGCTCGGCTTAGGTTAAATTTAAGGTTTGTTTTATTGAGTATTTTAACGTCTAAATACTTTTTGTGTCTGAAGAAATAATGAGAGAGAGATAGCAAAAGTGAGAGAAAGAGATACACATATAATACATACATACATAAACGTCACGTATCCCATAGGGGTAGGCAGAGGCTATGGATCTCCCCTTTGCTCGATCCTGGCATACTACTTTGGCATCATCTACTTTCAACAATCTCTTCATGCATTTTCTGTATACGTATAATATGTATATAGCTATACAGGGTGATATTGACATACGTTACTTAATTTAACCTACATGTTTCTCATTACTCCAGGCGACATTGTACAAAATTTGATTTTTATTAAAAAATCGTGAGTTTAGTTTTCACGATTTTTGGCCACCCCGTATAGATACCAATATTAATACCATTTAACTGGACTTCAGTCCGGTTGGGGAATTTACCTGAGCCGTAAAAATAATTGTATCTATACGGATTGATGAAAGGCGTTGGAAACTAAAACCGAGATAGTTGACAAAATTATTAGACAGATTTTTCAAACTTGGTACAATGTTACCTGAGTTGACTATGAACATGTGGGTTAAGTTAAATACCACATGTCAATATCACTCTGTATAAGTGCTGTTTCTCTACTGTTCAATGTTATACGTAGTAGAATATCCCTATCCAGCCGAAAACCACCATATACCAGCTGTTAGCAGCCCGTCATAGTGGCATTCTTAGGTGTGACGCGTTTCGCATTCATACAGAAATATCGATAGACACATGATCAATGCTCTGCTGAATTTATGTGCGCCTGGTATTAGAGCCACGCTTAGGCTTAGGCGAGGCTTAAGGGTATCTTTATACATACATACATAAACATCACGCCTTTTTCCAGAAAGGATAGGCAGAGGTGCAACCAGGACATCCACGTTTCGCCTTATATGTTCCGTCCCATGATGTGATAGGGGGCGAGCCTATAGCCATATCGGGCACAAATTCCTGACTCCGGGCTGATAATGAATAGAAAAATCCAATATCACTTTGCCCGACCCGGGATTCGAACCTGAGACTTCAGCTTTGTAATCATACCGTAGTATAACTACGCCACCGAGGCAATCTCGGTTAATCGGGTATCTTTATATTGAATATCTTATGTATTTTTTAAATAATACAATATGAGAAGGATTTCAGGATAAACTAGTTTCGCCTAGGCCAAACTAGTTCTGCCTACACACGATAGGACCAACCAGTTTAGCCTAGGCTAAACTAATTCGTCCTGTTACCTAGTACGTTCCATTGCATGGCACTAGCCTCCTCTACAATCCAGCGTAAGATTAAGATGGGTCAGGCCATATAGTCCACCACAATGGCCTAGTGCGGTTTGACGGACTTAACATACCATAGAAATTCTTACAAATCGCTATGGCATGCAGGTTTTCCTTAAGTGTTTCCTTCATTGCTACACAATCTAAAAATATACCATTCGAGTTAGCAACAGCGATAGATGGCGACACCTGCCACTAAGATCGATGTGACTAGGTGTCGCAACTCGAATGAGTTGTCCGAAATGGCTTGCGGAAAATTCAAAACTGACTTTAAATTCTTATATTGAAATATTGACTGCCTCGGTGGCGTAGTTGTCCTGCGGTACGGTTTCAACGCTAAGGTTTCGGGTTCGAGTTCTGGGTCGGGCAACGTGATATTAGATTTTCCTATTCATTATCAACCCGGAATCAGGAATTTGTGCCCGATATGGCGATGGGCTCGCCTCCTATCGCATCCTGGGACGGAGCAGACAAGGCGAAACGTGGGTGATTTTGATAGTAACTAGGAGAACCTCTGCCTACCCCTTCTGGGAGAGAGGCGTGAGTTTATGTACATACAAGTAATCAAATATTGTAATATGTAATGTTTGAACTCAAACTTTAATTGTTGGTAATTATTAATTAACTATTTTATGAGGAGGGAAACTTATTTTTTATTTAAACTTGAAGCTAATAGATGGTTATTTTTGCCGGGTGACACATCTATTCCACCGGCATTTTATCTAAATATACACTGGATGAACCCGATACGTCACTATGACAAATTTTGCATTTTTTATCCGGTGGTTACCATCCAAATAGATAGATTAATACCAGCACCGCCACCAGCAACTTTTTTTATAAAGAATTTTTGTTGTCTACAGGGTATATCAAGACTGCTACCGAAAACGAAGCCATGTAGTTTCAGTCACTACAGACAGGATGCAACAAAAACTTTGCACAAAGACGCAACAATTTTTTTTTGTAATATTTTAAATATCATTATGTTTGGGTGGTAAATCCATGGTTTTTGCTAAAATTATAATCTAAAGCCTTGCGTACTATAGCGTCTTTAAAAATAAAACGGTGTACATTATTTTTTTGTAGGAAAATATATGTATTTACCACCCAAATACGATGATAGGAAAAATAAAACAAAAAAACGTCGCTTTTTTGCAAAAATTTTAGTTGCACTATCTAAAGTCATTAAAACTACCACCTGGCTTCGTTTTCGGTAGCCGTCTTGATATACTCTGTATATGATTAGGTATACGAGTAGCACTAACTAAGAACGAAAGGAATTAAACATTCAAGCAATTTTAGTCCCCAACTGGGGTATAAAACCACGTTGCAAAAGCACTTATGTTACTAAACCACTAAGCCTCATTCATTATTTACACTCATCAACATTAATTAGATAAAACATTTTGTAACATTCCTTCTACATTACAGCGAAAGTATACAGCCTTATTCATAGATAATTTATAAACCTGTTTTAGTTATCTGACTGCCTCGGTGGCGTAGTTGTACTTAGGTACGATTGCTGAGGTCGCGGGTGCGAATCCCGTGTCGGGCAAAGTAATAATTGATTTTTATTTATTTATTTATTTATACTTTTTATACAGAGTATAAAGGCGGACTTATAGCCAGAGGCATTCTCTGCCAGTCGACCTTTGGATAGTGCAGAGAGGAAATTAGTAGGCGCATAAATTATAGAAACTTGAGAGAATTTAGGGTTTATATGTAAACAATACTTAAATATATTATACATAAAAAAAATCTATTCGTTATCGGCATGCAATGAGGTATTTGTGCCCGATATGGCGATAGGTTGGCCCCCTATTAAATCGTAAGACGAAGCATACAACGCGAAATGTGGGTGTCCTGATGGCGCCTCTGCCTACCTCTTCCGGGAAAAAGGCGTGAGTTTAAGCATGTTATGTATGTATGTGTGTATCTTAGTTATCGAATGTTTTGTTTTCTTCGCTTAAACTGAATTCAAAAGTCTTTCGAAAGGGATAAAAAAATCGATGGTTAAAATAGGTTTAGAAACTGATTATGAATAAAACCGCTAATACACACGACCTTACATTATAATCCTACATTTATGCGTGTATCAGAAATTACGAGACTTCGTTCTCACAACACGCAGATTTTAAACAATTTAATATATTACACAAGTATTTGCGACGCGAGGATTAAGGCTTTTGATTAATTAATTAAAATCAGATTCCTAGAATTCTGGTGATTATATATTAGTATCGATTTATTTACGAGCTATGGAGAGGGCTATGCTCGGGGTTTCCCTACGAGATCGAATCAGAAATGAGGAGATCCGTACGAGAACTAAAGTAACCGACATAGCCCAGCGGATTAGCAAGTTGAAGTGGCAATGGGCGGGGCACATGGCACGGAGAACTGATGGCCGATGGCGCCAAAAAGTTCTCGAATGGAGGCCAAGAAGCGGAAGGCGCAGCGTGGGACGCCCACCCACTAGGTGGTCAGACGACCTGGTGAAGGTCGCGGGACGTCGCTGGATGCAGGCTGCCTCCAACAGGTCACTGTGGAAATCATTGGAAGAGGCCTATGTTCAGCAGTGGACTTCCTTTGGCTGATGGATGGATGGATCGATTTAGGCTTGTATTGATAGTAAATTATAAAATTACCACACACTATAAAGCCTCATGTACACGGGGAGAGTTTCTCGCCTCGAAGATACGATTATCGTAACGATATGAAAAAGTCGCATCGTGTAAACATTTGTCAAATCACGATACTCTACGGCGGTTATGACATGCGATAATCGCATACGATTCTCACCCCGAGAAACTCGATCCGAGTAAATCGGGCTCTACGGTGAAGAAAGTTTTACAGATTTTTTAAAGATTTTCTGTGGTATGTAACAGCCGCCAACCCGCACTATACCAGCGCGGTATTATGCCCGGACTAGGGCCTTACTCCTTTCAACCGGTCTCAATTCTAAAGGCCTTGTATTCTGAAATCGTGTCATGCCAATAAAATAGATAACAAGGATACCTATGAGACATAGGTATCATATTTGTCATCATTTTATCATCATACCTATGATACATAGGTATTAGATTCTTACAGTATCATAGGATACTGTAAGAATCTTGCCATAAGTACTCAACCTATCGCCGTCCATGACTGCTGGACGTAGGTCCAAGTAAACGCCAGCCATCCCGGTCTTAATTAAATAATAAAATTTAATAATATAAAGGGAGAATAAGGAATAGGTAAAGTAGACAAATTTCTCACTGATCTAACTAATTGTAAAATTGATATAAATATTGACAGCCTCCGTGGCGTAATTGGTTAGAAACAGCCTGTGAAACGAGAAGCTGCAGGTTCGATCCCCGCACCGAGACAAATGTTTGTGAGGCCCAGTATTTGTCAATTTGTGAGGCCGAAAAGTCTCTCGTAGTGTCTGATACCCACGACACAAGACTTACTTGATCTTAGTGTGGGGTCAGGACTATGTATGTGACAGGGTTTATTCATTTATTTAGAGGCCAAAAGACCGTAGACAATCTATAATTGCAGAACCGTTCTTCAAATCGGCCTTAAGTTAAAAAACAGTATTAATATTTCAACTCAGCTTACCTATTCGTGGTGTTATCGAAACTACTGCAAAACTTTACCGTTATCTACAGTCCAAAACTTAATACATTTAAATACAATAATAACACTTCAGATTTTAGTACATAATACCTTTTACTATACATTAACTATGACTGACTCGGTGGCGTAGTGGTACTACGGTACGATTGCAAAGCTTGAGGTCTCGGGTTCGAATCCCGGGTTGGGCAAAGTAATATTGGATTTTTCTATTCATTATCAGCCCGGAGTCAGGAATTTGTGCCCAATATGGCGATAGGCTCGTCTATCCCATCCTGGGACGGAAAATACATGGGGAAACGTGGGTGTCCTTGCACCTCTGCCGACCCCTTCTGAGGCGTGAGTTTATGTATGTATGTAACTGTGAGACGGTGATATGTCAAAATTAATCTTTTTCAATATCTAATTAATTACGTCTTTATTAGATTAGTTTATGGCAATATAGCCTCTATTACATACTAGAACAGATATAAATTTGCATAACCCTGGATAGCACTAGTGAGGTCTCCGCCTATCTAATCTGATTTAAACCAACTCGTAAAATTTGTAGATAATAATCACTGTATTGTAAACTGGTTTTGAAAAGAGCAACACTAGAGTTTCTCGCCCGTTCTTCTCAAGTGAAAACTGCTCTCCGAACCGGGTTGTAGAACAAAAAATGACTGAATCTAAATGATGTTAAACATTATTACAAATAATAATAACATAATGTAAGCGCTGACTGGTTGCTTGAAACTACCAATACTGAACATATAAACCAAATGAGTTTTGATAATATATCTCTAGACAAACTAAAACGCATAATAAACCGCACACAAAACTGGAAAGCGCCCGGGACTGATAAGATACACAATTACTGGTACAAGAAATTTACTTGTATTCACTCACTCATACACTACCATATTACACAATTTATTCAGTCACCACAAATTGTACCCGCATTCATAACGCGTGGAATTACGTACATGTTGCCAAAAAGTCCAGATCATGAAAACCCAGCTAATTTTAGACCTATCACATGTTTGCAAACAATTTATAAAATAATTACAGGATGTATTAGTGATGTCATATATCAACACCTTGAAGAATATAATATCTTAGCAGAGCAGCAAAAGGGATGTAAGAAAAATAGTCAAGGGTGCAAGGAACAGTTAATAATAGACTCAGTGGTTATGAAACAAGCACACACTAGAAATAGAAATGTTCATACAATGTACGTTGATTACAAAAAGGCCTTTGACTCAGTACCCCATAGTTGGCTAATCCAAGTATTACAATATTATAAAATTCATCCTACACTTATAACATTTTTAGAAACAATAATGTCACAGTGGAAGACCAAATTAAACGTTAAACTCAATAATGCAACAGTAACTACGAATTCAATTAAAATACAGAGAGGCATTTTTCAAGGATATGCGCTCAGTCCGTTATGGTTTTGCATGGCTCTCAATCCCCTGTCCGAACTATTAAATAAAACCGCCGCAGGATTCAAACTGAAACACAATAACGCAAACCATATTGTTACCCATTTGATGTATATGGATGATATTAAGCTGTATGCATCAAATATCAAAGATCTCAAAAAACTGGCCGACATTACTCAGTCATTCTCCACAGACATACAAATGCAGTTCGGGGTCGATAAGTGTAAACTCCAATCTGTTAACCGTGGTAGAATACAAGAAAATTCATACATTTTAGATTCAGGTGAATTAATAGAACCCATGGACGAAAACTCCACATACAAATATTTAGGTTTCCATCAGTCCAGATTTATTCTACAGAAACAAGCCAAAATAAATATAACTGAAAAATTTAAATTAAGAATAAACCAAATCTTAAGATCCCAACTAAACTCACGTAACACCATAAAAGCCATAAATACCTATGCCATCCCCATTCTTACGTATTCATTTGGAATAATACACTGGTCACAATTGAATCTACATAAGCTACAACGAATAATCAATACCCTTCTAACTAAATACAGAAAGCACCATCCTAAATCATGCACACAACGGCTTACTTTAGCTCGCCGAAATGGAGGGAGAGGACTACTTGACATACGCAACCTACACAATAATTTAATTACTAAACTTAGACAATATTTTCATACTAAAGCCGAAAACATAGAACTTCACAAATTCATAGCAGATATAGATAAAAAATTGACTCCGCTTAACTTGCACGACAGAACGACCCAACCGAACCAATGTGTCACCACCATACAACATAAACTGGATCTATGGTCTCAGAAGTCTCTGCATGGGAGACACCTCGCCGATCTCAGCCAAACACATGTCGATAAAGATGCATCGAACGAGTGGCTACGGCGAGGAGAACTGTTTCCGGAGACGGAGGCTTTTGTGGCCGCGATCCAGGACCAAGTAATAAACACCCGTAACTATCAGAAGTTCATTATTAAAGCTCATAACCTCCCCACTGATCTGTGTCGACGATGCTATAGCGCATCAGAGACCATACAACACATCACCGGTGCCTGTAAATCTATTGCACAAACAGATTACAGGCACCGCCATGACCAGGTAGCCTCCATCATACACCAACACCTAGCATTCCAATATTCACTTATTAAAGATAAAACCGCTTATTACAAGTACATGCCTGCTACAATATTAGAATCTGCTCACTATAAACTTTACTGGGACCGAACTATAATTACAGACAAAACTATACATTTTAACAGACCAGATATTATTCTATATGATAAAAATAATAGTACAGTATATTTAATAGACATAGCTATTCCGAATACCCATAATCTTTTATCAATATATAACGAAAAAATTGCCAAATATATAGACTTGTCAATAGAACTGAAAAAACAATGGAATGTACAGACAGTAAAAACAATACCAGTAGTCCTTTCTTCCACAGGCGTAATTCCCCATAGTTTGCACGATAGCCTCCGGTCGCTTGGCATGCACAAGTTGTCTTACATCCTTTTACAGAAAGCAACGCTATTAAACACTTGTAGACTAGTGCGAAAGTTCTTATCCACAGGCTAGTCTTAACACCGCTTTTTCCTGCCTGGCCCAAAAGCCCGCGGAAAAATGTTTTACCCTACTGTTGTGGGAGAATTAGTTATACATATAGATAATAATAATAATAATATAATAATAGCCTTTATTCAGATTATTTAACAAAATTAATGCTTATTCTAATATATCTAACTTTGTAATTTTTTGATGATCTGTTTGCCTCATTATTACAAATACAACACATTATTTTCATTTCATTTCATTTTCCATAAGATACAGACGTAAAAATATTGTCTATACATTTGTTACGCCGTCAGCGCGGCATCGATATGAAATGAAAATATTTATTGAACCCATAAAATGTCATACATTATTTAGATTCAGTTACTTTTTATTTTTTAACTACCACCCGGTTCACGAGGCTGCTTTCAACAGAGAAGAACAGGCAAGAAACTCTAGCGTTGCTCTTTTCAAAACAAGTTTACAATCCAATGTATTATACAGGAGTCGCAGCTTAGTTGAATTCGGAGCAGTTCTTTATATAGTTTATGATAATGATTGATTGCGTGATTGAAGTGCGTGGTGGCCTGTTGGTAACAGACCAGATGCTGCCTACATGTTCACGGTGGTCGCGGGTTCAAATCCCAGGGCACACCTCTGACTTTTCGGAGTTATGTCTTTATTGATAGTCAATCACCACGCACTATAACGGTGAAGGAAAACATCGTGAGGAAACCTGCATACCGTAGCGATTTTAAAGAATTTCTACGGTATGTAAGTCCGCCAACCCGCACTAGGCCAGCGTGGTGGACTTTATAGCCTAACCACTCTCAATCGTTCTTTAGATTGCAGAGTAGGCCCGTGCCCTGCAGTGGGACGTATATGGGCTGATACGATACGATGATTGATTAATAATAATATTGGCTACTTTATTTTGTACGGCTGAGTTAAGTGAAGTTGCCCAGAACTCGGAATCGGTATGCACTAAAATAACATTTACGTAAACGGGTATTATGTATTTTCTATGTGACGATCATAAGTATACAGCATTACGTATGTATGTAATTAGAAAATAAACTATTCACATATGTACATAGTCCGGAGTCCTTAGTGTGGGACTAAGATCGAGTCTTGTGTCGTGGGTATCAGGAACCAGAGACTTCTCGGTCTCACAAACACCCAGACTCGAAACATGATTTTGGACATTTTTACAGATTCAACAGATTATTTTGTTTTCATATAAGATACAGGCGTAAAATTGTTTATACATTCGTTACGCCGTCGGGGCGTCACCGATAAAATTGCACATACATAAACGAGTGTTATGTATTGTTCTAGGTGACAATCATAAGAAATTTACAGCATAACGTATGTATGTAAATAGAAAATAAACTGCCTTAGAGGCGTAGTTGTACTACGGTACGATTACAACACTCAGGTCTCAAGTTCGAATCCCGAGTCGGGCAAAGTGAAATTTTTCCATTCATTATCATCTCTTAGTCGGAAATTTGTGCCCGATATGGCGATAGGCACGCCCCTTATCACATCGTGAAACTGAACATACAAGGCGGTAAGAGAGTATCATGTTAGCACCTCTGCCTACCCGTTCTGGGAAAACGGCGTGAGTTTATGTATGTACAAAATAGTTCACCATTTCACCTCGCAGAGAATCATCAAGGTGAAATCCTTAGTAGACGTGTTATTAATTAACCTACATATTCAAATTGGATTTGATAATTAGATAGTAGAGAGCTTGTAGTTAGAGACGAATATCTCGTGGTACCACTGATGTCTTTGAATAGTTTTAAAGTTTTTTTGTCATTCAAACACAGCACTAACAAGGTTTTATTTTTCTTGTCTTTAATTCAAATTCTTAAACACTTTATTCGTTTATGTTCAAGTAATTAGCGGAAACTTCGCCACATCAAGTATTTACAATTGTTACATGTTAGTTATTATTGTTTTTTTTATTTCCCAAATATTATTAAAATAAAAAATAAAATAAATAAAAAAAACCGACGTGAAGTAGATTTGCTGTTTTTATTCTGGCACGGCACAGTGACTGCATTAGACCTAGTGGTAAGTGTATATTGCAAAAGCCTCCATGAAGATTGTACTGTACTTCTTCAGCCCATAAACGTTCCACTGCAGGTCACCAGACTCCTCTACAATCCAGCGTACGATTGAGAGTGGTTAGGCCATATAGTCCGCCACGCTGGCCTAGTACGGGTTGGCGGACTTTACATAACGCAGAAACGGCTGAACGGATTTCGATTAAATTTGGTATGGAGGTAGCTGACACCCTGAGTTAACACTTTTTCTCCCAAAAAAAGTAAAGTTTTCGCGGAATAAGGAAGGAATTCCGATATATTTGGTACTTTTTGTACTCAAATGGATGGGATGGGACTGGATTACATATCTTGAGTGAGAATGAGACGGGACAAGGTGGGATATAACGGGACGGGAGGGTATCGGCTTTTTTATAAAGATAATCACGCAAACGGAGTTGAAGGCAGAATCTAGTACATAATATATGATCTATCTTTTCCAAGACTAACAACGCGCCTACACGTTTATTTTAGTACGACATTTGACTAAAATGTATTGAATGGTAACTGGCGTCCAAATGACGGTTATAATATCAATGAATGATGCTGTTACGTTGAAGCTAGGCAATCGCGGCGTCAACGTTGCGTTAACGCAGCGTTGACGTAGCACATCCGTCGGAGAACCGCCACCGCTCGTAAAACGTAAGTGACATAGGGCCTTATGCGCTTTTAGAGTGCCGCGTATATCAGATTTTATTTACATTTTAAAGTTCAATTATTGTTATTATTTATTATTTAACACTTTATTGTACACCAGATAAATATAAAGTGGACAATATTACAGAAAGAAACGTACAAGTGGCGGTCTTATTGCTCAAAGCAATTTCTGCCAGACAACAAATATTAAATTGTTAAAACATTATGTAGATCTGCTTAATAAATAAATACGGGTAGTCAACATTATTTATTTAATCCTTTTTTGATACAGAGAAATCATTTACATAGAAATTACACAATAAAAATACTAGTACAAGTAGCGGCCTTATCACACTAGGTAATTTCTTACAGGTAACCATGGTAAAAATAATTATAAAAATTAGACGGTCACTGTGGATTTCATTGGGGGAGACCTATGTTCAGCAGCGGACTTCCTTTGGCTGGTGGATGGATGATGGATGAACCATGGGATGGATATATAAACAGGAGAGAGAAAGGTCAGTCTAAGGCGTAAATGAAGTAATAATCAACAACGATTAAATTGTTTTAATTGAAAATACGCAAGATGTAACGCATCTTATTCTTAGGATAATAGGAGTGAGTGTCGGTTGTAGGTACGAGTATTGTTAATTTAAGAATAATAAGCTCCGACTTGTAAATTACATTTGACTTATTTGTTATTTTTATTTATTAAATACTGTCAATTAATTAATTACTACGGCACAATAAATTCCATATGAAAATATAAATGTGTTACTATACTTACATATGTAAACTGTATCAGCCCATACACGACCCACTGCAGGGCACGAGCCTCCTCTACAATCGAGAGTACGATTGAGAGTGGTTAGGCCATATAGTCCACCACGCTGGCCCAGTGCGGGTTGGCGGACTTTTACATACCATAGAAATTTATACAAATCGCTATGGTATGCAGGTTTCCTCACGATGTTTTTCTTCACCGTTATACTTACATATACTCAGTTAATATTAATCATGTTTAACATGTTTAAAAATGCTTGGAATATTTTTAAATAGTAATTATTAAGCCGGTTACAAGATATTTAAATTGTTGAAATGTTTCAATGTCCATTTACAGATTTAAATGAATATAAAAGATAATAAATTACGTAACTTTAAAGGTGACCTTAAAACCCATTAATTACATAAAAAGTAAACTTAACACAAAACTGAATTTCCCATAAAAAATAATTTATATCCATCAAAATATTACCTTCTAACGCAAATACTCAGAGATAAATTGTATAAAAAATGGCGGTTCATACGAAATGTTTTACACAATACAAAGTTTAATCTCCGGTTATGTAACCCTAAGTTATTTAACCCCTGAGAAATCCCAGGATCTACTGTGAATAGAGTTCTGTATACGCCTCACTTTATAAGACGAACTGGCAGGGACATAAATCATCCCTTTCTAAGTTTTACATTCTGTTCAGCAGTTTTTCCGCTTCGACGAAAATATTAATTAAGTTTTTCAATACATTTAAAATAAAAAATAAATTTATTTTTTTATTTATATTTGGTATGCAATTTTAATGTAAGAAACAAAAATATTATTGCAATTTTTTTTTATACACACAAAAACTTTTTTAAAACTTACCAAATTACTTTTCAACGCACATTTTCGTCACTGTGTTTTATAGAAAATTCCTCACACAATTTCACCCACTTAAAACTCACTTTCTACGGGAACACAACACTGCATTTTTCACTCCGCGTATCGTATTTCAGGGGCGAGCGCGACCATCCCCTAACCGAACGAGAGGCATTCTAACCCCCACCCTCTGGGATTGTGCGTGTCGCCACCACGCATGCGTGCAACCCTCAAGGCTGCAAATTGAAGATTTATTCCAACTGAATAGTATTTGCATTTTTTTTTATATGTAATTGTCCATTTTTTTCCAGCGACACTTTTGCTACTGATGGCCAATTCACTTTGCGTTGTTCGATTAAAAAAAGAGCTTAGATTTTTAGTGATATTTTAGTTTATTTATTCTCGCGTACAGCTGAGGATTTTTTTATTTTCAAATTGAGAACGTGGTTGACATGTATTAAAATGGAAATTTATTTGTTTTATTTTAAAATTTGTTAGAGCTATCTTATAAGCAATTGAATAGCAGTGGCAAAATCGGAATGTTTTATTATTTCAAACTTTTATTTGATTTTTAGTTTAACTGTCTCGGTGGCGTAGCTGTACTACGGTACGATTGCAACGCTGAGGTCTCGAGTTGGAATCCCGGGTCGGGCAAAATGATATTGCATATTTCTATTCATCATCAGCGCGAAGACAGGAATTTGTGCCCGATATGGTGATAGGCTCGCCCCCTATTACATCGTGGGACGGAACACATAATGTGTTATATGTGTTTACACCTCTGCCTACCCCTTTCTGGGTATAAAGCGTGTGTTTATGTATGTATGTTTGTTATTTTATTTTGTTCAGTATTTTAATTTACGGTGATAGTAAAAATATTTTTTGAGGCGTGATAATCTTCGCTTGTGTAATAAACGGAGATTTTTACGCATAACTTAGCAATAGAAATCCGAGCGGAAAATGCCTATAATGTCTATTTCTCCTGCCAAATAGCAGTGTAAATGCATTATTGGGTTCTGGTTTGAAGGTGATTGTAGCCAGAGTAATTACTAGACATATAAGACAACAAACTTTCGCCTTTATAATGTTAGTAGAATTAATAGGATTAAGAATTATTTATTTAAAAGCGTTAAAGCAAATGCCAGCAGGTTAAAAAACCCTGCACAAAAAGATAAAAGCTATCAAGTTTGCTTAATAAATAAACCTGATAGCTCTCCATAAAATTTTCAAAGGTAATGTGAAGTCACACACTTGCTTCGCTTTGACAGCCTCCGTGGCGTAGTTGGTTGGACGCCGGCTATGAAACGTGAGGCCGCGCGTTCGATTCTCGCATCGAAACAAATGTTTGTGTGAACCACAAGCATTTGTTTCGAGTCTGGGTGTTTGTGAGACCGAAAAGTCTCTAGTAGCTCCTGATACCCACGACACAAGACTCGATCATAGTTTGGGGTCAGGACTATGTATGTGACTGTTAGGTGTATTTATTTATTTATTTGCGAAAACTCTCAGAAAATGAAGTAAGCAATCGATAATTAACTATCTAATATAGTGTAATTTCGACTAGTTAAATTTTGCAGGATTTGAACTCAAAACCTATGCTTAGCAGTGAGATCCTCATTGAAATAAAACTAATTTACGGATTTTGTCGTGAATTTTGTTTCTTTCCCTCTCTCTCTTCAGCCACAGGAAGTCCACTGCTGAACATAGGCCTTCCCCAAGGATCTCCACATTGACCTGTTGGAAGCGGCCTGCATCCAGCGGCTTTTTACATAATTTAACTTCCCGACGTTTCGATCAGGGGGGAGGGACAGGCTTGTCGTGACCACTTAAGCTGCAAAGTATAAAATTAAACAAAATTCGCGATAATATCCAAGTAGGATTGAAATGAAACGAAGTCTTACAGATTTTATCGCGAATATGATTTAATTTTTACATTTTTTAATTTCCCGACGTTTCGATCACTTTACAGTTTTCGTGGTCACGGGGCGGACTGAGGTATTAGTCATCTGCTTAAAATGCTTTATATGCATGCTGCAAAATGATTTAGCTTGTATTTTACTCCCGGTCGCTGGCGTCACGTCAACGGTTTTGGACCGGATTAGACCTTAGTCCTCTATGTTGACCTGATGCAATTTCCTACTTCACATTTGAAATTGCTGTTGAGAAATTTTGCTATTCAGTTTTGCTCCCGATGTCAAACACGCTTAAAGTATGTGTGAATGAATAATCCCGGGTCAAAATGATATTGGATTTTACTGTCCATTATCAGCCCGGAGTCAGAAGGTGCCCGATATGGTGATAGGCTCGTCCCCTATCACATTCTGGGCTTGAACAGACAAAGCGAAACGTGGGTGTCCTGTGCACCTCTGCTTACCCCTTCTGGGAAAAGGGCGTGATGTTTATGTATGTATTTGAACGAGTGAGTTTCTGGGAATAGGAAATCCACTTTGTGTGGTTTTTCAGATTGGTAAATTTTATATAAACTGCCTGAGATTGGAATTTCTATCCGTCATGGCCATATTGTCTAAGAGACGCTGAAGATCGACCCTCACCCATCTGATAATCAATCCAATCCAATCCATCAGCCAAACGAAGTTCACTGCTGGCCATAGGCCTCTCCTAATGATTTCCATAGTGACCTGTTGGAGGCAGTCTGCATCCCGCGACCTTTACCAGGCCATCTGACGACCTAGTGGGTGGACGTCCCACGCTGCGCTGATAACATATTTATTTATCAAATATTATTGATTAACAAACATGCCTATACGATTAGTTTTGTAATTAATTTATCTTGTATTACCAATTTGGATTGGTTATCAGACCGGTGTAGTTACCTATATTGACTTAATTGCTCATCTGCTCGCCAGATAGCCATGAACTGAAATATTTAGGCAAGCAAAGGCATATTCTCTGCGTTAAAACTATCAGTTGAGATATCAATTGTTTTGATTGGGTTATCAAAAGTGTTAAGTTCTTCTCTTCCTTATTTTTCTCACATTTTAAAAGTTCTCAACGCTACTATACATTTCTGATAGACGCCTAAAGGCGACGGTAAACATTTCCCTTTAGAAGAGCCTTTGCTTGATTGCCAAAAAAAAAAAAATAATAGGAAATTAAAATGTAATTTACACCGACAAAGTGATTATGCAGTACGTGAAAGTAATTGCAGTGCAAGCTAAACAGGATATCGGCTGTCGAGTTTTGATTAAATATTAATCAGTCTGTCGGTATATGACATGATATGTTAGCTTTCCGGGCAGATTAGCTTGTCAATTATTTCTTGTAATATTGCTACGCTGTGACTACATTACCTGATGATAAGTACATACATACATAAACTCAAGCCTTTACCCAGAAGGGGTAGGCAGAGGTGCTACCAGGATACCCTCGTTTCGTCTTGTGTGCTCTGTCCCACGATGTGATAGGTGGCGAGCCTATCTATAATGAATGAAAAAATCCAATACCACTTTGCCAGACCCGGGATTCAAACCCGAGACCTTAGCTTTGTAATCACACCGTAGTACAACTACGCCACTGAGGCAGTCATTATTTATTATTAATAATAGTGCTTAAACTGTGTTAATATCGCTACAGCTGCAAACGGCATGTTATTGTATGAGAGATGACATCGCCCACGCAATCGCCGCATAGACAAAATAGAATGGAGCTTGTGCATTATGACGTCACGGACATGACCGCTGCGTGATAGCCTGCACAGATTAATCTGTTGTTTTAGATGTTATAACGATTGTTAACTGAAGTAGTTGAAAAGTGTTCTATAATAGTGTATTGATTACTCATGAATTGAAAGTTTGCGAAATTGCGATCTCGAGACAACAATTTTAATTGCGAATTAGGTTTTTTTTTTATTGTATTGTATCAGCCCATATACTTACGTCTCACTGCATCGCACGGGCCTCCTCCACAACCGAGAGTACGATTGAGAGTGGTTAGGCCATTTGTATGTCGTATGCCATATGTCATCTCTCCACCACCCTGGCCTAGTGCGGGTTGGCGGACTTTACATATCGTAGAAATTATTTGAATTCACTAACCTATACACTTTTACTATCATATATGCCATTCATAAAAATATCTCCCATATAAGTAAAAGATCGAAGACAGTTGTACATATCGCGAACATTTCTTAGACGGATTGGTACGGAAATGCCGCAGACGCAAACTCATTCTGCAAAGTGGATGTGCAGCGGGGCAAATTGCTCGAGAAACGTATTTTACAATGCACTTTTTTTAAGAATATGTTTTGTACTGGGACGATAGAGAGGCCAGATACATTTTGTATGTGTGTCTTGATAGTATTGTCAGTGAAATGTCAGCTCTCTGATTGAGATATTTTGCCAGCCTGCTCGAAACTACATAAACTCATATTTGTATAAGGCATTTTGAAAGGTTTGGTCATAGTTCGGGAGGATACTAATATTCTACTACCATTTGACGAAATAAAAAATACTTTTGAACAGCTGGTCTTTTGTTTCATTTTGTAATAATTTTTAGTTATCGAAGAATATATAGAATAATAATAGAATAAAATTGTGAAAATTCTCCAAAAAACAATGCATACATTTTATAATAATTTATGTATCTAATATGAGGATCTAAAGTAGTCAATATAATAACTATTTGCCTGAAATATATGGAAAATTAACCTGATTAAAGACAATTATAAGATTTTTATTTTATTTGATAAAAATGCGTTTGATAAAAAATCACTCGCACTTAAATTGCACAAAATTCTTCAAAACTCCTTCAAGCCAGCCATTTGTACGATAAACCACTTATATTTCACGTTCCTCCGAATCTTCCTTTCACTGCAGTTTTCTCGTGCTAAACTTCAGAATTTTTCTAACCGTCTCTATGACAAACTACGGGAGAGCCCCACAATCTTCGCCAATAGCCTTGTTGAAACAATGTACTAGCTACTAATATATGGGGCGATATATTACTAAGACATTACAAAGGATAGATAGGAACGGTAAAGCAACTTTTCTAGTATAAGAGTTTGTTTGTTACACTTTGAAGTCTTAACTACTTTACTGTTTGTTATGAAATTTTACGTACATGTTGTCAGGGGTATAGAAAATGATATAAGGTACCTTTGATACAGAAAAAATAATTGCTCCCGAAAGATAAAAAATCAGTGACTAGACGGTCATCAGAGAAATAAAATGAGTTTGTCCCGGCTATGGTCATTAATAAATTGCAGCTTAATTAACGAATACTAAGTAAACGAATCAGTGGTATCTTAGATAAAAAAATTACATTTAGACACATTTTTTATTTCTGAATTATATTAAACATGCGACCGAAACCGCGAGTGTAAGGTAGTATTAAATATATCGTTATACAGATATTACTTCATAAAACACACGACAGAAAAGTTACTTAAAACTTTAATAACATTAATCAAAATACCTCAAATATTAAGGAATACTAACATACTAATGAAACAGTGCGTGGTGGCCTGTTGGTAACGGACCAGACGCGGCTGCCTACATGTTCACGGTGGTCGCGGGTTTAAATCTCAGGGCATACCTTTGAATTTTCGAAGTCATGTGTGTATTGATAGTAGTCAATCACCACGCACTACTCGTATAACATTGAAGGAAAACATGGTGAGGAAACCTGCATACCATAGCGATTTTTATAAATTTCTATGGTATGTAAAAGTCCACCAACCCGCACTAGGCCAGCGTGGTGGACTATATGGCCTAACCACTCTCAATCGTACTCTCGATTGTAGAGGAAGCCTGTGCTATGGGCTGATACAGAATGAAACATTTTATTATAGACGTGACTATAAAAATTCGGAGTGCAAGGAATCGCTTAAACATGCATAGAAATAGACAAATTAAAACTTACCACTCCGTTTCTCCCTATATTGTGTATGCAAGAATTTGCTAAAAGTGGCCTTGTATGCATATTGCCGGGCTCTTTATAAAACAAGCTTATATGCAGGAAAATAAAGAAAGTGTTATAACCATTTTCTATGGAAATGTAATTTTGTTTAATAAATGGAACACATGCGACCTCTACTTATTTTAATAAATTGAGTTTAAACTGAATGTTATATCTGTCCTTGTCTTAAAATTACGTATTATCTCTCTGTCTCTTTCTTCTTGACACACTCTCTTTCTATTTCGAGCCCGAGGCAAGCCACTGTTGAACATAGTTTTTCTTTTGGCTGTCTTGATGTGCGTAATTATGGTCTTAATGCCCGAGGTATTATCTACCATTTGAAACTAGGCTGATGCAGGGACAGAGTAATTATATTCTGATTATGTGTTAATTTTATGACAACCTGATGGACATCAACAATTTTAGATTTTTTAGTATTTATGAACCCGTCATAGTGGGGCACATAAGTATGTCGCATTTGAGTCTTTCTCTCTCTCTCTCGCTTACTCTTTAGCCACAGGAATTTCACTTCTGAACGTAGGCCTTCCTCTCCTCCCTTTTGAGTTTATTTTATGTAATAGGGGAAATACGAACATACGGTTCACCTGATGGTAAGTGACCACCACCCATGAACATCTGCATCCATAGGGCAAGGAGATGCATGCATCTTGTCAATATTCCGTAACAATCCGGCCGACATAACTGTGTCGACCGGCGAGAGACAACCAAGTCACGACCTAGATATTCCATCTGCACCGCACTTCAGTTAAAATGCACTTGTAGTCATATTGTCGAGCCAATTAAAAAAAGCGACATCTATTTATTAGTTCATAAAGTATATATTGCTATACCAGGGGCCCGGTCCGGATCGCCCGGGTGCAGATACTTTTGGTTCCAGTCCACATAAAACACATATTATTTCGAGTATTAAAGTTAAACTCAACGTCAATGCCTTCCTTTATTTTGCTTTTATCGTCCCGTCACGTTACATACAGTTCTGTGCCGTCTCAATTTGTTCCATGATTTATAGCATGCAATTCTGTCCTCTTATATCCCAAATTATCCCTATCAGTTTGAAAGAGTAGCAAATATAAATATTCAAATTCCTTGCTCATTCCAAGGGAACACTACATTTTTCAGGATAAAAATAACCTATGTAATGATTCCTGGTATCAGCTACTTCTATACTAAATTTCAGTAATATTGGCTTAGCCATATGAGCGGGAAGACTCCTTGATCATCTTACGGAAAAACTACATTTTTTCGCGATAAATATTAGCCTAGGTGTTAATCCAGGGTATCGGATACCTTCATACCAAATTTCATCGAAATTAGTCCAGCCGTTTGAGCGTGAAGACGTAACAAACCCAAAAACTTTCGCCTTTAAAATATTAGTAGGATTTCAAAAGCACAATGGTAATTTCACATCCCCAAAGATATTACAGTTACAAATGGAAAGACTTAGCACGCGACAGAATTGATACACAGTTGTCGCAGAACGATTTCTGTTTTACATTATTATCCTTTTAGATCTAAAATCTTGTTTAACATCCGTCATACTCCAGTTGAAGTACATGCGGGTTGAAAAGTGCTAAAATGTTTTTTTATAACCAACATGTTGTTACACGAAGCGGAAAGCGCGGCGTGGGACGTCCACCCACTAGGTGGTCAGACGACCTGGTAAAGGTCGCGGGACGTCGCTGGATGCAGGCTGCCTCCAACAGGTCACTGTGGAAATCATTGGGAGAGGCCTATGTTCAGCAGTGGACTTCCTTTGGCTTATGGATTGGATTGGATTGGATTGTTACTCGATACTCTGTTTTCATTTGTGAAATCGACCGATAATTCTCGGCACTTTTACTTGGCATTTAACGTTAATTAAAAAGTAACTAAAGTTTACTCAAAGATGGTGAAAGAGGCCCTATGTATGTGATAGCTTTATTCAAGTCGCACGGCTGATATTATCTTGTGAATGTGTGATTGTTTAATGTATTTAATAGAGCGTGCGTGGTGGCCTGTTGGTAACGGACCAGACGCGGCTGCCTACATGTTCACGGTGGTCGCGGGTTTAAATCCCAGGGCACACCTTTGCTTTTCGGAGTCATGTGTGTATTGAAAGTCAATCACCGCGCACTATAACGGTGAAGGAAAACATCGTGAGAAAACCTGCACACCATAGCGATTTGTATGAATTTCTATGGTATGTAAAAGTCCGCCAACCCGCACTAGGCCAGCGTGGTGGACTATATGGCCTAACCACTCTCAATCGTACTCTTGATTATAGAGGAGGTCCGTGCGCTTCAGTGGGACGTATATAGGCTGATACATAAGAAGATTTATTAAACATCTGTAATATTTAAAAGACCCCGAAAGCGATGGCGGGACGACCTCAATAAATTTAAGAACAACTGGAAGCAAATTGCTCTCAACAGAGATTTATGGAAAAATTTAGGGGAGGCTTTTGCCCAGCAGTGGGATCTTTAAGGCTAGTATAATAATAATAATAATAATATTTAAAAAAATACATCGGAACAGCTTTTCTAACCGACGCTACTCGGGCTCTCGAGGCGTCGTCGCGTAAAATGACGCGGTATTTTGCACGATAAAATATAACTTGCGGCTGATGAATCCAGCCTTAATTGAGGATGCGAGTGAGGAGGAAAGTGGACAATCATACTAGCTTTAAGGATATTGCGGTAATGTATGTTAATGAATATATACTGCCTCGATGGCGCATTTGTACTACAGCAAGATGACAAAGCTGAGGTCTCGGGTTCGAATACCGGATCGGGCAGTAATATTTAATTTTTCTATTCATGTTACTAAACCATTAAGCTTTATTCATTATTTAAACTCATCAACATACACTAGATAAGACATTTTGTAATATTCCTTCTACATTACAAGCAAATGTACAAAAACAGCCTTATTCATAGACAATTTATAAAACTATTTAGTTATGTACTGCCTGACTGCCTCGGTGGCGTAGTTGTACTACGGTACCATTACAACGCTTAGGTCACGGGTTCGAATCTCGGATCGGGCAGTGATATTGGATGTTTCCATTCATTATCAGTCCGGAGTCTGGAATTTGTGCCTGATATGGCGGTAGATTCGCTATCACATCATGGGACGAAACTTGGGTGTCATGGTAGTGTCTGTGTCTACCCCTTCTGGTAAAAACGCGTGAGTGTATGTCTGCACGCATGTAAATGAATACACACAACAGACACATGCAAAGTCCCGCAGACTAAGATCGAGTCCTTTGTCGTGAGTATTAGGAACTACAAGAGCTACGAGGTCTCACAAATATCCAGACCCGAAACAAATACGTGTGGTTTACACAAATATTTGTCTCTGTGCGGGGATCGAACCCGCGGCCTCTCGTTTCGTAGTCGGTGTCTAACCAACTGCGCCACTGAGGCTGTTAAATTTCTTTATTATGTGTAGTTTTTAACAGTGCAGTCACTATGCCGTGCCAGTTTAAAAAAAAAACAAACAAATATACCTATTAATTTTAAAACAAAAAAACAAAGCTGGAAATTGTGGAAATTCTATTAAGTCCCTTTTAGATTTAATTTATGACCATTCCAACAGCATTTGTTGTTTTATTTTCACTGGTATGACCTTTTTTGAGTTGGTTTTTTGTAATTCCTATTTTTCGTTTAGTGTAATTGTGATATAGATTTTTTTACACTTATATTTAGTTATTACAAGCTTACAGTAAATAATGTAGATCCATCTATTAATGAAAATTGCACCCAAACCACCAACGCTTCTCGAAATATTCGCAAACAAACATTACACACTCATATAATCCTTATATAACTTTCCTAAAAATATCTCAATTTATACTACAATTACACACACACACGCACACACACACACGCGCGCGCGTTCACGAAACGCACAACATTAATTTGATTCTCATTGACTACATGTTTAAGTGTTTTAATTATTCTTTTTTTTTTTATTTGTTTGTTACTCTTCTTAATTTAAATTTTTTATTCAATTGTTTTATAGTTATAACTCTCACACACACCACACAATACACTTTCGTAATCTCCTATCTCGATGGCCACGTGACAGGCATAGCCTAGTGTGGGCATCACAGTTGTTCCTATTTTGTAACTAAGAAAGTATCAATCCAATCCAATCCATCAGCCAAAGGAAGTCCACTGCTGAACATAGGCCTCTCCCAATGATTTCCACAGTGATCTGTTGGAGGCAGCCTGCATCCAGAGACGTCCCGCGACCTTTACCAGGTCGTCTGACCACCTAAAAAGAAAGAAAGAAAGTATAATAAATATTATTTTTATTTTATTTATTTTTTTATTTTTCAATGGCATATCTGAAACAATAGCGAAAGAAACTACCAATACATGTAATTAAATACAATCTAAACTTCAAGCAAAAGTCAGAACAATGAACCCAAAATAGATTTCGTTCTTCCGCACTGAAAACGCACTCAACTTAGCACAGCCCGACTGAATATTTGAAGCGTCAAAATGAACAAGGACCGTGCCACAATGGCCCAACTTTCACAAGATGGAATTAAAAAGTTCCCCCAAGTGCCAGAACCACAATTGCGGGGATCTTTACGAACGTTCCAAAGATATTACAACATTTATCGTGAGATACTTTGACCTTATTTATTTCGTCTATATTTCGCTAATTTGGACTGGAACATGTACCAAATAATAATTTAGTGAAATAGTATTTTATTATATTTCTCATTATTTTGTTGGGTATTTATTTACAGAATTCGCGAAACGAGATTTCGCTAGTTAGGGGATTGTTTGGATCATTAAACATTATTTTGGTCTAGATATTGTGAGATAGCCATGAGTCTTACAGCGGGGTCTGATTAAAGTACCCGATTTTTTTATGCAAGTATTTAAATAAATACTGTACTGTATCAGCCCAGATACGTCCTACTGCAGGGCACGAGCCTCCTCTAATATCGAGAGTACGATTGAGAGTGGTTAGGCCACATAGGGCACCACGCTGGCCTAGTGCGAGTTGGCGGACTTTACATACCATAGAAATTCTTGCAAATCGCTTTGGTAGGTATGAAGGTTTCCTCACGATGTTTTCCTTCAACGTGATACGAGTAGTGCGTGGTAGTTGACTATCAATACACACATGACTCCGAAAAGTTTGGGGTGTGCCCTGGAATTTGAACCTGCTATCACCGTGAACATGTTGCAGCCGCGTCAGGTCCGTTTACTAACAGGCCGTCACGCACTTAAATGCTAACTTTTAAAATAAAAATATATTGATAAGGCAAATCGATAAGAATTTAACTATAAGTTAATCCTGACAAGCATTTTATTCGTAATTTAGTTCTAAGGAAATAATAAACCCCTCGATTTCAATCTCAACACATACATTCATACACACTTTTCATGCATTTAACAATACATACTTTTCAAAGTTATCCGTCACAGAATTAACTCAGAGACCTGAAGTTCGCTAACCCAGGCTTAGGCTTTAGGCCATTAGTGGACTAAGGCCTAACCCTCTCACAAACGGCTAAAACAGTCAATTAATCCATCCATCCATCAGCCTAAGGAAGTCCACTGCTGAACATAGGCCTTCTCCAATGATTTCCACAGTGACCTGTTGGAGGCAGCCTGCATCCAGCGACGTCCCGCAACCTTTACTAGTTCATCTGACCACCTTGTGGGCGGACGTCCTACGCTGCGCTTCTAAAAACAGTCAATTAAGCCTAACATTAAATGGGTAATAAGCACCAAGCGTCCGGTAACAAATATAATGTTCCGTACAAAATGTCTTCATTAATTACCTTGTTAGTTGATCCTTAACATAATTATGTAATCATTGTTGGGTATGTCTTCTCGGAAGTTGGAAGGCTGGGTGCACAGTTACGACTGATGTAAAAGAAGGTTCTGATAAATATCCCTTTTCTTAATTTTTTCAGACTGCCTCGGTGGCGTAGTTGTACTACGGTAGGATTACAATAGGTCTTGGGTTCGAATCCCGGGTCGGGCAACGTGATATTAGCCCGTAGTCAGGAAATTGTGCCCGATATGGCGATAGGCTTGCAAGGCGAAAAGCGGGTCTCCTAGTTGCACCTCTGCCTGCACCTTCCAGGAAAAGGGCGTGAGTTTATGTATGTAATAAATACACCCAAAAGTTCATACATAATCTGACTTTACTAGTTGAGTCAGTTGTCATGGGTATCAGAAACTACGAGAGACTTTTCGATCTCACAAACATCCAGGCCCGAAACGAATGCGCCTGGATCACTCATTTGTCTCGGTGCGTGGATGGAACCCTCGGCCTCCGCTTTCACAGCCAGCGTTTTCCAACAGTGCCAAGGAGAGCCAAATGAAAGGGCTTTTCAAGCCTCCAGCAAACTTACTCACTCAACAAAACACGCCAGCAAACCCTTCGTAGAATAAAACAGCTTAAAATACCATAGATTTTCTTGAAAATGTAATAACTCGGCCTGTGTACAGGAAGCCTTAACAACATCACACGTGCTTTCATGGAGTAATAGGATACGTTTCAGCCCAGTCTTGTGGCTAATGAACGGTTAGTGTGTTGTCGCCATAATTTTTGCTGTAGGCGGGACTATTAGGAATGTTGTGACTTGTACACATTTAGGTTGTGAGGAAAATAATTCGCAGAAATACGTAGTAATATTTACGGTTATGTACTATCATGTACGTTGTATCGATATATCTTTAAAATGCTTGTTTTGTATCCTAAGTATTGGAAAGGTGGTGATGAAAAATATGGTCCTTTTGGATCCCGTAACGGTCAGAGTCGACACAAAATTTTCATAAACTTCAATGGTTTTTCAAGCCCAAATTAATTTCGTAACCCTTATATAAAAGTATGTTAGCTTCTCGGTTTCTATCTGTATCAGTCCGTAATCGTATACTGCGGAGCATGGGACAGCTCTGCAATGAATATTGTACATACCAGATACCAGGTACAGTCCTTCACATACCAGAGACAGTCTTGTTAAGTTCCATTTACTTTGCCGTAAAAATTTAAATGTAATTGAACTTTCCCGACCACATACCCACCACTGCAACTCCTATCCAACTAAATGTACATCATATGTCAAATGAAACTGTCCCAATGTCATTCACAAACATGTCCTCCCTACTCCTATTAACACTCCGTCCGTCCGAGATAAATATTGCCCTCTAATGAATGGCTGTTCCGACAGTCATCAAATCAATTACAAGTCTTTTGCTAGTAACACGAGCTGTGCTCTTTTATTCCACATTTATCTTATATCTAATGCTATTAACTTTTGTGCTGGAGTAATCCTAATACGGATTTATTTGTGACGGGATTAGTGCGTGGTGGCTGTGGAGTTTGTGTGGAGTGTAGTTATGTGGGGTTTCCCTACGAGATCGAGGAAATGAGAAGATCCGTACGAGAACTAAAGTAACCGACATAGCCCAGCGGATTAGTAAGTTGAAGTGCAATGGGCGGGGCACATAGCGCGGTGAACTGATGGCCGATGGGGCCAAAAAGTTCTCGAATGGAGGCCACGTAACGTAGGACGTCCACCCACAAGGTCAGACGACCTAGTAAAGGTCGCGGGACGTCGCTGGATGCAGGCTGCCTCCAACATGTCACTGTGGAAATCATTGGGGGAGGCCTATGTTCAGCAGAGGACTTCCTTTGGCTGATGGATGGATGGATGGTAGTTTTGTCTAAGTTAGGTGGTTGACAAAGTGAATTATATTAAAATGTAATTTGATATTGTTGCATTATTTTAATCTCTTTTAACATGCCTAGTCTTACATATTAGTGGCCTATTAGCAACGGACCAGACGCGCGTTCAGTTGCGTGAAGAGACTGTCGTTGCAGGTTCGAATCCCAGGACATGCTTCTGAGTTTTCGGTGGCATAAGTGTATTTAACATATTTTGGATAATGATTTAACCACCAGTCTCCATCATCATCATCATCATCATCAACATCAACATCATCATCAACGTTTTCAACAATTACCGAGTAACTAACAAATTATATTTTAAATTTTTTTCCGGCTTAAGAATTTTCAAACTCAGGTCAAAAAACTTACTACACCAATTATCAATGACGAAGGTTTGGATTTAATATGCAAATTGGTTCTTAAATAAAGCTAGTAATCACGTTACGCTGGTCTAACCTACATCATGAATTGATTAAATGTCATCTTCACAGAGAAAAAGATGGGTAAATGCAGCTTTTTCGTCGCCTATCGCTTGGTCATTGATATAGCCAAGAATCTGATGATAATATTTCTTATAACCAAATGTGTTTGGGTACCCAATGTATCCATAGACCTCCCATCAGACTTATAACTACACCCACCTACCTAAACCCACAAATAAAATAATGATCGTGGAAAACATAAAAAAGTTTCCCGTCATTTCATAATCAAATTTTCTCATTACTAAGTAATTTAATTACATCTAAGAAACTGATTAAATATTTTATTAAAAAGAAACGTGTTTATAAAAGATGGTACTATTTTAGGCAGCTATTGTGATAACTTATTATTCATAATACGAGTATAAAGAACTCTTTATTACATATTCCTTTAATTTATTTATTTGTACAACCACCGGTGGTTAGAAATTTACATACACTACTGGTTAGAAATTAAAATACAAAAAATATTAAAATATAAAAGTAACACCTTTTAAGGCTATCCCCTAGACGAGGTAGGCAAAGGATAGTCACATTTCGCCTTGTGTGTTCCGCCCCACGATGTGATAGGGAGCGAGCCTATTGTCAGGCATGCATTCCTGTACCCCATCCCGGGGTGACAATGAATCGAAAAATCCAATATCACTTTGCCCGAGTCGGAATTCGACACCGATACCTCTGGTTTGTAATCATACCGTAGTACAACTACGCCACCGAGGCAGAATATAAACTTAAACTATAAAAAAATATTTTTGTTTTTACAACACATAATCTAAAAACTAAAAACGTATATGGACATCTGGTAAAACAAGACATTGATTCTGGAAATTGTTTATTTGTACAAGGTTCTATTGTTTCCAATAAGTAAATGTGCAATATATATTGTGTTCAATCTACCCCCTGCGGGGCGAAGCGCGAACATATAAACCGAACAGACGTGGTTAGAATTTAATAAAAATCTGTTTTTCGTTCCCAAATCTAATTGGAAAGGAGCTACAGAAAGACTCAAATAATAGGTCATTCAAATATCGACTCTACCTTAAAATGTTAGGGTGCAAATTTGCCTGTGATGGAAAGAAGTGTCTGGATCCACATAAACAAACGGTATTTGATATATTTCCTTTTGTTGGGTTACGTTTCGTATCCACTAGACTATGATAAACATCAGGCAAAAGCTCTGCTCAAACGGGTGCCGAAAAAATTATTTACCATTTGCCAAAAACTCTCAATTTACTGAGTGAAATGGCAGAGAGTTTAGCGAGACATCTGATTTAGCACTTGTTATTTTTTGTTTAAAATATCCATCTATTTTGGTAGAGCCATGCTGTCAGTCATGACTGAGCATGAATGGGCAGGCTCGTCCGGGGCGGTACCACTGTCTCACCGAAGATCAACGTGAAGCGACAACTAATCCGTCGCGTTTCGTTCGGTGAGTGAGATTGCCGGATGCCCAATACCTCTTTCTTCTTCCCATCCTGTTTCCTTCCCGCTCACCTCCCGATTCAATGGGCTGGCAACACATCCATGATCCAGCTTTGTGGATGTTCATGATCGGCAGTGATCACTTACCATCAGGTGACCTTTTTCCTCGTTTGCCGGTGCCTATGCTATAGAAATTTATATACAAATAATGTAACCCCAAGAACGAGAAGAATTTATATAAGAATAATTTATTTATAAGAAGGAAATTCAAACAAAATATTTTAAAACCTACTAGGAAACATTTCATATTAAAATTAAAAAAACTACTACGTCCTTTCCTTGATAATAAATTCGCCAACCTAAACTCTACTCGTGCTCGCAAAATATGTAAGAGCCATTGACATTCACGTCCCAACTCTCCACAGCTTAAATATATTGAAATCCTTGCACAAACCCACGTATGGTAGAGTCAGTACTGCATAAATCACTGCGCATAACGATACGCGATTGAAGCTCTATTGTACGGCTCGACGTGGTAGAGTCGTTGTAAAAACATCGTGGTAAGGCGCAGCTGACAGTGCATTTGGCACTGTCGTTCTATTTGCAAACGTGACGTCGCTACCAACAGCTCTACGGTATTTCATAAAATTCAAATTTTTTACAACTTTTTTTGAGTAGCTTTTTCACCTGATTTTACGTGGATCACTTTTTAATTTGGTTAGAGTTAAAATGTTTTGATTTATTCGATAAGAGTATACAATAGCGTAATAAAAATAATTAGGCAAATTAAATTAGATAGAGACACCTGGCAATATTTCATATTAATTATAATTAGTGACGTCGGCTTGTCATGAAATGTATCATTGAAAATTATGCGAAATTATCACCTACACGTCAAAGCCACAAAGTACAAATTCCCTCGTTAACTAAATATTTCTAACTATTGCGCCAGATAAATAAGTTTATTATGAGTTATGCTAAATATAATACTAAAAAACTCCTCTGCCTCTAAATGATAGTAAATACTGTCAAAAATTGTTTAAACATTTGTTTCATTTTTGTATATTACGATTCTTTTTCATTAATTAGGATTACATTTCTAAAAATAAAATCATGTAAAAAATTAGAAATCCCTCCGATTTTTGCGTGACGCCCACACAAAGATGGACGTACAATTTTATATATTGCAGAGACCAGTTTGTTGGAGCGTGAGTTGAATCGTTCATTCAGCATTTTTTCGCAACGGTGTTGTAAAAATAAATTCTGTATTAGAATTGCATATGAGGTAACCGCGGCTCTACCCGAAATATTTCCTGACAGACGTTTTAAATTAAAAATGTACTCTCTTTGCATATAAAATGTGGCTGGACAGAGGAAATGGCTCTCATTTAAATATCTATATAATCTTATATAATTTTAGTTCGTTACTCTTTTCGGAGTTATGTCTATTGATAGTCAATCACCACGCGCTTTAACGGTGAAGGAAAACATCGTGAGGAAACCTGCGTACCGTAGCGATTTTAAAGAATTTCTACGGTATGTTAGTCCGCCAACCCGCACTAGGCCAGCGTGGACTATACGGCCTAACCACTATCAATCGACTCATTGTAGAGTAGGCTCGTGCCCAGCAGTGGGACGTGTATGGGCTGATACGATACGATACTCTATCACATTATATCGGGTGTAAAAAGAGTCCCATGGAAAATAATGTTTTTGTGCAAAAAATAATGTTGCGATAGTTTTGCTTCCTGTCATATCTAGGGTCGGAAATAAGCTTAGCGATATATGGGCGCTATTAGTGGAATCACAGCATATCCCGGGATCTATATATCTGAGGATATAGATGCAAGCGTATGTGTATTTTTACGCAATTGAACGATTAGAGTGGACGTTCAAAAAACTGGCTTTTTGGGGAAATGTTGATCCTCAAACGGATACATTTTTTGTATGGCATTTAATCACGTGCGTTTGTAACATTTATAGGCATTGGTTGCATTTTTTATTGCGATGTATGGTGAGACGAGTACGCTATTCAGCTGATGGTTAGCGATACGACTGCCGGACAGTAGCAAAACCAAACAACACCATGCATTACAAAGCAATGCTCGGCATTCCACTGCGCTCGCCATCCTGAGACATAAGATGTTAAGTCTCATTATGTCCAGTAGTTACTCTGGCTACAATGTTTTTCTAGCCGGAACATACTAGGATACAAGCATTTATACTACTGTTTGGCGGAAAATAGACATTGCGGTGGTACCTTGCCAAGTGGCCTCTCACATGAGAGACCTACCGGTAAAAGTTATAGAAGTAATTTTAGTGTAAGGCAAATATTACACAAAAAAACCTAACAAATGACGACGTTATAAAACAAAGGAATAAAACAACAAAAAAAAACAACTATATTGCAAAAAAACTTTTCCAGTCTACACTTCGACAGCGTCTCGAACTCACGATCGCCATACATCATATTAAGTTTGTGGATCTTTTAAAACCATCTCAGAAACTAAACTCAATTTGCCCGCACGGTCGCATATAAAGGTCGGCCGCAACTCGGCTGCTGCAACTGAATACTAAGTTCAAATATTTACTGGAAATGTATCGAAAAGTATTGAACTTGGGTTAAAAAGTTTCAGTCTTTAAATACGGTTAACGATGTTCTAGTATTTGGATTTTAAAATAGTATTTTATTGGAAAGTAGAATTAAAGCGCTTTGAATAGTAAATACGCACTATAACGGTGAAGGAAAACATCGTGAGGAAACCTGCATGCCATAGCGATTCGCAAGAATTTCTATAGTATGTAAAGTGCGCCAACTCGTACTAGGCCAGCATGGTGGACTATATGGCCTAACCCATCTAAATCGTACTCTGGATTGTAGAGGCGGCTCGTGCCCTGCAGTGGGACGTATTTGGGCTGCTACAGAATAGTAAATAATGAACAAGGAACAAAATATGGCCGCGCCGCGATAATATAATGTTTTATTTGACTCGTTATTAAGCAATATATTAAATATCTTTCTTTAAATCAATAAATAAAAACAACAGTTCCCTTTATTATATATTACATCCCAGTTATTAATTTTATCAAGATTTAATTATAAAAAATTCAATTACAACTGCTAGAGTAACAATTTTAATGGATACTTTATTATTATTTTTCCATCGAGAAAATTTAACGAAAACATATTTTGAACGTTTTCAGCGTTCATTCTTACCACGCACGTGTAAGCTCTGAAATGAACTCCCTGTATCGGTGTTTCCTGAGCGCTATGACCTGTCCTTCTTCAAACGAGGCTTAAAGAGAGTACTTTCCTTAAGGTAGGCAGCGACTTTGTTGTGCTGGACCCCTGGCACTGCGGAGGTCTATGGGCAGCGGTAGCCGCTTTCCATCAGGCGGCCCGCTAGCTCGTCTGCCTATAAAGGCTTAAAAAAAATAATAATACCATGGCCCCCTCACTAATATGATCAAGATTAACACACATTTTATTGTTGCACTAAAATGTACACATTTGGATAAAAAAACTGTTTTAAGAAGCCTATTTTGACTATGCACAGCGGCTTAAGGACAGCCATTTTTGTTTTTAAACCGCATGAGCCTTATTAATAAATTCGGATGAGCGATGGATAACTTTAGTCCAAGGCTTTAGAATTGACTTGATTATTTTGAATAGCGAGGTATTCACGATTTTATTTATATACACGGAATTGCATAGAGGGCTTGGCAACCATCATATTGTATTTACATTATTCAATATTGTAGAAAAATTAATAATCAAAATAATCGAGTGAATTCTAAAGCCTTGGACTAAAGTTAATACTTCGCTCATCCGAGTTTATTGATAAGGCCCCATGCGTCTCATTGCACTGCGTGGCCTTCTTCCACGGTTCAGAGGACTTGGCCCGTAGTCCACCACGCTGGCGTATGACGATTTGGCGGACTTTACATATCATAGGGACTTTGATAAAGATCTCTATGGTTAGCATGGTGTTCTCACTATATTCTTTATCTTTAAACCCCAGCCTCTATGGCGCAGTTAGTTAGACGCCGGCTGTGAACCGAGAGGCCGCGGGTTCGGTCCCCGCACCGAAGCAAAGGTATGTATGAACCACAGGTATTTGTTTCGAGTCTGGGTGTTTGTGAGACCGAAAAGTCTCTCGAGTTTCTGATACTCACGACACAAGATTCGATCTTAGTGTGGGGTCAGGACTATGTATGTGACTGTTGGGTGTGTTTATTATTATTATTTATTATCCCATGTATATTCTGATATTGCAAAAACGTAGCTGGGGGCTACACCCTCACCAATTGTGACTCTGAGATGGACAGTAAAGTCGTATCAGTTGTGGACGCTCATGACCCATTAAACGGGCGTCCAAACAGTTGTAAGTGGGAAACATACGTGTCTCTTAATTAGAAAGACCATTAATGATTCTGTGGGGGCGGGAAAGTGAAAGGAAATTAGTGTGTTTCCCGCCCTAGGATGTCTGATGCCACCCATAACGTGATTGACGATCATCGAGGGGTTATCTTACGTAAACATTACGCCTTTTTCTCAGAAGGCGTAGGCAGAGGTGCTACCACGATACCTACGTTTCGCCTTATATGTTCCGTCCCATAATGTAATAGGGGGCCAGGGGTTTATCAATTTAATCTAATATAATATAGAGCTCAAAAGTTTGTTTGTTTTCTTGATCACGATAAACTCAGGAAGTACTGGCAAGAATTGAAAAAATAAAACTATAATTTATTTAGGCAAAAAAACATGGTAGACTGCTTCGGTGGCGTAGTTCTACCATGGTATGATTTCAAAGCTGAGGTCTTTGGTTCGAATCCCGGGTCGGGCAATGTGATTCTGGATTTTCTATTAGTTATCCGGCCGGCGTCAGGGAATTGTTTATCGATATGGCGATAGGCTGGTTCCCTATCACATCATGGGATGGAACACATACGACGAAATGCGGGCGTCGTGGTTGCACATTTGCCTACACTTTCTGGGGAAAATGCGTGATGTTTGATGATGATGATGAATGATGATCAATCATATTACTGCCAAAATGCATTAGTTACAACCAAATGCACCCAGCCTTTCAAATAAACGAAAATAGAACCTTTAAAGTTGCCAGTCGAAGAGCGTTAAAATGAAATTCATATTCAAACGTTGAAGCCAATACTTCCTCGGTCGACAGTACATGCAATATATACGTCACGGATGACGTCACTTCTGGAGGTGTGAGTTTCGCATACTTTGTATTGTAAAGACTATTTTAGGTCATGGCTTTTATTGGCAGTGGACAAACAAGTTCATATTTCAGACGTATTTAATTAAAGGCTACTTGTTCAACGTTTTCTTTTTTTTTTGTTCAATAAGTTCGGAAACCAAGCAAACAGGTCAACTGACGGTAAGTGATCACTCTCGCCCATTAAAATCCACAACGCCTGGTTTATAGATGTGCCTGCCCATCAAATCGGTAAGGTAGCGGGAAGGAAAAGGACGCTGGGCATTCAGCAATCTCAGTCACCGAACGAAACGCGACAGCAAAGATGTCACTGCACGTGGTTTTCTGTGAGACAGTGGTACCATCCCGGACGAGCCTGTCCATTTATGTCGAGTCATGACTGACAACAGCGTTGCTCTACCACACTCAAAATGATGCTACAAAACGAATATACAACACTAGATGGTAAGTTAAGAGCAATCGAGAGAAAGAGAGTGAGATATATATATATATATATATATATATATATATATATATCTCTATAACTATCTACAAACTCAGTTGAAGAGAGATATACAAAACTGATTGGCCTTGTTTAATATGAGGAGTATTTTACCATTATAAACGGTACAGGCAGATACGATTATTATCATGATTTCATAATTATTCAATATGATCATAGCACCAAAGAGAGGAGTTGTATTTTGGATAAGTGGCCTTAAAGTACAATTTATTTTACATGGATAAAAACCTGTTGTATCACCCCAAGCGTCAGACGAAGGGTTATACAATACACAATCATTCCTAAATTGAAACCAAATTATATAAATACGAGAAAACTAATAAAAAAGTATATACTCGTATTTCCCAAATTTTCTTTCGTATCTCCGGTCCACTTCAGACAATTCGTTGTCATTTACCCCGCCACACCCCAATTCACCGAAGACGTGCGCTTATCTCGAAGCAAATTAACCGAGCCCGACGTAGGTCGCATAAATGAACGTTGGGGTAACCCTATACTGATATCGGGTCATTTTCTACCCCGTTGGCTCAGTGTGTAGGGGTGACGAACTGAAAAATGAGCTTACGTCGCTCTGCACCCTTATCTTTTAAGGGGTATTAAGCCTGGGTAATCCTGTATGTAAATTCATATTGGTTTTGAATCGGATGCTGGGCTTTTAAAAGGTTGTTGGAAAGCACGCTTAAAGTGAATTTTCCCAAAAAAATTTATATCAATAAATGGTCACACATATTCTTGATCCCACATTGACATACAAGTCCTTTGAAGTGGAAATTAAAAACTAGACGAGACTTTTCACTATCATGATACGGAGATCTGAGACCTGAAAACAAATATTAATAGATTGCACGAGGTCTTTCTAACTAAACAGCCATAGTTCTTTTTTCACCTCGCACTTTTAAAGAATGAGATTTTCTGAGAATCTATTGGTCATTTGTCATTTGCGTGTCACAGTGAAAGGTCTTTTTAGAAGACTACGATTAAGTGGTATTTTGTTTGTTTTTATTCTAGATCTTAGATTCATTCAACAGACGTAATTTTTGTTTGTTTCTTCCGTACCACATGATCAAAAGACTGGCCAATTCTCCGGATGACAGCACTGAACAGCCATTTTATCATCTAAACCTCTTTCAAAATAAATTAGTTTAATGAGCGTTCTAGAATATTCTGCACGGCGCCATTACCACTGAAAACCTTTTCATAACGTTGAAGCCTTTTCATCACTAAAACAACTTGAATTTGAAATTAAAACGTATCATTTCGTCGTAAATTTGAGACGTCGAAGAGCACTATAATTTTATTCCGTCCACTAGCGACCCGGCCCGACTTCGCCCGGGTGCTGATACTTTTTGGGTCGAGTCCACGTCAGCAACATATTATTTCACAATAATTGTTTTATTTATATTTAAACTTAATAAACACAATAAGACTGCTGTCGTTTACACTGCTTTTCCCGTCGCGTCAATCTGTTCTATGACACAAAGCGTGTAATGTCGCGTTCCGTTATATCCTATCCTATGACTCAAAGCGTAATCCTCTCCACTTTAGTCCCATCCCAAATTTGAGTTTAATTTATAGCATAGGTCCGGCAAACGAGCAAGCAGGTCACCTGATGGTAAGTGATCACTGCCACCAATGTAGCCTCATATTTGAATTCTTTGCTCATCTCACTGAAACACTTCAAGTTTCTGGATATGTGTTAATCCGGGATGTCAGCTACCTTCATACAAAATTTAGGCGAAATCGGTTCAGAAGATTCTGAGAAAGGCACAAACAAAAAGACAAAATTCTAACAATCATTGTTTTGAGTTCTAGTACGTTAATACACTTCCCCATAATAGTTTTTCTCGTATATCTTCCGTATACACACATTTATCTGTTACAAATTTATTATATGTATAGATTATTCAGACGACAAAAGCCTGTTGTAATATAACACTAGGCGACCAGACATTGTCTACAATAATATTATTTTTAGCCACGAAAAAATATTATGAAAACTTCCTCAAAATACGTCGTCAAATATTCATGAACGCTTCATAACTCGTAATGGGCACGGCATAGAGTCGAAATTTGTGCAGAACTGATACTTATTTTTTTAAACAATTTTAGCGGCGTAAATAAACTCACGCCTGTATTCCTCAAAGGGGAGACAGAGATGTTTCAAGATATAATAGGGAATGAGGCTGTCGCCTTATCGGCCGAAAATTCCTTGTGGTTAATTCACACGATTAAACCAAAAAAATATGTTTACTGGTAGGTCTCCCATATGTGAGAGGCCGCCTGAATAGGTATCACCGCAATGTTTTTCTCCCGCCAAACAGCAGTGTAAATGCACTGTTGTGTTCCTGTTTGAAGGACGTTGTAGCCAGAGTAACTAGTTTGATTTTATTTTATAAAGATTTATTTATAAAATAAAGATATTTATAAAAAAAGATATGTATTTTAAATGTATGTAATAAATAATAATAAATAATAGAATACACTGCACTGGCGGAACTCGCAAACCAAATATTCTATTGTGGTACATTTGTAAAATATCCAACACGACTTGTCCATTCTTTGTAGTGGGTTTTATAATATTAGGAACTTGCTAACCTTTAACCCATAACATGTAGGCACTAAGCAGCATTGAAACGTAGATAGATAGGGACTGTCCCGCCCTCACACCCTGCAACTCCTGTAAGCCTGAACCGACAGCGGCACGCACTTAGACTTGACCACTCAAGCTCAGCGAGTCTCAGGGACTGTCTACAATCTTGATAGTATTTAATCAACTGGGAAAATTAATTCCTAGTATACAGCGTGACAAAAAACTGCCCGATCGATAAAGGTGTGATCAGGGATCATTAATGTATCCTATTTAAAATATCCGTTTCACATATGATAAAAAATATCCTTAATAAAATAAATTAAAAATATGGAAACTCACATTGCACTGCTATCAACCACGTCCGTAACAAGCAACGTATGCGCGGCGTTTCAGAATTGGCGGAATGTGTGATGTTGTCAGAATTTAAAACTTTGCTAGATTTTAGGGTAATCCATTCATCCATCCATCAGCCAAAGGAAGTCCACTGCTGAACATAGGCCTCTCCCAATGATTTCCACAGTGACCTGTTGGAGGCAGCCTGCATCCAGCGACGTCCCGCGACCTTTACCAGGTCGTCTAACCACCTAGTGGGTGGACTTTAGGGTAATATTTATACTAAAATGTGTATTTTATTTTACGATAATTATGTTCGGACAGGGTTTTGTTATACTGTATAGTTAGAATGATATTTGCATCGCTTCCTATAGCGACCACTGTACATAGTTAAGAACACGTCATAGTGAACCACGTAAGTGTGTCTCATTACAACGCTGAAGACTCGGGTTCGAATCCTGAGTTGAACAAAGTGATATTGGATTATGTATTTATTATCAGCCTGAAGTCAGGAATTGTGCTCGATATGGCGATAGACTCGCCTCTATCTCATCATAAGACGGAACACACAATGCGAAACCTGGGTGTCCTGATACCATCTGATACAACCTGAATTCCCCTCCGGGAAAAAGGCTTGAAATTACGTATATACTCGTATGTATGTAACAAAAAAATGGAAAATCAAAATACTTAAATACCTTGATATATCTTAAAAGCACTTTGGACGAATAGGAGCCTTAATAGATACAGTCTCACATGTAATTAGGCATTTAGAGAATTTTCTCGTCACATCTATTTCAATTTGGTGAATGCCCGCCATCTATGGTAAGTGTAATGTCTGCATTGTACTGTCCTTTTAGAGGTCGCCCTAAGACGATTTCAGACCCTTAGATGTACAGCGGAAAGGGTCAAAGGTCTTAGAAACTCGCTGTCTTAGGGAAAACGGTAAGCGATTGATAGTAGTACGAATAAATTAATATAGTAATGGAGTTTTCGTGGTCTAGGTTATAAATTTTTTTTATTTTTTGAGGTTATTAATAAAAAAAATCTGGAGCTAATAGTTGAACATAGTTACTCACATGGTTCTGACCCTCCAATAAAAATTATAAAATACGTTTACTGAGTATGACCGTATACCGTTCATGAGTATGACGCATGTGCCAACCATCGGCCTTCTCAACCACTTAACAGGGAAGTGACCGACCCGGCACACGACGCCGCCGCAAGCACAGACTTTAAAACGAGCATGACGTACTCAATCGCTTACGAATCAAAATAATGTGTTAAGTTACTTAATACGAGTATAGCATAGCCGACATAGCCCAGCGGATTATAGTATGATGAAGTGGTCAGACGACCCAGTAAAGGTCGCAGGACGTCGCTGGATGCAGGCTGCCTCCAACAGGTCGCTGTGGAAATCATTGGGGGAGGCCTCTATTCAGCAGTGGACTTCCTTTAGCTGATGGATGGACGATGGATCCTTAATATGAATGATAATATGTAGAGCATACTAATACCTCGCTCCGAAATTCAAAACAAAATACTAATTGATCACACAAACATGAATTCCAAATTATCGATTTGAACACTGCATCGCAGCTTTCAACGCTTGTAATCCCAAAATTACCGCACGAGTACCCGAACATTCAACCGTTCTCTGTACGACAAAGTTCTTATAAGCGGATTCAAAGTATCAATTTCCCAAAATTTGCGGTTCCTCTGAGTGTGAATAATGATTATTTAATTAAATTAATTTCGTTATTCTCTGTAACTTTGTGTTATTGGTTCAGTGAAAAAGCGGGTAATGTAATAAGGAATTGAAGTGGTTTTATTAGATTAGGTTCCGAAGACTGTCAAGGCACTCGGGTTTCAGATCAATGATATATAAGTTGTACATACAAAGATTTATAAATCAAATGTGTATATGAAAGTGCGTCGTGGTAACGAACTAGACGCGGCTGCTGTTCATGGTGGTCGCGGGTTCAATTCTTAGGGCACGCCTGTGACTTTTCAAAGTCATGTGTATTGATAGTCAATTACCGCGTACTATAACGTTGTTAAGTGCGTGGTGGCCTGTTGGTAACGGACCAGACTCGGCTGCCTACATGTTCACGGTGGTCGAGGGTTCAAATCCCAGGGCACACCTCTGACTTTTCGGAGTTATGTGTGTATTGATAGTCAATCACCACGCACTTTAACGGTGAAGGAAAACATCGTGAGGAAACCTGCATACCGTAGCGATTTTAAAGAATTTCTACGGTATGTAAGTCCGCCAACTCGCACTACGCAAGCGTGGTCGACTATATGGCCTAACCCCTTTCAGTTGTACTCGCAGTTGTGTAGAAGGCCCGTGACCTACAGTGGAACGTATATCGGCTGATACAGATAATAACAAGCGTTGAGATATAATACTATAGTCGACATCGCACTTAAAATTTGCGGCAAAAAACAAGCTTAATAGTTTACTTTCAATAAGAATTCAAATTGTTGTCTAATGCAATAAAAATTACACAGCACACGATGGTTTCCTTCAATGATGCTTCAAACATAATTAAGACACATGACCGTGCAAAGTTGAAAATGAGTTAGCAAATCTGTGACACATATTTAAGCCCTCTAATCTATTTTCAATAACCCTGTCGCTTTGGTAAAGGTCGCGGGACGTCGCTGGATGCAGGCTGCATCCAACAGGTCACTGTGGATATCATTAGGAGAGCCTGTGTTCAGCAGTGGACTTCCTTTGGCTAATGGATTGGATTGGATTGAATTGTCGCTCTTTTTAAATTTACATATTATGTATCATTTTCTGTCTCTCTTCAGACACAAGAAGTCCATTGCTAAACCGATGTTTATGTCTATACATACAGGGTATATCAAAACTGCTACCGAAAACGAAGCCAGGTGCTAGTTTTAGTGACTACAGACACGATGCAACTACAAATTTTGCAAAAAAACGCGATGATTTTTTTTATGTTTTAAATATTGTGTTAGGGTGGTAAATTCATAGTTTTTGCTAAAATTATAAGTAAAAGCCTTGCGTACTATGTAGGTATATTATTGTGTATATTTTTTTGGAAAATGTATTTGAGTGGTAAACCGAAATACACATTTTTTTGCAAAAATTTTAGTTGCATTGTATCTAAAGGCACTAAAACAACCACCTGGCTTAGTTTTCGGTAGCAGTCTTGGCATACCCTGTATAAAATACGTATACCCACAAAAATATTGAAAATAAAAAACATGACCGATTATTGAAATTAAACTGTTGAGATTTCAGTCCATTACTACGCTCGAGTAGGGCTTTGTCTGACCTTTGTAAAGGTGATTTTTCCCCGAAACGGATCTAATTTATATGAAGCTAATGGACGAGTACCCTTCTGATATTACATACCTGCGGGAGCCTAAGATTTTGCCCGTTTCGTGTCCCTTGGACCTTGTACGTCTTTCTTTTTTCAGTCGATATGGGTCAGGGAAACTCACGCCTGTTTTCTTGATAGGGTGGGCAGAGGAACTTATGCAGCTCGTTACGGGTTGACTTATGTTCCGCTTGTGTGTAATCTGGTTTTCAAGTAGGCTAAAATAATTGTGTCGATGTATTTATCTCTCTATTTGGTTTGCACTATCACGTTTATATTATACATTTGGCCGTGACAGAATTGTAATAAAATAAACCGTCAATTAAATTTAAACTGCACTTGAAAACTACATTGTAAAATTACTGAATAAAATCTGTCGCCTCCAAACGTTCGTAAAATGCAAATTAATTTCTACTTACCCAATTATTCAAATAAAATATTTATTCAGCAACTCAATTAATACAGCATTTACACGACGTCGTATTTAATTACTGGTATCATATTATGTAACAGTGATTCAAAGAGTTTGTAACTAAGGCGGGCGTTTCCGGATTAATCCGTAACATCGGCCAAAGAACACAAATATTTGTATTGCTTAACGCAAAAGTTTCTGCGAGATTCTCAAAATGTTTGCAAAACGAGTCTTGTAAGACTATTTGCTGACTAGCCAAGCAATAAAATAATTAATGTGGTATAATAGAGCTCAGAAGCGAGTGTTGTGAGAGCACGTACAGGGAGCATAGTGTGTGACGCGCGGGCCGGTGGAGCGACGAGCCGAAGGTAGTGGATGAGAGCTCAGGAGCGAGTATTGTGAGAGCACGTACAGGGAGCGTAGTGTGTGACGCGCGGGCCGGTGGAGCGACGAGCTGAAGGTAGTGGATGAGAGCTCAGGAGCGAGTATTGTGAGAGCACGTACAGGGAGCGTAGTGTGTGACGCGCGGGCCGGTGGAGCGACGAGCTGAAGGTAGTGGATGAGAGCTCAGGAGCGAGTGTTGTGAGAGCACGTACAGGGAGCGTAGTGTGTGACGCGCGGGCCGGTGGAGCGACGAGCTGAAGGTAGTGGATGAGACGTATACATTATAGTGGGCGATTTTGATGCTAAGTCGTTAATGTGCAGAAAGCAAACGCGTCGAACTGTATAACAAGCTGAAAGATGTGAATAGCTCAACAGCGAGTGTTGTGAGCCCACGTACAATAGAGAAACAAACTGAAGCTTTATCTAAAACACGAGAACAAAGATTGAGAACCCACACCGCAATAGAGTGTCGAACAACGAAGGGATTACGTCGGTAGCCTCGTCCGAAATTGAAGCGTTTTTACTCCGACATTAATGCGAAAGTATATTTGGAAATTCGAGCAAGTTGCCAGGATTAATTTGCTGCGTGGTACGTTTTCACAAAAAGCATTGTGTTGCCGGTGCACGGCGAAAATTTCAGATGTTCCAACCTCGTATTTTGTATGCGTTATTGTTGACCGTTTCACGTTCACGCGGCGAATTTTTGGGAATCTGTGAAATAAATTATTTATGACAGACTCCGTCGCGCAGTTGGTTATGTGTCGAAGGTAAAATCAGAGGCCACAGATTAAATACTTGCACTGGGATAATTAACGTATGTGAGGTCTATAAGTAAGTAGTTATCAGTACCAAAAAGTCTTTCGTAGTTTTTGATACCCAATACAATACCCTTTTATGTAAATATAGGATCAAGAATCATGATTTAATTTGTTTTTGTGTTTAATGCTAAAGGGAGCAAACGAGCATACGGTTCTCCTGGTGGTAAGCGATCACCACCGCCCATGAACATCTGCAACACCATAGCGCATGGAGATGTGTTTGCGGCCTTTAAGGTGGAAATACGCTCGTTTGTTGAAGGTCGTACTTATGTGGCTTCAAAAGAGAATATCACGTAAAAGAATTAAAAATTATATTTATAAATATTACACAGTTTTATTAGGAACATGTTTTTTTCTCTTTATTGAAAAAAGGGTTTTTATCCACACGCTAACCCCATGAGCATGTTATCGAATTACGTTTTGCCCGAATTATTTTTATAAAGTGTTACACAATATTCAAACGTCCCTATTCATAGACAGTTTTAAAACTTATTTTAGTTTTCGAATGCTTTGTTATTTTCGAAAGACTTTTGAATTCATAATTGTGGCGACTGGCACAAATTATTATCACTCACCTATGGTTATCGTATCTGAATTGCATTACAGCTACCATCGAGTTCATTTGACATTTTGTCGTATTTTTAATAATAAATAAATAAATACACCTAACAGTCACAATAATTCTGACCCGACATTATGATCACTTAAGTCTTGTGTCGTGGGTATCAGAAACTACGAGAGTCTTTTCGGTCTCACAAACACCCAGACCCGACACAAATATTTGTGGGCCACACAGACATTTGTGTTGGTGCGGGGATCGAACCCGCAGCCTCTCGTTTCACAAGCGGCGTCTAACCAACTACGCTGCATAGGCCGTCTATTACACAAAACCTCAAGAGATTTTTACCTTACATCAATTCATATTTTACGCTTATGTCCTATTGATGTAGGCAGAGACCATGATTTAAACTAAATTCCAACCGTTTATTTTGACAACAGAGTAATACAACTCTACTGATAGGTCTTTCATATGTGATAGGCCGCCAGGGTACCACCGCAATGTCTATTTCTCCCGCCAAACAGCAGTGTAAATACATTATTGTATTCTGGTTTGAACGACATAGTAGCCGGCAGTGGCGAAGCGTCCATACAACCGGATTCCAACCGCCTCCTCATTTATATCATATGCGTTTTAAAATTGATATTCCTTAATGAGAAATTTTAAGATATCGTTTAGAAAATAATGGTAGCAATTTGAGGACAAACACGATGCTATGTTATAAGTACGAAACATTAATTATCGTAATTTAGTATGACACGCCATTTGGGCCTTCGGCTTGCCATTTAAAAAAATGACCATCGCCACTCGTAGTAAAAGTAACTACTGGACATAATGAGACTTAACATCTTATATCTCGGGATGGCAAGCGCAGTGGTATGCCTAGCATTGTTTATAATCCAAGGTGTTCTTTGGTTTTGCTACTGTCCATGGGGTTCATGCTCGTCTTGCCATTCCTTGCAATAAAAAAAAACCTGACAAGGATAGCTTTTTTTATCTCATAGGTCCGGCAAACTAGCAAAAAGGTTACCTGATGATAAATGATCACTGCCGCCCATAAACATCCACAACGCTGGATCATGCATGTGTTTCCGGCCCTATTGGAAGGGGAAGGAGAAGGAAAAAGGATGGGAAGAGGAAAGGGGTATTCGGCAATCTCACTCCGAGCAAAACGCGACCGCAAAGCTATCGCTTCACGTCGATTTCCTGTGAGACAGTGGTACCGCCCTGGATGAGTTTCTTTACATGCCTGCCACTCAAATAATCATCTATTTAAAACAATTTTACTTACGTTTGTGCAACGTTTAGACTACTTTCAGTACTCTCGAAAGTAGCGACCATTATATCTTGAACCTCCGCTGCATGCTAACTCCAGTTAACGACGCTTAATCATTTTACCCCAACCCTTGGTAAACATTTTTTCTTTTAACTATTGAAGCCTGAGTACGCTTCAAAGTAAGAGTTCGCATTAAGTACTGAAAAGTCTTTTAAAACCGCTGTATAAATAAACTACTTGACCTAAATAGGAGAAAATATAAGGAAATTCAAAGGCGCACCATTTTTACTTCAAACAGTCAGAGTCGATGTCGTTTACACTGCAAGTATAACGTAGATAGGAATTGATGTTTATTTTTACTACTGTGTGTCTTAATTTAATTATCGCTTTCAGGATGACATCACAAGAAAACTTTTTTATTTATTTTTTATTTTATATATATTTGGGAAACATACAGAATAATAAACAAATAATCACAATACTATTACTAAAACACAATCCAGTGAAGTTTCTACAGTTAAATTATACATAAACAAAGCGAGTGTACGAAACAATAAAAATTAAAAAGAAAAAACTTAAAAACAAAAAAATCACAACGAGTTTTTGCTCTGCTACAGTCAATAATATGTAAACAAAACTATGAAATCATAAACAAACGACGACTTGCATTTCTCAGAGTTTTATTTAAGAGTTTGGAAGATATGCGAAGTCTGGCTACCGCGTTAGACCAGCATTGCTAATGGTGCATCCATACCTCAGTTATGTTTTGTGGATTATCATTGTGCAATAATGTTATAAATAAATAATTAGATACACCCAACAGTCACGTACATAGTCCTGACCCCACACTCAGATCGAGTCTTGTGTCGTGGGGTATCAGAAACTACCAGAGACTTTTCGGTCCCCCAAACACCCAGACTCGGAAAAAATACCTGTGGTTCACATAAATATTTGTTTCTGTGCGGGGATCGTACCCGCGACCTCTCGTTTCACAGCCATCGTTTAACCGCTGTAGTAGCAGACAGTAGCAAACCCAAACAACACCATAAATTACAAAGCAATGCATAGCATTCCACTGCGCTCGCCATCCAGACATAAGATGTTAAGGTTAATTTTGTCCAGTAGTTACTTTGGCGACAATGTTCTTAAAACCAGAACACAACACAGCTGTACACTGTTGTTGGTCGGGCGAAATTTAATTCCGTTGGTACCTACCAATCTCTGCCTAAAATGTTTATGTAAATCTATCTAGATTTAGACGAAGATTCATTTAAAAATGTCAGCAGACCGTCTGAGTTAATGTTAAGCAAACTGGTACTATTATCTACGGTTCATTGCAGCCACTAATTATGTGAACAAACAATTTACCTCTCGCTAACTTACACAGCTCATTAATCTTCTTAACGGAAGCTGCGGGGCTGCGTTTACCGGTGCTCGCGTCTTTAGCAATTCATAGGTCTTGCTCTTGTAATGTGTTTTATTCACTCATTAGAGTCTTATGGTGCCCTTATCGCATATTTTCGAGACTCGTGTTCACTCATTAGTTATCTGACTGCTCTTGTCTTCTCTTTTCTTGTTACCGTTTGTCTAGTGGCTTTCCAGCCATGTTGCAGGATGATGAAATCTTCTTCTGCCTCTCCTAATTCCATAATTTAAAAAAAATCATGTGTCCTTAGTGTTCTGTCTGATTGTATCTCTTATATGTCTTCAATAAGAGAATATCTATGTGGCGACATGGGTGAGGACAATGTTCAGCAGTGGACTTCCTGTGGCTGAAGAGAGAGAGAGATGGCTTCAACCATGTTGCAGCATGATTTAGGTTATTGTTTAACTATCGACTACCTGCCCGACATTAATATTCACCCATTCAAATCTTCTCCTTCAACCTGACATTTCAGTTATGTCGTAGGATGCATACAGAAACATCACGCCTGTTTCCCAGAAGTGACGGGCAGAGGTGCAATCAGGACAACCACGTTTCGCCTTTATTTGTTGTAGAATTTCTTTCAGGAATAGTGCTATAATATACCTCTTTGGATAAGTTTACTATGCTGGCTAAAATGTATGTATTTACCACCCAAATACGATGATAGGAAAAAAATACAAAACAATAGTCGCTTTTATTAGCAAAAATTTGGGTTGCATTGTGTCACGTCACTGATGTGACGTGTTAAGTCACTGAAACTACCACCTGGCTTAGTTTTCGGTAGCAATCTTGATATACCCATGTATCTGTATGAGCACAAATATGTCTTGATTCTTAAACGAGCCTTCGCTATGACAAAGCTATTACTTCCTAACAGTTTTCTATAAAATAGTGGATCGTACTCTTACCTGAAAGGCAAGAATGTAAAATTATCTAAAGATGAATGGTAAACGCATCACGTAGGGGCATCATATAAGAATTTTTATTCCCCGATCCAAAGGACGAGTATAAACTTTTATTATACTATCAAATATAGGAAATTCTGTAAGTAGATATAAGGATCGACATAAACGTTAAACAGTAGGAAATATGATAATATGATGTTTTTATGAATTGTAAAAATATTTTTAAACGCAATCGTAAAATATTCTGGATCGTAAACGTTTAAAATTAAGGGATTTATGACTGTGCGCGGGTTGCGGGGATTTGTGATGTTGTAGTTAATATATTAGATGTGGGATTGAAATATAACAGTTGCTATGTGCATATGTCTTATGTTTTAACTTGTTTAAGAACAATCAATAGTAATTACATCACATTATTATAACATGACAAAACAACAATAAATTATATGCATTACCTTCAGTTGCCATGCATTGACATGAGATTAGGAAAAATGTATAAAACTATGATACAAATCTCTTTTAAATACCATAAATAATCAGGAACAAATTTCAAACTTTGCGGTGGTAACTAACCAGGCGGCTTCTTACATATCAGAAACCTACCACTAGTAAACCAAACAAATCTAACACAACCTGTATAAAAATTGACACTAAATAGATGTTCCTTAGTCGCCATCTAATGGCAAGTGATTTCCGTCGTAATCACTTACCGTTATAAATGAATAACTTAATACACCCAATAGTCTTATACATACTCCTGACCCTACATTAAGATCAATTAAGTCTTGTGTTTTCGGACTTTTCGGCCTCACAACCACCCGGACCCGAGACAAATACTTGTGGGCTTCACAAATATTTGTCTCGGTGCGAGGACCCAACCCGCGGCCCCTCGTTTCACAGCCTGCGTCTAAGCAACTTCGCCAAGAAGGCTGTGATTATATGAGCCATTTCCTCATTTGACAAACCTATGCTATGAAATAACCCTAGTAAAGTATAATTTCACCGTTCAATATTGTGTGAAAGCAACTACGAGTATACTAATCTGTAATGCATCAAACCTCCCACTGCGGCCCTCGATCGTTGCGATTAATACGGTTTACATTGCCGGGTGGAATGTTCCCGGCTTTAGTATGTCCACTCAGTAAAGTCCCGTTAACAAACAGATTCGAGTTCCGCTTATAAGTGCAGTAATGTACTGCGAAATAGATTTAGTCGGTTCAGTTGATGGAATCATTGTAATTCGCTTTGCGGTTTGCAGATCGTCTGTTGCAAGTGCGTTAACGTCGGATTGACATACCTTCACGGTTCCGTGAAGGGATGAGCAGAGGTGCCACTGGTACTATTCATAGCTTGTAAAGATTATTTTCATCTGAAAGTGTTAAAGGGGCAAGCCCTGGGCTCAAATTCTAAAAAAAACATATATTGTGATTTTCATAAACCAAAAATCTCGAGTAAACCGGGCGTAAATTCATAAACAAATCATATGTGATTTTTTAAATAAAAAAATTTGAATAAAATTGATTGCTCAATGAAACACAAAAAGAAACACAAGGTGGAAAAGCTCAATAAGTACCTTTTTCGGGGACATTGGTATGACTTGAAATTACAGACAAATCAGGCAATACCAAACCGAAAGTTCGATTGGAGGGTTTAGGTCGTCTTCTTGGTCGACTATGGTCTAGGCCTGCGGGGTCGCTGGCCCAGTGCGGGTTGACAGACTTCACACAGCAGAGAAGTTCTTGTAAAAAAAATCTACAGTTCACATCCTAACTATATTTCCTATGAATCTTGAGCTTATGGTAATTGCTTCACAACACATGACTGCAAAATTCACAGCAACCTACTGGGCCGGAAAATTATCGCAAATAATTTTGAGCCATTGACTCGAACGAAGAAGAAGAATCGGAGGTGTGTCTTGGGATTTGAACCCAAGACTATTTTTTCGGCAGTCCAGCGCTCTCCTGAATCAGACATAGCCAACTCTTTAATACAGATGAGCCAGTACTATTGAATCATCTAAAGAATGCATTAAGCAAATCTAAAAAAGAAATAATATTTTCGCAATAAAATTCTTTCGTACTAAGAAATCGCTAAGAACTCTTGAAAAAATACTAGTGGGGTAGAATTCGCTAAATGTACCGAACGCCTCCCTCGGTAATGCATGTTGGCGTTGTAAAATGCAAAACGAGCTTCACTTTATCCCGATTTCGTGATGGTATCAGATAGTGGGAGAGGCTGCGGTGAGACTGATAGCGGATTAGTATTAGTGATTTATTTCTACTGTCATGTCGTCCAGATTGCTGCTTTTATTCATCATGTTTCAAACGCCTACTTGAATAAAACATATTTTACTTTGCGTATTGTCTGTGGACCTTTTTAATAATCCTTTTTAGAGTCTATCGTCTCATTATGATAGTTGTGGACCTTTGTTAATGATCCTTTTTAGCGTCTACATGAATAAAAATTATCGATATTGAAATGATTTAAATTACAAATGATATCGCTTAGCGTATCATCTCATTATGACAGTCGTGGATATTTATAAAGAATCTACTCTAAAGCCCCATTTACACGGAGACTTGCTCGCCTCGAAGATTCGATTATCGTAAGGATATAAAAAAATTGAATCGTGTAAACATGTCAGAACAAGATAATCTATGGCGGTTATGTCATGGGATAATTGCATACGATTCTCGCCGCGAGAAACTCCCCGTGTAAATGGCGTTTAACAGTGACTAAAAATTGATTTCACCATTAACAATACAAAGTGCCATATTATATTAGTTACTTTGGACTATTGTAGTAAATAGTAAGCTCGAATGTATTACCATTGTCTCAAAATAAACAGACGAGAAGCTACAGTTTCGCTGTACTTTTTAGTTTTCAGTTCCTTTCTTGTTTTTAGTTACTTACCTCAACCGTTCTTAGAGACTGACTACATTTAATTGCGATCCAAGTATTGTAGATGTTCATAGACGACATTAATCATCTTTTTACCGGCACTGCACCTGATAATAAACGCCAGACAGAATGTCGAATGGCATCAGATGGCGCTCCATTTCCATTTGACACAATTATCCCATCCTGCAAAATTGCTTCTTCACGCTACTACAGAAGGACCCAGGATTTACCATCAGCAGATCTGTGTTCTTTATTTCCAGGCCTTTCCAATAAACTAGACCAAATAGACGATAAGTGTAAATCGCTCCTCGCGCAGTACAACCGCAAGTTTTCGATGCAAATGTCCACAGTTCCGAAGTTTGTGTTATCTTTCAGTTTTGCAAAGAGATTTACGTGTTTAGTTCTTGCTTTTTGTTTGGCTTGCTTGTTTATTACCATGCTATTTTGCTCGCTTATCATTTCTTAAGCTATCTTGTTCTCAGACCGTAGGATTAGACGTAGCAGCATTCACCCCGGGATTTTGGTATTTTCTTCCTTTAAAAGGATTGGTCGTGGTTTCCAGCCTGGGATTTTGGTGCTGACTACCTTTCATCCATCCATCAGCCAAAGGAAATCCACTGTTGAACATAGGCCTCCCAATGATTTCCACAGTGACCTGTAGGAGGCAGCCTGCATCCAGCGACGTCCCGCGACCTTTACCAGGTCGTCTGACCACCTAGTTGACTACCTTTACTGGTTTTGAAGATATTAGCGGAGGGATATAGTGTCCTTAAATAAATAAATAGACCTAACAGTCACATACACAGTTCTGACTAAACAATAAGATTAATTAAGTCGTATCGTGGGTATTCTAAACTACGAAAGACTTTTCTGCCGCGCAAAAATTTGTCTCGGTATGAGGACAGAACCCGCGGCCTCTGGTTTTACTCCCGGCATCGAATCAACTGCGCCTCGGAAGCTGTCAAGGGATTATTGCCTCTCCGGTAAACTTACTGACCGAACAAAACGTGAGTACAACGCAATAGCTTTATTCTCTTTGTTCATGTTGGCAGTCTGTAACAAGTTTTTCTAGAGTTTAATCTTTTGTTTTTTTCTTACCAATTCCGGTGGCAGTGATCACATACCATCAGGTGACCTGTTTGCTCGTTTGCCAGACCTGTACAATAAAAAAAGAAAGAAAAAAGTCAATCCGCCCCGAAACCACGAAAACTGTAAAATAATCGAAACTCGGGAAATTAAAAACAATATGTCAAAATTAAATCAAATTCGCGATAAAATCCGTAATAATTCGTTTTATTCCAATGTGTTACATTCGCGTAAATCGAAGAGACCATTATAATAAAAGAAAACAGCTCAATTACGTTTATTAGTTCCATATGCAGTGTCTTATCTATCTATAGCTAAACCGCTCGCAAAATAACCGAACAATTCTAAATATATTTCCAGCCCCAAACCCCCGGATCACGTAGGTATTTTTTCATAAAACCGCTTTGTCCGCACGTTTCCGAATTGCGGTCTTAAGAATCATGTCACGTGGTAAAGGCTTAGAATAAATCCGGGACAGATTTCAAGAAATGCATCTCGAAAATGCAACGGGCATCCCACAAACGAGATAACGTTATGCACGGAATCCCACCGCGGGATTTATATCCCGGTCATTCACGGGACTCGTCGACGCGACGCGACCGGCCGCGCGCGTGCCTCGAAAGCCAAACTTGTGCTGTAGCTGCAATATTTTTGATACAATAATTCAGCTCGTGCCTCTTGGAATTGTGATTTTAATTAAAGAACATCTGCTGCGTTATTACTTAATGTTGGGTAGAAATAGGATATTTCTTATAGAAATAAACATAAAATATACAGGGTATATCAACACTGCTACAGAAAACGAAGCCAGGTGGTAGTTTTAGTGACTACAGACACGATGCAACTTAAAAATTTTGCAAAAAAACGCGACGATTTTTTGGAATGATTTTTAATATCATTGCGTTTGGGTGGTAATTCCATAGTTTTTGCTAAAATTAAATTTAAAGCTTTGTGTACTATAGCGTCTCTAAAAAAAAGAGTGTGCATTATTTTTCTAGGAAAATGTATGTATTAACCATCCAAATACGATGATGGGAAAAATATACAAAAAAAACATCGCTTTTTTTTGCTACAACTTTAGTTGCATTGTGTCTAAAGTCACTAAAACCACGACCTGGCTTCGTTTTCGGTAGCAGTCTTGATATAACCCCGTATTTTTCATAGTACAATTTGTTATAACGAGTAAAGGGCTCACGTGATGGTATATGAGCTCATGAACATCTACACCACTGGAATCGATGGTGTAGATGTTCGAAATTGAAACGCAAAGGAAGGGGAAAGAGAAGGGGGGGATGTATTGGGCCTCCGGCAATATCATTTAGCGAACGAAACACGACAGTAAATCCGACACTTCATGTCGGTTCTAATTGATGCAGTGGTTTCGGTGGCGTATTTGTACTACGGTATGATTACAAAGCTGAGGTCTCGGGTTCGAATCCCGGGTCGGGCAAAGTGATATTGGATTTTTCTCTTCATTATCAGCCCAGAGTCAGGAATTTGTGCCCGATATGGCGATAGGCCCCCTATTACATCGTGGGACGGAACATACAAGGCGGAATGTGGGTGTCCTGGTAACTCCTCTGCCTACCCCTTCTGGGAAAAAGGTTTGAGTTTATGTATGTGTATGTATGTATGTTTCACTATCATCATCCATCAATCAGCCAAAGGAAGTCCACTGCTGAACATAGGCCTCTCCCAATGATTTCCACAGTGACCTGTTGGAGTCCCTTTTTGTTTCACTATAGCCGAGCTGAATTATTTGTCTACCTACCTGAAATAAAGTTCTTGTGTATCAGTAGAATAATGCTTCGGTTTCTATAATCGATAGCCTCCGTGGCGCAGTTGGTTGGACGCCGTCTGTGAAACGAGAGGCCGCGGGTTCGATCCTCGCACCGAAACAAATATTTGTATGAACCGCAAGCATTTGCGTCGGGTGTGGGGATTTGTGAGACCGAAAAGTCTCATAACTACGAGATGTATCAGGTATCAGGAACTCTGATACCGACACAAGACTCGACCTTAGAGTGGGTTAAGGACTATGTATGTGACTGTTGAGTGTATTTACTTATTTAAATCACACATTGATTTAGTTAAATTACCATACAAAAAAGTCCTTCCTCTTTACAGAAATAATAAATATTTGACGTGTTAAACTAGAACCATACTTTAGCAAGAAACGAAACACAATCTCGAGATTACACAATCCTCAAAAAAACAACATCCAAGAAAACAGTCGAGAATCTCAACAAATCTCCGTATTAAACGCAAGTTTTACAAATGCAATAAAGGCGCGTTTCGAAATCTCGCGAACGCCTTCAAACAAATTTTGTCTTACAATGCAGCAGTAATACGGCTTCGGTTTCCTGCGAAATTAACTTGACAACTTTGCCTTTTTATCCCGTATTGGATTGGGGCCTTTATAGTTTTATGAACAATTTAGCTTACGGTAGAAAAGCAACCGTCATTTGTTTTTTTATTGCGATGAACGGCCAAGCGAGCATCCCTTATGATTGTGATGGATTTTAGGTCTCGCAGGATCTCACAGCTATGCTAATTTCCTTGCATAGTTTCCTTAATGTACTGTATCAGCCCATAAATATCCCACTCCAGGGCATGAGCCTCCTCCTCAATCGAGAGCACGATTGAGATTGGTTAGGCCATATAGTCCACCACGCCGGCCTAGTGCGGGTTGGCGGACTTACATCCCATAGGATTTTTTAAAATCGCTCCGGTATGCCGGTTTCCTCACGATGTTTTCCCTCATCGTTATAGTGCGTGGTGATCGACTATTAATACACACATAACTCCGAGAAGTCAGAGGTGTGCCCTGGGATTTGAACCCGCGACCACCGTGGACATGTAGGCAGCCGCGTCTGGTCCGTTTACCAACACGCCATCACGCAATTAGTTAACTATTAAAAAATAAATGATTTACGAAACAAACCTTACTTCGAAATGTGTAAGCTTTTGGGTTCAAACCTCCAACCTTAGATTTTCCTTAGATATACTAATCAATCTACAGCAAAGCTAACACGAAACAAAACTAATAATAAGGAAACTCCACAGCTATTATACGACGCTTGTTCTTAGAACCCTATCGATTGTCAGTAATCATGGGAAAGGCCGCAAATTGTTTCCAGTATTCCCGCAGGCTTTCCGAGTATGCGGAGTATTTGAAACTTTTATTGGAGCGGCTTAAAATAGTTTGTATTAATCAGGTTGTTGTGTGGTTAGACGCAGGTTGTGAAACGTGAGGCCGCGGGTTCGATATCCGCACCGAGACAATTGTGTGATCGACAGGTATTTGGTCTGGGTGTTTTTGAGACGGAAAAGTATCTCGTAGTTCCTGATACCCACGACACAAGACTCGATCTTAGTGTGGGGTCAGGACTATGTATGTGACTGTTGGGTGTATGAGAATTTAAGTGGGTATTATTTCATAGCACCTTTGGAGACCTCAAAATTTGTGGATACCGAATAGCCGTAACCGCTTGGCAAGCAATCAACGTAAATGCTTTTTTTTTTATTGCATAGGTCCGGCAAACGAGCAAACATGTCACCTGATGGTAAGTGATCACTGCCGCCCATGAACATCCATAACGCTGGATCATGGATGTGTTGCCGGCCCGTCAAATTAGGAGGAGAGCGGCAGGGAAAAAGGATGTGATTAGGAAAGTGGTATTAAGCATCCGTCGCTTTCTTGTGAGCAAGAAAGCGACGATGGTATCAGTGTCCCAACACTGCTACCATCCGGACACGCTTGCCCATTCATGCTGAGTCGTGACTGAAAATAGCGTGGCTCTAACACTTCCATATAACCTCATAATGACTAAAGAAAATTTGCCGTTTTTGGAGATCAATCTATATATATCCAGTATCGACCAGGTCGGCAAAATAGTGTTGATTGCTTCTCGATTGGAGCAATATTCGATGATCATACTCTTTTTACTCGAGGGCCAGCTTGATCTAATTGCTATAAATAACTGGGACTACTGGGAACTACAAGTAAACTTTAAATCAATTTTATTGTTTGTCTTGACATTTAAACATAGGTCAAAGCTGTTTGCATAATACTAGGCATTGTAAACGAACTCTCAGAATCTATTTTTACAATAATCATTGTTGGCCAACTTGAATTGACATTTGCTACAAATGCAGCATAAATTGATTATTGAGTCATCCATCCATCAGCCAGAGGAAGTCCACTGCTGAACATAGGCCTCTCCTAATGATTTCCACAGTGACCTGTTAGAGGCAGCCTGCATCCAGCGACGTCCCGCGACCTTTACCAGGTCGTCTGACCACCTAGTTGGAGGTTATTGAGTACTGAGGCCAAAATCATCGTATATTAATGTAAAAGTACATTTATGCGATGGACTGATTGAGAATGTACATTTGAGATTTGAGGTTGTAGGTTCAATATCTTTATCATCATCACTATTCTAATTTCTATAGTAATTTTGATGTATTAACGACTGGATGCAGGCTGCCTCCCACAGGTCACTGTGGAAATCATTGGAGGAGGCCTAGGTTCAGCAGTGGACTTCCTTTGGCTGATGGATGGATGGATCGACGGATGATTAACGACTCAACTTATTTAATTGATTTCTTTTTTTTCTTAACTTAATAAGCTTGGTAACTTAGTGATCATGTTGGTTGGAAAATTCTCACTCTTCACCCTCACATGGAAGACCTCAAAAAAAAAACCTATAAATCTATAATTTAAACCCGCAAGATATCGGATTACAATTCACATGTTTTTATTCTGGTATGACAAAGGGCTGGTACGACAAATGCTGGTACCACTCAATCGTACTCTCGATTATAGAGGAGGCCCGTGTCCTGCAGTGGGATCTATAAGGGCTGATCCAGTACAGTACGACAAATGGACTCTCTCTCTCTCTTCAGCCACAGGAAGTCCACTGCTGAATATAGGCTTCACCCATAAATCTCCACGTAGACCTGTTGGTAAAGGACTGCTATACAGCATATAATAGTATGTTCAATGAAATAAAAATAGATTCACAGTATATTTAAAAGTTTTATATCAATATTTTATTTCTCTTTTTGTTATGACAATACAGTCTGTCTTTGATAAAAACAGCTATCGCCCCCGGGGCTGCGTATAAAATTTAATTTAATACATGAATATACAGGGAAAATCAAGACTGCTACCGAAAACGAAGCCAGGTGGTAGTTTAAATTAAATTATTGCAAAAAAGCGATGTATTTTTGTACTTTTTTTCCTATCATCAGTCACTAAAACTACCAACTGACTTCGTTTCCGGTTGCTGTCTTGATATACCTTGTATATACCATATCCTTACCTCCTCGCTTAAATTTATTACAGTCCTTTGTTCAATTTATGATAAAAAATATTAAAACCTAAGTTGTATATAGATATACCTTTAAAAAGTTTTTATGAATAAAATTGCTCATGAATAGACGTTTTCAAAAGAACAGGTTTCAAAGAACAAGGTTGTCTAGAAAGTATCTATTATGATTTGATGGCAAATCGAAGCAGATATAAAACAGTCGACATACATAAACTCACGCTTTTTCCCCGAAGGGGTATGCAGAGGTTCTCCTGGTAGTAACCAGGCACCCACGTTTCGCCTTCTCTGTTTCGTCCTAGGATGTGATAGGGGGCGAGCCTATCGCCATATCGTGTACAAATTCCTGACTCCGGACTGATGATGAATAGAAAAATCCAATACCCGGGAATCGAACCCGAGACCTCAGTTTTGTAATCATACCTTAGTACAACTACTCCACCGAGCCAGTCTTAGTAATATGTAATAGATAATTCAGTATAACACCTCATACGTAATACTCAAATATTTTATTTTAACGACGAAAGATTCGCTCATATCCGATATGATATTCGTGACACTAGTTATTCCTTTGAATTACCCTCAAAAATACAAGCGTGTTGATAAATCATGTTTAATTTAATTTTGTAACATTTTCCCTTCCAAATAATTTTCATGATATTAAGTTATGGTTGTCTCGCCGTAGTTTTTATTTACAGCAATAAAGTCGATATCCTGTTGGGTTGCAGCAAAACCACCGAAGATATGTGTAAGGTCAAAATATCGTATACGCACCCATAAAGTTAAGGTAACCCAGAGAGGTCCAAAGAATGTTGGTTACGGTTTCATTGCCTCTTATTGAAAAATATTGTCAAATATCTTGTTTCTAGCGAATGGATGCTAACATTTTGTCCCTCAGCCGAGAGATAGCTAACTCGCTCATAAAATGTCTCCAAAATATCCCTTTTGCACGAAAAGGCCTTCTGAATCTTCTGGTCTGTTCATGCGTAAGTCGTGGAGCCTAGCGATTGTAGACTTTATTGCTGCGAACTTAAGAGTTGTTGTCGTTTCGTCAACGGCAAAAACAGCGTTGGGCATTGTAAACATATAATCTAAAATCGATGGCTTGCTAGTACAGTTTTGTATCTTAATATTTTTTCTTTTTTTCGCTTGATCTGATCATTTTTTCGCTTTCGTTTTGTTAAGTTTCTTGCACGCTATTATGAAACTCTGAAGAATTACTTGCGGCTTTATGAAGATTAAATCGTTTTTTAAATATTATTTGTCTGCTGAATTTTTTATACAAAATCATCTGGGGTTAATGTAATGAATAATACCGATTTATAGTGAACTTTATGAGATAATTGAAAGTTTATGAAATAGTATTTTAAAGGGACGTACAGGGAGCGTATTAATTGAGGCGCAGTCCGGTGGAGCGACGAGCTGAAGGTGGTGGATGAGAGTTCAGGAGCAAGTATTGTAAGAGCATGTACAGGAAGCGTAGTGTGTGGTGCGATAGGCTAAGAGGTCTTACAGAGCTCGGTAGCAAGTGGTTCAAAGCATGCAGTGTATGAAAAAGTGATGAAAACACTAGAATAAGAAACAAAAGAGCAGCAGTAAATTTTTATACAACTCAATTCCTTTAGAATTGAATAGAATTGAATAAAACCAGTAGCTACACTTTACGGGAGCCTTTAGCGGTTAACTTGCAATCGACGCCCCTTGGGATGGTGCCGACCAATTGCCGACGTTTCCTTTCGTTATTGCAAATTTAATCGAAGTTCAGAGATAATAAAATGACTCGCGAATATCATTGAGGTAAAGCGAAATTATTGATCTGACTCAGGGATTAATGCTGAATTATATACTGATTGTTTATGGGATGCATAAATTACGTACTTTTTGGGGATAATTCTGTACATATATTTGTGATTTTGTAGGAAATTTAAATTGAATTTTGTGTGATTATTTTTTATGGTGATTTCCTTCTTGGAAAAATATTGTAATTATGTTATTGGTTAATGGTGGCTGATTGATGTTACTAAGTTTAGTGTAAAGAATTGTTTAAGGATGGTTTATACTACTAGTAGACTAGATTTACTAGACTTGTTAAGTCTGCATTTTTATTACGCTGTAGCTCAAATTGCTGAAAAATTTATTGTTTTTTTTGCAACGAATGGCGAGACGAGCATGCCATTCGTTTAATGGTAAGCAATACAACCGCTCATAGACATTAAAAAACCAGATAACACCATGAATTACAAAGCAATACTTGGTATTCCACTGCGCTCGCCATCTTGAGACATAAGGTGTTAAGTTTCATCTTGTCCAGTAGTTACGTTTGCTACAATCTTCTTCTAACCGGAACACAACAGTGCGTTTGGCGGAAAAACTACACATTGCGGTGGTACCTACCCAGGCGGATATACACATATGAGAGACCCTAGTAAAAATCTACTGACGATGTATAGATATTTGTAGCTTACATTTCAAATTCGCGTATCACATGTCACGGTTTGCGATACAAATGGCCCAATTTTCCATGACTATTTAACTTGTTGAGTGACTTTGAGCCTCCTAATAGGACTCATAGTAAGAGACCACGTCTCGGTGCCGTATGTCATCACTGGCAACACACAACTGTCGAAGACTTTCGATTTGAGGCACTGAGGTATTTCGGACGAGGAGACATCGCGTAGTTTCCCGAACGCTGCCCACTAGGTGGTCAGACGACCTGGTAAAGGTCGCGAGACGTCGCTGGATGCAGGCTGCCTCCAACAGGTCACTGTGGAAATCATTGGGAGAGGCCTATGTTCAGCAGTGGACTTCCTTTGGCTGATGGATGGATGGATGGATTTAACTTGTTACGCTTATTGAAGCTTTCAACCAACATCGGTTTAACATTAACTGGATTTTATAGAAACGTGATTACGTATAGTCGTCCAATTAACTCTATTAAACTGAAATACGATTCCATTGGTGAATAAATTATGAGAGTTCAGAATTACGTAATGTGGAACAATACGTGTTAATTGGAAACAAGTATTTTATATAATTTTATGTGTGTTTGTGGGTCACTGTACTGTATCAGCACAGATACGTCCCACTGGGGGGCATCGAGAGTACGATTGAGAGGGGTTAGGCTATATAGTCCACCACGCTGGCCTAGTGCGGGTTTGCGGACTTTTACATTGTTTGTGGGTCACGCAATATATATTTAATAATTGTATTGTATCCACCTATATACGTCCCACTGCAGGGCACGAGACTCCTCTTCAATCGAGAGTATAATTGAGAGGGGTTAGGCTATATAGTCCACAACGCTGGCCTAGTGCGGGTAGGCGGACTTTTACATACCATAAAAATTTAAACAAATCGCTATGGTATATAGGTTTCCTCACGATGTTTTCCTTCACCGTTATAGTGCGTGGTGATTGACTATCAATACACTCATGAGTCCGAAAAGTCACAGGTGTGCCCTGGGATTTGAGCCCGCGACCACCGTGAACACGTAGGCAGCCGCGTCTGATCCGTTACAAACAGGCCACCACGCACGCACACGCATATAATTTATATCTAAATAATGTTATGTACTGCAGTAGACGTGCGCTCTCTGCACCGTCGCCGATGTGAAGTACAAAAATATCATTTCTTAGATTGGTCATTAACTCAGCAAACTGTGATGGCAATATGAACTTTTTTCTGCCTGTGTTTTTCGTGTAGGGGTGTGATTCGTTTATCTGCTCCGCGTCGTGATTGTACATATGGGGTGAACAAACCGGCAGAGTGGTATGGTAATAATGACCTCTCTATCTATCCTCTCGGTGATGTAAGCGTGGTCGTAGTCAATCTAATATGCTTATTTTAAACAAGTGAAACGAGAGGGCGCGGGTTCGATCTCCGCACCGAGACAAATGTTTGTATGAACTACAAGTTTTTGTTACGGGTCTGAGTGTTTGTAAGACCGAAAAATCTCTCGTGGCTTCTAATACCAACGACACAAGACTTAATTGATCTTAATGTGGGGTCAGGACTATGTATGTGACTGTTGGGTGTATTTATTATTAAAGTTTTAACTATCGTTCATATATCAATAACATTACCCCTTATCATCTAAACTTAATCTATCTGTGCAGCATTTAAATACAATTTTAATCAATCTTCCCAAAACAAATATAAACAGCTGATTGGAAAGGAATTGTTTGTTTATAATTAAGAACTAGACAACTGGCGGTAAAGCATCGTCTAGACAAAAGATTCCCCAATTCATTTCGTGATTACATCGGGCTGTGAGATATTTTGTAGCTCATTGTTGAGAACTCGCTTATCATTGATTTTATCTTCTTTATCAGGGCTTCTCAAACTGTGTGTCGCGACGCCCCGGGGCGTCTTAGCATTGTCTCAGGGGCGTCGCAGCGTTGTCCCAGGGGCGTTGTGTGCGGTACTACTGCAGTTGTACTGCGGTATGATTGCAAAGTTATGGTCTCGTATTCGAATCCCGGGCCGGGCAAAGTGATATTGGATTTTTCTATTCATTATCAGCCCGGAGTCGGGAATTTGTGCCTGATATTACGATAAGCTTGCCCCCTATGACCGAAAATACATGGCGAAATATGGGTGTCCAGGGTGCACCTCTGCCTACCCCTTCTGGGAGAAAGGCGTGAGTTTATGTATGTATGTATGTCTCTTTATACTTGTTACATCTAGAAGGTTTTATCTAAATTAATGTTCTTCTAGCATACGAAGTCTTTATTTGTCCCCTATTCTCGGGGTTTTGGTCCTCAGGTCGATGTAAGTAGCTTCAAAGCTGTAGTAATTTCGCTTTACGATTCAAAAAGAGGTTGTAAAATCTATTGGAACAGATAATATTTTAATATTGGATATATATTTATAAAAGTGATAGACAGAGTTCTATTTCTTTAAGTTTTATTCAGACGGTGTTAATATATTTTGGTATTCATCTAGATTCAGGTCATATGACGAAACTTCGCTCGGATTAACAGACCGATTGAAACGGCTTAAGCCATACTCCACTATGCTGGCTTGTTGCGAGTTAGCGAACTTCTTAACCCTAGAAATTCTTGGCGAAATTTCTATGGATAATTTCGTGGCAATAGTTTTCCCCATTTTTAGAAATGTTTATTGGCTTTTTTAATCACGTTTCTCAATCAAGGATGAAATCATCTTAACTTTCCGCCGAAATAACTGAATCTTTAACAGTAATATTAATTAAACAGGTCGGTATATGAAACTAATTTTCTCCCAGTGAGCGGGATTTCGTAATACTTACCCGATTCAACGGAGCTTAGTCGAGTGGGACGGTATTATCCGAGAGGCCAGAGGCAAGAACTTATCTCGAAAAATTTTGCATTAAAATCGTCTTTCTGAGCTATTTATTTGCTTGGGTATAAGGAGTAAGCCTTTAAGCTGAGTAGGTAGTTAGTAGTCAAATAGAATTTGAATACAAATCTTAGGGATAAATGCATGAAAAGAAAAATAATTTATTTTTAACAAATTAAATTATTTTAAGATATTTTTATTGCGATAATATTTTAATACTGCTGCTTTGGAAGGATAATGTACCTATCTGTAATACCTTAGATTACTGTCCAAGTTGACCATCCAGCCAGGCTCACAGAAAACCGATGTGAAGGAAAACTTTGCTCTCGTGTTTTGTTCGGTGAATCGTCGAAAGGCTAACTAACACCCATTGCTATATTCTGTCTTTGCCACTTTCTGATCTTAGAGGCCTTTCTGATCGTCTCCTATTATGAAGCCGGAAATTTCCATACGTTCCAAGATTGATTGAATGTATAGATTATATTAGGTATACATAAAAAAAACCCTGGCGGCACTCAGTTATCGACAATATAGGTACATGGGTTGCGGTAATCTTATCAATAATACTTCGTACAATTTACTTACCTATGATGTTCGTACTAATAAAGTTTGTGTCAATAAAATGACTATTGTCGAATGTCATGAACCACAGATCAAAATCTATAATATACGTACATACATACATTAACACACGCCCTTTTTCCCAGAAGGGGTAGGCAGAGGTTCTACCAGAACACCCACGTTTCGCCTCGTATATTTCGTCCCACGATGTGATAGAGGGCGAGCCTTTCGCCATATCGGGCACAAATTCCTGACTCCGGGCTGATAATGAATAGAAAAATCCAATATCACTTTGCTCGACCCGAGATTCGAACCCGCGACCTCAACTTTGCAATCATACCGTAGTACCACTACGCCACCGAGGCAGTCTAAAATCTTTGTCTTTTTATTATAAAAATCTATAATACAAACACATATTTTTCTTTTCAACGACTGCCATTAACCATCAAACATAATAGAGGATTCAGTATAAAAACACAAGTAAACGGAAAATAATTGGTTTGTAATTGCAAGGCGTAATAGAAAACAAAAACAATGATCGCTTTAATTAAACTATCAACAAACGAACTCGATACATTAACAATGGCAGTATCAACAACTTGCGTTGAGACTGTTTGTTTACAGCAATTCTCTAGCGGCCTTATTTATAGACAGTTTTAAAACCTATTTTAGCCATCGAATGTTTTGTCTTCTTCACTCAAAGTGAATTCAAAAGTCGTTCGAAGGGGACAACACATTCGATTTTAAAACTGTGAATTAGGCCGTAAAAGTACCGCTACACTAAACACTGCACAATTAAGTCCAAAGGTTTCAAATTGTTGGAAACTAGTAAGCTTCGCTAATTTCTTTTTTATTGGAGTGAATGGCGAGGCGAGTATGCCATGCACCTGATGATAAGCGATACGACCGCTCATGGACAGTAGGAAAACCAAACAACACCATGAATTACGAAGCAATTCTTGGCACTCCACTGCACTCACCATTAGACGTAAGATTTTGAGTCTCATTATGTCCAGTAGTTACCACAAACAAACGTTGACAAACGAATACGCGTTGGCCTGTTGGTAACGGACCAGACACGGCTGTCTACATGTTCACGGTGATCGCGGGTTGAAATCCCAGGGCACACCTCTGACTTTTAGGAGTCATGTGTGTATTGATAGTCAATCACCACGCACTATAACGGTGAAGAAAAACATGGAGAGGAAACCTGCAAACCATAGCGACTTGTATAAATTTCTATGCTATGTAAAAGTCCGCCAAACCGCATTGAGCCAGCGTGGTGGACTATATGGCCTCACCACTTTGAATCGTACTCTCGATTGTAGAGGAACCCCGTGCCCTGCAGTGGGACGTATATGGGCTGATACAGAATATGCGTCATGTTTTCTCACTGTCTTAAAGTTTGTTGTTCAACACAAGAACAGATAAGGTCTTGTGGTCAAAACCTAACAGAAGTTCTTCAAAGTATTCCAGTTTTAAAGCTGGCTTCTGAACTATGACATAAACGTAGATAATAGGTTATTAACAGAACAAAAACTTCCTGCCTCACTCCAGCACACTGACATCCCATATGATATAACTTTCGCTAGTGTTAATAAGGGTCCGTTGAGGTAGATAAGTCACCGCTTCTGCGTCATGTCACGACTTTGGCCTCACAATATCTTTGAGTGCCTCTGTAGCTTTGTGCGGACTGTTTTCAGACAGGACAAGGGTTTGAATACAAGAATTGTGCTCGAATTCACGTTGTTTGAACAAATGGTGGCGATGGTTCGTTTTTGTAAAATGTTTAGTGAAAGATGTATTTGCAGTATTTGAGTATGTTATGTATATTGTCGGTGACAACATGCGTGTATTACACTATGTAAAGTATAAACTTAATGTTTAATAGTCGCATATATAGGGTATATCAAGAGTGCGCCCGAAAACGAAGCCGGTTAGTGCTAGTGACTTTAGATATAACGCAACTAAAAATTTCGCAAAAAAAAGAAGCGACAATTTTTTGTTGTAATTTTTGGGTAGTAAAACATCGTTTTCCCGAGATATTAATGTACACCTATTTATTTGGACACAATAGCAAGCAAGGGTTTAATTTAAAATTTTAGCAATAACTAGGAATTTACCATCGAAACACGATGAAATTTAAAAAATTGCAAAAAGAACCTGTCGGTTGTTTTCAGAAAGTTTTATTTGCATTGTGTCTGTAATCACTAAAATTACCACCTCGTTTCGTTTTCGATCGCAGTCTTGATATATCCTGCATAGTCATGGTCATATAATACCTGTTTTTTATCTTGTTATGAATCAGAAACAACGAAAGGTCTTATCCACATTCAATTACCTCAGGTATTTTGTATTTTTATCCAAAACAAATACTTGTTTTCCACTGTGTACTTGTATCAACGAAATAGTGTTTTCACACTAAAGCCATTTAGCGAGTCGAGTTTCTCGCGGCGAGAATCATATGCCATTGTCGCATGACATAACTGCCGTAGATTATCGTGTTCTGACAACCGTTTACACGATGCAACTATTTTATATCCTTACGATAATCGTATCTTCAAGGCGAGAAACTCTCCCCGTGTAAAGAGGGCATAAGGTGGACTCAGGATTATAAATTTGGGTCATAGGTCCCGCTGTACTGGAAGCTAAGATATGCATCCGACGCGCGTCTGTGGTGTTCTTAAGACGTGACTAACCACCTCAAACGACCTGAGCTTATCGCAGCAGTTGACGATTTTCTCGTTGTGAATGCAGTTCAGACGCTCGATGTTACAAAGTTCAGAATCACAATTCTTCGTTGCCATAAAATGGAAGTGCTAGCATAAGATGTTTATGGATTAAAAATAGTTTAAGATTATTTTATATAGACTTCAAATTTTAAATATTAAACCGGCTTCAAAAATATAATAAAAAGAGAGAAAACCAATTTTTTGATAAATCTAAAATAACAAAATATGCCAACAATTTTTTGAGGTCGGTGCCAGCCGAACCACTATGCCCTGCGGTTTTACCCGCATACTTTTAAGCGTGATATTACATAGCTTACAGTCATCCAGCTGGCACCGACCTGAAAAATTGTTGGCATATTTAGGTCTTTTAGATTTAATAAAAGAGTAGTTTTATTTCTCTCTTTTTATTACAATTTTGAAGTCGGTTTAATTTTTTGATTTTTTATATCGTTGTTATTATGTAATACATCGATAAAAGTACGTATTATACGCAGCACAGTCTACAGCAGACAGTCCATCCTGTCAACGATGATGAAATATGTAAACTGAACTTCGATTGAAATTAAATAAATATAATTTTATCGCGCGCGTGCAGCGCCCGTTCAAAAAGTAAAACAAACACCATCACGCAGCTACAAGCCCCGTTGTTATGTAAATATGAATATCTATCTGATATTCAGTCGAGACTTTATACTCGTCGATTTATGACACAATAAATGCCTATTTATACACCATTGTTGGGTAAAATCCTCGCACCAAACTATCAGGAAATAAATAAGGCGGTTTTTACAGTCAGATCACGTGTCGCGCCCCGCTTTGCTATACGTGATCCCGACATCCTTCAGTTAGTTTTAGCGTGGCGCATAGTGCGCTCATGTTACATGGAATAACACTGGCTCTTTAGTTCTCGGCCACTACCTCCAGCGTTCCACCGCCCTGTACGTGCTCTCACAACACTCGCTCCTGAGCTCTCATACTACCTTCCGCTCGTCGCTCCATCCGCCCGCGCGTCACACACTACGCTTCCTGTACGTGCTCTCACAACACTCGCTCCTGAGCTCTCATCCACTACCTTCAGCTCGTCGATCCACCGGCCCACGCGTCACACACTACGCTTCCTGTACGTGCTCTCACAACACTCGCTCCTGAGCTCTCATCCACTACCTTCAGCTCGTCGATCCACCGGCCCGCGCGTCACACACTACGCTCCCTGTACGTGCTCTCACAACACTCGCTCCTGAGCTCTCATCCACTACCTTCAGTTTGTCACACATTCCAAACCATACTGACATAAGCCTTGCATAACAGTGAGCTTGTTACACAACCGGGAATATTTCAAGATATTTTTAGGCGTTTAACATGTTTCCATGCAAATTTAATACCCAGATAGACGGAGTTTCGACGGCGAGGTACAATTGCGGAAACAAACGGAGCACATTGGATGCGCTCCAGAATTTTAATTAATCTCACATGTAGACCAGTTCAACTTTATCGTCCGACTACGAGCTACAAATGTGTATTGTGGAAAGGAGCATTCTTCGCAAACCGAGTAAAGTTGCGTCATTAAGGAATTTAAGTTTGTTTTCTGGATTCCTTCATATCGTAACGAGCGTGTGTTGGCGAATTTCAGTAAACAAACAAGTTACAACAAGACAATATGAGATTTTGGAACTACAAGTGGAGCCATTGTTGATTATATACACTTTAGTTTCGGTGCGGGAACTTGCGGCTTATTATTTCAACAATCTCATTGCACGAATTCATACCTAGCAACATAAGCAATGATGCTATAATATAAAAATATTTTTATCAGTTTTGCAATTTTTGAAAAACATAACGGTTTCTTGGATTCACGCGAATGTTCCACATTGAAAAACATTTCATTGTTTTGAGTACTTATGACCCAAGACGCGTACTTTATAGCAACTAAAACTACTGATGCACTATTTCTAAAGTCCAAAAAAATATGAACCGGTGCTAAAATTATCCCTATTAAATCATTGTCAAATCAAAACAAAACATTTATACCCCACGAAGTTCCTCCTTAACATTTAACTTACTTCTAAGTGCTTGTAATTTAGTTTCGCCGTTGCATAACAGAGAAATGTAGGATAGTCCAGATTGCCTAAGGCAAACGTCCAGATTAGTTCCCTTGTACTAAGCCACAGCACTTGCCCTCTCATGTGTGCCTGTACTGTGCTCTAAGCTTTGCAGTCTCCACGATACTGGGCTCTATTGGCCTTTGTAGACTAGTCCGTTTGTGAGGTTAATTCGATGTAAAATATTTAGAATACCACTCATACCCTTCCTTTTAGTCAGGGTTATTAGTTACCATAAAATATTAATAAATGTTATATTTATGAGCCTGCCTCGGTAGCGTAGTTGTACTAAGGTATGATTACAAAACTGTGGTCTCGGGTTCGAATCCCAGGTCGGGCAAAGTGATATTGGATTTTTCTATTCATTATCAGCCCGGAGTCAGGAATTTGTGCCCGATATGGCGATAGGCTCGCCCCCTATCACATCGTGGGACGGAATATACAAGGCGAAATGTGGGTGTCCTAGTAGCACCTCTGCCTACCCCTTCTGGGAAAAAATGGCGTGAGTTTATGTTTATGTATGTATATGACTACCGAAAAATAATAAATGTAATATAAACAAATAATAATCAATAAATAAAAGTTAATTAATAATAATAATTAAATAAAAGTTAATAAATAACGATATAAATAATACTAAACAAATATATCGTAAATAGATAATAATTTCTATGTATATTGACTTTTCATAAGAGCTATTAATTGCCTACATGACCAATAAACCGATTTATAAGTGTGCAAAGTATTGATACCTAGCACTGAAGCGAATTTCTGAGATCTATCTTGTCTAAAAATCGGGACGAAATAAAGAAATATACCCAACAGTCACATACATAGTCCTGACCCCACACTAAGATCGAATCTTGTGTCGTGGATATCAGAAACTGCTGTAGACTTTTCGGTCTCACAAACACTCGAGACAAATACTTGTGGTTTACAAAAATATTTGTTTCGTTGCAGGAAGAAAAGAGAGGCCACGGGTTCGATCCCCGCCCCGACACAAATGTTTGCGTGATCCACAGGTATTGGTCTCGGGTCTGGGTGTTTGTGAGACCGAAAAGTCTCTCATAGTTCCTGATACGCACGACATAAGACTCGATTTTAGTTTGGGGTCAGGACTATATATGTGATTGTAGGGTGTATTTATTTATTATCTATTTATATAAGATTGACGAACTGTTGATTCAATCTACTAGTAAAACGCCTGCCTATCCCCTTGAATGTAAACATCATCATCATCAGCTTTTTATTGTAATCCTTTATGCTATGTCTATGACTTTCGTTCTCTGTCGAATAAGCTCATCACGGATCTTATCCTTCAAAGAATGTAAACATACGTGAACTAATGAAGAAAATATATGAATATCATTATAGTTTCGAATTTAGACGCTCATATTGTCAAAATCTATTTTAGTACCTCCACATTCAGAAATTAGATAAATTGTTACAATTAAATTCAGCAGCGCTTAATTAAAAGTTGATAATGAAGCGATTCTAGCGCAGATATCGTGCCAGCAGCCTAATGGCATAACGATACGTATGTTGGCAGAAATTGGCTGAAATCTGGCACCGAATGGCCAGTAGTCTGGCATTCTTTTGACCGAGCTGGCTTAATTATATTAGCCGGCGAATTATATTTAAATTAACATTCTATTTCTATCTTATTACTTGAAACGGCTTTAATGAAACTTTTGGCTGTAGTTGGCTTTTTGAGTTTGAATTCTAAGCAGTATGTATTTGTTTTTGCAATCTTACCAGGTAATCACACTCGTACTATCGATTGTGGAGGAGGCCCGTGCCCTGCAGTGGGACGTATATGAACTGATACAACATTTTTTAGGAATTTCTACCTAAAATCTATTTTAAGGATTTTTCTTTCATTCAAAATCTCACACAACCACACACAATCTGCAAATCAAACTAAAAATCGCACATTTCGATGTTCATACAAGTTACTACAATGTTCATGGCAAAAAAACTATACTGCTTATAATCTCTTATTCTTAAAAATTATTGAAATCTTTACAGTTAAAAATAAATGCATCGAAATGTGTTTATTATTCTAAAACATATTTTTCATAATGATAAATGAAACTAAAGCTTTAACAGTATATTTTCAGCACAATAGTAACACCTTTCGCCAATAGCAAGCAATACAATTACGCCTTTCGGAACCGTTACTCGGTTGCGCGTCATTGGCAAGGAAAAAACGCTCATCTTACACAAATATATTTCTGATAGTGGGCTGTTTTCACTTACAATTATTTTAATAGCTACGATATAGTTTAGAAATCTGAAATTTAACGATTAGTATCACAATGGTATTTTTTTTTATTAAAGGCCAGCCAACGTAGCCAGCGTAACTACTGGACATAATGAGACTTAACACCATATGGCGATGGCGAGTGCAGTGGAATGCCAAGAATTGCTTTGCAATTCATGGTGTTCTTTGGTTTTGCTACTGTCCATGAGCGGTCGTATCGCTTACCATCAGACGAAAGGCATGCTCGTTTCGCCATTCAGTACAATAAAAAAATCGCATATCCAGAGGGTAGAACCAAAATCAGACTTACGTTATACTTGCATCTTTGCTAGTAGGTTATGATCATCATCAACTGTTAAACTCAAGGTTTTCTTAAAGATTTTCACAACAAATTGTTGGAAGCGGTCTGCATCCAGTGATATCCAGTATCCTGCAAACTAACTGCAACAATTTAAATGTTATAAACACAAATGCAGTTTGTTGGACTTCACGTACTATGGCGGCCTAAGCCTTCTCAATCAAACCGTCGATCGTAGAGGTGTCCCGTGCATAGCGGTGGGCTATTGTGAGCTAATCCATAGACATATTGACATTATTACATACATAGACAGTAGGTAATATTTTTTCTTTCGTGTATTTTTTTATTGCATAGGTCCGGCAAACGAGCAAACAGGTCATCTGATGGTAAGCGATAACTGCCATCCATCATTATCCACAACGCCGGACTGTAGATATGTTGCCGGCCCAATTGGGAGGGGAGCGGGAAGGAAAAAGGATGGAAAGAGGAAAGGGGTATTGGGCATCCGGCACTCACTGACCCGTATTTCTCTCTCTCTCTCTCTTATCAGCCCTAGGAAGTCCACTGTTAATAATCACTGTTGTTCGTAAGAAATTGTAATAAAATGTTTGTAACTTATTTATTTTGGTTTTGTAAAGCGTTTATGTAATTTATTGCATCAATAAAAGTTTATTATCCTATTCTATACACAAAGTAAAAACCACTGTAAATAAATTACATCAATGTAATAGCAGTTTTCTAATATTAAGTAGTAATAGCGTTTAGCTACCACAGTGCCTTGTCGGGCGCTTTCCAACAAGTTTGTTTGTTGTTTCTAACTCGTTAGTATCGGCATATGTGAGTCGACACACGGGGAAGAGAAATGGACAACATGTTGGACATATGTTGGCCAACATACCAACGGAAAATTTAACCATACCTGTAGCACAGGTAGCAGCAGCAGCAGCAGGTAGAGCAGGCAGATCACCTGATGGTACTCGTAAGTGATGAATGCCCCTCATGAACATCCACAGCGCTTGGTTGATGTGTTGCCGACCTATCAGATCGGGAGGGGAGCGGGTTCGATTTAAACCGACTTGTAAAATTTCTAGATAATAATCATTGTATTGTAAACTGGTTTCAAGAAGTAGGGCACAGGCCTAGTCTACAATCGAGAGTACGATTGAGAGTGGTAAGGCCATATAATTCACCACGCTAGCTTAGTGCGGGTTGGCGGACTTGACATACCATAGAAATTCAAATAATCGCTTTGGTGTGCAGGTTTCCTCACAATGTTTTCCATTACCGTGACAGTGCGTAGTGATTATCAATCAACACATGATTCCGAAAAACCAGAGGTGTGCACTGTAATTTGAACCCGCCACTACCTAGAACATGTAGGCAGCCGCGTCTGGTCCGTTACCAACAGGTTAGTTTGCATTTATTACATAGTACATAATGTACTTACTAGTTTTACAGGCTGTTACTTCATGTTAGCTTCAAAAGCATCGGCCCCCCTGCTGGACCCCTGACCCTGCGAATCTCTATGGGCAGCGGTAGGCGATTTCCATCAGGCAGGCCGCTAGCTCGTCTGCCTACAAAGCAGCGATATCCCCCAGCCCCTAGCATATATGAACAAAGTCTAGACAGATCGCAGCTTGCATCCGAAATTTATAAAGTACACTTATAACAGTCAACTTGCAACTTCAACTGTTCTTGGCGTAAAAGGCGAAATTTGGTTTCCGAAAACTTAAGCCCCATTTACACGGAGAGAGTTTCTCGCGGCGAGAATCGTATGCCATTATCGCATGACATACCCGCCAAAGATTATCGTGTTCTGACCAATTTCCACACGATGCAACTTTTTTATATCCTTACGATAATCGTATCTGCGAGGCGAGAAACTCTACCCGTGTAAATGGGGCTTTAAAGGCAAGTAATTTGGTTCTGTAAATATTTAGTTTTATTACATTTAAAAGGAAATTGCTGGTTGTAGGTCGCTTCCAACAGGTCTATGTGTCGATCCATGGCCTATGTTCAGCACTAGACTTTATGTGGCTGAAGAGAAGAGAAGAAGAAGAACTAAACTGCGACTACTGTATAACCTCTGTATCGTAAACTTGTATTGAAAAGATCAACGCTAGGGTTTCTTGCCCGTTTTTCTGACGAATACTGCCTTGTGAACCTTGTGAGCCTTGTGAAGGTAGTGAAAAAAAAGTGACTGAATCTAAATAATTTATGACATTTTACGGATTCAATAAAATATTTTCATTAACACGAAGAAAAAACATTTAGAATAAACGTTATTTTAGTAATTTATAGAATAAGTAGTATTACTCGTGGCTTCACCCCCGTGAAAAAGTTTTCCCGGGATAAAAGTTCCACTATATATTTTCTCGGGTTAAAAAGTACCCTATAGTTTTCCTTGATAAATGGACTATCTAACACCAGAATAATTTTCAGTTCAAACCAGTTTTTCCTGAGATTAGCGTATTCAAACAAACAAACTCGTTTAACTTTATATATTAGTACAAATATATTCATAATCAACAATGAAAATGAAAACAATATAAATTTTCTACTAATTGACAATCCATTCTGTTTACATCTGTTATAAACTATTCATATGCAGTCTTTTAAAGTGTTTAAATGTGCGTTGAACAAAATTTATCACGTTATTTACCGTAATATAATTACGACTATTCGAACCACAAAGCGGTGTGTCCACAAACACCGGAGTAATTGAGCGATACAGCGCACAGCAATCGCTGTAATTGGACCTTTGATTTTTGTGTTTTTCTTCCACATTTTCACGTGATTTTTAAAAGAGATTTCATTACTACACACTGGCAGTAAATCAGTAATTGTTTATTTACAAAATCCATTTTAGCAGATAATAGTCTTGTTAATGAGGTGGCAACACAATTAATTCCTGTAAATGGGACTTCGCCTCCGAATCAATTTAAAGTAAAGAAGTTTGTCTCATTTTCAAAAGTTGCTTCAGGGTTGTTGGGAACATTTGTGCAAGTCGGGGTCGCTAGTCTAAAATTTATATCTAACAGAATTCGGGTATACTATGCGTCGGTGAACTTTTAGGGACGTCGCTGGATGCGGGCTGCCTCTAACAGGTCACTGTGGAAATCATTGGGAGAGGCCTATGTTCAGCAGTGGACTTCCTTTGGCTGATGGATGGATGGATGGATGATGCGTCGGTGGCAGCGCGGAGAGCGCTCGCCTACTGTACTACATAACAGCACACGGCTAAACGCCGCGTTGACAGCGCGGAGAGCGTTCGTCTACTGTAATACGTAATAGCACTCGGGTATACGCCGCGTCGGTGACATAGTAGAGATCTCGTCTACTGCACTACATAACAGCACCCGGCTATAAGCCGCGTTGACAGCGCAGAGAGCGTTCGTCTACGCATAAAAGCACTCAGCTACAAGTCATTAACACAACAAACTCGCCCGCTACATAAGTACACGGATATAACACAATAATACGTCTGAACGTCGGCTTGATAAAAAATCAATTATGTTGAAAGCCCAAACGTGTTTCCGAGTTCTCATTGTGATAAACAAACAAAGAGAATGAAAGACAAATAGCTACGGACAAATAACTGTGTCTTATTGTAGTGAGATGAACAGAGACGAAAACTGTTATTGCTTTGTGATATTCGTTGCATTTAATGAGCAGATTGGACAGAAGTTGTCTAGGATTGTTGACAACATGGGCTATGTTCATTTAGGTATGGTTCGATTCCTAGATCGAGCAAATTATTGTGTTTTTTTATGTAAATAAATTGTCACTCGCGAATTGAACTTCTGCCCGTCATGGCTATAGGCTTGCCTCTATCACGTCGTCGTACATACATACATAAACTCACGCCTCTTTCCAGAAGGGGTAGGCAGAGGTGCTACCAGGACACCCGCATTTCGCCTTGTATGTCCCGTCCCATGATGTGATAGGGGGCGAGCCTGTCGCCATATCGGGTACAAATTCCTGACTCTGGGCTGATAATGAATTTTTTTTTTTTTTGTATTGTATCAGCCCATATACGACCCACTGCAGGGCACGGGCCTCCTCTACAATCGAAAGTACGATTGAGAGTGGTTAGGCCTGAATATGATAATGAATACAAAAATCCAATATCACTTTGCCCGACCTGGGATTCGAACCCGGGACCTCAGCTTTTCAATCATACCGTAGCGCAACTACGCCACCGAGGCAGTCTGAAGCTTGAATTATAAGTGGCATTTTTGCTTTTCGAGGAAGAAAGAAGAAAACTATAGCAGCTAGGTACTTATTTAGCTGGTAGAACGCTGTTATTGTGAATGATATGGATGTGACAAGAATCTGTAGCTTTATCAGTCCGTATACGTCTTATTGCAGGGCACGAGCCTCCTCTACAATTCAGAGCGCCAACTATGACTGAGTGAAAAATCGTTCAACTTAAACAGTTGTAGCTTATCTTGGGCTCACTTTAAGTGATTTCTGAGAAGATAAAATCACCCAACAGTCAAACACCTAGTCGTGACACCATGTTAAGACACAAGCCGTTTCATGTATATTAGAAACTACGAGAGATTATTGGGTCTAAATCGAAACTCAAAACATTTTCTGTGGACCCCACTAAGTTTTAAAACACTGATGAAGTCGCTGGATGCAGGTCGCTTCCGACAGGTCGATGTGGCGATCGATGGGGGAGGCCTTTGTTCAACAGTGGACAACCTGTGGCTGAAGAGAAGGTACTAAGTTTTTATCAGAACCAAGATAGAATCCGCGGCCTCTCGTTACAAAACTCCTAACCAACTGCACTATACTGCCTTTAATCACATTGCTTTATGTATTTTCGGTGAGGGAAAACATCGTCAGGGAACCTGCATACCATAGCGATTTGTATAAATTTCTGTGGTGTGTAAAAGTCCGCCAACCCGCATTAGGCCAGCGTGGTGGACTACTTGGCCTGACCACTCTCAATCGTACGCTCGATTGTAGAGGAGGCCCGTGCCCTGCAGTAAGACATATACGGGCTGATAAAATACAATACAATTATGTATTTTCAACCTTATATCAATTTGTTTACTACAAATAACCGAGTAATGTAACTCATCCAAACCAAATACAAATTCTATTATTATATTAATCAACTGTAATTTTGAATTTTACGTGCCCCAAGGGATGGTAGAACGGAGTAAACACCTCCCTGAGCCAAATATTAATTTGATTACAAATGGTGTGAATTATTTTGGGTATTGGTGTAGATGAATAAATCTTTGAAATTTCTGATACAAAATATAACAATTGTATCTTATTTTAAATATGGAAATATGCATGTAAAATTATTATGTACACAAAATACTCTAGTAAGTCTCTCATATGTGAGAGGTTGTCTGGGTAGGTACCACCGTAATGTCTATTTCTTCCGCCAAACAGCAATGTAAATGCACTGTTGTGGTCCGGTTTGACGGTTTAAATCAGGTTGGCGAGCGCAGTGGAATGCCAAGCATTCCTTTGTAATTAATGGTGTTGTTTGGTTTTGCTACTGTCCATGAGTGGTCGTATCGGTTACCATCAGGCGATAGGCATGCTCGTCTCACCATTAATTGCAATAAAAAAATAAGAAAAATATTCTTCCCGAGTTTTTAATATCTACTACCGCTATAACCTCGCATCAAGCGACTTGAAGTATACAATTATATTGTATCGTTAGTAAAATAAGCTGTTTGGTTTTCAAATTTTATGGATAGATAGCCTGCTTAGCGTAGTTGATTGAGAGTCGGCTGTGAAACGGTTTTTTTATTTTTTTTTATGGCATAGTTTCGTTGTCTGGCAAACGAGCAAGCAGGTTACCTGATGGTAAGTGTTCACTGCCGCCCATGAACATCCTCAACGCTTACATCATGTGTGTGTTGCCAGCCCATTAGATCGGGAGGGGAGCGGGAAGAAAAAGGATGGGAACAGAAAAGGGGTATTGGACATCCGGCAGTCTCACTCACGGAACAAAATGCAAAGCTGTCGCTTCACGTCGATCTCCCTTGAGATAGTGGTAGCACCCCTGACGAGCCTGTCCATTCATGCTGAGTCATGGCTGACAACAGCGTGGCTCTACGGTGATTCAATCGAGTGACGGTACGTTCGGTCCCGGCCTCGAGACAAATAGTAGGTGGGTGATCTACAAGTCTTGTTTAACCGACTTCAAAAAAAGAGAAAGTTCTCAATTCGTCAGAATCTTTGTTTTAGTTCTGCGTGTTTGTGGGATTTTAAAGTCTCTCGTCGTTTTTGATAAAATACTTGCAACTAAGATACAAGACTTGCATCTTAGTGCAGGGTCAGGACTATTTGTGCGTTAATCAGTTTATTTATTATATTCATTTGTTTTTCTTTTGTTATAGGGGGCAAACGAGCATGCAGAGCGGACCGTAAGTAATAATTTTAAAACTTCATTAATACTCGTCATAATCTGCGTGCATCAAACACTAAATTAACAAAATAATCTAATCCAAATCAAATATAATTTATAAATAGACACAAAGAGGTCACAGTACGCCTGGCGTCAACCGCGGCTGATCCAATTAAAACATTTCTATTATATTAAATTTGACTAACACAGTAGTCTAAAATTGAACGCGTGACAAACCGAATAATGTTATAATGCGGTTATTCCCTTTGTTTTGGCTCAAACACTGGTATACTTTGATATATTGATATAGTTTGTTTAATGCAGTATTACAAAGATTTTATTAGCCTTTAGCAGGCAGAAGAGAATGTGGTACGTCTGATGGTAAGCAGTCACCGCAGCTCTTGGACTTTTGCAGTACCAGAGATTCAGCACAACCAGGTCGCTGCCTACGATAAGGAAAGTACTCTCTTAAAAATTATGCTACATTATGACTACCTATATATGACAGCTTCCGTAGCGTAGTCGGTTAGACGCCGCTGATACCCACGACACAAGACTCGATCTTAGTGTGGGGTCAGGACTATGAATGTGACTGTTGGGTGTATTTATTTATATTTATTTATTATATTGACTATTATCACCTTGAAATAATAAGTATTAAATAAACTTTAATTTAAAACTAAATGCTAATTATTATAATATTTTTGAAATTTTAATACAAAAGCGATGATCTGTTTGTAATGGCCTCGAAAATTTTCAAAATATAATTAAAATCAAATATATCACTCATAACACATCGCACACTACGAGTATTTAATATGTTTATTAGGCCTCCTCGCTTAAAGAACACTGGGCACTCAGAACTAAGAAACTACCACCTGGCTTCGTTTTCGGTAGCAGTCTTGATATCCATCCATCCATCCATCCATCCATCAGCCAAAGGAAGTCCACTGCTGAACATAGGCCTCTCCCAATGATTTCCACAGTGACCTGTTGGAGGCAGCCTGCATCCAGCGACGTCCATGTACCATCCAGTCTTGATATACCTACCCTGCATAAATCATAAGGAATAATTTATAATACCAAAATATATCGTTCCTGTTACCAATATGCGTAAATGCGAACCCAAAAAGTTTACTAAAGTTGGAATAAGTACACCCCTTTGTATCCGAAGGGTTGTTAAGTAATAAACATTAGCACACAAGCCATATTTCTCCGTATATTGTTGGATACCCACCCTTATGTTATAAGGACGGGGTGGCGTTGTGACCGATTAGCGAGTAAAATGTTTTGCAAAAATGTACCAAATGTTTTGACTTTCATTCGTTAAAAGCTAAAAGAATATTGGCGTTTATATCTTCTATGATCACAACAAGCCGTTAATTTTTTAATTTACTTCGAAGACTTGGCTCTGCTGCATTGAGATTTAAGCTTATAAATACACTTGTAGAGGATGAAACCTTTTTTATATGTTTTATGTATTTGTAATTGTGATGCAATTTTTTATATCCTTCTAGGTTTTCGTTGACAAAATTTTTCCTTTCCAAATTATTTATTGTTTCCTGTCAATAGCTTTTCTGTTTGTGGTTGTAAATATTTTTCTGCTTAATTCATCACCATAAGCCCGTCGCAGTCCACTGCTGGACATAGGCCGCTACCAATGTACGCCACAGAGCCCGGTCTGCTGCTTTATGCATCCAGTCGCTGCCGGCCTTCTTGTGCAAGTAGTTCCGCCATCTGGCCAGATGCTTAATTATACCTGGTTATTTGAATTTCTTTAATATTTAATTTTATATTCAATCTTTAAACGTGTGGAGTGAAAGCCTCGTCGATAGGCACACAGTCAAACATATGGTCTTAAACCCACTGTAAGAAACCAAGTCGTACGCGGTGGCTGTTAGAAACCAGGGAACCACTTTTTTGGACTAACAACGCCCGGACCAGAAAGAAATACATTCTTACAAACATTTGCCAAGGTACAGAGATCCAAATTAGTGATTCTCGTTTCTTGTTACAAACATTTCTAAGAATCTAATTTTTATTGCAATTAATGGCGAGACGAGGATGCTATTCGCCTAAGCGATACGACCACTCGTGGACAGTAGCAAAACCGAACAACATCATAAATAACAAAGCAATGCTTTGTAATGCTCTCGCCATCCCGAGACATACGATGTTAAGTTTCATTACGTCCAGTAGTTACCCTGGCTACAATGTCCTTGAAACCGGAACACAACAGTGCATTTAAACTACTGTTTGGCGGCAGAAATAGATATTTTGGTGGTACTTCCCAGGCGGCCTGTAACATATGAGAGACCTACCACTAGATAATCTTTCATTTACTTACTATGTAATATGTGCTTAAAATAAAAATAAAAGTTTCCACCTGCCCGCTGTAGATCCCACAGCGTCTCAGATTTGATGTGCCAGTAAACATAGTAGCTAACGGATGTTTGCACTTAAGAAATATTTTAACTCATAAAGTACGTAACTGGAAGTGACAAAGAATGCGTCAAAGGAGGTATTTTTCTAGAGGTATTAACTTGCTGGAAACGTTATGCTATTTTTAATTACAGTTTGGCAAAAAAGAGTAAAGATTTAATGAGCGCGCTTATAGATACATAATACATAAACACACGCCTTTTTCCCAGAAGGGGTAGGCAGAGGTGCTACCAGAACACCCACGTTTCGCCTTGTATATTCCGTCCCACGATGTGATATGGGGCGAGCCTATCGCCATATCGGGCACAAATTCCTGACTCCGGGCTGATGATGAATAGAAAAATCCAATATCACTTTGCCCGACCTGGGATTCGAACCCGAGACCTCAGCTTTGCAATCATACCTTAGTACCACTACGCCACCGAGGCAGTCTTATAGATCTAATTTATTATTGATATGGTTACCTAACACAAAACGTCAAATGTTTAAATATTTGTTATTTTTATTTATTGTTGATAACGGGCCTTTTGTTAATTTAAACACAAAAAAAAACGTACTAGAATTTATAGAAATCCGTGTTAAAATTTATCAGCGCACATAGCAATGACGTTTTTAATAGTTTTGCCACAATCATTTTTTTTTTTACCTACCTACTGTCACCATGCCAGACTCTTTTTTGCCAAACTATACAGGTTGTAATATATCTCTTCTAATATGGGTAATACAAGCCTTTAAAAGTCCCACTGCTGGGGACAGGCTTCCTGTAATTTAGAGTATTGCAGTTTAGAAGTTTTCTTCACAGGTATATTAACCACATCACGTCTCTTTCCTTGGAGGGGTATCCAAAGCTATCAAGAGAGCCACGTTTTGCCTTGTGTATTCCATCTCTAGATGTGATAGCCTATCGCCGTATCAGGCAAACTTCCAAGTCCGGGCTGTTAATGAATAGAAAAATCAAAATCACTTTGCTCAATGTCACTTCCATCTAAATTTTATGTCTGTGTATCAAACTGTGGCACAAATTCAAAGAATCCTCGGGCAATGCCAACTTTCTTGTTAGTCCAACATTAATTAACTACTAATAAAGTATTGATTATGATAGAATACGGCTATCGGTATTCATTAATAGATGCAAAGTTTCGTTGAGGAGATTGTGTGTGTATATGTGAATGGTTCAATTAGACTATATCAGATTGCAAGTGCGTGGTGGCCTGTTGGTAGCGGACCAGACGTGGCTGCCTACATGTTCACGGTGGTCGCGGGTTCAACTCCCAGGGCACACCTCTGACTTTTCGGAGTCATGTGTGTATTGATAGTCAATCACCACGCACTATAACGGTGAAGGAAAACATCGTGAGGAAACCTGCATACCATAGCGATTTGTATAAATTTCTATGGTATGTAAAAGTCTGCCAACCCGCACTGGGCCAGCGTGGTGGACTATATGGCCTAACCACTCTCAATCGTACTCTCGATTGTAGAGGAGGCTCGTGCCCTGCAGTGGGTCGTGTATGGGCTGATACAGTACAGTAATATCAGATTGCCTCGGTGGCTTAGTTGTGCTACTGTATGATTACAAAGCTGTGGTCTCGGGTTCGAATCCTCGGGCAGGCAAAGTGATATTGCATTTTTCTATTTATTATCAGCCTGGAGTCAAAAATTACTGCCCGATATGGCGATAGGGCTCGCTACCTATAGGGTGAAACACACAAGGCGAATCGTGGGTGTCCGGGTAGCACCGCTGCCTAACCCGCCGTGGAAAAGGCGTGAGTTTATGTACGTATGTAAACAAATAGATGTAGCCAAATGAATATTTTTTCATTCGCGGATCAAACCAGCTTTCATAGGCGCTGATAACCAAACTTTAACCTCTCTACGAATAAGTGATTATTTTTCATAACTCTTATAAAAATAATGAACCCTTATTAAAAAATATTTAATATTAATATAAAATAATAACGTTTCAATTACAAAATAGTGAAATAATTTTATATTAAGCCGAAAATAATAAATTATTCAATCAAAAGAGAATCGGAACTTCCTGAGGAATATTTTATGAGTAATTAATTTCCTAGGCTTGTTGACTAGATTGAATAAAGGAGAAATTATTTTGTATTAATAATAATGTAATATCTGCTATGATATTACTGAATAATAAATGGAATAATCAACGCTATAGTTAATATTTTGGTCCACCAATTTCTCTTTAAACTGGGGTTAAAAACTTCTTTAGTGAAGGCGCATCGGTAAATGGCGTCGATCGTCAACTTACGAGGACAGACGACCTAATTAGAAAGGCACTGGATGCAGGTCGATTCTCACTGGTCTATAAAGTTATCTTCGAGGTAAAGCCTATGTATATACTTTTTGCTTAGGTCCGGCAAGTGAGCAAACAGGTCACCTAATGGTAAGTGATCACTGCCGCCTATGAACATCCACAACGCTGGATCATGGATGTGTTGCCGGCCCAATTGGCAGGGGAGCAGGAGGGGAAAAGGATGAGTATAATAGGCTGTGGGCATTCGGCAGGCCTGTATTTAGCAGTGGACTTCCTGTGGCTGAAGAGAGAGAAAACTCCGATAATGTCAACCACTCAACAACAGTAAAGCTGTTTCACAAAAAACCGAGGTTAAGCAGCGGCTTAGCTGTCGCGTTCCGTTTCGTAAGTGACATTCCCGTAGGCCCAATACCCCTTCCTTCCTCCCGTCCTTTTTTCTTCCCCTTCCTCTCCCATTTTGACAGACTGACAATCCATCAACGACATAAGTGGTGCACATAATGCGCTCTACACACCAAACCCGCCGAGTAATTCATGATAGCCTTATGATGTTGTCAGTCATGACATCCCCTTTCATCTTCCCATTCTTTCCGCTCTTCTCCCAATTTTATGGGCTGGCAACACATATTGATCCAGCGTTGTAGTTGTTCAATGCTCATGGGCGGTAGTGGTCACTTACCACCAGGTGACCTGTTTACAATTTTGCCAGCCCTCTATAGTAATAGAAAAGCTTATATAAAATATAAGTATGTGTACTTATTTTCTATTATCACTATTAAGCGGCATTTACACGGGGAGAGTTTCTCGCGGCGAGAATCGTATACGATTATCGCATGACATAACCGCCTTAGATTATCCTGTTCTGACAAATGTTTACACGACGCAACTTGTTTATATCTTAACGATAATCGAATCTTCGAAGCGAGAAACTGTACCAGTGTAAATGGGGCTTTAATATCAGAAATATAGCTCGAATAAAAACGAGAGCTATTCCAAAAAGTAATCCTCATAATAAGGTCACTCTACCCTTTAGTTACTCTCAAAACCTTTCTGATTTAATATAGAGAACGATTATTCTGCCTTTTATCTTAAACTAGCTGTAACCTTTGGCTTTGCTTGCAGATTTTTTGTTTTATGTATAATTTGACAAATCTAAACTCTCAATCGTATTTTGGATTGTAGAGGAAGCTCGTGTCTTGCAGTGGGACGTATCTGGGCTGATACAGTACATTTGATTATTTGTATGATAAGGTATTTTAGCTGAAGACAAAAATAGCTTGGATAGGATTCCCAAATTCTAGAATCTATTTTGCATGGGTTTTTGGAGTCTATGATATTTTATCTATTTTTTTATTTTGATTTCTAAATTAAGATTAAGTTAGTATGCATTATTCGATTTCTTAGCTTTAGACGAGTCATTTATTGATAGAAATACATTAAAAATACATGGTCTGTAATAGCTTGTAATGCCGGCTTGCTCAAAACCAAGCTGTCCCTTTACGGATTTTCCATCTTCTACTATGGTATATACGTTTTTCATACCCATTTAGAATTCCTAATAATTTCAGAACAATAGAAACAAACAAACATCTTTTCACCTCTATATACCCATTTATTATTAGCGATATTTTTATTGGAAACCAATTGAAAACGCTCTTTATTTGCCTTAGCCACAGTGTGTGCTTAGGCTAGACCAAACTATTGATCAGAAAAATACATTTAGCGTCCTAATAAAAGTTAAAAACTTTCGAGAGGGCCAACAAGCCCTTTTAATGCAAGTTAAATATAGTTATATTCTAAACGAAGTTTTTTAAACTTTCACGTTAATTATCAGGTAGGTAATTATTTTTTGTGAGAGGCAGTCTGGGTAGGCTTATACAGTAAGTCCGGCAAACGAGCAAACCAGTCACCTGATGGTAAGTGATCTCTGCCGCCCATGAACATCCACAAAGCTTGGTTCATAGATATGTTGATGGCCCATTCAATTGGAAGGGGAGCGGGAAGGAAAATGATGTGAAGAGGAAAGGAGTATTGGGCATCAAGCAGCCTTACTCACCGAACAAAACGTGACAGCTAAGCTGTCTCTTCACGCCGATGTATGTGCGACAGTGGTACCACCCCGAACGAGCCTGTACATTCATACTGAGTCATGACTAACAATAGCGAGGCTCTATATCAGTGGCGAAGGGTGACTTTTTTAAAAAGGGAAGCCGAAGCTCAATACGCGAAATAAGTGTGTTTATTTTGTTTATACCTACTGGCCCTACATAGGGAAGACAATGCGACTGATACTTGATAGTAAACATAGTGCAGTCCACATTGAGTAGATCAACTTATCGTGAGATGCTTCACAGAATTAGCCCGAAACGCGACACATTTACATAATTTGTACGTGTATCCTTATATCCGGACGTTTGTGAATATCCAACCGCCAGCAAATGATTCCTCCGACAATCTCACTCACCAAACGAAACGATTGCGTTTCGTATGATGGCATCTACGTACTGCGGTCGTCAATTATATTTTAATATTTCCAATATACAAAAGTTGCAATGTCATCATGAGAAAAGTAAAAAAGTATATTTTTAAACCGCACGTGAATATAAGATTAATAAAGAAAAATTAATGATCTAGATACAATGTTAACAAGTACGTTAGCCACGCTTTTATTAGTTGTATTATTAGTAGTCGAGCACTTCCTAAAATCTAAACAGTAACGTTATTTCCGAAATTTACAATCTAAACATGTACGTCCCTCACGATTATTAATTTCCATTACAACATAATAATACTATTAATATTTATGTACATTTTGTAATTTAAAACATTAAAAACTAAATGCGTGAACCAGCTAATACTCGTATACTGTCAAAATGTTAATACAACACTTACAAATGCAGTGATATCTACACAAATACACACATAAACACACAAAATGCTGAAGATTCGCAGCATGCCTCCTGCTTTATTAACGGAAATTGAACCTTAAATCATTACAAGTTTAAGGTACAATTTTGCGTGATTTGTTGCAAAATACACAACCACGTCACACCAATGCGTAACATGCAGCCGACGCGGACGGTCGGCGCACGGGCCGCGCCATTGTTATTCAATAAGCCGAACAATTTTGGCAGTAATTCGCCAAAGGTCGCGGCGCAATCTAATTACAAGTTTGCTATGCGCCTCCGCAGTAATATTTACCTATGTGGCCGACAGATGTCGTTGAATAAAATGAGTTTAGATATTACATAAATAATTTTGAAAAATTTGCTTGTTTATAGTGTAATGATAAATTACAAAAGGTAAGCCGCAGGGAATCGAGTTATATGGAGCCTTCGCCACTGCTCTATATTTGTCTTTTTTTATAAACAGCAGTGTGCAAGCTTTGCTGTGTTCCGGTTTGAAGGACATTGTAGCCAGAGTAACTACTGGACATAATGAGACTTAACATCTTATGTCTCAGGATGGCGAGCGCACTGGAATGCCAAGCATTGCTTTGTAGTTCATGGTGTTTGGTTTTGCTACTGCCCATGAGCAGACGTATCGCTTACTATCAGGTGAATGGCATGCTCGTCTCGCCTTTCATTGCAATAAAAAAAGCAAGCCGGCATAATTGTGTGGGCTAGTAACAAGTAACAACGTCTCCTCAAAGGATACTATGATATATAATATTATAACGATCTACACTTCACTTACCATTAAGTGCATCGTATATGTATGAAAAAATCTTTTTCGCAAGCAAAGTCACGTACGTAAAATGGTTCTAAAACTTTATTAAGTTATAAATCAAATCTGTAATTACACGTAATAATTATAGGAGGGGTGAAATAACACCTCGGCTATGATAAGGTAGCCGCGTCGTGTCATTTTGATCGTAATTAGTAGAGATACTCCACGGTATATCGATAAAAAAATATATAGGTATTTTGTGGTGAGTTTTTTAAGATTTTCTAGTTCGCTGTGTGTGATTTTTACGATTCAAAAAACAAAATATTATATTTTGTGACGAAAATACGTTTAATAAACAGCTGTAGGAAGGGGCGCAGATAATATAACTTTTCCTTCCCGCTCCCCTCCTGATTTTAAGGGCCAGTAACACATCTATGAACCAAATGTCGTGGATGATCATCGAAGGCAGTGATTACTTACCATCAGATGACCTGTTTGCTCGTTGGCCGGACCCATGCAATAAAAAAAATAAGAGTACAGTCATTGTCATCTTAATTTAATATATTACGCATATATGCATTTTGTCGTCTTTGGGTGTTTATATACTCAATCTATTACTTTCAACTATTGTGCAGGTGTTCCGAGAAGCGACGATCATAAAAAAATATATAAATTAAATAAAAAAAATATATATCGACAAATTATCGATAGTCGACTTGGCGGCTTCCTCACCCCTAGCCTCTCTTTGATCGCAATTAAAAGCTCCCACACGTACACTTAATCCACTATATTCAATCCGCCGATCCACACGTCACGAAAATGAAATTTCTCAACAGCCTTGAGAACCCTAAGCGACCACTTCTAGGGCCTAACGTGAAAGCCCTCGAATTCTGGGGGCTTCTATTACCAAAGAACAAATTAAAAAGATATTTCTACCTAACCATGCACGCTTTGGTAACGCTGTTCACTTTCACAGAGTGCGTTGATGTGTACTTCGTCAAGGATGATTTGAATCTGCTGCTGATAAACTTGAAGATCACGATGTTAGCTACTGTCAGCGTCTGTAAGGTGACTACCTTCCTCTACTGGCATGAACATTGGAGGGCCATCATTGACTACGTCACCAGAGCAGACCTGGACCAAAGGTCTACTACGGATGAGACCAAATTGTCGAAGATCCACAAGTTTACCGTCTATTGTCGAAGGATCACATATTTGTACTGGAGTCTGATGTACACCACAGTTGTTATTGTCGTCGCCCAGCCTTTGTTTAAGTTTATTTTCTTGCAGAATTACAGGTTTGTGTATAATAAATTTGTCATGTTTCAGCTCATGTACGTCCCTTTTCCTTCACCACGGTGAAGGAAAACATCGTGAGGAAACCTGCAGACCATAGAGATTTGTAAAAATTTCTATGGTATGTAAAAGTCCGCCAACCCGCATTAGGCCAGCGTGGTGGACTATATGGCCTAAACACTCTTAATCGTACTCTCGATTGTAGAGGAGGCTCGTGCCCTGCAGTGGGTCGTATATGGGCTGACACAATACGTCCCTTTGCAAGGTCTGGCCATTCCTTCTCCTCTACGATTGAGAGGAGCTAAGGCATTGTTCACTACGTTGATTGAATACAGTTTTACAGACTTTACATACCAGAGATATTCTTGCAAAATCTCCATGGTATTCAGGTTTCTATGTGATGTGTTCCTTCGCTGTGCAAATACGTAATATTGGTTGGTATAATTTACTGCAATATAAGCACGGTATAGCTATGGGCTCGCCACCTATCGCATCTTGGGACAGATATCAGCTCTGCAAACTATGGGCGTGTTAAATGAGGAAACAATTGACAGCCTCCGTGGCGCAGTTGGTCAGACACCGCCAGTGAAACAGGAGGCCGCGAGTTCGATCCTCGCACTGAGACAAATGTTTGTGTGATCCACAGATACTTGTTTCAGGTCTGAGTGTTTGTGAGACCGAAAAGTCTCTCGTAGTTTTTTATACACACTACACAAGATTCGATCTTATTGCCAGGATTATGTATGTGACTGTTGGGTGTATTTATTATTAATTACTATTATAAATCCTTGTTTCCCATTCCTTTCTTCACAAAATTAAATCTAATACTCCGAAATGCATATCTACTGTCTTTTTTAGAGAGAACGTAAAGAAAGGCGAAGATATATATGTCCAGGTGGTAAGCTCTTGGGTTCCTTTCGATAAGAACACCTTACCAGGTTACCTAGCTGCCTCTTTGTATCAGACTTACGCATCAGTTTACGGAGGAGGTTGGATCACCTCCTTCGATACCAATGCTATGGTAATAATGGTGTTCTTCAAAGCTGAGCTGGAGTTACTGAGGATCGACTGTAGGAATATATACGGGGAATTGGGAAGACCAGTAGACGATAACACGGTTTTGAAAAGACTGAAAGATTGTCATAGGAGACATGTGGAGTTGATCAAGTAAGTATTTTTATATTATAATTTTGAGACTTATTTATTTATATGATGCAGATATTAATGTTGTCGATAATATTTGAGAGATTTGTTTTTAAGTTTTGCTAGATTTTTTTCTGTTACCAAACAGTTGACTTACCAGTACTGATGATGAAAAAATAACTTCGACATATTGATCTTTTGGAGAAGTATCCACCTCTAACGCCTCAACCATATATTACTCCAACATGCTGCCATGCGGATTAGTCTGCTTCTACTTTCAATCTTTCATTAATAAGGTCGAAATCAAATTTAATCAAGAATTTGAACTCGTAAACATAACTTGGGCCGTTTGGCATCTCACTTCCGCGAGCCCTGGAGTAACCACATCCAAGGGCGTTAAATCCACCGTTCCCAATGTAAACGCGCTCACACACTGAGAAGCAATAAAGCACAAGTTGCTAACAGTTTGGCTCATAAACAAAGTTTTATGGTGGAATCCGACGCGCAACTAACTTAGATTGACTTCTCCGCTACTAATTAACATGATAGCTTTCTTGCTAATGTTTAGTGAGTTAGAGAAGCGGTTGCGAGCTACAGAAATGTTCAATATATTATATAGTCGTATGCTGTCCTGACCCTACAGCAAGCTACAAGTCTTGTGTGGTATTACAAACTATGAGCATTTGCCTCGGTGGCGCTGTTGTATTACGGTACAATTACAACCTGAGGTCTCGGGTTCGGATCCCGGGTCGGGCATACTGATATTGAATTTTTAAATTCATTATCAGCTTGGAGCCAGTAATCAGTGTCCGATATGGAGGTTGACTCTCCAACTATCACATCGTGGGACGGAACACACAAGACGAAATGCGGGTGTCCTGGTAGCACATTGCCTACCCGTTCTGGGAAGAGGCGTGAGTTTATTTATGTAAGAGAGGCGGTGATCGCACAAAACCCAGACCCGAAACAAATGTTTGCGGGTTAGAAAAACATTTGCCTCGGTGCCAAGATTCAACCTGCAGTGTGATAATTCGCAACTAGCGTCTTAACTGCGGCAGACAGTCTTAACTAACGTCAGACAGCCTCCGTGGCGCATTTGTTTAGACACCGGCTGAAAAATGAGAGGCCGCGGGTACGACCCCGCATAGAAACAAGTATTTACGTGAGCCACAGGTATTTGTTTCGGGTCTGGATGTTTGTGAGACCGAAAAGTCTCTCGTAGTTCCTGATACCCACGACACAAGACTAGATTTCACTGTAGGGTCAGGACTATGTATGTGACTGTTGGGATTAAACTAAATTCCTCACTAGGATTGCATATTAATTTGACATACGGCGTATGATTGGTTAGGGACCCAGCCCGACCGCTATTTCACACAATATTACTCTCTTGATGCTGATGTTTTCATGATTATTGATACTGCCTTTGTTCCAGATTTGCTCGGCTGTTCGACGCGTGCCTGTCTCCTATAATGCTTCTATATGTGTTTGTATGCTCTGTGATGCTGTGTGTCACCGCTTATCAAATAACTGTGAGTATTATCGCGAGGTTTACAATGACAAAACCAAGTGGTATATGTGGTAGAGACACGATGTTGACAGCCGTAACTCAGCATGAATGGGAAGGCTCGTCCGGGGTAGTGCTACTGTCTCACAGAAGATTGACGTGAAGCGATAGCTATGCTGTCGCGTTTCGTTCGGTGAGTGAGACTGCCAGATGCCCAATACTCACCTTTCCTTTATCCTTCCCGCTCCCTTCCCATTCTGATGGACCGGCAACACATCCATGATCCAAGTGTTGTTGATGTTCATGGGCGGCAGTGATCACTTACCATCAGGTGACCAGCTTGCTCGTTGCCGGACTTATGCTATAAAAAAAATAGAGCGTTTAGGAATGAGGTAAAAAAATATGTATAAATAGTATCTCTACAAATTAGGATGATATTAATAGAAATAAATACTCTCGACAATCACTTAGATAGTCCTAACCCTTCCATGAGATACCGATCATGTTTAATGGGTATGGAAAGTAAGAAATATTTTTTGTCGTAAAAATACCCGTTGAATACCGAATTTAGTTCTCGAATGGAGGTCATCTAGCTGAAAGCGTAGCGTAGGACGTCTGCCTAAGAGGTGGTCAGACGACCTAGTGAAGGTCGCGGGATGTCGCTGGATGTAGGCTGCCTCCAACAGGTCACTGTGGAAATCATTGGGGGGGAGGGGGGGGGGCTATGTTCAGCAGTGGACTTCCTTTGGCTGATGGATGGGTGGATAATGGAAAAATACCCGAACCCGACATAAATACTTTTGGAGAACTCTAAGACAGTTGTCTTACCTACTGCGCCACGAACATAAACAAGATCTTGCCTATAGCCCTGAAAGGTAAGAGGAGGTATTACTTATGCATAGTAAATAATTATGGGTGCCATTATTAATCCTACCCACAGATTGCCGCGCTAATGTTCGTCCGAGGTATGGCGTGGGTGATGAGAAAATACCCAATTAATACAAAGTTTTTGCAAACCCTAACAAAAAACAGATTTGATTGCAAAAAATATTCACGTGCATTTATTTTGTCAATCTTTATAAAATAATAGTTTACTAAAATATTAAAAACTTTATTTATATCGCAGTAATTGCAATGAAACAGTGTTTTTGAGCGAACGCGACATAAAAACTGAAAATGAATGTCACACAGTGGGGATTTGAAAAACGCAATAATATAAAATGCAGCGAGAGTCCAAATTACATTTTTATTTTCCTAATAACGTCAACTGACAAACTGTTAGCCAACTCCACGCTCCAGTGTTGCCAACAACGTGTAAAAAACAGGGCTGCCAACATAATGATTGCTATTATATAAGCCATTGCGTTGAGAGATGCTTTTTACGTAAAATTACGGTTAAGAGTTGGAATCGCGCCCTGAGTTTCCACATTTTTGTTGCAATTGGGTTAATAAGCTCGTGTTGAATTGGTTTTCAGATATTTTTCACTGCGTAGGGTCGATGTGGGTGCGAATCTTTGATAGGGTTCCATCAAGCGTGATGTATTGACAGCCTACGTGAGGCAGTTAGTTAAAACCCTGTTTTGAAATAAGGTCTCGGTATGGTTCTTCACATACAAAAGATTGTGTGATCTCGAAATAAATACATACATAAATGTCACGCATTTTCCCCAGGAGGGATAGGCAGAGGTACAACCAGGGCAACCACGTTTCGCCTTGTGTGTTCCGTCCCAGAATGTGATAGGGCGCGAGCCTATCACCATATCGGGCACAGAATACTGACTTGGCTGATAATGAATAAAAAAAACCAATATAACTTTGCCCGAACCGGGATTTGAGCCCGAAACCTCAGTTTTATAATCATACCGTAGTACAACTACGCCACCGACGCAGTGATCTCGAAATATTTATCTTATTCTCACAATCTTATCCAACACTGTTTTTAACACTATCTGTTTTAGTGTATCAAATATTATTATTATATTGAAGTTTCTAATATAAGCGAATAAACGCAAATCTAATGCATTGGTGTGATTTGATATTATAAATAAAAAGATTCCGACGAATTGACAACATCCTCTTTTTTTGAAGTCGGTTAATACATAATTAATTTTGAGCATAGCTGACTTGTAGCATACAGAAATGTACAAACATAATTTAGTATATTTAAAATCGTTTGCACGATTAATGTTATCGGGCCAAACTATACCTTGTTTTCAGCCGAATTAATAATACTGAATTTTTATACTTCACTTTCCAAATCCGATTCCAAATCCGCCCACAAGATTCCTGACTCAACGTAATTGTTCTAATTTGGCAACAATCGGAATCGGCGCCACGCTGCGCTCTTTGACGCAAGAATATGTTAGGTCAATATGTATTGTGCAATACAGAGTATATCAAGACTGCTACCGAAAACGAAGAACGTAGTTTTAGTGACTTTAGACACAATGCAACTAAAATTATGCAAAAAAAGCGACGATTTGTTTTCCTATTATCGTATTAGATACATTTTCTTAAAAAAAAGTAATGTACACCCTTTTATTTTTAAATACGCTATAGTACGCAAGGCTTTAAATTATAATTTTAGCAAAAACTATGAACTTACCACCTAAACACAATGATATTTAAAACATTACAAAAAAAATCGTCGCATAATTTTGCAATATTTTTAGTTGCATCGTATACTTGGCTTGGTTTTCGGTAGCAGTCTTTATATAGCCTCTATAAAAATACTTACGAAGGTTGTGGGTTTTATACATAGGTTATAAACGTTAGACTTTTCAAAACTACGCGTATTTCTAGTTCAATACAAACAGCTGTTATAATTGTAAAAGAAAAAAACTCATTAAAATTATCATAAGTAGATCTTGTTCTACAATGTTAATAAAAATAACTAAATATAATGACAACATATCCATGTAGAGTAGGCCCGTGCCCAGCAGTGAAGTATATGGAATGATAAAAAAAAAATATCCATGATGCAGGGTTGTAGTTGTTCATGGGCGGCGGTAATCACTTACCATCAGGTGACCTATTTGCTCGTTTGCAGGACCTATGCAATAAAAGTAATAAAAATAATAACTTCAGAATTTTAGAAATTCAGAAATTCAGAAAATTTCGATAACAGTGCCCTTGGACTTATTTCAGCGTTGCTTTCAAAGTCCGTTTCATTGCCATCAAATCTAGTACATACATACATACATAACCACACGCCTTTTTCCCAGAAGGGGTAGGCAGAGGTGCTACTAGAACACCCACGTTTCGCCTTGTATATTCCGTCCCACGATGTGATAGGGGGCGAGCCTATCGCCATATCGGGCACAAATTCCTGACTCCGGGCTAATAATGAATAGAAAAATCCAATATCACTTTGCCCGACCCGGGATTCGAACCCGAGACCTCAGCTTTGCAATCATACCGTAGTACCACTACGCCACCGAGGCAGTCAAATCTAGTAGAACTCTCGAATCTATGAATTATTATATTGTAACAGTATAATATACTATACCATACATTCATACATGCTAAAGATTTTGTAAATTTTCAGATCGAAACCAACCCAATGCAGCGTTTCTTAACAACTGAATTCCTGGTTTTCGGAGTGGCGCAACTTTTCATTTACTGCTGGCATAGTAATGAAGTACTATTCGCTGTAAGTTATTTTTTTATACTGGAATAACTAGCGTGGTAGACTTTATGGCCTTACCCTTCTCAATCGTACTTTCGATTGTACATAAGGTCCGTGCCCTGCAGTGGGACGTATATGGGTTGATAAAGATACAGGTATAACTTGCGGCCTTATTCATAGACAATTTTAAAATCTATTTTAGTTATCGAATGTTTTGTCTTCTTCGCTCAAACTGAATTTTTAATACGTTCGAAAGGGACATAATATTCGATAAGTAAAATAGGTTTTAAAACTGTCTATGAATAAGGCCAAAAGTGACTGTACATTTTTTTTTGTATTGTATCAGCCCATATACATCCCACTGCTGGGCAAGGGCGTCCTCTACAATCAAGAGTACGATTCAAAGTGGTTAGGCCATATAGTCCACCACGCTGGCTTAGTGCGGGTTGGCGGACTTTTACATCATAGAAATGTATACATGTCGCTATCTATGGTTTGCAGGTTTCCTCTCCATGTTTTTCTTCACCGTTATAGTGCGTGGTGATTGACTATCAATACACACATAACTCCGAAAAGTCAGAGTTGTGCCCTGGGATTTGAACCCGCGACCACCGTGAACATGTAGGAAGTCGCGTATAGTCCGATACCAGCAGGCCACCACGCACTTACATAGGTATATTATATTCTTCCAGAGCCAGGAACTGATGCGAGGTCCGTATGAGAGTATCTGGTGGTCTCGCCGTACTAAGCATCTCAAGGAGCTGTATATCCTGACATCGCAGTACAACAGGAGCATCGTGTTCTCAGCCGGGCCGTTTACTAAGCTTACTGTCGCTACTTTTATTAGTGTAAGTTACTTTGGTAGACATTTTTCTCAGGAATAGTGAACCAGGCTTTAGCAAGATAGCGAAAGTCATGACTGCCCATAATCAGGACCTGATAGTTAATTCATACCTGCTCATAATGAGGAGTAATAAAAAAATACTATTTTCTATATATACAGATTGTCCCAGTATTCAACGCTTAACCAATGGGAGAGAGACCAAATCATGACGGCTCAATGTTTTTAAAGTTGCGAGTTTATCGTTGATGTCTGTATTATATAATGCTAATGCTATATATCCAATCAATCATCAGCCAAAGAAAGTCTACTGCTGAACATAGGCCTCTCCTAATGATTTCCACAGATTTTCCTAATGATTTTTTAATGCTATATATAAGTAATTTTTATTATATGTATGGGTAATTGCTCGCAGCTCGTCATTTACTAAACAAAGGGCCAACATTTTTATAGACGATTTAATAAACTCACTTCAACCCAATTAAATGTAAAATTGGACAGATCTTTGTGAAAATCGATTTTGGAATGAAGTTACAAAGACATTTCCGTTTTCAGATTCTGAAGGGCGCCTACAGTTACTACACTCTGCTGAGCCAATCGCAGATGAAATAATTTATTACAAGTGTAGCGCAGTATCACAATAGTAATAATAGGACACATATTTTAGACTGTAGACTTCACTAAAATCTACCACAAAGCACTAGGTTGACCTAAGCATTTATAGTGTTCAACAAGCCACAAGATCTTCAGTATCAAGAACATTCACACATGTACTGTACTGTATCAGCCCATATACGCCCCACTGCAGGGCACGACCCTCCTCTACAATCGAGAGCACGATTGAGAGTGGTTAGGCCATATAGGCCACCACGCTGGCCTAGTGCGGGTTGGCGGACACATACAGGGTGATATTTATATATAGTATTTAATCACCTTAGTTGACATTGTACAAAATTAAAAAAAAATCCGAGATGATTTTTTTTCAAACATCGTCATTTTAGTTATCTTGATTTTTGGCCAGCCTGTATAGATACAAGTATTTCACCGCTTAGCTGAACTTCAGTTCGGTTCGGGATCGCACATGAGCCGTAAAAAGACTCGTACCTACACGGGTTAATTTTCTTGAAAATTAAAATCGCGATTTTTGACAAAACTACCAGGCTGTTTTTATCCAAACTTGGTACAATGTGTGGTTAGGAACATTAAATACCATATGTCAATATCACCCTGTTAAATCTTGATCCCATACCAGATACAAGTCTTGTGACGTGAGTATCAAGAACCAACCATAAACCAACTATAGAGAGACTTTTCAGTCTCAAAAACAGGCAGCTCTGAAACAATTTGTAGATAGCACAAACATTTATCTCGATACGGAGAATTAAGTCACTTCAGTTTAGAATTTTAACGTTTAACTATATCACTAAATGTTAAATAAATATATTTTAATCACTCCAACGGAGTCAATTTAGTTTCAATCTGCAAGGTTTTTGTTCTCAAAAAGAACAGAGTAAGCGAAAAAAAGAAATGTTTCCCAAAAATACCCTATCGGCAAATAAAATATCTTTAATAACCTTTTAACGTATTAAGGAGGGGAGTCAAACAAAAAGTTTCGCATCAAAGGGCGTCTACCTTTTATTGTACGGACGAATTTCATCTTCATAATCCATTGACTTACAACCTTTTGGTAATAAACAATGCGTGTAGTATATTATGTTCTTTATTTTCTAAAACTCATATACATGTGGGAACACGGCTACTTTTATTCAAAGGTTTGTTATAATGAAGGAAATTATAAGCCAACTCTTCCTGCGACATACGTCAAATCATGTCGCGCCGACTCTGTTAAGCCCCATTTACACGGGCGAGTTTCTCACCTCGACGATACGATTATCGCAAAGATATAAAAATGCTGCATCGTGTAAACTTTGTCAAAACGCGATAATCATATGGGGGTTATGGCGTGCGATAATCGCATACGATTCTCGCCGCGAGAAACTCTACCCGTGCAAATGGCGCTTAAATCTGATATGAGAGCAGGCAAAAGAAGAAGTTACAAGGTAAAGACTAATAGTCAACATAAAGTCTTTAGAAGTGGAGCCACGCTGTTGTCAGTCATAGCGCAGCATGAATGTGGAGGCTCGTCCTGGGTGATACAATTATATCACAGGAAATCGACGTGAGGCGACAGATTGGCTGTCACGTTTCGCACGGTGAGTGAGATTGCCGGATGCCTAATCCCATCCTTTTTTCTTCCCACTCTCCGCCCAATTTGATGGGCTGGCAACGAATCCATGATCCAACTTTGTGATCGGACGTCACTACAAGGAATTTCAAAATGAACCTGTATTAGGTTTGCTAGTCATAAAGACTTATAACATAACAGACAGCTGGACGAAAAATTACGACAATTCTACAACATTCTAAGAATTTGTTGCGTCCAACCTACGCGAATGTGCGATAAGACCATCTACGTTGATCTGTACAGTATCAGCCGAGAATTTTCCCATGGCTGAGCATGAGATTACTCTGTAATCGACAGTTCGACTAGGAGGCATAGTCGAACTATAGCTAACTGAATTCACCTAGCATATAAACTCTTGACTCTTGAAGTCCCGGATTCAAATCCCTGATCGGGCAAAGTGATAATAGATTATAGCATTCATTATCAGCCCGGAGTTAGAAATTTGTGCCCTATATGGCGATAGGCTCTCCCCCTATTACATCATGAAGCACACAAAGCGAAACGTGGGTGTCCTAGTACCACCTCTGCTTACCCTTTCTGAGAAAAAGGCGTGTGTTTATATATGTATGTTTGTAGAAATTGTTAAAAATAATCTGGTATGAAGGTTTCTCATATATCTGGTTTGTAGTTTGATAACCCTAAAAACATAGTACAAATTGATACACCCGAATTTGACGCGCATAGAAACTTCCTTACATCATTATTCCCTACAAACTGTTGGATTTTCTTTTGAAATCTGATACGTAATTTGTCACAAAGCAACCCGTATGATTGATACTGATGTATCGACGACGCAAAGGGGCCGGATAAGCCCGCAGGGCCATTTACCTGACCCACCTTTGTTGGATAATGTAAGCGTTTGAGGGTTAATACGACCAATAACCTAATGGTCACATGATTTATTTATGAATCGATATTATGACGGGTTGAGGACTGACAGCCTGTAGATTTGGATTGATGAATAAATTTTACAAAGATTTCGAGGTTTCGGAAATTGATATGACGGGTTCAAAACCTTTGCAGACGGATTGGCACCATAGCAATATTTTTAAGTTGTGTGTTTTAGAAAGACGCGTTGTAATATCCAGTATATTGATCTATAAGTATGTCAGTGTACATGGCTATATTCAACTTGAGCATGCTGGTATAATTGCGCCGAACAATCAGACAAAATGAGGAACCTCCTCACAATGTGCGCCGTGTCCAGTAATACGTCCTTCTGTATCTGACTCTTGACCCAACAGCCAATTGAGAGCCTCTGTAGATGTTGGTCGAGGCTCTTTGGTATCAACTCATGAGCAGAAACAACAATCGGGACAGTAATTGTCGAGTCATTATTAATAATGTAAGCTTTAATGCAAAAAATAAAAATACAACATTTGCTTGATCAGAAATTAAAATAGAGCTCAAAGTTCAAAGACCTTGCACTGACTTGACTAATAGGCATTTGAGCTCATAAATTGTTGTAGTATATTGACCCAAAAAATGTCACCCAGCTTATGAAAGGACATTTCATCTACCCACATCCGTAGGCATTAACAAACAATAACTCAAATTGAATAATTTGTTAGATTTTCTGTTATAAATTACAACGTCACTCCACCAGCGTTTCAAATCTGACTCCTGTAATGAATTAACTCCGGTCATGATGTATATGTGACCAGGCGCCTACTGCATTTTGCCGGCAAAAATTTTGTACCACAACACAAAGTTCACTTCAAAACTAACCTTAACTTCAAGTAGGTAGAGTCGAAAACCCGTTGCCAATTGAACGACGTGTAGGATGTTAAGTAATTGGAGACACGTTGGACAGACGCCAACAACTAAAATCTGAAACTAAGCAATGTTTTAATCTGAATTATATTTTAAGCCAAAATAATTTCAACTCATGAAGTTTATGAGGTGGAAATATACATAAATTACGTCTGGGAGTCAGGCATTAGGATAAATATTTCGTGCGACCTTAAAAGGATTCGCTGGCGAAACATTTTTGGTTGGGTCACATTTTAACGAGCTTTAGGAGTGTTGCATAAGGTGGTTTTGATCATAGTTTGAAAACAACTCGATGATATTATTGTTACCCTCGCGCTTCAAGATATTGAAGGCAAGACCTCAAAATGAACATGAAAATGTTAACTTGATGACTTCTTGCAATTGAAGATCCTAAAGGTCTGGGGAAGGGGATTATTTCAGAGCAAGCAATAAAAAAGGACAAATTTTCCGGAACACATTTCAATATACGGAAAATTTGGCAGTCTCGCGTAGTACAGTTTAATTACAATATTCGGGAGTACTAAAGGGCTTCAAAATCTCTTTGTCATACAACAGCTCACAAACAAAATATGTGAGTACGTTACTGAGCTGAGATTAATTTTAATTGAACCGTTTGTTTATGTGTTCCCAATTAAAGTAGATTTATGTTTACATATTGTAAATTAATCCTTTTTGATATTCAATTCTTATAGAAAATAATTACGCGCGGGTTGGTGAAGCTACAAGCTGAAGGTAGTGGATGAGAGCTCAGGAGCGAGTGTTGTGAGAGCACGTACAGAGAGCGTAGTGTGTGACGCGCGGGCCGGTGGACCGACGAGCTGAAGGTAGTTGATGAGACCTCAGAAGCGAGTGTTTTGAGAGCACGTACAAAGAGCGTAGTTTGCGACGCGTAGTCCGGTAGAGCGACGAGCTGAAGGTAGTGGATGAGAGCTATGAGCGCTGTATTCAGGAAGGCATAAAATGATCATAATTTATGTAAGGAATCCAAGCGAAGGATTTGGGTCAAAAACTCAGTTTAATTTAAAACTCCCGCAATCAGGAAGTCGCAAAACGTCGTCGTCACACAAGATGGCGTGTCGATCGGCAATCTGTCGTAGGGATTTTACGTCGACCTGTCAAATATCGTAAAAATTCATGTTCCAATGTTAGCACTAAAAAAGGAGTGGAGAAAACACGCAGGGATTCGGACATACGATAGTAAAACGTTATCGGATGAACGATTGCGGTGTCTGTTTTACGGCTTTTATATTTTACAGAACATATTAGAAAAATAAAAAAAAATTGTAGGACCTAAAATTGTAACTTTAATTTATTCTGAAATTATAATTTATTAGACGACAGTTAACACTACGAGGTTGCATATACCGACGATAATCTTATCGTAATGTCAAAAAACTCTGTTAATTGTTATCATCATAATCATTCTTAGGCGGAGAAAGTCCGCAGCTGTGCTGTATATGTCTCTGCCAAGGATTTTTCTAGTGACATTTAGGGATAAAAGGACCTAAAGACCTAAAGGGACCGGAATCCAGTTACTTCCTGCAGCTTTGACCGATCTGTCTATGTCCGTTACGGTTAGATTTCCAACACTGCGTTTACCTACACTCGATAATTTTTCGGCGATATCAGCCATCAATTCTCAGCGCTTTTATCGACCCATTGCTTTTAATCTCCCACTTAAAATTTTATCTTGAATCGAAACTAAATAATCTTCAATATAATATACAAGGTATATCAAGACTGCTACCGAAAACGAAGCCAGTTTTCGTGATTATGGACGCAATGGAAAAATTCCTCAAAAAAAGCGACAGGATTTTTTCTACATTTTTTTAAATATCATCGTGTTTGGCTAGTAAATCCCTAGTTTTTTGCTTAAATTATAATTTAAACCCTTGCATACAATTCTGTCATTAAAATTAAAAAGGTGTACATTATTATTTTGAGAAAACGATGTATTTACTACCCAAATACTACTATAAGTAAAAAATTACAACAAAAAAATTGTCGCTTTTTTTTGCGTAATTTTTAGTTGCAATGTGTCTGAAGTCACTAATACTACCAGCTGGTGTAGGTTTTTTTTTTATCAGCCAATATACGTCCCACTGCTGGGCACGTGCTTACTCTACAATCGAGAGAATCGATTGAGAGTGGTTAGGCCATATAGTCCACCACGCTGGCCTAGTGCGGGTTGGCGGACTTACATATCATAGAAATTCGCATACCGTAGAAAATTGGTTTAGTTTACTTTAGGTTTAGTGTTTTAAGGCCAGTAATTATGGAGGCCAGCTTACATTTCCGGAAGTAATACAATTGACAAACTACAACTGAATATTCAGATTTAGACCGCATCAAAGGGGCCAGATACCACTGCCGCGAATATCTTCAAATAACCTCATTTGCATAGTTACTGTTATCATTAACACTGTTGTTTCGTTTGAGTCTGCGATCCAGCAGCGGGATAGATGTTGGAAATGAAATACCCCCTTTTTTCTCCAACAAATGTTTACTTCACTGACTAAATATTTCTATAATATGCGACGTGATTTTATTACAAAATGGCGGTTTGAACTCTAGGTGTTTTTTGTTTTTTTGAACTAGATGGCGTTGTGCCTAAACAACTGTATCTGAATAAACCTCGCTAAGTTAATAGTTTGGTTAGTATTATAGATATATTATATATGTTATAGTACGTGGTGGCCTATTGGTAATGGACCAGACGCGACTGCCAACATGTCCACGGTGGTCGTTGGTTCAAATCCCAGGGCACACCTCTGAATTTTTGGAGTTATGTGTGAGCTGATAGTCAATCCCCACGCACTGTAATGGTGAAGCAAAACATCGTGAAGAAACCTGCATACCATACGGATTTATGTAAAGTCCGTCAACCTGCACTAGGCCAGCGTGGTGGACTATATGGCCTAACCCCTCTAAATCGTACTCTCGTTTAGTGCGGAGGCATTACGAATATGGTGCAAGGTAATACGCAAGGTTGCGTCTACCTATCAATATATTGTGTATTTCGCCGCCGAGCGAATGTTTACACTGTGTTCTGCTGTGAAGCACTTTGTACTGGGCCTTAATACCTTGTGTAGGATATTGTAGTGGGCATTAGAAGACTTATTACCAGTACGAGCGTACAAGTGTTAAACCATTTTGTAATTTCAAAGATTTCAGCTCTGCTGCTTTTACAATATACGCTTTCCATTAGGTGAATGAATTGAACGCCCATCATCTTTGGTAATAGAAGTTAAAAAATGTAGTAATTTTAATAATTGATACTAAAATAAAAATAGTAGAGGGGCCGTGGAAGTCGATCTTCACCCATCTGATAAGCGGATGAGACATATTTTTTTATCAAATATTATTATTCGCTGGATGCAGGCTGCCTCCAACAGGTCACTGTGGAAATCATTAGGAGAGGCCTATGTTCAGCAGTGGACTTCCTTTGGCTGATGGATGATGATGATGATTATTGATTAACATACATGCCTATGATAACTTGCCTATCGAAAACTGTTCACGGTTATTTTTTAATTGAATTAATTTTAATTAATTTTTTTTCATCACCTTCACTCTTTTGATCAACGAATGAATCTAATCTCAACTGATAGTTAAAAACACAAAGAATATGTCCGCCTGGCCCCTACTTACCTACCTTGATGGCTACCTGGCGAGCAGAACAGGTAAGTCAATTTACCTACATTACCCAACTACACCGATCTAATAACCTATCCAAATTGGTATAATAAGAAAGATAATTTAATTTCAAAACCAATCGTATAGGTGTGCCTGCAAAAATCCGTTCATAAAATGTTATGGACACTTTTCGATAGGCAAATTATACACATATTATTAATATAGTGCGTGGTGGCCTCGTGGTATCGGACCAGACTCGGCTGCCTACATGTTCACGGTGGTCGCGGGTTCAAATCCCAGAGCACACCTCTGACTTTTCGGAGTTATGTGTGTATTGATAATCAATCACCACGCACTATAACGGTGAAGGAAAACATCGTGAGGAAACCTGCGTACCGTAGCGATTTTAAAGAATTTCTACGGTATGTAAGTCCGCCAACCCGCACTAGGCCAGCGTGGTGGACTATATGGCCTAACCACTCTCAATCGTACTCTCGATTGTAGAGGAGGCCCGTGCCCTGCAGTGGGTCGTATATGGGCTGATACAATACAATTAATCAATAATATGTGTATTGGATGAAAAATATATCGCCGCCAACCACCGATGTTTTTGATGAATTTATCTAGGACTAATGTACTAAGATTTGCACCCTTCTCAACACCATCCCAGAGGAAATCGATCTCAATTATTGCAACCTGACCAAATTCATGGAAATGGCTCAAAAATATTTAGAGAGATTTTAAGAATATTATAATAGGTATTACGTGTCTTTCTGTTTATTATTTGTTTCGTTAATTCTATTTTGTATAGTTTTAGGTTTCCCTTTGTTTAAGTCAATATAGTGTCACTATGGTCTCGGCTGTTAAGATATTATATTTGTTGTAAATAAATGAATAAATAAAATCTCACCTGTTATCAGATGGGTAAAGGTCGATCTTTACCGGCTCTTAGACCAAAAATTCATAAGATTGTCCACAGCATGGTTCAACTATGTAAAAATATTTTTTATTATATCGATATAATATCGTTTTATTATCGTTGTCATACTCTTTCAATATCCCGCCGGCTTATTTTACAACATTTTAATAGTCCACCGCGGGAGCCAATCGGTAGGGACCAGGTGGAAGCAGAAATAGTGTTGTTGTTATTGAATTCTTAGCTTATTTTACGTGTATTCTGTTTGTATATTTGTAGAAGAGTGCGTGGTGGCCTGTTGGTAAACGGACCAGACGCGGCTGCCTACATGTTCACGGTGGTCGCGGGTTCAAATCCCAGGGCACACCTCTGACTTTTCGGAGTCATGTGTGTATTGATAGTCAATCACCACGCACTATAACGGTGAAGGAAAACATTGTGAGGAAACCTGCATACCATAGCGATTTGTATGGTATGTAAAAGTTCGCCAACCCGCATTAGGCCAGCGTGGTGGACTATATGGCCTAACCACTCTCAATCGTACTCTCGGTTGTAGAGGAGGCCCGTGCCCTGCAGTGGGTCGTATATAGGCTGATACAATACAATACAAAAAAAAATATTTGTAGAATTAAATACTCCAAGGTATGGCCACTGGCCACAAGATGGCCAGACGTCATAATGTTTGCAAGGAGTCTCTATTTCGAAGTCGCTTCCAACAGATCGATGTGGAGATTCTTGAGGGAAGTTTATGTTAAATTGTGTATGTTTTTTTATAGCCTTTGTAGGCAGACGAGCTAGCGGTCCACCTGATGTTAAGTGGCTCCTGCTCATGGACCTTCGCAGTGACAGGGTTCCAGCACAATAGTCGCTCCCTACCTTATGTCCTAGTGATATCGACAGTCCGTCTAGATTTTGTCCATCCTAAAGTGTAATTTCAGGGGTTCACTGATACCAATAACATCTAGTTCTTCCTAATATCAGTGTCGCTTGATTGATTTTGTTGTATTGCATAGGTCCGGCAAACGAGCAAACAGGTCACCTGATGGTAAGGGATCACTGCCGCTCATGACTATCCACAACTCTTGGTTCATAGGTGTGTTGCCGGCCCTTAAAATCAGGAGGGTAGCGGGTAGAAAAAAGAATGGAAAGAGGAAAGGGGTACTGGGCATCCGGTAATCTCACTTACCGAACCAAACGCGACTGCCAAGTTATCGCTTCTCATCGATTTCCTTTGAGACAGTGGTACCACCCCAGACGATCCTGTCCATGCATGCTGAGACATGACTGACAGCAGCGTGGGTCTACCACATCTAAATTTTTTTTTATAAGAACAAATATACTTAATAACAGCCTCCGTGGCCCAGTTAGTTAGACACCGGCTGTGAAACGAGAGGCCGCGTGTTCGATTCCCGCACTGAGATAAATCTTTGTGTGAACCACAGGTATTTGTTTCGAGTCTGGGTGTATGCGAGATCGAAAAGTCTCTCGTAGTTCCTGACACCCACGACACAAGACTTGATTTTAGTGTGGCGTCTGGACTATGTATGTGACTGTTGGGTATATTTATTTATTATGTATTTAATACAGTAAATGAATATTGGAACCTACTTTGTACACCAACTATCTTATGAAATATTCGTCTACGTTCAGATGCAAATAATTATTTAATCTTCTATTCATCTCGCCAAGCTTTCACAGTTCACAGCATTCGCGGAGTCACTACACAACATATTATATGTTTTAAATAAACCGCTAGAATTTCCGTTCGAATACTGTTTATACGTAACCGCCGCAAACCACATAATTAGTTGGATCCCCGAAATTGGCTTGTAATTAAAACTTGGAATTTATCAAATACAAAGTTTGGGTGGTAATTTACAAATTCTATAGATAGCGGGTGTTTTGGTGGTGGTTTTGTAATGGCCTGGCGTGAAAATTGTTCCAACAAAGTACATACATAAACATCACGCCTTTTTTCCAGAAGGGAAGGAAAAATATATATATATATATATATATATATATATATATATATATATATATATCTGAGTTTGGGCGTTTCATTTGGTGCATTAGATTGTAGAAAATCTAATCCAGTGATAAAAAAAATCTGCCGAATGCCGACCGTCATAGTAAATTACTGCAAGTCTGTGCATTTCAGGTTCAGTATAAATAAGTCTGATTTCGGTTGGGATAATTATTGGTGCAAATAACTACCTCTGTAAGTATTGCATTTCATTTACTATTTTCTACATAGCCGTCACTACGATATACCAATATAAGAGAATACTTAGAAAAATGAGGTACTAGCCGAATATGTTTCATTAAAAACCTGACTCGATTGCAAAGCTGAGGTCTCGGGTACGAATTCCAGGTTGGGCAGTGATAATGGATTTTTCAATTTATTATCAGCCTGGAGTCAGGAATTTCTGCCCGATATGGCGACAGGTTCGCCCCCTATCACATTGTAGGACGAACATAGAAGGCAAAATGTGGGTTTCATTGTGGCACCTCGCCTACCCCCTTTGGAAAAAAAGCGTGACTTTATGTATGTATGTAAAAACCAACCATATTTCATATTTTCATAAATATACTTCAAACTGCAAACGACATTCAGGCAGATGATATTAAAAAATTAAATAAACGTATTGAACTCGACAACTCAGCAACAAAATCCCGAATAAAAAGAATATTTAAATCCCTACCTACCCGAGATACCGAACTACAGAAAACCGGTCAAGGGCGAGTTGGAGTCACGCACTTAGGGTTCCGTTCTACATTCATCAATGGTTTAACTTTTTTGTGGTGTGAATTTTTTCTTCCCTCATGTTCGATGTACAATAAAGTCTAAAAACCCTTACATCTTATAACATTTTAGGATAAATTATTATCGAAAAAAAAAAAGCATTACTGCAATTTATTGGATATTATCACGATATTTCGTATTTTCGGACTAAAACCATTGTATTTCCATAATAAAACGTTGTATTCTGGCAAATTTTATGATCATAGTTCAACAGAAAATACAAATCCATTAGACAGATACCCACAGTCCTATACCGGATTTCGTATTAATTTCTTTGTACGGAACCCTGAAAATACCAGTGAAGCGTTAATTTTAAGAATAATTCGCCAGATTTAACTGACAAAGCAGCTTGTTTTTTTGCCATCTTTTTCCTCGGACAAAATCCCACCTTTTTCTCTGGCTCTCGGAGGATTAACGAAGACTTTTGCCCGTATTCAATGAGTGCGTTTGGTACAATACTAATGATTTCGCCAGTAATTCGAATTTTTTGTGATTCATCACGTTTTTATTAGTAGAATTCAGCATAAAATGCGAAAGAGAATATCTTGCATGTATACAAAAACTACCAACCACCACCAATCACCACGTCAATCACCACGCACTATAACGGTGAAGGAAAACATCGTGAGGAAACCTGCATACCATAGCGATTTGTATAAATTTCTATGCTATGTAAAAGTCCGCCAACCCGCACTGGGCCAGCGTGGTGGACTATATGGCCTAACCACTCTCAATCGTACTCTCGATTGTAGAGGAGGCTCGTGCCCTGCAGTGGGTCGTGTATGGGCTGATACAGTACAGTATACAAAAACTAACGCCTTTTTCCCAGAAGGGTTAAGCAGAGGTGCTACCAAGACTTCCACGTTTCGCCTTGTATATTCCGTCCCAGATAGAGGGCGAGCCTATCACCACATCAGGCACAAACCTGGCTCCGGGCTGGTAATAAATAAAAAATTCAATATCGCTTTGCCCGGCCCGGGATTCGAACCCGAGAACTCAGCTTTGTAATCGTACCGTGGTACAACTGCGCCACCGAGGCACTGTATATTAAATATTAATATATCGAATTTCTATTAAATGAATCTGTCTTTAGGTCTTTAATAGGTATATTTATTAATAAAACTGCCTCGGTGGCGTAGTGGTACTACGGTATGATTGCAAAGCTGAGGTCGCGGGTTCGAATCCCGGGTCGGGCAAAGTGATGTTGGATTTTTCTATTCATTATCACCCCGGAGTCAGGAATTTGTGCCCGATATGGCGATAGGCTCGCCCCCTATCACATCGTGGGACGGAATATACAAGGCGAAACGTGGGTGTTTTGGTAGCACCTCTGCCTACCCCTTCTGGGAAAAAGGCGTGTGTTTATGTATGTATGTATGTTTATTAATAAAACTTTTAAGGTATTCATAAACGAAGGATGTCTTTTAAATATCACGTTACGAATGGAAACAGCTAATAAATATTATTTATAGGAAATTAACAGGAATTTCTAGGAAAATGGAATAGTGATCACTCAAAAAGACAATTACAGCAATACTTTTTTATTGTTATAGGTATATTTCTTCCTTTTTCCTTTAGTTCGGTTAAACGTATTCATTTTTTTTTACATACATACATAAACACATGCCTTTTTCCCATGAAGGGGTAGGCAGAGGTGTTACCAGGACACCCACGTTTCGCCTTGTATGTTCCGGTCCCACGATGTGATAGGGGGCGAGCCTATCGCCATATCGGGCACAAATTTCTGAATCCGGGCTGATAATAAATAGAAAAATTCAATACCCCTTTGCCCGACCCGGGATTCGAACCCGAGAACTCAGCTTTGCAATCGTACCGTAGTACAACTGCGCCACCGAGGCAGTCTGTCAGTATTTCATTTTTATTAAATAATACACTCAAATATTTGTATTTGAATTTAGTGAAAAAATTAAACTCAAAAGCTGAATAGAGAATAACACAATTACAGCGGGCAGCCATTATACCCAAGTAATTTGAAGAAATAATATAATCGACATTCGAGGATTCTTTTGGTTGACTATTTTAATTTTTTACGTTCAAGTACGGTCTTTCCAACAGATTTTCTTAATGCTAGTATTGGAAAACAATTGGCAATATTTTGCTATTTGTGTCTACAGCAGAGAGTATTTCTGTGCATAGCCAATATTGTTATCGCCCTCAAAACTTTAAAATGTTTTCGTCTTCCAACCAGTGTGTGGTATCACTCTATGATGCGAAATGAAACTTGAATTGTCCGACATTCAACGTCTGAGGTAAGGTATAAGTTTTCCGCTTCTAAAAATCAACACTATTCTCTATGATATTTATTATTTACTAAAAAATAAATTTATAGTTAGGATATCCGATAGAGGATTCGAACATTTTATGGAGTACCTAGGCACACTCGTACAGTTTTACGTGCGACGTCCGAACATTCGAGTTCTGTTTCGGATCATAGAGTAACCAGCCAGGATCGGCTTGATGTAAACGCTGTACTAGTATATAAGAAGATATAAGAAGTTTGCATGTAGTTATTTATATCGTACATAAACTCACGCCTAGTTAACAGAAGGAGTAGTGGTGAAACTCTGGCTACAATGTCCTTCAAATCGGAACACAACAGTGTGTTTACACTGCTGTTTGGCGGGAGAAATAGACATTGCGGTGATAGCTACCCAGGCGTCCTCTCACATATGATATACCTACCACTAGCAAATTACTTGGATCCTAATTTTCCACAAAGATTCAATTACTAGACATAATATTATTCCCCTATAGATTTCAATAGTGATCTTTGATTTGTCTTTTTTTCGACTTATGAGACCAACACTGAGCTTTGCGATACATGGTCTTTACTCTAGATATGTCATATAATACTGATATGAGACTGATAAGACTGCCGGATGCCCAATCCCCCTTTCCTCTTCCTATCCTTTATCCTTCCCGCTCCCCTCCTGATCTGATGAGCCGGCAACACATCCATGAACCAAGTGTTGTGGATGTTCAAGTACGGCAGTGATCACTGATCAGGTGACCTGCTTGCTCGTTTTTCGGACCTATGATTTAAAAAAAATACATGCTTATACAGCCCTTCGCTATTTTTGAAGGTGGAAGAAGACATATATAAAAACTTGCATACTTAACAATATTATAAATTAATAAATAACACCCAACAGTCACATACATAGTTCTGACCCTACATAGTGATCAATCAAGTCTTTTGACGTGGGTATCAGACACTGTACTGTACTGTACTGTACTGCATCAGTCCATACACGACCCACTGCAGGGCACGAGCCTCCTCAACAATCGAGAGTACGATTGAGAGTGGTTCAGACATCAGACACTACGAGAGATTTTTTGGTCTCACAAACACCCAGACCCGAGACAAATATTTGTGGGCCACACAAACATTTGTGATGGTACGGGGACCGAACCCGCGGCCGCTCGTTTCACAGTCGGCGTCTAACCAACTGCGCCACGAACGCTGCCTGTTTCTGAGATCTGATTCTGATCATAATTTTTTAACGTTAATAAAATCTATCTTTATTAAACCAAAATAGTGGACTAACATCTACGTCTTCTAAACAGAATAAGTCAGTATTTGGCTGAAAAATTCCTAGGCCAATTCAAAACGCCGTCGCCTTTAACTTGAGCCTTATCTTAAATGATTAACTAGATGTTATCAGTCTATGTGTTAACGTTTTGCAGGACTGGCACCCGGATTTGTAGGGATCTTTACTGCCTACCATCCGTTTGACTTTATTCCATCAGGGTGAATGCACCAGTAATGGACCATTGTTAATATTAATTAGGGTGTTAAGTATTTACCGGCGCGTAGTGACTTGTGATTAACAGGGCGAAATGGCCGTCGTGAGTATGTATCTTTTCCGGAGCCAAAGTATTCTTAGTAAAATTCTACACATTTTAACAATGAAAAAAATATCAACGAGAATTCTGTATATACCACATATAGTTGGAATGGGTAAAGCCACGCTGTTGTCAGTCATGACTCGATAAATGGGCAGGCTTAACCGGGGCGGTACCACTGTCAAAAGAAATCGACGTGAAGCGGCAGCATAGCTGTCGCGTTTCGTTTGGTGAGAGAGATTGCCGGATGCCCAATACCCCTTTCCTATTACCATCCTTTTTCCTTCCCGCTCTCCTCCTAATTAGGCCGGCAACACATCCATGGTCCAGCGTTGTGGATGTTCATGGGCAGCAGTGATCACTTACCATCAGGCGACCTAGAGTAGGCCCGTGCCCTGCAGTGGCACGTATATGGGCTGATACAAAAAAAGAATTATGTCCATCTTTCGGTTCCGCTGTCGGTTTCTCGCCTAAGTAGAGTACAAATTTGATTTGTACTTTCATTTCGTAATATGACAAGGTCGCATCTTGCCATATTTGGAGCAAATTTAATCCCAAACAAATCATGTTACTAAAATAAATTGGGAATCTCGCACTGAGGAGTGAATGACAGGAATGAGGGTACCACTATAGAAATAGGCCACTAATAGGCAATAAGCATGGTAATATGTATTTATTTACATTCATAAGCTATTTTCGTTTATAAGCTAGAGTTATTGCTTTCTTGGGTAAAATAAATTTAGGAAATGTATTCTCAAAAGAGACAAAAATAAGTCACTTATATCAGAATATTGACAAAGCTTACGTAAAATAATAAAATCACAGTACTATAGCGTCTTTAAAATAAAATGGTGTACATCATTCTTTTAGGAAAATGTATTTACTTATTTACCACTCAAATAGAATGTTAGCAAAAAAATTACAAAAAACAATCGTAGCGTTTTCTTGCAAAATTTTCAATTGCATCGTCTATGTTGTCACTAAAACTACCACTTGACTTCGTTTTCAGTAGCAGTCTTGATATACCCTGTATATACTTAAGTATCATGTATTGTAGTTACAGCAATTTTTTTTTCTCAGTTTCAGTTTAAAGACATTTATTCTCATAAGAAATTTACATTTCACTTACAATGAGATACAAAAAAGTAGTTTAATAAATATTAAGTAAAATATTTTCAAAAGCTCGACATCAATAAGACGGCCCATCGTAAAATTATAACCGATATATTCCCGGAATATGTTTCTGCATGGTACTCAATACCTTTTGATTCATATGTTCTAAAAAATAATTTTACTTCAAACGTACCTAAAATAAAACAAGATCAGACAAAAAACTTCATTGAAAACGACATAAATAACAATAATTTTTATATCTTACATGACTATTATCAAAAGGCCTATAAAATATGTCACAACTACCCTCATTCAGAAAACTAAAACGAAGCTTAACGTTTACACCGCGATTGCAATCGCTACGCCGGCCTCGCTTCGCCAAAATCAAAAAGTCGTTTATCTAAAAAACATTCAGAACACTAATTAGAGTTGTTTGAAAGTTTTTCCCCAGTACTTCTGTGTTTTTGTTGGGCCGAGACAAATTGATAAAACTCCGCGTAATTTTTCCTTTTAAAACTAATGAAAAGTTTCGAATGTGTTATTCCGTTTGAATGGAAAGTTTGTATGATATTACTTGGGATTTTTACAGCTGAGGCCTTTTATAATAACTAAATTATATATACATATATATTTGTAATCAGCATGTACTTGTTTCAGGAGACTGAAATATCCTAGCCCAAGTAATTCATATGAGGATTTCATACAAAAAAAATACTTAAGATGGATTACCGCACATGGGAATCAAACCCACGATCGCACGATTTACATGTCATTCATGCTGTTACTAAAAAAACGAGACATAATACTCCCGTAACCTCAAGTATGAGGATTGCACGATAAATGCTTCTATTAAAATTATCTCCAAAGTTTTTGAAATGTCTATCCGGTATCACCATACCGGCTTATCACCATAAGCTCTCCCCTATCCCATCTTAGGATAGGAATAAGCTCGGCAATTTAAAAGCTTTAAAGGACATCTCTGCCTCGCTCTTACGAGTAACTGGCTAGCGTATATACAATATTTTCAAATGAAAACCTTTATTTATAAGCATAGGATTTACGTCAATGTTTTTATAAAGCCTTCACAATCGGAAAACAGAATAAGTCAGTCACGAACAGTCAGTGCTTTGAACACTATTAATTTCCTCTCTCTTTGACGACGGATATAAAATACCCCGAAAATAATAGCATTTTTATCCCAACAGGAAAAACTACATCCCAATTCTGGGTTATATAAAATACGGTTCAAACGCATCTTAACCGGTTCAACGCTTGTCGATGTACGGATTATACGAATTTACGGTTTGACACTAACAAGGGTTGAATTCTCTGCGCCGTCGACGCCGGGGTCGATTGTACCCGTGCGACTTAATTGGCACACTTGAGCCGATATTTTAAGTCTTTTGTGGGTTATATTTGATGCGCGGAATGAGGGTTTGTTATTGTTTTTTATAGAGAATGAAAAAGGTAATATGTGACAAATTAAATTCATCAAACAAGATCCATTAGCTAGCTATATGCGCACAAATTTACCACTTGGATAGATTTTAGAATTTACCTATGAAGTAACGACAACGCACGGTTTTGCTCATCAATTGTGATCCCGACTTTCATCCGTTAGACAAAGGCCAAAGGCCAGGCAAAGTCATAAGGCTACTATTTTTTTTTATTGCATAGGTCCGGCAAGCGAGTAAACAGGTCACCTGATGGTAAGTGGTCTCTCCCGCCCATGAGCATCCACAAAGCTGGTTCATGGGAGTGTTGTTGGGGAGGGAAAATGATGGGAAGAAGAAAGGGGTTTTGGGCATCCGGCAATCTCACTCACCGAACGAAACGCGACAGTCGAGCTGTCACTTCACGTCGATTTTCTGTTAGACAGTGGTACCGCCCAGATGAGCCTGCCCATTCATGCTGAGTCATGACAACAGCGAGGCTCTACCACTTCTTAAAATAAATCAAGTATAAAATTGCCCCAGAACGATATCTGGATGATCTTTTAACAGTATGGTACTAATAAGATTCTTCTTTTTTATAAATAAATATATACACCCAACAGTTACATACGTAGTCCTGACCCCACACTAAGATCGAGTCTTGTGTCGTGGGTATCAGAAACTACGAGAGACTTTTCGGTCTCACAAACACCCAGACCCGAAACAAATACCCGTGGATCACAAAAAACATTTGTTTCGGTGTGGGGATCGAACCCGCGGCCTCTCGTTTCACTGGCGACGTCTAACCAACTGCGCCACGGAGGCTGTCTTTACATACTATAATGCAATAATTATGATCCAGTCAAAGATCTAAACAGCCTATAAGCGAGATTTTCGATAATTTCAAAAGCATATTTTAAAATCCACATTAATACATTCGTAAGCATTATGCAGTGAGCACGAACTATGTCCAGTAACAAAGCACAAACGAGATAACAGGGTATTAATATTCTCAGCGCGCTTCGGTGTGCGTTTATCTTGGACTCCTGTTATTGCGTTTTTGCTACTGGTTTAATGTAACGTTTAATTTAAGTGTTTAATAAGAGCATTGATATAGTGATGTTTTACTGGTTTCAATGTGGATATACATGCATTTGAATGTATCGTAAGGAATAAATTATGCATGAATTAGTTAAACGTTTTTATTTATAAGTCCGCCAACCCGCACTAGGCCAGCGTGGTGGACTATATGGCCTAACCACTCTCAATCGTACCCTTGATTGTAGAGGAGGCCCGTGCCCTGCAGTGGGACGTATATGGGCTGATACAATACAATACAATTTATAAAATAATATCTACTTGTTTTCTAGGTGAAAAGTACCTGTTTTACTTTTCTATATACATAAACTCACGCCTTTTTTCCAGTAAGGGTAGGTGAAGGTGCTACCAAGCCATTTACGTTTCGCCTTGTGTGTTCCATCCAACGATGTGATAGGGACAGAGTCTATCGACATATCGGGCAATATCTGACTCAGGGCTGATAATAAATAGAAAAAAATTACATTGTTCCCGATCCGGGATTCGAACCCGAGACCTTTAGGTTTTATTCGTACCGCAGTACATTTGCGCCATCGAGGCAATTTAAAACAAAATATATTATGTAGATTTAATTCCATATAAGAGACAGAAGGGTAAGATCGAATCAGATGGTGGATAAGCCAATATAGAATTGTATGCCCATATACTTAACATTTCAAATGCACTACTTAAAGTTTCAGTTGGAGTACACTCCATTAGTATATAATAATATTTTTTAGAACTTTGAATTCGTTTTACTAAAGTTACTCGGTTTAATCGCAATTCCATTACTGCACTATATACCACTTGCAAAAAAAGACACATAATTGTACTTCATTTCTTTATTACATCATCTGTCTTTGATACAGCCACTATCAAACTGAACCCAGCGAAGCAGAAAATCAGTGTTTTAATTGTACCGTTATTAGTGTTTACCAACTAATTAATCATAAATTTTTGGACCCTCTGAAAGCGACGGAGACGAGAAATATTAATAATTTTGAAAGTAAAGCATTGCCTCCGAAAGCGGTAATTTACAGGGGTTTTGGCGGTCCCGTTTATGACTAGTTGAAGTGTATAAAATACAGCGTATTTACCACAAACATTTTTCGTTTTGATTTAAATAAAAAATATAACATGTTCTGAACAACTCTCCCTCCCTCTGTGTTCACTCACAGAAAGTCCGCTGCTGAACGTTGGCCTCCTCCAATACAAAAAAGGAAGATCGAGGTTCGATTCTCACATTGGGAAACCTATTTTGTGTATGATTTTGTTCCGGTGTGTCTCATACGACTCGCCCGGTACTGCAATTTGTACTCAACATGGCGGAATTAGGTAGCTTTGGAAGGTTATAGTTTGTGTGGCTAAGGTGGCACGTCTATCTTTCCGTTTGTGTACAGCTTATTTATGTGTGTATGAAATTTATTTCGTCTTTGCTAAAATTAGGGCCTCTCTGTCTCTCTCTCTCTCTCTTCAGCCACAGGAACGCCACTGCTGAACATAGGTCTCCCCATGGATCGCCACACTGACCTGCTGGAAGCGGAATGTACCCAGCGACTTCCTATGTTACTTCCTTTCTAAATCAGTCCCTATTTTTCTCGAAATCGGTTCGTTATGTATTTATAAAGAGTAAATATATTCTCATAAGCCTTCATTAACAATCGCCTTCTCTTATAAATTGTGCCTACACTCAAGAAGTTTTGATTGCGTTTACTGTATCGGCAATGATAATAAAGCTTATGATTGTTGCTCTGTCCCTATCTATTCACTTCTCCTTCTCTCATATGAGTTTGCACATTTTGCGGTTACAACTTTGACCTTTAGGCTGTTATGCTTAGTATATTGTAGTATTTAGAGAATTGGTAATTTAAAGGAACACACCTTTAAGATGATCTAAATTTTAATGTGATATTTTGCTGCTATTATGATTTCTTAGCTATCCGGGTACCCACTAACATATATAGGGTGTAAAATCCACCTTGTATATAGGTCGATTTTGGATCCACTATTTATTGAACCAGATATATACCGAATATATCCGAGAACTGATGGCCGATGGTGCCAAAAAGTTCACGAATGGAGGCCACGAAGCGAAAAGCGCAGCGTGGGACGTCCACCCACTAGGTGGTCAGACGACCTGGTAAAGATCGCGGGACGTCCCTGGATGCAGGCTGCCTCCAACAGGTCACTATAGAAATCATTGCGAGAGGCCTATGCCTAGCAGTGGACTTCCTTTCGCTGACGGATGGAGGGATGGAAGGAATCTTCTATGGTGCCCTAGTCCAGGCTAGTTGATCCCACATATTCTATCAAAATGTCGAAGTGATACTTCAGAATACTCAGTTGAAAAAAAGCAAAATAATATTATTTTTTATATGAAGATTCAAACAATATTATCATCATTTTTTTCTTTTGTCCCAATCCTAACACGCGTAAGGAAAAATCAAGTGTACTTCCAACATGGCTGACATAGATAATGGCATGCACGTTTTAGTGATGTGCTAAAAGTTTCTTATGGCGGGCAAAAAGGTTAAATTGAAACTCAATGTCATAAACACCCACATCTTGCTATAAACACCCACACATTTCGTAAACACCCACACTGGCCTATAAACATCTACAATACTTTGATACTGTTGATGCGCTACCGGCTTTTGGAACGAAGGATGGAAAGGGACATGAGAAGGCAGGTAAAATTCGTTTAAATTGTATCAGCCCATATACGTCCCACTGCACGGCACGGGTCTCCTCTACAATCGAGAGTACGATTGAGAGTAGTACAAATTACTTATAGTGGTTCATTGTAAATAAGGATTATTAACCACCAGACTGATAGTAGACTTTTCTAGGTATTTTTATATAAAATATTGTAGCCATTACTACTGTACATATTGATACTTAACATATAATGTGTCAGCATGACGAGCAATGGAATGCCTAGCATTGATTTGTAATTCATGGTGTTTGGTTTTGCTACTGTCCATGAGGGCTCGTATCGCTTACCATCAGACGAATGGCACGCTCATCGCACCGTTCATCGAAATAAAATAATAGATTCATTAAATATACATAGCTGTTGACCGTTTTCGCAGAAAGTTATGTGAGTATGTACCATTTACCTAATGGAGAGTGCAATGCAATCCAAATAGATTAGCTGAGTTGTTTTACGATTTGGATTGCTTAGTTCTGTTGTAAGTTGTTATCAACAATGGCTCAGTAATAAGCAATCAGACGAGAGGCATGTTCGTCTCGCCATTCATTGAAATAAAAAATATATAACCATATCGAAAACTTATCCATACCGCATCCCTAACCACAGGTAACTGAAGACAATCTGAAACGATACCTTCACAAGTATTTTGTTTGCTGACGGATAATCCCACGGTATTGAGAGAATCCCTGGGAAATTGGCTGTCTCGGCGACTGAATGGGCAGTGTTTGACTGCCTGCTCGCTTATTAAATCGCTTCATGTCCTCACAATGGCTGTTACTGTTCATATTTTATTGAAAAAGTAGCGAGTTTGTCAATTTTTTTCTTATGTATCATTTTTTGTTATTGAGAATTAAGTAGGTCATTCTCCTGATTATGTACACACGAAACCCAACAAGGCACATCACACTCATAATGCCGCCATGTTGCCTTGTCGCCAAGCAACAATGTCGCCATATTGCCTCGTCGCAATCCCACATGTTGCCATGTTGCCTTGAAGCAGTCACCTTGTTGCCTCGTCGTCGAGTAACAATTTCGCCAAGCAACAATGTCGCTATGTCACAATGTCACCATGTTGTCCTGTTGCCGAGCGACACCGTCGCCATGTTGCCACGTTGCAGTCTCCCATGTCACCATATTGTTGCGTAGTCACCATGTTACTATGTCGCCATGTTGCCTCGTCGCCATGAAACAAATGCATAACCCTACCAACTACCACACAACTGTTCCTATAATTTATACTTCTAAGTTTACATTTTATAAATAATTATAAAGACTGGGTGACTATACCCAATACCATCTTACTCTAGCAATCATACCAATCACCAATCTACATTTAAACAAAAATGACTGTTTATAGTTATCTATAATGTAATCTAACAAACACGTTTCTTTATCGACTCTACACAGCCGCAATCGTGCTCTACCAACGATTCTCTACCTACTCTGCGTATAAAAAGCATAATGACAGCATTTATCCATTATTAAATCAAGTGAACACTTGCCTCTATCAACTCTACACAACAGCAAAAGGACACAAAATCGCCCACAAACATCGACTCTACCCAATATTTCAGCGTGCGATAGCGCTGTGTAAATTACCGCGCGAGATTGATAGCGAGCTCTGAGCGGTACAATTGATTGATAAGTTCCGAACGGCGCATTAACCCGCGACTGGCTCTATGTTTCCCGACGTGGCCTGAATTAGTCCTCAACCGGCTCTATCACTCTACTTGCTTGATTTACATTCAATTGTCTAATGTTTAGAAACTGTTTTGTGTTTATCAGTCAATAGACAATAGTAAACGAAAAAAAAAATTGTCACATTTTTTAAAAAACACATTTATCGAGGCTGGCAATGTGCTCAAGAATCCAAAGCTGGGCAGTAATTTTGTATCAACCCACATAGGCTTTATTTTATTTTCGAAAGTTGGGCTTTTGATTTTTTTACTTTTCCGAATTAATTACTATAAAATCATAGACCTAACTAAATCTTTGAGCGGTACGATTGACAAGTTCCGAACGGCGCATTAACCCGCGACTGGCTCTGTGTTTCCTGCCGCGGCCTGGATTAGTTCTCAACTAGTTCTATCGCTCTACTTACTTTATTTATTATTTATTTATTAATTACAAAAGAACATACTTATGACCTAATAAAGATTGATTCACATTTAAGCGTCTACTGTTTGGAAACTGTTTGGTACCAGCTTGATTAGGCTGCTGAAGGATAAATAGTGGATTTTATTGATTGTGATCTTTTTCAAATCATTTCACTAAGAAGGGCAATGGACCCATGGACAAAATCTGATCAAATTTTCGTATCCACACAAATAATGACCACCGTAAAATGGTTAAGGACCTGTAATAGAGACTGATAAACGTGTCGCATTTTGAGTGCATGACGTGTAAATTAAAATGAAAGCAGGCTGACATAACTATGTACATTTGAAATAACATTTTACGTCAATAGATAGAATACAAGAATGAATTGCAACACACTTACCATGAGCATAGGTCATGGAAGATTTATAATTAAAAATACCTCAAAATCTATACGATCAAAAAATCATAATTTATACAAGTAACCTAAAAAAAAAGAATACCAACACTAAACGATCTGATATTATTAATTTAAACATTTACTCGCAAAAAAGCAGAATAAAATTTTGTTCTATTTTACTCTTGCAATTACGAGCGAGTTTTAATATGGGTTAAGAAATTATCTTTAGTACAGCAGGTGCGCTCAGGTAAGTTAAATGTATGTAGATATGCGAGCAGATTTGCATTTTAACGCCATTACAACTTGTAAGTGGGATAATGTGTAATGGTGAACTAGTTTTTACTAAATACAGGATTTTGCAGCATAGGTATGATAGGCATGTAGGTCATAGTCCTGTGATAACTATACCCTATACCCCTTTCATCTTCCCATTGGGCCAATTGGGCCGGCAACACATTCATGATCCAGCTTTGCGGGTGTTCATTGGTGGCAGTCATCACTTATCATCAGGTGACCTGTTTGCTTGTTTGCCAGACCTATGCCATAAAAAAACCAGTTTCACAGCCGACTCTCAACCAACTACGCTAAGCATAAAATAAAATTAACGAAATTTTAATTTTAACCATTTAAACAATCTAATAATAATCCGTAGATGACAAACAAAGTTTTTAGCGAAAGTAATAAAAGTATAATAACACTTAGAAACATATACACGAAAATATAATAAAGTCATTTAAATATTGCAAGTTTAAAATCAAGTTCTACGCCTAAATCACTTTCTTATCAAGTTGTTACAAAACCAATTTAAACTTTACACAGAGTCTAAAGAGTTACCCCATTTGTGGATATCTCCGAGCGGCGTAATGGAGATGTGTGTTTGTTTACATTAACTTGCGAACCCTCCGCCATTACTAACATTAGCCTGTAGTTTCTAGGGCTACGTTACATTACCCTCCTTGTAAAGTCTCACAACACTAGCTCCTGAGCTTTCATCAACTACCTTCAGCTCGTCGCTCCACCGGCCCGCGTCACACACTACGCTCCCCGTACGTGCTCTCACAACACTCGCTCCTGAGCTCTCATCCACTACCTTCAGCTCGACGCTCCACCGGCCCGCTCGTCACACACTACGCTCCCTGTACGTGCTCTCAAAATACTCGCTTCTGAGCTCTCATCCACTAGTCTGATTCGAGTTTCAGCTGCTCCTAGGAATCCGCTTCTAATGAATATAATTAAATTTAATAATAAGTCAGCCACTGTTATCGCAAGCTATTGTTTGTTCCATTTATTTTGGGCAAATTAATTGAGAGAACAGTTTCGTTAAAACGTAATGAATAATTCACAAAGTTTCGGTTACATTCTTAATGAAAACAATTTTGGCTATCTTTTGCGGTTAAATATCCTTTATTTTAAAATGAGGTCTGCATTTATATGACCTTTTGTTTCTTGGTAAAATATTCGGTTTATATTTGACCCTGTCCAAGGAGGGGCTGGGGTAATTGGCAAGATAAAACCGATTTGCGTTGAAGAAATTATTATAAAAAATTTGATAGAAAATAATTTGCAATTTTACAAGGGATGTTATTTCTAATTATTATGTTGAAGAGATCTGGCTTTAGATCGGGGCCTTGTGATATCGGTAAAATTATGTTAGGCAATAAATTAGAATGTATTCAATTCGAATTTTCCGTCTTAGGGTTCAAAAACAATTTTAAAAGTAGAATTTTATTAATTAACTCTGAAATACTTCTTAGTTTGTTTTTTTTTTCTAAATGAATGTATACTCCATCGAAGAAACTCCCAGTCCTTATACTGTATAATGAAAATGTTTAATAAACTTGAGTGTTGATGCATTTCTACACTCTCACCAAGTTATATCAGCTTGATTACACACATAGCTAAGACGCTTCAATCTTCAGACACCATTTATAGCGTCTCAACTCCAAAACACGAAACTTTAGATAAGCCACTAATAATGTCTTCATCTGGCATTCGAACCCACGTCACTGACACAACTCGCTAACTACACACCCTATAAATAACCCAATAAGCAACACAGGGCCGTATTCAGCCAACATTCGGGGGGGTCTTCAATACGAATCGGAAACCCGGTCATACCCGCATCTGCATATCGATTTGATCATGGCAGATAGGGAAAAGATAAATGGTTTGAGGGGTGATTTTCGAGGCGCCATCGAATTTCGCTGTTTCACTATCCCTATAGGGTGCTCGACCGGAAACCGGATAAATCCGGAATAATGTAATCGGACGCCATGGATTGTGGCGTAGTTGATTTCTTTTGCAGTAGTACAAATCGGTTATCTTCTTTTTGCTTTCTATAAGTGGGTATAAGTATCTTTAAGAGCTACTATTATTATTATTATCCAAACAGAAACGTTTTTTATTTAATTCGTGAATGAGTGAGTATTTTTTATCATTTTGATAATTTTAATATTATTAGAACAATAGGGGTCCCTTTTATTCTTAAGGATTTTGGACTGATAAAGCTTGTGTACTTTGCTAAAAAAATTAAAAACATGTTTAACACGTCAAAGAAATATATATACACATTAGAAATATAAAACTTTCCCTTTGAATTCAAGTGTGCTGAATCTTAACTCATAAACCTTAAAATGTATGAATTGTTAAAGAAAACTGCTTATTGAGGAAAAAAATACCCTTACTGATGGTGAAGTTTAGTATGTACTCAAAATTCCTACCAATCTAACTTCAAATGCAGTGTATTTTCTCGTCGAAGAAGGGTATTGGTTACATCTCTTCGTAATATTGTATTTCCTTTTTATCAAAATAAATATAAATTTTCGCAGTAAAATCCGCAAAAATATTTTAATTTATGTTCATTTTGTTCCATATTTAAAATTTATATCAGCCTGATCGGTCTACCTGACTGTCCATCACTGTCGACGACGTAGCTCAACACTAAATGTCAGTTGTTGAGTTACTGAGAACGTTGTACTGTGGCCTGAAATATGAAAGTTATGCCTGCGGGCACAATTTGATATATGAGGAAAAGTGAGAGCTCTTTAAATATGCACTCAGAAATAATAGACCGATTGATAAATGGTAGGGACCTGTCGCAGTCCTCAGAAAAACATTTATGGGTAGGTTTGACCAGAGCATAGGTCATATCAGCCCATATACGTCCCACTTAGGGCAGGGGCCTCCTCTACAATCGAGAGTACGATTGAGAGGGGTTAGGCCATATAGTCAACTACGCTAGTCTAGTGCGGGTTGGCGGACGTGCCCTAGGATTTGAACCCGCGACCACCGTGAACATGCAGACAGCCGCGTCTGGCCCGTTACCAACAGGCCACCACGCACTTCAGAGTATAGGTACCACAGTGTAATTAAATAGATGAAAAACTAACGTGAAATAAAAACTTTGCAGTGTTGTTTCGTTCGTTAACGATATCCTACTCTAATGACTCTAAAAAGATACTTAATGAATTCCACGAATTGAAAACATAACATGGCGTTTTACTAATTGTTACACGTTGTTTTCTTGTTTATATTTTTGTACTGTGTTGGTAAAGTACGTAAATGATTAATGATAGTAAGTGTCGGTCCAAATAGTCACCCGATAGTCAAGATTTTCGACTTTCTGTGAGACAATGGTACCACCCGGACGAGCCTGCCCATTCATGCTCAGTCATGACAACACCGTAGCTCTACCACTATAGATATTAATAAAATTAATTACATACATACGTAAACATCACGCCGTATTCCCAGAAGGAGTAGGCGGAAGTGCAACCAGGACACCCACGTTTCGCCTTATGTATTCCGTCCCATGATGTGATGGGAGGCGAGCCTATCGCCATATCGGGCACAAATTCCTGACTCCGGGCTGATAATGAATAGAAAAATCCAATATCGCTTCACCCGACCCGGGATTCGAACCCGAGACCTCAGCTTTGTAATCACACCGTAGTACAACTACGCCACCGAGGCATTCATTACAAACGATGGAACATAATGCATAATACTAATTGTAATATTGCTCTAATTTAATGGTCTTATTTAAGTTCAATATATCTTATGGAACAATATATGTACTGGCCATATACATGTACATATTTCAGCAATATCACATAAATTTACTCACAAAAGCCAGTTCTCACTGTCACCGAACACTGTATCCAAAACGGCTGCCATTAACAGTAACGAGCTCAAATGTGATGCATAACAAGATAATAATTGAAATGGCCCTCATACATTTAATGCATTCAGCTCGGCGTGATAAGCACTCGCCATTACAATGACGATTTAATCTACCCCCTGAGAATTATGCTCTGGAAATATATTATTTACTGACTTGTACAGTACACGTGTGCGAAACAGGATTCTATTGCACTACATAACAGCACTCGGCTATACGCTGCGCCGGTGACAGCGCGGAGAGCGCTCGTCTACTGCACTACATAACAGCACTCGGCTATACGCCGCGTCAGTGACAGCGCGGAGAGCGCTCATCTACTGCACTACATAACAGCACTCGGCTATACGCCGCGTCGGTGACAGCAGTAATATCGCTCGTCTATAATACTGAACAAAATAAACAAAACTTTTAGTCTGGCACAAACCTTGTCTAATTACTGCCAAAATAAAAAGTCGGATTAAAAAGGGCGGATTCTTTACTGTCGCATTAATAATAAAGCGTGACTTTTCGCCTAAAAAATTAGGTAGCCGACGGTCCCTAATAACATAAATAAAAAGGCCATAAAACGACTATGAATGTCGCTTCTTGTGTCTTTAACATCAGGTCTTATCAGCTGAGCGATAGCGGAAGCGGAAGCGATAGCGTTTTTGTTGAAGAAAACTAGTAGTTATATTTTTACCGTCTGCATTGTCCCAGCCCGCCCGATCGAGGTGTTGGTAATATAAAAAAACGACTGTTAAAAGGACTGTTGCTTTCGTGTTTTGTTCGTTGAGCAATAGCGACAATAACTATCAACCTTCCTGTCTTTTTATTTTCCTTCCCTTTTAAAATGCATTCTTTAAGCCTGAAAAGGCTCTGACGATCGATTGTAACAAAACATCAATTTTCAGCAAGATTACAAGCCGAGGAGTCCAGGTATTGGCATTCTGATGATGATCTTGATAATGAATTTATTATATTTATTAGGATGCGTTAGGAGCTTCTAGCAAGATTGGATTGAGAGTGAGAAGGGTAATTGAGAGTTCCATAAACATTGCGTAGATATTTCGTAGACGTCGGACGGAGACCTTATTGGTGGTAGCGGGTTTAAATCCCAGGGCACACTTCTGTCTTTTCGGAGTTATGTGTGTATTGATAGTCAATGATCACGCATTATAACGGTAAAGGAAATCATCGTGAGACAACCTGTATACCGTAGCGATTTAAAAAGAATCTACGGTGTGTAAGTCCGCGAACCTGCACTAGGCCAGCGTGGTGGACAATATGGCCTAACCCCTCTCAATTGCACTTTCTATTATAGTGGAGACCCGTGCCCTGCAGTGAGACGTATATGGGCTGATACAGATACTGACACCTGTACCTATGACAACATACTGGCTAACACCCTATGCCAATCTTCCGAGCATTGGCCACATTCACACTCACAGCATTCTCGGCCACAAGCTCTTAGTACCTACCCAAAGTATTAGGCATTGCTAAGTACAGTAAGTCCTTAAATGAAAATGTCAAGTCTTAGTTTTAAAATCTCACACTAGCAGGCATAATTGAAACTCTGGAGGTTCGGGAGCACTTAATTTTTCAACGAATTTTGGCTTCAGGCCAAACTGTGGAGTGTTTCTGTGGGAAAAATGGTTCACATATTCATTGTGATGTATTAAGATGATGTATTTTGTTATTTTCTTTCATTAACGAGAATTATTAAAGGGACAATTCGCTTACCTATTTGGAAGCGTCACGTTTTGCCATGAGTAAGAGATCTCTCAGAACGTGTGATCCAGACCTGTGGGGTGAACCGGTCAAGGTGGGAAACCGGTTCAATCCCCGTTCTGTATTGAATAAACATCTCCAAGATCACACTGCTGTACTTAATTAATAAATACATAAAGTCCGCCAACCCGCACTGGAACAGCATGGTGGACTATATGACCCGACGCCTCTCAATCGTACTCTTGATTATGGAGGAAGACCGTGCCCTGCTGTAGGACGTATATGTACTAATACAGATACAGAAAACACTGCACTAAGCTGGTTATAAAGACATGAAGCGTTAAATCTCTAAATGCATGCGTCTTAATTCTCTTGTATCACTACACACAGATGTGAGAGGCCTAAATGTAACGAAGGAGTTCCTGTGGCTGAACAAAGAGAGAGACTCTCAAATATTTTTCCGCGTAGTATTTTTCTTCTAAGTAACCAGACAGAAATGTTCTAGAATGTAGGCCATGTACAGGCAAGCGCAGTGTCGGACGTCCGCCTACAAGGTGGACCTGGTAAAGGTTGCAGGAAGTCGCTGAATGCAGGCCACTTGGGGATCCTTGGGGGGGTCTATGTTAAGCAGTGACTTCCTGTGTCTGAAGAAAGAGAGAGAACCTGACAACCTGTTAGTAAACGGGCAAACGCGTCTACTGACACGGTAGTTACGGGTTTAAATTCCAGGGCACGCTTCTGACTTTTCGGACTCTTGTGTGTATTGACAGTCAATTACCACACACCCTATAGGTGAAGCAAAACATCGTGAGGAAATTTGCATATTATACAGATTTTCAAGAATTTCCATGGTATTTGATCATGGCCTAAACCCTCTCAATTGTATGGCCGATTATAGAAGATACCCGTGCCCTGCAGTGAAACGTACATGTGATGCATCATTTTTTATATTATTTTCCTTCACCATAAATTAAACTTGATGAGTTTGACTTATACAAAAATCGCTTGACCAATGTATCCTCACCCAGAAAAGTCTATGGTAATCGGGTCACGCGCCGTCCTAATGACTGTCTCATTAAACGCTCTTAAGGGCATCACTTCTGGCTGCGATTGTACCTGCCGCTAATCTACGCTAATTGTTATTGCAGTAGATTGCTTAAGGTTTTTTATCTGATGCTTTTAAGATGGTATTGAAGAATCATTCTGTAATTGAGTTTCTGGAGAAAGAACTGGCAGACGTAGTTTATTTATTTAATAGTAAGATAGGGATTTTTAGTAGTGGCTTTCTGAGGCTGAAGAGAGAGATATTATTTAAATGTATATGTTGAAGGAAATGTATGTAATTATTCGTTGTATACAATTCCTAGATATAGAATATCTCTCTTCTTGTAATAATATAAATAAATACACCCAGCAGTCCTGTCCCACACTGAGATGGAGTCTTGTGTCGTGGATATACGAGATACTTTCCGGTCTCACAAACACCCAGACCCGAAACAAATACCTGTAGAACACTTAAATATTTGTTTCGGTGCGGGGACAAAACCCGCAACCTTTCGTTTCACAGCCGTTTCAAACCAACTGCGCCATAGATACTGTCATTGGTCTAGTATGAGTGAAAAGAAATTGTTAAATCTTAGATTTAAATCTTAAATCACATCGTTAACTATTTCAAGTTTTATATATGAAACTTTTATACAGTCCAGGAACTAAATACATACATACATAAACTCACGCCTTATTCTCAAAACGGGTGGGCAGAGGCGCCACTATGACATCCACATTTCGCCTTGTATGATCCGTCCCAGGATGTGATTGAGGGCGAGCCTATCACCATGTCGGGCACAAATTCCTGGCTTCGAGTTGATAATGAGTTGAATCATCCATTATCACTTTGCTCGACTCGGGATCGAACCCGAGTCCTCAGCTATGCAACATAGTACAACTACGCCACTGAGGCTCTTTAAAAGCATTTTACAAAATGTATCATAATTTATTTTTCTCCCCTCTTGTTTTACCAACTTCACTGACGGTGTACAAACTAAGCGTCGTAGTAGTTGAATAAAGCAACAAAAGTTAACACAAAGTTGACTCAAAACTAGATTACATTTACGACGTCCATCTTAGATACTAAAATAACAGATTTTTCAGCGCTCTTTAAAGAACTTTGGCACCAATTTAAAGAATCCCTACGGACAAGCGGAATATTAGGAGATTACACTTGGGGTACTACTATGAAAATAAAATAAACACACCCAACTGTCACATACATAGCCCTGACCCCACACTACGGTCGAGTCTTGGTGTCGTGGATATTAGACATTACGAGAGACTTTTCCATTCCCATTCCTTTGAGTTTAAAAAATTAACAAATATATCTGAATTCCTTCCTCATCCCACGGGAACGCTACATTATTCGGGTCAAAAAAGTTGCCTAAATGTTAATCCAGGGTGTCAGCTACCTCCATACCATATTTCATCGAAATCCATTAAGTCGTTTCTGAGTTCATCGCCCACAACCGCGCAGACAAACAGACAGATAAACAGACGAAAATTCTAAAAATCATTGTTTTGGGTTATATTACCTTAATACAGTCCTCCCATCCATCGGTCACAAATTTATATTACTCGTATGTATAGATTTCTTCCTCGAGTTTTGTATTGCCAAACACTAAATTATTTTTGTTCAGCTTAACGTTTTTATTTTGTATGCAATTAAGAGTTATAATATTATTTATGAGAGATACCTTTAAGCTTAAGTAGCATAATTGTTGTGAAAAATGCATATTTAGTAACTAGTAGTTTAAATAACTAAAGAATTTTGAACCACTTCAAAAAATTATATTTTCAAAAATAATCTAAATTTCGTAGTAGACCCCCGTATCATGTCTTATACAAAATTCCCAAGCAGATAACGAATGAAATGCCTAAATTCAGTAAACTGGGCTTGATTAATGCTGGGCAAGCTGTCTGGCTATGAATAATAACTTCGGTATGTGAACTAGGTGTTTCTCGCGACTGCACTTGCATGGAAAATCTAGAGTGCCATGTAGATTCATTGGTTATTGGAGGAACTTAGAACTTATTTTTGTCGGTTATATTAAAATGTAGTGTTCCCGTGTGATGAGGGAGGAATTCCGATATATTTGTTACTTTTTTGTACTTAAATGGAAGGGATGGGACTGGTTTACATATCTTGACTGAGAATGAGACGCGACAAGCCGGTATATAGCGGGACAGGACGGGATGGGATTGTTTTTATAAAGATAACCACGCAAACGGGGTTGCGGGCAGAAGCTAGTATTGCATATTATACCTCTAGTGTTGTACCTTATTGTGACAATAAATCTTTTCTTTATTTCTTCTTTTTTTCTTTTGAATTTTCACTTGATTCATCAGTTCAGGGCAGTTAATTACTAGCGACAGTTAGCCAGTGCTGAACTGAACGAGACACACCGAGGCGGTGGTCGCGTGTTAGAACCCCAATACACAACTTTCAATTTTAGCAGTCATATATTCTTAGTCAATTATCACGCTCTTTAAGTGTGAAGGGAAATGTCGTAAAGATATAGTTAAACCAAAACAACAACAACTAAGATACATTCACAAAGTTTCGCTTTTACAATATTCCTAGATGTCCGGTTCGGTTTACGCGGGTATATTTTTTTTTATCCCACTTTAAATTTTAAATAAACGTTGTCAGACACATATTTCCCGTATTTGCCTTTAGTTTCCGGTTCTAGCTCTTTAAAATCGCAGAGTGAAATACCTTTAAACATGCTTTAAATTTAGGCTATAAAATACCAAAATAATTTTGCAAATCTCGCTTGTATTTTCCGAGATTTTCGAATACAATCTCCAAATCTTTATTATAGTATAGTATACCTTTTATCATCATTATTTCAAATTCTGATGTTTATTAACAAAGAACTCTTAAAATATATCTTAAAAACAAAAAGGCGAACACAACACAGACATCACAATTCGAAATAAAAATCGGACATCAAAAGCGTATCATAAAGAAATAATGGCGTAAAAACGTCCATCATTGATGAAAATTAAAGGAATTGGTGCAGGATTTTTCGCGAAAAAGAAATCAACGGCTTCGAGTCTGAGAAATGTCCCGTGTTTAAGGGCAGGTGTGGTGTACATATTATTTGATTTCGTGAGACTTTATTTTTCAATTTAAAGAGAAGTAAATAAGTTTAAAATAACCTATGCAAACAATTATAATTTATTAGTTTTTACGCCTTGAAGACGATTGAAGATATGTGTATCTGCCCATATACGTCCCACTGCAGATTGCAGGGCGTGCCCTGGGGCTTCCTAGCGATTTTGAAGAATTTCATTGGTATGTAAAATCCGCCAACCCGCACTCAGTCAGCGTGGTGGATATGGCCATAATAAATTTAGATGTAATAAAATTATAGTATATATTGACCTAAAAATTAAAAAATAAAACAGAACATGAATGATAGACACCCTACGCTTTAAGTACGTCACCGGCAAACTTTTCATTGGGAAAAATCTTTTAGAAATTTCGCTTAACTTAAAATGTCGTCGCTTTTTGATCAAGGTTCTATCGTGTTGTATACCTTTGTATGTTGATGATTGGTCGTCGAATATGGTGTGTACTCGTGGATATTGTGACGTCGTATTCCTCTTTGTACTGGAATGAAGTGACTCTTGTATCAGCCCATATTATACGGCTTGCTGCAGGATGCATGCCTCCTCTATAATCGGGAGTAATTAAGAGAGGTAAGGCCATATAGTTCACAACGCTGGCCTAGGTATCCTAAATGTGTTAAGATGCTGAAAATGCTAGCTTAATAAAAAACGTTTTAAATACCTACGTGCTGTTACCCTACACCATAGTGGTATCGTCGCTGTATTATTATTGTTTATGTTGCAGAATGATTTAGCTTATGGTTTTTCGACCGGCTATCTAGGTAGGTGGGATGGTTGTCAATGACAATGGTGACAATCACAACACAGGTAAATATTTCTCTGCTGAAAACATAATTTAATTCGAATTGAAAATCGAATTGCCTAACCTGGATTCGACCCAAAACTTAACCTGTCCAATCGTTGTATCAGTGCTGAGTATGATGACCCTTAATTATGTACGTCCAACAAATCGGTTTACGGCCTGTCCAACAAGACGAAATAAGTACAGAATAGTCTAACATCAATTTCACATCTAATTAACGAGTATTAAATCGAAGAAAACTCAAATTAAATCAAAAAATAAATTAGTAAATTTTATTTCATATGCTCCGTCACCCATCCCTTAAACTTGGCGACGTCTGTGTACAGCCCGTAGTAGTTGGGGTTGCAGATGGGTCCGTCCCTCCTCGCCACGGTCATGGACACGATGCCCCGGACGTACCACGCGCCGGGAGCGTCCGGCGACCCGTCCCCGGACGTGTCCGGAACGAAGATCACGTAACCGCCGCCACTGTCGCCGTTGCAGGCCGATGTTCCTAGAAGGGAGCATTATAGATCTTTTTATTAATATATACACCAAATCGTGTTCTGGATTGGAGAACGCGTCTTGGCAATCGTAGAGTGGAACGGCCTCTGGCCAGATGGCGGGACGACTTGCACAAGAGGACTGGCAGCGACTGAATACATAAAGCAGCAGACCGGACTCTGTGGTGTAACTTGGGAGAGGCCTATGTCCAGCAGTGGACTGCACAGGCTGATGATGGTGGTGATGATGATGACACACAACAGTCCCATCTCATATATGGATCAATTAAGTCTTGTTTCCTGGGTATTAAAAGCAACGGGAGACTTTTCAGTGTCAAACACCCAGACCCGAAACAAATGCCTGTGAACACACAAGAAACATAATTACGAGTATCTTGAACCATGTCGGTTTTACTGCTGATTTATGATCGGGGAAAACCGACTCGGCATTGCATCAGTTATCACTCGTCCATATACGACCAAAGTACGCGATCATGATTCTAATTACGATCATCTGATCGGATAAATATATCATAAAATGTGGACTCGTTGTTCTTTTATTATATTTCTGTTTAAGTGGTTTTGAGGTTAACTTTGTGAGAGGCAGTTTATTATTGTTATTTGTGGTCATGTGAATAACTCACAAACAATTTGATATTTTTAATGAAACAGCAAATCCAACTGCAGGCCAGATAATGGCACCACTCAAAATTGAAATACCTGCAGACATCACGAAATTGTCTTTTAGCAGGAACCAAAGCCTCAGCTTCTCCTTTCGCAGCCAACGTCTTAACGAATTCTCCAACAGACTATCAAAGAAAACTCAATTACCATTGGTATACCCAGCGCAGAACTTATGCTCCGTAAGCAGTGTAGAATAGAAGAGTGGGTTGCTCTTGATGCAGGTGGATTCTGACACTTTAGGTAATCTGACTTGCTGGAGTTGAGATGATAGGGTATCTGTGCTGTCGAAGCCCCAGCCAACGACCTGAAATTAACAAATACACCCAACAGTCATATACATAGTCCTGAGCATTAAGGTTGAGTCTTGTGTCGTGGGTACCAGGAACCATGAAAGACTTTTCTATCTCATAAACACCCAAACCCAAAACAAAGACTTGTGGGCCCCACAAATTTTTGTCTTGGTGCGAGGATCGAACCCGCGGCCCCTGGTTCCACAGCCGGCGTCTAAACAACTGCGCCAAGGAGGCTCTCACGGAAATATTAAAACAAAAAGTAAAAGACCTTCTGAGCTAGTATTATACGTCTTTATTGCAAAGGATCGATGAGCTAAGCTGCTGGACGACTGGCACAAGAGAGCCGGCCGCGATTGGATGCATAAAGCAGCAGACCGAGCTCTGTGGCGTACCTTGAGATCTGTCTAGCAGTGGACTGCAACGAGCTGATGATAATGATGATGAGATGCCAGTGAGATATACATATTCTCTAAGATCGCGACCACTTAGCAGACAGCAGGTGATAGAAGTTCCATCAAAGTTAATTAAATATTTGCAGTTAAACTGTGTGTGTGTGTGTTAAAGTCGCAGGAAGTCGGTGGATGCAAGCGGATTCCAACAGGTCTATGAGGCGATCCAAGGGGGAGGCCTGTGTTTAGCAGTGGACTTCCTGCGGCTGAGAGAGAGAGAAAGAGAGAGAGAGTTAAAATGTGTCAGTTTTCGGGTTTAACTTGTGTATATGTGGATTAAGAAAAAATAGTCCAATCAACTAAAGACAGTTTTACATTCTATTTTACATTATTTAGTACCAAGCATTGCTTACCGTTCCATAAATCTTTCCATGCGGCAACCTCTTATAGGCATCTGTGTTCCACAGGCAAGCTGGTTGCACATACTCATCGAAGACAGCCTCAGATTTCAGTCTTAATAAGGCAATATCGTCGTTCAAATGACGGTTCTCGAATTTATCATGGACTATTATATCTTGTACCTGAAAAGAATTTATTCAAATTAAATAAATACAAACGAGAGACTTTTATATAACCCTGACTAAATTACGAGAGATTTTTCAGTCACAAGTGCGTGGTGGTCTGTTGGTAAACGGACCAGACAGAACTGCCAACATGTTCACGGTGATCGCGGGTACAAATTCCAGGGTACACCCCTGCTTTTCGGAGTCATGTGTGTATTAATTGTCAATCACCACGCAATATAACGATGAAGGATTTTTTTTTTAATTTCCCGACGTTTCGATCACTTTACAGTTTTCGTAGCCACGCGGCGGACTGAGGTATTAGTCATCCGCTTAGTGACTGTTACAATTTAACTAACCTTAATTTATTTCAAAGCGATTTATGCCTATAACTTATGGAACTTACATTATTTTGCGTATCAGAAAACTCAGACAAAGTAGAACTTTCGATGTAGCTTTCTTTTGTCGGTCGATGCATTTTTGCTGCTGTTCACATTTAGATAAACATAGTTTGAAGCCTACACTACATACTAGCGTGTGTCATTGAAACGGGTTTTTCACTTCATGTAATTATGTCGACCGCTATCTGAATAGTTCCTAATCCATCCATCCATCCATCAGGCAAAGGAAGTCCACTGCTGAACATAGGCCTCTCCTAATGATTTCCACAGTGACCTGTTGGAGGCAGCCTGCATCTAGCGACGTCCCGCGACCTTTACCAGGTCGTCTGACCACCTAGTGGGTGGACGTCCCACGCTGCGCTTTCCGCTTCGTGGCCTCCATTCGAGAACTTTTAAATAATAGCTAATAGCTTTATAGAAATACCCAATTAATAGAAAACCTAACCAATATTCTCGTTAAATTGTTATTATAAAAACGAAATATTTCAAGCAACTAATTCTCCTGCAAACGACTAGTTCGTAATAGGGCTTTGATGTTAATAGTTCATCTTATCAAAAGATTATACGAACAATTTCGGTCTCAAATCGCTAGAATTAAATATATTTAATTTAAAAACATCTTATTCGTAGAACTCAAGACGCTCAAAGGGAATTGTTTGAATAATTTAAGTGAGGAAATTAGCTCGGTTTTACATTACTTCTTTAACACTGAAAAGTCTGGTTTCTGTTTTAATGATGTACTAGAGAAAGGGCCTTAATTTGTAGATTTTTTCTTAATATGTATTTTCTACAATACAGTGCTGGTTCAGCGTGGTGGACTATACGTCCGATACGAAAAATCCATTATCAATTTGCACGACCCGGGATTCGAACCCGAAACCTCAGTTTTGCAATCATACCATAGTACAATTGCGCCACCAAATCTTGTCGTCACATTTGGTAGAAAAAAGAAAGATGTATCATTACCTCTCTTTCCTGTGTAGTTGTATCGCCTCCTAGTAAATTATATTTTCCTAGTACCACGCTGAGAGTCGAAGACGTACGTGGTACTCCTCGGATCGTCACGCAGTGGGCCGCTGGAAACAATTACATATAAGCTCAAGCGTGATTTACTTAAAGAGTAAGGAAATGCTATGTTCTACTATTGATTTCCGAGCTAATTAAGATATAATGTCATATTCACTGTCTTCTGCTACTGAAAGTAAATTGTGAAACTAGGCCTTATTCAAAGATATCTCCAGCGACCTGTTGGAAGTAGCTTGCGTGCAACAACTTCATTCTATTAACTTGCCTGATCTAGGAATTCGAACCTGGGAGCCAAGAGTTAACATATTAAACATAGCACACCAGCGTCAGTTTTAGGCCTCAATCATACTTATGAGTTTTGTACGAGTACTTCTACGTATGAAATTAAATTTACAATTGATAAAAGGTGAATTGATGATCATAAATATCATTAAGATCTTATTAGAAAAATCCAAATGGTCTCTTCCAAAACAGAACATACTTTCTAGATATTAAAATCACAAAAGTTAATAAACACTCACCTGTAAGCACCATAGTCTTGGACAACAGCGTCCCTCCACAGATATAAGTCAGCGAGGACCTATCGAGGACATAAAGGGCGGCGTGCCAGGGCCAGTCTCCTGGCTTGGTCGGCTGCCCATTCACGATGAGACCTGTGTGGGACACTTGACGCCTACCACAAGAAGTGTCAACGACGTTGGGTCTGCTCTCAGCTGTGTTCTTGTACCCTTGGATGTAGCCGTCTAGGTAGCCCTGAAAGCGTTGAAATATTTAAATCAAGATCTTTAAATGTGAGGGTAGTTCAGTATGCACGAATCTTCTCCTTTTTTATAATAATAATAAATAAATGCGCCCAACAGTCACATATATACTCGTAGTTCTGACTCCTCACTAAGATCGAATCTTGTGTCGTGGGTATCAGAAACTACGAGAGACTTTTCGGCCTCACAAACACTCAGACCCGAAACAAATACTTGTGGTTCACACAGACATTTGTCTCGGTGCGGGGCTCGAACACACACTCGTTTCACAGTGAGAGTCTAGCCAACTGCGCCACGGAGGCAAAGTGATAATAGATTTTTCAAATCATTATCAGCCCGGAGTCAGGAATTTGTGCCCGATATGGCGATAGGCTCGCCCCCTATCACATCGTAGTACTTAACATACAAGACGAAACGTGGGCGTCATGGTGGCACCTCTGCCTAATCCTTCTGGGAAAAAGGCGTGAGTTTACGTATGTATGTTAATTTTGCGCGTTTTGGGAGCGCAAGTAGACCTTGTAATTATGGCTTTAATCTTAATTCTACATACACAAGTACAATCATCGCAACATTTTAATATACTGAGACTGATTTGAATTATGAACTATCAAATTCTTAGTTCAGGTCAAGAGATTTGGGAGATAGTTAGTTTAAGTATTAGTATTTAGTGGTAGTATTTATACAAAGGTTGTCTGAAAGAGATCGCTTTAAGCGATAATACCGCCTATTGTTATATGATATGTTCTTATATTTTATTCGTCTGATTTCGTATTTAATTTTGTTCTTTGGTTTACGATAAAGAGCATTGTCAAGTCTAAAGTAAATCATGTTGACAAATTCTGTATCAGTCCATATACGTCCCACAGCAGGGCACGGGCCTCCTCTACAATCGAGAGTACGATTAAGAGTGGTTAGGCCATATAGTCCACCACACTGGCCTAGTGCGGGTTGGCGGACTTTTACATACCATAGAAATTTATACAAATCACTATGGCATGCAGGTTTCCTCACGATGTTTTCCTTCACCGTTATAGTGCGTGGTGATTGACTATCAATACACACATGATTTCAAAAAGTCAGCGGTGTGCCCTGGAATTTGAACCCGCGACCACTTTCAACATGTAGGCAGCCGCGTCTGGTCCGTTTACCAACAGGCCACCACGTACTTGACAAATTAACTCAATAATTATTTGATAGTTAAACCCAGGAGAATTTAAAGTAGTAAAATAACTTACAGTTTTCGCTTCTTTGCAATATTCCACTGTGTTTATAATTAGGCTTTTGAGGTACGGTACTACTCCTTCAGTGGCGCCTTTTACTTTCAAAGCAAGTCCGTCACCGTCCTTGAAGAAGTTTACGTTGAAAACCCCAATGTCTGCATTGTCAGTAATTCTTGCAGCTATTTTGTCAGTTTCGTAGGTGTTCTGCAAATGTAAACTCTTTAGCTATGGTGTTAAGATTCACTCGACTATTATTTTCTATTTAGCTTTTGTCCCAAACTTAGGCACTCATCTCTTTCTACCTGCCTTTATTTAATATTCAAGAGATCAGCATTAAATATTATTTTTGTACACCATTGATACAATCCTTCGGCGGTTGCACATACGATAAAATATATTGTAAAAATCTTCTTCAATTTATATGATTATTATATTAATATTTGCCTCTAGTAAAAATCCTAAACTCACCAAAGTAACAACAGCAGCTGCGTCAAACGTCAATTTCATTCTGGAGTATGCTGGAAACCTCCCATTTATGAGGAGATTGTACTGGTTCTCTTCACTGGGTGCTAGACCTGGCTCGAAGGAGATCAGTACGGCTTCCCCACAAGGCTTGACGTGGAGTAACGGGTTACCGACTAAAGCCCACCCATCTTTATTTGATTGGGAATGGACATATCCTATGCCAAGTATCATGAGTATTGTTAAATTCATTTTTTCTGGAATGAAAATTATATTTATTTAGTTATTCAATATTAATAATACAAATAAATAAAATAAAAAATAAAATAAATAAATAAATACACTCAACAGTCACATACATAGTCCTGATCCCACACTAAGATCAATCAAGTCTTGTGTCTTGGCTATCAGAAGCTTCACAAACATTTGTCTCGATGCAGGGATCGAACCCGTGGCCTCTCGTTTCACATGCAGCGTCTACCTGTTGTGTTCCCGTTTGAAGGACATTGCAGCTATAGTAACTACTGGATAAAATGAGACTTAGGCGCCATTTACACGGTAAGACTTCTCGCGGCGAGAATCGTACGCGATTATCGCATGACATAACCGCCATAGATTATCGTGTTCTGACAATTTTGTACACGATGCAACTCTCTTATATCCTTACGCAAATCGTATCTTCAATATACAAGGCGAGTGTGAATGGAAGAGTCGGTAGGGGTCGAACTCACCGAACCTACACCATCCAAATCGGTGATATCTTCAACAAGGGCCAGGTCAAAAGTACCCTGAACCGACGGGCATGCATGAAGAGATTGATGAATGTGGATGAACCGAAAGTAGTATGTCAGGATCGAGCAGAGTGGCGATCCATAGTCTCTGCCTACCCCTATGGGATACAGGCGTGACGATTATGTATGTATGTATGAGAAACTGTCCCCGTGTAAATGGGGCTTTAACCTCATACGTCTCAGCATGACACGCGCAGTGGAATACCAAGTATTGTTTTTTAATCATCGCGATGTTTGGTTTTGCTACTGCCCATGGACCGTCGTATCGCTTACCATCAGGCGAAGGGCTCGTCTCGCCATTCAACCCAATAAAAAAAGTCAATAGTTAGAGAATATATTCACTTTCGCATATTATTATTACGATTCAGCCCGCCTCTTGTCGACTGCGTTGTCAATAAATTATCATCTGGGTATTTCCATAAATCTTTGTTGCAAAGAAGAAAAATGCAACGACATTTTATAACCGGTCTTATGTTAGCAAATTATTAAATTAAGATGATTTGCTTAGGTATGAATCAACTGTAGTATATTTTTGTGTACCAAGCTGTTAAGAAATGTGTGAACTGCTTGCTGATATTCATCCTGAATTGTAAATATATAACTTGCTATATCAAAATGGAAACTGATGAAAGGAAGTCACGACTCTAAGAATTGTGAAGAACGACGCAAAGAGAGTAGGATGAGCAAAACAATCCTAAGAAAAAATGACTCAAGAGTAATAAAAAATTGTGTTGAAATTTAGTATTTAAAAAAACATGACATAATATCAATAATCGTAAACATTATAATCTGACAGACAAATTATATTCTTATATGTTTATTTATTGTTTATTGTACACACAGAAAAAGGACATAACAATATACATACAGAAATAACATAGTAATAGTAAAAATGGATTTATCGTTTTTATAAATATAAAATTTCTACATACATAAACATAAACACACGCCTCTTTTCCCAGAAGGGGTAGGCAGAGGTGCTACCAGAACACCCACGTTTCGCCTTGTATATTCCGTCCCACGATGTGATAGGGGGCGAGCCTATCGCCATATCGGGCACAAATTCCTGACTCCGGGCTGACAATGAATAGAAAAATCCAATATCACCTTGCCCGACCCGGGACTCGAACCCGAGACCTCAGCTTTCCAATCGTACCGTAGTACCACTATTTCTTCTACAAAATTTCTTAAATAAAAAATAACCGTAACTTACTCAGAATTAAATTATATATAAAAAGCATAAAAAACTCACATATTTATTAACACATGTAACACTATAAACTAAAATATATTACTAAAAATCACGGTGCCGTCAACATAACCTCACTTGGTTAACACTCACACAATAATACAACATACTGGAGACGAGCGGTAATGCTCTGTGGTAAAACAGGTCTGCGATCTTATGCTCAAACAGGGGAATAACTTATCGAGTGTCATTTTTTAAATTTATTCATTTTTTTAATTTGTTGCCTCAGTGACGCAGCTGTACTACGGTAACACAACGCTGAGGTCTCGGGTTCGAATCCCAAGTCAGGTAAAGTTATATATTGGATTTTTCTGTTCATTATCAGGTATGCCCGATATGACAATATCCCTCCCTATCACATCGTGGGACGTTAGTTGCAAGCTGAAACGTGAGGGTCTTAGTAGCACCTCTGCCTACCCCTTCTGGGTAAAAGGCGTGGTGTTTATATATGTATGTTTTTAATTACACCCGTCACTGCAACTCCTGTAAAGGATTGACAGCAGGCATTTTAATAACACTGATCGATGAAGCTTCGTGAATCTCTCGGAATCTCTCACGCATCTAGCGCATTATTCCATCAATTTCCATCTAGCTTACATAATGGAATTTTGAATTAATTGCCTTCAAACAATATAGAGGACAGCTGGTACCCAATATTCCGTTCTTTTCGTAATAGGTGAAATCATAAATAAATAAAAACAATACAATTAATACATCTAACAGCCACATATACATATTAATATATAGCTTACCCTATTTTGTATTTCTATAGTGTATATAAATTTGTAACCACTGCTGTTTGTCCAAATAAATACATTTTTAGATAACAAGATAGATTTTAGATAACAAGATTTATCTCAAAGTTTTTAATAATTACAAGATTTTTTTAATATCATTTCCTATACGGGAATCGAACCCGTGGCCCCTTTCCCCCCTGGCTTCTACAAAGTTGATACAAAAACGGTCGATAAGTTTCAATAATTCTTGATAGCGTTTGTTTATTCTGAGTATTCAAGATCGTTTTCCTCAAGCACGACCTTTGATAAACCCGATGTTTACTAGTGACGTCAGACGGAGCAAAACATGTTTTATTTCGTTTTGTAATTCCTAGTGGGTTTTATATTATAAGAAAGTTTGCTTGTCTGACCTTTATAAAGTAACTGTACTGTACTTTACCAGCCCGTATATATGTACGTGCCCGTATATATATAATTTTATGTATGTTTGTGGGTTACTGTACTGTATCAGCACAGATACGTCCCACTGGGGGGCATCGAGAGGACGATTGAGAGGGGTTAGGCTATATAGTCCACCACGCTGGCCTAGTGCGGGTTTGCGGACTTTTACATTTTTTGTGGGTCACGCAATATATATTTAATATTTGTATTGTATCCACCTGTACCTATACGTCCCACTGCAGGGCACGGGCCTCTTCTACAATTGAGAGTACGATTAAGAGGGGTTAGGCCATATAGTCCACCACACCTAGTTTGGGTTGGCGGACTTTACATACCATAGAAATTCTTACAAATTACTACGGTATGCAGGTTTCGTCGCGATGTTTTTCTTTGCCGTTATAGTGCGTGGTGATTGACTATTAAGTAACTGCGAGAGAATTTCGTGTGGGTGAAATGTCTCATGAAAAATAACGAGAAAATCATCATAGGTCTTTTTAAGAATCTCTATGGTATGTAAAGTCCTCAAACTAACATCAGGCTAGCATGATGGACTATAATATGGCCTAACCTTTTATTTGTACTCTTGATTGTACAGGGTGTCCGCGCCCCGCGGTGGGACGTAAACATATATAGGCTGATACAGATATAGATACTAAAAATACATAAATTTTGTAACCAAACCAGCAGGAAACCCCTATATTTTTGCTTAGCCAATAATTCACGATATTTATGAATGTCATTATATTTTTATTTCTAAGAATTAAGGAAAGGTCTAGAGAAGCCGGATTTAAATTTATTTCTCGTTTATATTACAAAAAAATAACATACGAGGCGCTTTGAAACCTCAGCTATTATCGGCTAAAATAATAAATTGGTACCCAAAGTTCCACAGGTTTGTTTACATCTCAATATGATATGAGGCGAGTCTATAACGTAAATCTTGGACTGATAGACTATAGTCGAGCCCAAATAAATATGTCAGGCTTTGGACTGATCGTGTGTGATTGTTTAAAACAAAAAAAAACTGATACAGAGTGGATTGTCTCCTTTCGGAACCGAAGTCAGGAGTTCACAGTTCAGAAATCATACAACTATAGATCGATGCAACTCGAGTAAGATTTACCAATCAAATTCGCGATAAAATCCGTAAGAATTCGTTTCATTTCAATGTGTAACATTCGCGTAAACTCAAGACACCATTAAGATTTACCAAAACAAAATAAGAAGTGAATTTTCTTATCTAGGAGTTAAACCCAGAACTTCACGGTTCACAGTCCATACTTCCTACCGGTACACCTTGAAGGCTAAAAATAATATGTTTTATTAAAATTGGTTCATATATAATAAAACACCGAAATAACATTTCCTTAGTAATGTCCAACTGATGGATATCAAACATTTTAACGGGGCTCCATTTGCCGGGCATCGGTTACGTCACCTGCTCTCGCCGGGGAATCGAACCGGCTATTAATTCCCGTCACCCCATTTACATACAGCCAACATCTGGAAACGTGGCGTGAAATTGCATAATCTTTTTAAAAGATTTCCCAAATAAAGTTCCGTGACCGTTGGCACAAATCTGACTTATTTTATTTTCTTTTAATACCAACGCACAATATATCTCCGTGGTGGGTTATGGCCTTATCCCTCTCAATCGAACTCCCGGTTGTAGATGAGTACCGCGATCAGAAATTATTATCGACTAATACAGTACTAAGTATTACGAGACCTAACATCGAATTTAATTTCAGAACTGTGGTACTGCTTAGGCTTTGCTGTACTTAAAACTGTGTGAGGGTTACCGTTTTTGGCCCGATTAGTGACATATAATATGCTTATCATTACTATAGGTATAATTTGCTATTGTTAAAAAAAGTAATATTTGCTATTTTTTTGCGTTTCAATGTGCATCTTATTTTGTTCTTTTTTTTCATTTGTGTTTTTTGTGTTACAGTAAATAAATCTTGTTAATCTTTCTAATTTCTTAACCATACGGTACTTAGCTTATATACATACATAAACTCACGCCTTTTTCCTAGAAGGGTTAGGCAGTGGCGCCACCATGACACCCACATTTCGCCTTGTATGTTCAGCCCCACGATGTGATAGGGGGCGAGTCCATCGCCATATCCAGCACAAATATCTGACTCCAGGCTGATAATGAATTAAAAAATCCATTATCACTGCCCGACCTGGGATTCAAACCAGAGACCTCAACTTTTCATTGGAACCGTGGTACAACTACGCCACCAAGGCAATCAGTACTTAGCATTTAGCAATTATAAGTTCTTAGTGGTGTTGCTCTTGTTTCTGGGCAGGCGAGACGCTTAACATGCGAGGGAAGTGATTGTCTCATGATTTTCGCTAATAAAAAAATATTTTCAGGAAAACCATGGGAATTTAAGTTGGTAATGTAACCTTGGGCTTCAATATATTTAGAAGATCCAAACACCGTGTACCAAACACGGATTTACACGTAAATACTATTAGTTAAATTTTAAATTCCCTTTTTTATATAACGTGAAAATTGTTTGATTCATTGAAACTCCCATGTCATATGTCCAGCAGTGCACTGCAACGGGCTTATGATGATAATTTAAACTCTCATTTACCAATCCTAAAAAGCATACTTTCCAACAGAATATTAATCACCAACACTTAGAATTGATAGATTTTTTAACCAACGAACCTTAAAACAACATGATTAAAATGAAAACCTCATTTCTTTGAAGTTTCTAAAAATCAAATCCGTAATAATACAGAAAGACACCAATCTAATATACATCGTCTCTACCAGCCGATAGAGTAGCATCATACTCATAGAGCCAGCTCCCTACTCTACCATGGTAAAGTATAAAATTTTTCAATGCACCTCTGGCATTTTCAGTTGCAATATCGTCGGTATCACCTCAAAGAAAACTCGTTACTACACTATACATTGAATTTGGCCGGTCAAAGGCATGCCGGTCGGTGTAGAGTCGCCTCTACCCGATCAACTTTGCGCTTTTTGTCGGCGCTACTTGATATTTGAATTTGTGGTGGAAGTTATGAGCGATGGGGGTTGCAGGTATGTGGGCATATATTTTCTACCTTTGGACATTTTTGATAGGGCTGAAAGAAAATTACTCCGCGAAGAATTATTATATATCCGACCTCAGCGTGACCTCAATCAAAAACATATTTAAAAGATTGTCAGTACTAATTTATAATGTTTACCCAAATCAAAAATCAATACTTCACGTTTCGGGTTATTGAAGAAAAGCAGAAATAGGGATATTTCTGAAATGAAATGAGCCTGCCAGATGCCCAATACCCCTTTCCTCTTCTAGCCTAATTCCATATGGGTTTTTAGGAGACCCATATTAAAGTTAAATACATCAGTCACATACATAGCCCGACCCCTCACTAACATCGAGTCTTGTGTCGTGTATCAGAAACTACGAGAGACTCGGCCTCACAAACACCCAGACCAGAGACAAATACCTGAAACCACGGCCTCTCGTTTCACAGCCTGCGTCTAACCAACTGCGCCGCGGAGGCTGTCGATAATTCGTCATTTTCTCACTGAGTTTTCATCCATCCATCAGCCAATCTCACTGAGTTTATGATTGCAATATGTTAAAGAATAACCTATATATGTTTCTAAAATATACATATAAGATGCTTAAAGAGAGTACTCTCCTTAAGGTAGGCAACGACTTTGTTGTGCTGGACCCCTGGCACTGCGAAGGTCTAGGGGCATTAGTGGCCGCTATCCAGGCGGGCCGCTAACTCATCTGCCTATAATTGAAATAAAAAAACAATATATATATATGAATGATGGCCGATGGGGCCAGAAAGTTCTCGAATGTAGGGACCGGTGTCTTGTAAATTGGAAACAAATAAATACACCCAATGGAGGAAGAAATATATTTGAATGGAGGGCACAAAGCAGAAAGCTTAGCGTGGGACGTCCACCCACTAGGTGGTCAGACGACCTGGTAAAGGTCTCGGGGCGTCGCTGAATGCAGGCTTCCTCCAACAGGTCACTGTAGAAATCATTGGAGGAGGCCTATGTTCAGCAATGGACTTCCTTTGGCTGATGGATGGATGGGGTGCGATGTCGGGAACCTCCACGTGGTGCACCCTGGGCAACGTGGGTCATCGTAGTTGCAGTTCTGCAAATACTATGGCCGACGGCGAATATCCGACGGGGAGGGCAGGGGGTTTGGCGGTCGCTGTCTTTTGTAGCGGCCGTCTCCATCTGTCGTTGCAGGCGAGACCCTCCATTTGGGCCACCCTCGGTTCTGTTCCGGGGGTTCCGGCGGGCCCGGCGTGCGCTAACCCCGCCACCGGGCAGGCAGTGGGAGCGTCGCTCTCATTGCCGCCGTCGCATATCGTAATCCGGTCGTGAGGTTTGTGGTCATGTCTCGCACTCTCACCGGACCGAGGGTCTTGGCTTAACCGCCCGGACCGTGAGGGAGGATGCCTCTATAAAAAGTACCCCGAATCCCAAGCGGCGGCGCACCGTGAGGGGATGCATGGCTGATGGGAAGTTCAGTCTCTAGTGCGACCCCCGTCAGAGTACCGGCCGACCCTCTGGCGGGTTACGCTAGGCTTACCCAGGTACAGGGGGCACTGCCTGGGTGGACCTTCCTTTCCCCCATACTCGTGGGAACATAATGGATCGAAAATTAATCGAAAACAAAATAAAAGAATGTTCGGAGGTGCTGGAGGGGCTGTACACGCCATCCTCCTCCAAAGACGTTCCCGTTAAGGAACCGGCTGCGGAGAGGGCCGCGCCATCTCGCGACTTCGATTCGGAGTCCGGGATGTGCAGCGACTCTTCGCAGCCACAGAAGGGCCGGACAAAGCGGCGGGGCTCTAGGCCCGCTGAGAAGCGGCCGAGAGCTAGCGATGGTGGCAGCACGGTTGAGACAGACTCCCGTGCTACCACCAAGAAGCACAAGCGCCAACCACAAGCTTCAGCATCTGGCACGGAGGACGACGCCGTCGCTAAAGCACGTGCGGCCTACAAGGTGGCATTACGCGACGAGAGCGCCGCCGAGGCCGAGCCGCGGAAGGCCAAGCTAGCAGTGCCGTTGACAAAGCCGGCTCTGAAGGCTCCCGTCCCGGCTAGCCGCGGCGAGGCTCTGGTGCGGGTTGCAGAGCGACTCCGACACGTATCCAAAACGTCCCGCAATTTGAAGGGTACCTTCGTGCGGGACATTAACGAGAGCGTGTCGGAGCTGCTGGAGATGGCGCAGGAGCCGGCCTCTGCCGAGCTCGCTAAGGTGGAGGCGGAAAAGGCGACCCTCCGCCAAAAGGTCACGGCGTTGGAAGCGGCCCTCACGGCCCAGGGCAAGATCCTGGAGGAACTGGTGACAGCGCTTCGCCTGCAACAGCGGCCGGCGACTGAGGCGGTGATTTCGGGGGGAACAGATCTCCTCGAGCAGATGGAAAGGCGCATCATGAATATGATAGACGCCAAGCTCGAGGCGATCTGCATGCGCCTGCCCCCAGAGCCCATCCGCCGACCACCGCTGGCTGCCGACAAGGCTACAGCCCAGCCAGCCCCAAAACCGCTGCCTGTTGTGGCAGGGAAACCAGGAGCGTCGTGGCCAGCCCTGGGGGCTAAAACAAGAAGATCGGCTGTCAGCCGACCCCATGCGACGCCCACACCAGCTGCTCCCACACCAGGGCAACCGCAAGCGGCCCCCCGCGAATCGCGGAAGCGAGGGAACCGTAAGCGCACCGTACCACGCCAGCCGCTTCAGGCGCCACAGCCACTCCCTCCCGCCGCTAATTCCACGGAGATTCCGTGGACTGTGGTGGCTAAGGGGGGCAAGAGAAAGTCCCGGGTGGCTCCACAGCCAGTCTCGACCCCACGCAGGGCTGCTCCCCAGCTCCGCCTCCCGCGTAAAGCCGCCGTGACTCTTACGGTGACGCCGGAGGCGTTGAAGCGGGGAGTCACCTACGCGCATATCCTGCGTGAGGTCCAGACAAAGGTGGACCTAGCCAGCCTTGGCATCACAGCCGGGCTGAGGTCGAGGCGAGTGGCCACAGGGGCCTACCTCTTCGAGGTGCCCGGGCCCGAATCCGAGGCGAGGGCCGACTCCCTCGTTACAAAAATGAGGGAGGCTCTACGCGGGTCGGAGGACGACGTACACGTCACCCGGCCCGTCAAGACTGCGGAGCTGCGCGTCTCGGGGTTGGACGCCTCAGCCACCTCTGAGGCAGTCGCAGCGGCCATCGCCCGTCTCGGCGAGTGCTCCCCTGACGACGTAAGGGTCGGGGAAGTCCGCGTCGAGCGCTCGGGCCTGGGCGCGGTGTGGCTCCGCTGCCCAGCCAAGGCAGCGGAGAGTGCCGTGAAGGCAGGGCGTGTCCTGGTGGGGTGGGTGGCAGCGGGAGTGCGCCTCCTTGAGCCCCGCCCGATGCGGTGCTTCCGCTGCCTCCACAGGGGGCACGTAAGGGTGCAATGCACCGCAGATTGTGACCGCAGTGGGCTCTGCTACCGCTGCGGTCAACCGGGCCATAAGGCCCGGGAGTGCTCCGCGGACCCGCACTGCACAATCTGTGCAGCTGCCGGGAAACCCGCGGACCACCGGGTGGGCGGCAAGGCCTGCGTTGCCTTCTCAGTCCCGCACCGCACTCAACGCGGTGTGGGCGCTGAGGCTGTGACGCGGCCAAAACCGTCCCACCCTGAGGCGATGGAGATCGCCCAAAACTAGATGGATCTGAATTTCCTCCAGGCGAACATCAACCACTGCCAAGGAGCACAGCACATGCTTGAACAGTCCCTGGCGCAGTGGTTGATTCACGTGGCTGTGGTCGCCGAGCCATACTCTGTCCCTGCCCGCGACGACTGGGCAGGGGACCTTGATGGCTCGGTGGCCGTCTTCACCCAGGGCGCCGCCGGCTCTCCGCCCTTCGAAAAAGTAGCGAAGGGTGCGGGATGCGTGGCGGTCCTGGTGGGAGGGGTGTGGATAGTGGGAGTCTATTTCTCTCCCAACAGGTCCCAGGCGGAATTCGAGAGTTTCCTCGCGCGCCTGGGGGCCCTGGTACGGCATGACAGCCAGCCTCGCCCCGTGCTTGTAGCCGGCGACTTCAACGCCAAATCATCGGCTTGGGGTTCGTCGGTGACCGACGCGCGGGGCGTGGCCCTGGAGGAATGGGCGATCTCCATCGGGTTGGTCGTCCTGAATCGGGGGTCGGAGAACACGTGCGTGCGGCACAACGGCGGTTCGGTGGTGGACGTCACGTTCGCCACCCCGGCCCTTGCCCGCCGTGTTCGGGACTGGAGGGTTTTGGTTGAGGAGGAGACGCTGTCCGACCATCTCTACATTCGGTTCAGCGTCTCATCCTCCCAGGTCTCCACCCGCCAGTCCGGTGGGGGTCCGACTGCTCGATTCACGGGCGGCCGACGTTGGGCCGCGAAGCGCCTCGATGTGGAGGCCGTGAAGGAAGCTGCCATTGTTCAGGCGTGGCTCCCCGTACCGGACGGGCCGGTGCGGGTCGAGGAAGAGGCGGAATGGTTCGGGGTGGCGATGTCGCGAGTCTGCGACGCGGCCATGCCCCGGGTCACCCGCCTCCCAGCGAAGCGCCAGGTGTACTGGTGGTCGGCCGAGCTCACTGAGCTGCGCGCGGCTTGCCAGGTCGCGCGCCGCCGACTCGCCAGGCACCGTCGTCGTCGGACCCGTAGACCCGGCGACGATGAGCAGGAGCGGCTTCTTCTCGACCTCCACAGAGAGGCGAAGAGAGCGCTGCGGGTGGCCATCGCGCAAGCGAAGGCCGCGGCGAACGAGGAGTTCCGGAGGTCTCTGGACAGAGATCCATGGGGGCGTCCGTACCGTGTGGCGATGCGGAAATTCCGCCCATGGGCGCCCCCTCTGACACAGAGTCTCCGGACCGATCTTGTCGAGGATGTCGTCGCGGCCTTGTTTCCGGCCACCGAGGAGTTCACTCCTCCACCGATGGCGCCACGTCCACCGGCGCCATCGTCGTTGGTTTCGGTGAGGGATATCCCGGAGGTTTCGCCGCAAGAGCTAGAGGCGGCAGTGCTTCGGCTGCGGAGCAAGAACTCGGCCCCGGGTCTCGACGGGGTGCCCGGTCGTGTCTGGGTGCTGGCCGTCGAGTCACTGGGTACGAGGCTCCGCGGCCTTCTCTCCGCGTGCCTTGAGCAGGGCATCTTCCCGTCGCGGTGGAAGACGGGCAAGCTTGTCCTGCTCCGCAAGGAGGGGCGACCCGCAGATTCGCCCTCGGCCTACCGGCCGATCGTGTTGCTCGACGAGGTGTGCAAGCTCTTCGAGCGCGTAGTCCACGCGCGCCTCGTCGAGCATTTGGAGGGTACGGGCCCGGATTTGGCAGACTGCCAGTTCGGGTTCCGGCGGGGCCGGTCGACGGTCCACGCGATTCTGCGGGTGAAGGCACAAGCGGAGCGTGCGGTGTCCCGGGGTAGGGTCGTGGTGGCGGTGTCTCTCGACATCGCCAACGCGTTCAACACCATGCCCTGGGCCTGCATCGAAGAAGCACTGCGGTACCACGAAGTGCCGCCCTACCTTCGGCGTCTGGTGCACTCGTACCTTTCTGACAGGTACGTTGTGTATCCGGGCGCCGACGGGTGGCACCGTAGGGAAGTGTCGTGCGGTGTTCCACAGGGTTCGGTTCTTGGGCCGCTCCTGTGGAACATCGGCTACGACTGGGTGTTGCGTGGTACCAACCTTCGGGGCGTCGCTGTCGTCTGCTATGCAGACGACACGTTGGTGACAGCGACGGCCAGGACGTTCCAGAGGTCCGCCCTGCTCGCCTCGTTCGGTACTGGACTGGTGGTGGGCAGGATTCGGCGACTGGGCCTCACGGTGGCCCTCAACAAGACCGAGGCCGTATGTTTCCACGGTCCTCGGTGTGGGCCTCCGCCTGGGGCCCACATCACGGTGGAGAGCGTGCGGATTCCCGTCGGCTCGAGGATGAAATACCTCGGTCTCGTCCTCGACAGTCGATGGGATTTCCGCGCGCACTTTGAGGAGTTGTCGCCGAAGCTGGTGAGGGCGGCGGGCGCACTGGGGCGCCTGCTGCCCAACACTGATGGTCCTGGCATCCCTTGCCGAAACCTGTATGCTGGAGTCGTGCGGGCCATGGCCCTCTACGGGTGTCCCGTTTGGGCCGAGTCCCTGGGCGATCGTTGCGTCCGCCTGCTGCATCGTCCGCAGCGCATGGTGGCGCAGCGAATAATCAGGGGCTACCGCACGGTCTCGCATGAGGCGGCCTGCGTATTGGCGGGAACTCTGCCCTGGGTGCTGGACGCTAAGACCCTCTCGTCGGCTTTCTTCCGGCGAGAGGAGGCGTCCGGGCGTGGGCAGAGTTTGGTCCCCAGAGAGGTCGAGGCCATGTTGGCCTCCCTCCGCAGGTCCGCTGTGGAGGAGTGGCGTTCCAGGCTGGAGAACCCTAGTGCTGGTGCGAGGACCGTCGCGGCAGTGCGACCTGTCCTCGAACAGTGGCTGGACAGGCGCCACGGTGCGCCGACATACCGGCTGACGCAGGTGCTCACCGGGCACGGCTGCTTCGGTGCGTACCTGTGTCGTATAGCCGGAGCGGAGGAGTCCACCGTGTGCCACCATTGTGGCAACTGCCGTGAGGACACGGCCCAGCACACGCTGGAGGAGTGCCCAGCCTGGGACGAGGAGCGCAGCGCTCTCATCGCGGTCGTGGGAAGCGACCTATCGCTGCCGGCCGTGGTCGCCGCCATGGTCGGCAGCCGGAGTTCGTGGCGAGCCATGCTCTCCTTCTGCGAACGTGTCATGTCGCAGAAGGAGAGCGCTGAGCGGGATCGGGAGCAGACCGATCCCGCTCGTCGCCACAGGAGACGTAGGAGGCGCCGGGACAACAACTAACCCGGCGCCGCAGAGGCCACGCGGGGCAGCCGTCCCTACCTTGGCTGCCCCCGAGACGTGACGCTACACGCGTCATTCGCCGCGTCGCTAAAGCGGCGGTGCACAAAGAGGCGGTCCTGGCGCGTCCGTTCATCGGTATCCCGGGGCCGTCTCTCAAGTGCACCGATGGTGGCCAACGCGGGGTTTTTAGTCGGTATTTCGGCGCGTAGCTTATGGTAGGGACCCGACCCAGCGGCCGCCCGTCCACATCCACGGGCGGCACAACATCTCGCTGGGCACGGAAGGCGCCGGTGAGTCCGACACACCCTCGCCCCTTCGGGGGTGGGATGGTCCGTAAAGGGATTTTCCCCGCGAGAAAAAAAAAAAAAAAAAAAAAAAAAAAAAAAAAAAAATGGATGGATATAAAAATGGACCTATATTATATTTGTATTATTTCACATTACAAACCGCTATAAGTCAATGCTTGGGCTTTTCGGCGCAACATAAAATCGTCAAAAGTTTGGACAGAGTCCAAACACGTACCGCGGTCGCGTCGTAATCTATTTATTTTACAACTGACATACACTGTTTTACTGTAAAACTTGCTGTATTAGAGTGTTTTATAGTTAAATACATGCATGATTGTTCAGTTTATTGTAGTATGTAGTATGTAATTAAGATAATAATCCTTACAGAAGAATAAAATAGAAAGGCAAACATTTTTAAACAAAAGTTTCGTATGTGATCTTCATTTTACAGAAGAATATTACAAGAATCTTAACAAATTTGTGACGTAAGATTGTACAATTTTAATTATTTATTACACCATAAAAATACATGAAAAAACGTTTGGAGACTTATTTGTAATCAGTGGTTCATATGAAAAATAATGGAACATTTTCAACCCAAAATCCTCAATTATTAAAATTCCTCCAACAAAATAAAAGAAAATACCACGCAAAATATTGAAGCGATGATTTCACATCCCATCCGCCCTCACTGCAGATCTGCTATCAACTATAGGAAAACACTGGAACGTTTGTTAACCCGGCCTTACACACCCCATTTGCATTCTAGAACCGATATAAAACGCCAAACAGGGTTAAAAAAGCAAAAGGGTTAGCAGCAAATATAGGATGCAGCTCAGTGCCAATGTTCTGAACAATAGAAATGGGGTAAAATATACCCACACTTTACCATAAGTTTTGCAATGGTATGCACCGATATACAGGGTTGATCCAACATAGGGGCATTATATAAAGGCAGCAGTCAACATTCGTCCTCTAGGTAAATTCACATCAGTAAAAAAAAGCTTTTAAAAATTAACTTTGCCTTGGCGCAGTTGTACTACGGTACGATTACAAAGTTAAGGCTCGGGTTTGAATACCGTGTCGGGCAAATTGATATTGGATTTTTCTATTCTTTATCAGCCCGGAGCCAGAATTTTTTGCCGGATATGGCCATAGGCTCGCCCCCTGTAACTTTATGTATGTATGTAAAAAATTAACTTCTCAAACCAAAGTAAAATGTATCAATACGAAAAAAAAAAATTGGCAACGACTTATAGACGTCTAGAGTAAGGACCTTGTAGACACAAGATTAGCATAGGACAGGTGCATCGTTTTAAGTATTTCTCTCTCTTTCTCTCCCTCTCTCTTCTCCTCTCTCAGCCACAGGAAGTCCACTGCTGAACATAGGCTTCCACTAGGAATCTCTAAAACTAGAAACGAAAGTATACCCAAACTAAAAACCTAATTTGTAATTAAACTACTACTCAGATTGGACTCATTTTTAGACCTAGCTTAGGCATGCTTTGTGCATGTGATTTGATTTAACGCCCCCATGTTGGATCAACCCTGTATAAGGGATGTGCATCCAATAACCCTTAAGGGGTACTTTCTACCCAGCTCACGTATCGGCCATGAACGTCTCTGTGACGCCATATTGTATGAATATTCAGTTTGCGATGTACGCAAGGACTTTTAATTAACCCGTGCTGGGGTAAAAATGACCACGGCGTATCGGTTATGAATTTTGATTTTATAATTAAGATACTTTAGGTTTGCTGTTGTAAAATGGTTTGGCATAGATCCATGGTCAAGGAAAGAGATGATAAAGGTTCAATATAAATGCATTGATTAACTAATTAAAATGGGTTTTAAAATATAAAATTTTAAAAGTCAATTATTATAAATTAATTTAATTGTTATGGGTAGATGTTTACGTCTATGTTTCATCCAATTAAAAGCGTAAAGGAGCCATTAATTGAAAAATGTTAACAACACTAACATAGCTAAATTACTTCCGCATTAATAGTAATAAAGATATATCACAAAAAATTTACGCCGAAATCACTAGATACGAGTAATACAATCAATTTTTTTCTATGTTATTCACGAGTTCCATTAAAGATTACCTCATTCAATACATTAAAAAAAATATAGGAAATTATAGCAATGGCCTAACCACTCTGAATCGTACTCTCGATTGTAGACGAGGCCCGTGCCCTGCAGTGGGACGTATATTGTATTGTTGTTGTATTGTATCAGCCCATATACGTCCCACTGCTGGGCACGGGCCTACTCTACTCGAGAGAATCGATTGAGAGTGGTTAAGGCCATATAGTCCACCACGCTGGCCTAGTGCGTGTTGGCGGACTTACATACCGTAGATTTTTTTTTAAATCGCTACGGTATGCAGGTTTCCTCACGATGTTTTCCTTCACCGTTATAGTGCGTGGTGATTGACTATCAATACACACATAACTCCGTATATGGTCGTATACGGGACGTATATGGGCTGATAAAATACAGTACGATAGCAAAATCAAATCATACCCAAAACTGACTTCCCTTTAAAAACGACATTCTGGAAATATTCAGTAAAACACGAGCCAGGAAGGGATTTCGCATTATTCGTATTACAATACATATCATTCGTGACGTGTGTTTAGCGCGGGGTGAACACACACAGCTGCCTCGACAAACACATTCTTGAATAAAATATTCTGTTTGGTATGTCAGATTGAGTCTTCCGGGAAAATGTGACAGAAATCACTGTAATGGTAATTGGATAAAAGATACTTTAATTTCATATTTTAATAACATAAATACACCCAACAGTCACATATAATATAGTCCTGCCCTACGAAACTACGAGAGACTTTTCGGTCTCCCAAACACAGCCCCGTAACAAACACCTGTGGATCACACAAATATTAGTTTATATTAATATGAAAGTGGATGAAACGAAAGTGATATACCAGAATGGAGTAAAATGGGGATCCATAGGCTCCGGCTACCCCTATAGGATACAGTCGTGAGGATTTTCTGTATCAATCTATAGTCGTCCCACTGCAGACCGCGGGCCTACTCTACAATCAAAAGTTCGATTAAAAGAGGTTTTTTTTATTATTGTTAGGCAAACGAGCAAACAGGTCAGCTGATGGTAAGTGATCACTGCCACCCATGAACATCCACAACACTAGAACATGGATGTTGCCGGCCCAGCAAATTGGGAGGAGAGCGGAAAGGAAAAAGGTTGGGTAGAGCAAAGGGGTATTGGACATCTGGCAATCTCACACACCTAACGAAACGCGACAGCGAAGCTGTCACTTGTCGATTGCCTGTGAGATAGTGGTAACGCCCCGGATGAGCTTGCTCATTCATGGTGGGTTATGACTGACAACAGCGTAGCTCTACTATTTCCAAAAAGATTAGGTCATGTGGTCAGGTGTGGGTTGACGAACTTTCTAGAATTCACTTAATATAAAAGGTGTTGCAAATGTGTGCTAGTTTTAGACTTGTAAAACAATTCGTAACCCATTTACTGCAGCTTAAATAATATCTGTTGTAAGCTCGCAGAAGCACTTTGTAAACTTTTAGCAAAATTATTATACAGTTCCTGGCTCCTGCTTAACTTAAAATAAACTACATTGCGCAGAAATCTTCTACTTGCCTTTCTGCATTTAGGTGAAATTAATGAAGTATAATTGTTACGAATATTACGAAGATATTATTTAGGGTGATTTTATATTTTCCGAAATATCCTCATTTTGGAAAAATAATATTTTTACACACATAAAGTGAAAAACAAGAGCCGATATTATATACTTTTAAAGATTGAGTATTGATGTTCTCATCCAAACTGTCATTTTAAATTAATAATTATTGCAGGATTAAATAAATGCGGCCCTTGGAGGACTTTACCAAATGAAAAAATAAAAACTGGCTTCCGAAATCAAAATGTATTATCAAGTCTATCACGGTAGTAAACAAACGGAGAATATCGAAATAGGTTGCCATTGTCTTCCCTAATACCCCATTCACACGGGGAGAGTTTCTCGTGGCGAGATGTATGCGATTATCGCATGATATAATCTCCATAGATTATCGTGTTCTGACAAATGTTTACACGATGCAACTTTTTTATATCCTTACGATAATCGTATCTTCGAGGCGAGAAACTCTCCCCGTGTAAATGGGGCTTAATAGATGGATAATTTATATGTGGTAGAGTCACGCTGTTGTCAGTCATGACTCAGCATGAATGGGCAGGCTCGTCCAGGGTGGTACCACAATCTTGCCATCCTTTTTTCTTCTTGCTTCTCTCCAGATTTCAAGGGCCGGTAAGACATCCATGAACCAAGTGTTGTGGATGGTCACGGGCGGCAGTGATCACTTACTATCAGGTGACCTCTTTCCTCTCATGCTGCTACTATGCAAAAAAACATCACTGCCGGGACTCTTCTACAACTGAAAATTTAATTGGGAGGGGTTAGGCCATAGTACATCACGCTGGCCTACTACGGGTTGGCAGACTTCATGTTTAATTTTTTATCACATAATTTCACATCTCTCAATAACATAGCTGAACAGAGCTGAATATTTCAGCACGAGTTCGGAACTTATCTGAAATGATTTACGTTGAATCTACTTGTTAGCGCAGTTCGGGACCGCGAGCTTTCATGTGCAATTAGATGCAATTTGTACACGTGTCTCAATTTCCTGGCTTTAATACTGATTTTATGTACTGAATTTCAACATTTCTTGTCGGTATTGATGTAAAGAAATTTGGTTCATTAAATAAATACACCTAATAGTCACATATATAGTCCTGACCTCACACTAAGATCGAGTCTTGTATCGTGGGTATCAGGAACTATGAGAGACTTTTCAGTCTCACAAACACCCAGACCAATTGTATGTGATTTATTTATTTATTTGTTAGATATCGAGACGAGATGGTAATTCTCTTGGTGGTAATCGTCACGCTTGCATATATTGTATTGTATTGTATCAGCCCATATACGACCCACTGCAGGGCACGGGCCTCCTCTACAATCGAGAGTACGATTGAGAGTGGTTAGGCCATATAGTCCACCACGCTGGCCTAGTGCGGGTTGGCGGACTTACATACCGTAGAAATTCTTTAAAATCGCTACGGTATGCAGGTTTCCTCACGATGTTTTCCTTCACCGTTAAAGTGCGTGGTGATTGATTATCAATACACACATAACTCCGAAAAGTCAGAGGTGTGCCCTGGGATTTGAACCCGCGACCACCGTGAACATGTAGGCAGCCGAGTCTGGTCCGATACCACGAGGCCACCACGCACTTCATATATACAAAAGTAAAATTAGACACAAGATAATATCACTACACATTCCAGGTCGTCAACTTCGAGACCAAAAAATATTCTTAAGGTTCTATCACAGCCTGGGACGGAACAGGCAAGGGGAAACTTGGATGTCCTGGTTAATAACAGGCGAACCCCTGCCTACCCCTTCTGGGAAAAGGCGTGAGTTTATGTATGTAATCTTGAGGTCGTTAATGTAGACTAATAAGTTTATTTATTAAGGAACCGATACAGCTTTTTATAATGCAGAGGTAACGATAACTATATTAAAATATGAAAAAGAAACTAAAAATAAATTAAAACCTATGTTGCTCAGACACTCAACGCAGTCGTTTGTTTGTACATACTTAATAATGCGTTCAAAAAATTAAATAGCCCTCTTTTACTCCATCAAGTTCGAACCGATGAAAAATTCATCCCAAAACTGATCAAAACACAAAAAGGCGACCCTCAACGGATCGACGACAATATTTCCATGCAAAACTACCATATATCTCGTATCCAACGAAAATCAGGATCATCCACAAGGAAAATCTTGATGGAAACAGCTGTAAACAAATACGTAGTAATACAAGAAACAAAAGATACAAATAATAAAGCGTAAGGGGCATGTGTTGTGCGGACGCCACAACTTTGTATCGACGATGCGTAAAGATAAACATGTGAGGCCGTGGACGCGGGGTAAGGACGCTGAGATGGATCTTATTGAAGAAATATTGACGCGTAGAGAATTTCTTTTAAAAATTCTTCAAATTGAAATATTTCAACGAATTAAGCATGATGTTACTGATTTATAATGTATCGGAAATGCAGAATGGAGTAAGACAAGTTTGGTGACAAATATCGCGATTTCTTAAATAAATAATAAATACACCCAACAGTCATATGCATAGTCCTGACACACAAAGATCGAGTCTTATGTCGTGGGTATCAGGAACTACGAGAGGCTTTTCGGTCTCACATACACCCAGACCCGAAACAAATACTTGTGGTTCACACAAACATTTGTCTCGGTGCGGGGATCGAACCCGCGGCCTCTTGTTTCACATCCGGCGTTCAACCAACTGCGCCACGGAGGGTGTCAATAAATGCCTTGGTTGGTAATTAAACTGCCAATTAAATTAGTCAGTAGTAATGGCTCTTCTGGTGGAAAAATATTATGTTCTGCTGAAGAGATAAAAATAATTGGCTTTTCACTACCTGCCGATGCTTACCACCCATCGTGCACAACACTAAAAACCGCTTTTTAATCCCATTTTATGATCTGAGTCAATTTCGTAAGATTGATACACACTTTTACTATCAAGACAGAAGAAGTCTATTGAACATACTGGCGAAAACATAAAATGAAATTTCTATTTTATTTCGATAACAATGTTGAAATCTACACACCTTAACGAGAAAGTACGTCACGACCCGTCATAACTTCGACCCCTCGTATTTTAAGTTTTCTCTGAGAGGCGTAACTTTTTCATTTGTTTCGCGAAATAGAAATTACACTGGAGATATAAAGAGAAATCGTCTGAAATTTAAACGTAAAAGCAATATGACGTCTTTTAACGTCTTCCATTATTTATAGATCACTCTCGAAATTAGTAATTCGAGATAATTGCAAAATTTTTAGATACTTCATAATTTAGGAGCAAGTGTTGTGAAATTTTGTGGAGGAGGGAGCGACGAGCTGAAGGTAGTGGATGAGAGCTCAGGAGCGAGTGTTGTGAGAGCACGTACAGGGAGCGTAGTGTGTGACGCGCGGGCCGGTGGAGCGACGAGCTGAAGGTAGTGGATGAGAGCTCAGGAGCGAGTGTTGTGAGAGCACGTACAGGGAGCGTAGTGTGTGACGCGCGGGCCGGTGGAGCGACGAGCTGAAGGTAGTGGATGAGAGCTCAGGAGCGAGTGTTGTGAGAGCACGTACAGGGAGCGTAGTGTGTGACGCGCGGGCCGGTGGAGCGACGAGCTGAAGGTAGTGGATGAGAGCTCAGGAGCGAGTGTTGTGAGAGCACGTACAGGGAGCGTAGTGTGTGACGCGCGGGACGGTGGAGCGACGAGCTGTAGGTAGTGGATGAGAGCTCAGGAGCGAGTGTTGTGAGAGCACGTACAGGGAGCGTAGTGTGGGACGCGCAGGCCGATGGAGCGACGAGCTGAAGGTAGTGGATGAGAGCTCAGGAGCGAGTGTTATGAGAGCACCTACAGGGAGTGTAGTGGTAGCGGCCGGTGAAGCGACGATCAAGAAAAAACTAGTTCTCACTATTGCAGCGAGCATAAAGTAAAAGACTGTAAATGGTGTCGACAAATCAGTCGTTAGATTTATTATTTCTCATAACCCAGGGTTTAAATCGAAGTGTTACTTAGCAAGGCATTAAAATGCAGCCGGTGGAGATATTCGGTGACGACGGCATGCTGGGGACAGTTTGGAAGATTTAAGATGCTGGAAGTACCCTAAAAGTAAAATTATAAAATTTCATATACACAATACCGACTGACCTTCCAGTGGCTAAAGAGAGAGAGAATACCGAGTCTTCCTTTTTTAGTTCCTGAATTTATTTACAGAATTTTTCACACTTTTATAATTGTGTTATAATCAATCAATCCAATCCATCAGCCAAAGGAAGGCCACTACTGAACATAGGCCTCTCCTAATGATTTCCGCAGTGACCTGTTAGAGGCAACCTGCATCCACCGACGTCCCGCGACCTTTACCAGGTCGTCAGGTCAGTGTTATAAGCTTTTAGATATTTTCATACAATAGCAGGTAGTCCCTAAAGCATTAACAAGATAATATGCTGACTTTGACTTTGACTGACTACAAATTGAAGAGAAACTCAATTATGGGCCTTAGTTTTTAATAGACTGATTGTGGCTCGACTGTTTAACGGGTGCTGTTAATTATGGGGTTAAGAATTAAGGATTATCCATTTTGAATAAAAACCTCCCAATAAAACCAAGACATTGAAATAATATTAATTTTATCCTGTGCTTGATTTTCCATTTTATATGAAGCCACCTACAATTCTCTGCCAATGAATCAGGATTTTAAGTGTGCATTTGTCAAATCGATTACCCCCCTGCGTCGCATCGTAGTGAGCATGCGGCAGTCGCCGTTTGTGGCTCAACCGAAATTTACAACACTGCACAAGATTCATAGAGCTGTTAAGCTGAAGCCTCAAGCTTGTCATAATTTATTTATTTATAATTTTCATTGTACACCACACAATATTAGGAACAGAATAATTGAAAGCGTTTAAAATAATAATAATAAATACACCCAACAGTCAAACACATAGCCCTGACACCACATTAAGATCAATAAAGTCTTGTGTCGTGCGTATCAGAAGCTACGAGAGACTTTTCGGTCTCACAAACACCCAGACCAGAGACAAACACTTATGGGCCTCACAAACATTTGTCTCAGTGCGGGAATCGAATCCGCGACTTCTTGTTTCACAGGCGGCGTCCAACCAACTGCACCACGGAGACTGTCAAAATAAGCGCAACAATCGGTGGTCTTATCTCTATCGGCGATTTCTTATAAAAACCCTAAGATGCATTAAATTTAATGGATGCAAGGAAGAAATGGGTCGGCACAACATGGGCAAAAAAGAAAAAAAAACAGCATAAAATGCACTGTTGTGTTTCGGTTTGAAGGAAATTGTAGCCAGAGTAACTACCGGACATAATAAGAATTAACATCATAAATCTCAAAATGGCGAGCGTAGTAGAATGCCGACCATTGCCCTGTAATTCATGGTGTTGTTTGGTTTTGCTACTGTCCATGAGCGGTCGTATCGTAATTTATCGCAATAAAAAAATATTATTATTATTTATTTAAATAAATTTTAAAAACAAGAAGAAATACAATAACTAACATAACAAAAATCAGGAGGGATTATCCTACGGTTTTTCCCAAGCAACTTCCAAGTCCAACTTTAATTCAAAGTCTAGACTGAGACCTAAGACGAAGTTCTTGAACGCGGAACTGCGGCACTGTGGGCCAAGTTTGTACCTACACTCACAGACATATAACCCAATTGTATGTATCATTTAGTTGGATTCAGTTGTACGCCAGTCTTAATGCGGTGGTGTTAGCTAGTGGTAGGAAATTCACATCCGCCCGGATATTTTTTATTGCATTGAATAGCGAGTCATATTTTTTTTTATCAGCCCATTTACGTCCCACTGCTGGGCACGGGCCTACTCTACAACCGAGAGAATTGATTGAGAGTGTTTTGGCCATATAGTCCACTACGCTGGACATTATCATTGATTACATCATTATCATTGAGTATGGCATTCATCCTGCGTGGATCAAACTTCTATGAGCAGGTTTTTCAGCCAGCTTGCTGCAGCAGGAGTGTATTTATGTGGTAAACGAATGCCCACTTCACTATTTTCGCCAATTTGCCTGATGGTAAGCGATACGACCGCTCATAGGTGGTAGCAAAAAAATCCATGAATTACAAAGCAACGCTTGGCATTACACTGCGCTCGCCATCCTGAGACATAAGATGTTAAGCCTCATTATGTCCTGTAGTTACTCTGGCTACAATGTCCTTCAAACCGTAACACAATCGTGCATTTACACTGCTGTTTGGTGGGAGAAATAGACATAGTGGTAGTACCTACCCAGACGGCCTCTCACATGTGAGAGATCTACCACCTTTGAATAGCGATCACCATACTTACTTGTGGACCCATCATAGTGTACCGCGTTTCGGATTCATCCCGTTTCACTGGTACTTATTTTAAGTAGTTGAATAAGACGTATTAAGTAGTTAATGTCATTGCTTTTTATTTAAAATTAAAAAAACATATTAATTTTCGACAGTATAATCATTTAGCGGATTTATTTAAAATAAATTTCATGAAAGTGTACAAACAAACATTCTGATATGTAGATAAAATAATGTAAGAACAAATAAATCCATAAGTCCAAGTAATTTATAAATGAATAAATTAACGAGTCCCTAAAAATATTATGTTTTACAAACAAACATACTAATATGTCCATAAAATAACGTAAGAGCAAATAAACCAATATGTCCCTAAAAATGAGAATATGTTTTTTGACACATTGCATTACCAACTTAGAAAACCCACTTTTTCAGCAGATCACTTAAGTCCACCAAAAACAGCAGAAACAACGATAAAAAAACATTAAAAACACGAAATAACACTTTTAAACTTTGTTTTTATTATAACACCGGAAGCGGCGAGAGTCGGAAACGGAACTGGCAAGTTCCCACTGCGAGTTGTTAGGGGGTGAGCGAAATCACTTAAAAATGCAGACTTTTTGTAATTTTTTTATATCGCATTTTGGGGTAGGCGTTTAAAGATGTTAGAAAAGTAAAAATATACCTCATATATTTTTTATACTTGCTCTTAGACTTAAATATTAACCGCCTCATTCATAAACATATTTAAAACCTATTTTATTTAACGAATGTTTTGTCTTCTCTCTCTCTCTCTCTCTCTTTTCAGCCACAGGAAGTCCACTGCTGAACATAGACCTCTCCACTGTCTTCTTCGCTCAAACTAAATTTTAAAGTTGTTCATAAAAGACAAAACCACAGGACAAACATTTCGATAACTAAAATAGGTTTTGAAACTGTCTATGAATAAGATAAGGCAGTTATTAGACGTGATAGGGAAAATGCTAGTTTTATTTCATCGACAATCTATACCAATACTTAACTACAATAAAGCTTAAGAATTAATTTGAACGCAATTAACACCTACGAATCGGAATTGAGGATTTTTTTAAATTTGATTGTCTGTACTGTATCAGCCCATGTACGTCCCACTGCAGGGCACGGGCCTGCTCTACAATCAAAAGATGGTATAATTATTCGAAAAGGTTATAGACTACTGAGCACCACGATACAACCTTTGGGAGCACATGATAAAATAAAAATGATTATAATACCTGTATTATTAAATTTCCTGAAATTTAAGTCTGATCAAGTGCGTGGTGGCCTGTTGGTAACGGACCAGACTCGGACGCCTACATGTTCACGGTGGTCGAGGGTTCAAATCCCAGGGCACACCTCTGAATTTTCGGAGTTATGTGTGTATTGATAGTCAATCACCACGCACTTTAACGGTGAAGGAAAACATCGTGAGGAAACCTGCATACCGTAGCGATTTTAAAGAATTTCTACGGTATGTAAGTCCGCCAACCTGCACTAGGCCAGCGTGGTGGACTATATGGCCTAACCACTCTCAATCGATTCTCTCGATTGTAGAGTAGGTCCGTGTCCAGCAGTGGGACGTATATGGGCTGAAAAAAAAAGTCTGATCAGATTTATAAACACCTGGAGTTGAAGAGTGAATTATTTTGATTCAAAAGAAGCCGAACAGAATTTGTAACATCAAAATATTTCATAAAATGCATGCCATTTGTAATGAAATGAAATTCGATTATTTGTTATGTAATGGAAATATATATTGCTTATGACAAGTCAGTCAAAAACAGATACATTCATGTATCGACAATATTATACATATTAAACTGTTTCTGTTAAATTAATTTATAAATTTCATAAATTATTATGGTTCAGTGGCGTGCCTAGGGTTTTGGGGTAGGGCAAGCCCAATATTTTGTTTTATGTTTAATGCATATTGATTTAGAAGGAAAATATACTAAGAACAAAGAAAACGAATGTACGTCAGCAGACTTAACACATAATCTATACAATATTAGGATTAATACAAATATAGATTACTTGTGGAAATGCAACCGTAATTGTTTATTGCAATAACTGCTGAGCACTTCATTTTTAATACCCGACATTCCGCTAGCACAACGATAGCTACTATGGTGCCGTGTTTGACTTCGCAGTTATCCGAAAATGCGGCATAAATTATTATTATTATTAATTCATTAACGTTAAATTTTTAAGAATTACAAGTAATAACATATTTTTTGAAAGAGCCACCTAATTTATTGCAATGTTTATATTTTATCAAACTATTCTAATACACAAGTGTCGTTTGAAAAACATCATTATTTAATATCCTATACAAAGGGAAGCATGTAGAAATCAAATTACGTAGTTTATTTAACTGAACTGATAAAATACCTCTCGTGATTTACCACGAATATAAGAAATACACAAACCCGGCGTTGTTTTCGCTCTAGTTTCTAATTCAATATAATTGAATTAAATTACCTTTATACCGGCAACGAACACTTTCATCATCACACTAAAACCATCACAGGAAACAATACAACTCATTTTAGTATCAAAAAGCTTCAATAACATAAAACAACTAATAATTAACCTATATTAGAACTATTTACAATAATTACACAATGTCAAAATACTTATGAAGTTAGTACGAATTCGTTCAGAATTGCGAAACGAAACGTAAATATAAACATTACTATAAATTACAAACTGCAATTATAATTTATTAAAAAGTACCGACATTACAGGCACATTTTTAATCATTTAATTAAAAATATTTTTAAATGCGAAACAAGTTAATTTAATAACAATAAATATATTTACTAAACAACAATAACAAATAATAACGTGACAACCGTGAAATGTTCACCACGAAGCCGGGCATTTCGTCTCGTACTGAGAGCTATACAAAAATAGCCATACCTATACATTCGTAGCGTCTTGTACACCATTTCACCCATACGTGGGCCGCGTTGCCAAAAGCCTCGTAAAAGCACACGGGAGAGAAAAAGATAGATATATGTGCGTTGTGCCGCCTTTTTAAGGGAGCGCGTGGAGCCACCGTTTTTTGAGTTTTAATATAATTGCCTATGGAATGAATTTCGCGCGGCGCTTTGGCGCTCCGTCTCAAGCGCTGTATTTAGACGCGCCGCGACAGGACGCGGTAAATTCAAAAATTGTAAATGTTTTCTAATAAATGAATGTATTGTATTTATTGTAATGGTTTATGTTCAGTATCGAGTATGTACGTATTAAGTAGGGCAAGCCGGGCTTTTGGGCTTGTATGGAAGTACCGCCACTGTTATGGTTATGATGATTAAATTCACATAATTTCGAATTCTATGAATTTTATCACATTATTTAACATGAAAATTGGATCCGAAAAATTACAATTCACAGCCCTACGTGATTCTAAAAATAATTAAAAAATAAGATATTTGAAATGTATTTTTTTCCCGGAACAATCAGATGTCTACATAATTATATCTACCAAGAAAAGAGGATTTTCAAACCACTTCTGCGTGTGCATGTACATATGTTTTAGCTAGTCTTGGCTAACGATCACCCGAGGGACGCCTCTCAAGGCTCAAGGAGGTACACTCAACAACAAAAACCGCTTTGAAGTTGTTGTTTGAGCAATTTGCGACATTTTTACACCCGACACTACATAATTAATTTGGAATGTCTAGACTTGAGCGAAATGAAGTTGCTCTTTGTTTTTGCAGTGGAGCAGTGTTACGTAATTTGTATATATATATATATATATATATATATATATATATACTAACGGCTTTATTTATATAGTTTTAAAACCTATTTTAGTTATCGAATGTTTTGTCTTCTTCATTAAATCTGATAAGTGGTAGAGTCACGCTGTCAGTCATGACTCAGCATGAATGAGCAGGCGCAGTTGCATTGTGTCTGAAGACACAAATACTACCACCTGGCTTATATATATATATATATATATATATATATATACAGACTGCAGTAGTAAAGTCATATAGTATATGTTAATTATGCTGTATAGTGTGATATTGTCATATCATATTTAATTTAACCCACATTTTTTTCATCACCTCAGATAAAATCATAAAAAGAAAAAAAAAACAAGATGATTCTTTGTCGAAAATCGTGACTTCAGTTTTCATGTTTTATAGACTCCCCGTATTGATGAGACTATTTTTACCGGTTAGCTAATCTTTAATTCGGTTCAGAAACTCACCTAAGCCATAAAAAGACTCGTAGCTAATAGCTATACAGCATACGGGTTGATCAAAAGCCTTGAATACTGAAATCGCGATATCTGATAAAATAACAGCCAGTTAGTTTTTAAACATGTTACGATGGTACCGGTTAAGAATATGTGGTTTAAATTAAATAGTAAATACCATACGATAATATCATCCTGTATATATCCTGAAGTGCGTGGTGGCCTGTTGGTAACGGACCAGACGCGGCTGCCAAAATGTTCACGGTGGTCGCGGGTTCAAATCCCAGGGCACACCTTTGACTTTTCGGAGTCATGTGTGTATTGATAGTCAATCACCACGCACTATAACGGTGAAGGAAAACATCGTGAGGAAACCTGCATACCATAGTGATTTGTATAAATTTCTATGGTATGTAAAAGTCCGCCAACCCGCACTAGGCCAGCGTGGTGGACTATATGGCCTAACCACTCTCAATCGTACTCTCGATTGTAGAGGAGGCCCGTGCCCTGCAGTGGGTCGTATATGGGCTGATACAATAAAATAATAATATATCCTAAGTGTATCCATAAGTACCCAACGAATAGGACAAAACGCCTATTCAAATGCCGTTTCATAAATCATTCCAGTTTATAAATTGTGTAACGTTGTCGAAAGCTTATTTCCTATAATGGCCCAGTGCATTCACATTATAGCTTCAAGAATGGGTGATTTGTCAACCGTGACGCCAATGTGGCCCATCGAAGCCAAGTCCTTTTCAGAGGAAAATCAGTTTAAAATTTTCCTTTTGGCAAGATTTATTGGTATTTTTAAGAACGTATTTTGGCGCGCTTTTGTTAGGTGTATCGTATTATGAAACCCAGCTTATAGAATTATTTTGTTATGAAAATGAAAATGATTTTTTTTTCATTTTCTGTTCTGGAAGCACCTCTGCCTACCCCTTCAGGAAAAAAGGCGTGTGTTTATGTATGAATTTATTATGAACACCCAGACCCGAGACAAATACTTGTGGTTCACACAAACATTTGTCTCGGTGCCTGGATCGAACCCGCGGCCTCTTGTTTCACAGCCGGCGTCTAACTGCGCCACGGAGGCTGTCATAAAACCAAGAACAATTTAACAACGATCCATGAATTCGCTAACAGAATTGTGAGCATTACAAACACATTTCCCGAATAACCCCAGTTAACCCCCAGTTTAAAAATGAGAAACATTCGAAATCAATGAAGTTCCGAAAACCTGCGTAGTTTATTCGCATAAAACGCTTATGTGGCTCACTGGGAGTTTTTGAGCGAAAAATAAGAGGAATTTAAAACAAACCGTATACGTTTTGGCCAATTAACGAAATGAATGCTCAGCGGGAGATTTTGTTTTTGGAACATTCCGAAATCGGCTTTATTCGAGTATGTGCATTGAACTACTGACGTGTATTGGTATAAATATCCTCTTCTTTTGTGAGTAATCGCGTAACTTTTGAACAGTTTAACCAATTATATTTAAAACTATATACTGATACTGTACGCGACAGATCGACGTAGCAATTTTCTAGTTTAATTAATTTTCTAGTTTTGTGTTTTATAAGTTTAACGATCCAAGTAGTTGATATCGATAATTACTGCAACGCCATAACACAAGAGTAAAAATAATTAAGTCAAGTTTATTATGTGCAATATGAGAAAATATTTTATCTACAATTTGTAACTGATCGATTTGTGGCTGTGGTTTCTTTCTCCAGTTTATATATCCATCCCAAGGTTGCCTGTAACAAATTACTTATTGTGAAAAAGCCGCCACTTGTACTAATATTTTACCTCTGTAAAGTGCAAATAAGGATTCAGGGCACTAATTCCTGACTCCGGGCTGACAACGAATTGAAAAATCCTTTATCACTTTGCCCGACTACGGATTCAAACCCGAGACCTCAGCTTTGCAATCGTACCGTAGTACAGCTACGCCACCGAGGCAGTCAAAGTTAATGGGTCTCAATAAAAAAAAAGAAATTGACCCATGGTGTTTTACAGCTGGCTTCCCTGGCTGTATTCTTTAATCGAGGTTGGCCTTCATTTCATAGTAAAATGGTAACTTCTCTATTTCAAAGATTAGTCGCCCGCTTTGCTACTTTGGGAAACGGGCAAAAAATATTTATAACTCCTATTAATTATCCTATTTGATTAATTACGTTGGGGGTTAAAGACAAGTTAGACATTCCCGGAGACTCGCTGAGCTACAATGCTCGGTGTCATTAAAATGCGTGCCACGATCCTGGCTTACAGGAGTTGCAATGGCGGGTGTGAGGGCGGGATAGTCTTCTTGTACTAAGGTTTTAAAAAAAACTAACATTTACTTTCCTATCATTAACCTTTTGCTTTAACAAAGTAAACTACTAAACAAACGTACAAGTAAATTGAACATCGTCATTAGGAGAAATGTTATAGCCGCAATCTCGAAATATCTTGGCAAAAACTAATTCCACGAACTTGGGTCTAAACAAATAGGGGGACGTACTTTCGAGTTTGGGGGACAAAATTAATAAGTAATTTTTATGTTTTTTTTTTATCACCCCTTTTATAGTCTCCAGCAGTGGGGCACGGGCCTACTATACAAACGAGAGTATCGATTGAGAGTGGTTAGGCCATATAGTCCACCACGCTGGCCTAGTGCGGGTTGGCGGACATACATACCGTAGAAATTCTTTAAAATCGCTACGGTATGCAGGTTTCTTCACGATGTTTTCCTTCACCGTTAAAGTGCGTGGTGATTGACTATCAATACACACATAATTCCGAAAAGTCAGAGGTGTGCCTTGGGATTTTTTATTTTTATGTAAATATGACAAAGTGACTGTGCAAGGGACCACGTAAGACTATAGTGTCGGGTTCAACCTGTATATTATGGTATTATCCATATAGTTAGTTGTTATCCATATTGGATTTCTAGCAGTTGACATGGGGTACATTATTATGGCATTTTCGTTCTAATAAAAAAAAATCAGAAATATTTTGTCCGCAATTTCGACATGAAAAATATTAGTGTTTGTTAAGTTGCATTATTAAAAAAAAAGGATTTCACATACTCTGTACATACTAGGGGGTCGACCCCCCAAAACCCTTCAAGCCATCATAACGTCTCACTCAACTGAAGCATCTGCAAGAATTTATTTCGTTTTTCTCGGACCCCCCGAATCCTTTACTATACAGTAAGTATTTTAACTGGCGGAGTAATCTCATCTAATGGCTGAAGTTCGCTCGTTAATGTCAAATAGCTGCGATTGTTATGTGGGGACCAGCCCCCTCGTACCGCTCCCGGCGGCTGGGACTGAAGTTATAAGCGGTAGCGGAAAAAAAACAAAAAAAGCAGTTAGTAAATTTGTTTTTTTTACATAATTAAGGAAAATTGATGTGATACAACTCGTTTAAGATACATAAGTGCAGAGAATGGTAGGGCATAATCGTTTCTTAGATTTACGCGAATATTACACATCGAAGTAAAAAGTAAATTATTTTTTTTTATTAACTTTTTAATTTAATAATTATAAATTAAGGGTACTTAAATTGAAACAGTCACTAAGCGGGTGAGTAATACCTCAGTCCGGCCCGTGACCTCGAAAACTGTAAAGTGAACGAAACGTCGGAAAATTAAAAAATGTAAAAATTTAATCGAATTCGCGATAAAATCCGTAAGAATTCTTTTTAATTTGATGAATGGTAGGGCACTTGAATAAACGGACAGGGCCTAATATAAGACATTGAGAAATATCGGTTAAGCTGTGGTTTAAAAAAATTAAGACAAGCCGTGCTGCGTCAGGTAAGGGTCAAGGCTCAACGCCACTTTTTCCTCCCATTTTCTCCCCATTTTGAGTGAATACCAAAGGGAATTTCAAGTATTCAAGGATTGTACATGTTTTTGAACACCGAAAATCAGCATCAGGTGGTCTACTCGTTTATTGGTGTTACCCAAAAAGACAATTTTTTTTTAACATGAACTTAAAAATTGTGATGTTTTGTAGTTATCATTTTTTTTTCTTGTAATGATGGAAAGCGATACGAATGCTCATGGACAGTAGCAAAACCAAACACCGCCATCAATTCCAAAGCAATGCTTGGCATTCCACTGCGCTCGTCATCCTGGGACATAAGGTGTTAAGTCTCATTATGTCCAGTAGTTACTCTGGCTACAATGTCCTTTAAATTACAACACAACAATGCGTTTACATTGCTGTTTGGCGGAAGAAACAGATTTTGCGTTGGTACCAACCCAGGCGGCCTCTTACATATGAGGAACCTACCAGTAAATACTGCGGGTAAGAATAAAAGTGCGTGGTGGCCTCGTGGTATCGGACCAGACTCGGCTGCCTACATGTTCACGGTGGTCGCGGGTTCAAATCCCAGGGCACACCTCTGACTTTTCGGAGTTATGTGTGTATTGATAGTCAATCACCACGCACTTTAACGGTGAAGGAAAACATCGTGAGGAAACCTGCATACCGTAGCGATTTTTAAAAAAATTCTACGGCCTGGTTAAGGTTGCAGGAAGTCGCTGGATGCAGGCCACCTCCAGCAGATCAATGTAGAGATCCTTGGAGGAGGCCTATGTTCAGCAGTGGACTTCCTGTGGCTGAAAAGAGAGAAAGAGAGAGATTAGATGTAACTCATAATCCTGACTTCTCATTATACATAAGTCTTGTCATTGACATCAAAAACTACGAGAAAAAACCACCTTAAAACGCCCAAACCCGATTTTTTTTATGAATCCCACAAACATTTGTTTCAAAGATAGAAGCTATGCTATGGCCTTTCGTTTCACAGTCCGTATTTTAATTTTTATGTGGTAGAGCCACGCTGTTGTCAGTTATGACTTAGTATAAATGGGAATTTAATGAAGGAAAAACATCGTGAGGAAACCTGCATACCGTAGCGATTTAAAAAAAAAAATCTACTGTGTGTAAGTCCGCCAACCCGCACTAGGCCAGCGTGGTGGACTATATGGCCTAACCACTCTCAACCGTACTCTCGATTGTAGAGGAGGCCCGTGCCCTGCAGTGGGTCGTATATGGGCTGATACAATACAAAAAAAGAATAAAAATGAAATAATTAATTACCGATAAGTTATAAACAGTACACCAACCGCTACCGTCTACAAATTGCGGCACACCGACAAATCTGCGCTGAAACCGACGAATTTGTGAGATTAAAACTCGCTGTAATAGTTATCTGCAGTGGCGCCACTTTCCTACGTATCCCTAATGCGAGAATTTTTTTATGGCCCGGCAAGCACTTTCTTCGCGAGCTCTGACATGTAAAGGTGTCGCATTCTGTCACCGTAAAACTGTGTCAAAACTCGCTCTCCTAATATTGTTGAAATGTCGCATTTATGTGGCCCCGTTAATCAGGCTGCGAGCTGGGTCTTCGGTTCGATTTCCAGGTAGAGCAAAGCTGGAGATTTAATCTAAATGTTATCAGGTGATTTTTTCTGTTGTCAAAGAAAAGCTGTGCAGACGTAAACTATTTTAAAACAATGTTAAAATAAAGAATGTATATACACGACTATGTCGCATTCAACCCGCACTAGGCCAGCATGGTGGACTATAATTATGGCCTAACCACTCTCAATCATACCCTCGATTGTAGAAGAAGCCCGTGCCCTGCAGTAGGACGTATATGGGCTGATACAATACAAAAAAAATGTCCTATTTTTGTAGGTAGAGAATACGATCTTTAATGTCATCGAACCTGACAAATTACTTTCGCTTCATAAATCTCTTCATAATTTTAAATTACTTCAGGGCAATCCTGACCTGTCCCTCGTTTAAAGTGTTATCGATTTTTCTGGTAGGTTCGGTGCGGTCGAGCACTATCCCTAATAAAGAGCGTCTAGTATTTAAAAGAGTAGTTTGTTTCCTTTTTTGTGATTCTTCTCAATCTAAATTCTCATTAAACCTCTGCATCACTTTAAAATTGTCTGGTCGTTATTGCAATTTGCATAAATAACCTGCCATTATTTGATATACAGTGTATATCAAGGATGCTACCGAAAACGAAGCCAGGTGATAGTTTTAGTGACTTTTGATCCAATGCAACTAAAATATTTGCAAAAAAATGCGACGTTTTTTTTTCATCTTCTATCATCGTATTTGGGTAGTAAATATATACATTTTCGTAAAATAATAATGTACACCCTTTTTTTTTTAAAGACTCTATAGTACGTATGGCTTTAAATTATAATTTTAGCAAAAACTATAGATTTGCCACCCAAACCCAATGATATTTGAAACATTACAAAAAAAAATCGGCGCAATTTTTTGCAAAATTTGTTATTGTACCATTTCTGTAGTCACTTAAACTACCACCTGGATTCGTTTTCGGTAGCAGTATTGATATACCCCGTATAATCGGATATTAAAAATAAATAAATGTAAATATACAATTATTATTGTTATTCATCCCTAAATCCCAAAATTCCCAATAAAACACTTTCTACATGCTCAAAACATTAATTCCCAACGTTATATGAATAGGTCATATAAAACCTTCATGTTAAATATGTCGCACAGCCCACCTCTAAAAGCTAATTTTAATTCCCATACCGGTACCAGAATGACACACCGCGCTCCACGCCCGAGGCTGGAGTAAAAATTGGTTATAATTTTTCCCTTTTTCGTTGTAAAATGATGTTCTCGTATCGCCTAAAGCTGTTGGGGTGAAAGATTGTGTTTTTAACCGACTTTGTGAAAGGAGGTTTTGGGTTTATGTTGTATTTTTCTAATATTTGAGAATTATTGAGTGCAGTATCTAAGAATTTTATTACGATTATGACAAGCATTTTAAATTTTAAACCGTAAAGGTACCATTCTTAAACCATTAATAGGCTCACCAATTGGTACGAGATTCTTCTACGTTGGAATACGATTGGCAAGGCTTAGGCACGATGGCCTAATCCATGTTGATGGAATTAACATGCTAGAGAAATTCTCCAAAATATGTAGATGATGCAGGTTTCATAAATATGCTTTTTTGTTCGACGTTAAAGTGTGCGGTAATTGCCTATCGATGCAAAAATGACGAAGGTTTGCTTTGGGATTCGAACCCGCGACCATCGTCTCGATTGTCGCGTCCAGTCCATCATCAACAGGCCACCACGCACATTCTGTAGATTTTTTTTTATTTACTCGTATTAACTTTATATGTACATACGAGTATTTTTTATTTTTTTCTAAATATATTAAATACACCCAACAGTCGCATACATAGTCCTGACCCAAATTAAGATCAATTAGGTCTTGTATCGTGGGTACCAGGAACGAAAGACTTTTCCGTCGCACAACCACCCAGACCTGAAACGAATATCTGTGGCTCGCACTAATATTTGTTTCGTGCGGGGATCGAACCCGCAGTCTCACGTTTCAAGCCAGCGTTTGACCAACTGGGCCATAGAGGCTATCTACACTCCCAAATAGACCACGCAGCATTCAAAGCGTAGCTAATTACCGAAACATGCCGGTCTATTTCGGGACACGCGTCTCTCTCAGCTCAGAGCACGGAAAATTGGCAAAGTTTGAATGATGACCGGCCTGTCAGAGGTTCGGCCGAATAGAGCCTAGATATAACTGAATTAACTCCAATTCTTTTTTATCCTTTCTTCATAGTTGGGTTTAATGTAAGTTTTTTTTACAACATTGATTACAGAAATATTTTTTACTTGACTCTCGGCTTCGAGAAAATCATTTAGCATACGAACCATGCAATAATAAATCAAAATAAAATAAGAAAACAATACATTTTTTTAAGTTTATAAAAAGGACAAAACAATAAAGATAATAATCTGTAGAGCAAAATGAAATGACTCAACGCTGATTGGCAACTCCGAACCGAACAGGCCTGATTTTCAGCTACCCCTGTCTCTATGGTGCTATGCGGGAGCTGGGCAATACTGGTCCACTTGGCGACAAAATAAAACCTGTACTACTATAATAATAACACAAGATGGAATCTTGAGAGGGTAAACAGAAGTGCCACAGTTCACCCAGCTTATTAGATGTATTGGGGCCGAAAGGTACTGGAGTGGAAGCCACGTACAGACAAGCGCAGTGTCGGACGCCCGCCTACAAGGTGGACGGACGACCTGGTTAAGCTTGCTGAAAGTCGCTGGATGCAGGCCACTTCCAGCAGATCAATGTGGAGATCCTTGGAGGAGGCCTATGTTCAGCAGTGGGCTTCCTGTGGCTGAAGAGAGAGAGAAAGAGAGAGATTAGATGTAACTCATAATCCTGACTTCTCATTATACATAAGTCTTGTCATTGACATCAGAAACTACGAGAAAAAACCACCTTAAAACGCCCAAACTCGATTTTTTTATGAATCCCACAAACATTTGTTTCAAAGATAGAAGCTATGCTATGGCCTTTCGTTTCACAGTCCGTATTTTAATTTTTATGTGGTAGAGCCACGCTGTTGTCTGTTATGACTTAGTATGAATGGGCAAGCTCGTCCGGGGTGGTACCACTGTCTCACAGGAAATCGACGTGAAGCGACAGCTTTGTTTTCGCTTTTCGTTCGGTGAATGAGATTGCCGTGATCACTTACCATCAGGTGACCTGTTTGCTTGCTGGACCTGTGCAATAAAAAAATAAAATATTATACGACTGAAGTAAACAAAGTGAACAATTATGTCGTGTTTTCCAGCCTGCTCGATTCCGGCATTCGATTCAAATAAATTAAAACATTAATTAGTACAACTTTTATCTTCAATCGCACAAAACAGCACTTGATTTCTCAGTACGCCGAGTTTCGAAGCACCTAATTAGCTAACATTTACAAGGAAAGTTATTTCGGGATCACGACGTTCATGTCTTTTGAGATGCTTCTTTTTGTAATAAAATCTATTTTAGTGGTTTTGTTTTTAGGTTCCCTGGCTAAAAAGGAAAAATTGAACACGATAGAATAATTTTTAGTGTTTCTTATGTCTATAAAAATAACTAAGAGTGACCGCTAATTATGTCACCATATTTATGTCTGTTTTTATTTTTAGTGCTGTATTTTCTTTTGTGGTGGTTATTATTATAATTTATTATTAACGAGTGCTTTCCACTGACATAGAATCTTTAAATTTTTCAAGCAGCAAGAACAAATATTAGAAGTTTTTGCCGGTACTCGCTATCCTTGGCAGACGGATTGGAGAGCGCAGGACGAAGCGTCTCGTGCTGATGACGCCGCTGCCAGTCATCAGCCTGTCATATGCCATGAGCATGGTTATCCCGCCATCTGTCAGTGATCAGAGTCACGTTTGATGGCCCGCAGGTGAAGTTGATTTGGTCCCCAAAGGGAGTTATTTGGAGCCCCTTACCCCCCATCTATCACATCTGAAAATTCCATATAAAGATTTTACGAATTATTTTGAAGTGAAATGTACGGAGCAATTTACACCATGATATATACTGCGAGAAACAATGTCTTTTTGTATCTTCAGCAGTCGGAAATATACAAAAAGACTCTGATAGGGACGGACTCAAGCATGTTTTGTAGGGAAAAAATGCAATTTTTCAAACAATCATGGCTAAGTGAATAAACTGCTACTAATTATGAATTTCCGTAGAAATTATTTTCTGCCGGCAACTAAATATTTCCTGCATTGAAACAAAATTGCGGGTTGGAAAAATAATACCAAATAACGACAGTCCTTGTGAGTCATAAACAATTATCTAAATAGAAAACTATAGGTTAATCTCACCAAAACACTTGGTTTAATTAAAGAAATTAAAATACACTTCACCGTTACCCAAAAAAAGTAGATTCCTTCTATCTGCTGTAATTCAAAAAACCTTGCTTATCTTCATGTTGGGGGTTAGTGACCCCCCGCCGTTCCTCCAAATCCGTCCCTGTGAACACATCAAAGTATTTGTTTCCGCAAAGAAAACATACATTTTAACTGGCATAAACATTCTGCCAAGCTGCTACACTGCATAACTTTTGTTTTACAATTTATATTTTGGCACAAACCATTTATTAACTGACGTAAAGAAATGTGTGTTATGTTCCTAGCCTTTTTCTGACCGTCCATGGTATAGATTTTTTTATTTAAATGTTTTTTGTTTGGAGAAATACCTCTCTTAGTATTTCGTAGTTTTTAGTATGTTGGTTAAAAATATGAGATTATCAGTCATAGTTAAGTATATGTAATTACGTACAAATGGGTCATACATACATACATTAAAAAAATCATATACAGGTTGAATATACGGTATTTAATATAACCTACATGGTTCTCATGACTCCGGGTGACATTGTACAAAATTTGAAAAAAATCGAGATTTTTTTTTTCAAAAATTGTGATTTTTTTTACACGATTTTCGGCCACCCGGTATAGATACGAGTGCTTTTACTCTTTGGTGGCGTAGTTGTACTACGATATGATTACACCGCTGAGGTCTCGGATTCGAATCCCGGGTCGGGCAAAGTGATATTGAATTTTTCAATACATCATCAACCCGGAGTCAGGAATTTATGCCTTGCGATAGGCTCGCCCCTATCACATTGTAGGACGAAAAACACAAGGCACTCATCTGGTGGCACCTCTGCCTACCCTTCTGGGATTCAACGCGAGAGTTTATGTATGTATTTATGTATTAATATCACGACGTACGCATTATATCTTCTTACAGAATTTTTAGTACATACAAATAAAATATATAAAAATAAGTTATGCGCTATTGCTTTCACACGCCGGAAACCAACAATTTTCCGAAGCGGTGCATTTACGCATAGTTTTATAGTAAGTAAATATTTTGTGAAAATGTTTACGATAACGGAATCCTTTGAAATTGTTTCTAGTTCATATTTTTTTCTCAGATTTACGAGAATGTTAGATGCCAGACCTCAAGACACAGTGAGCTTCTTCTGCGTAAATTGGATCGCAAAAACCAATTAACTTTTTAATTTAATAATTGTGAATTAAGATAGTTCAATTGTAACAGTCACTGAGCAGACGACTAATACCTCAGTCCGCCCCATGACCACGAAAACTGTAAAGTGACAGGAACGTCGGGAAGCTAAAAAATTAAATCAAATTCGCGATAAAATTCGCGCGTAAGAATTCATTTTATTTCATTAGTTCATATGTTAGAAGTTATAAAGATTATTTCGTCTACGTATTTACCTCTGCCATATTGGTCAGCTAGAATCTCGGTAGCTCCCTACGAGATCGAATCAGAAATGAGGAAATCTGTAGAACAAAGTTTACCGACATAGCCCTTAGGATAAGCAAGGTGAAGTGGCATTGGGCCGGGCATATAACACGTAGAACTGAAGTCCACTGGGGCCGATAGATTCTGGAGTGGAGGCCACGTGCAAGCAAGCGAAATGTCGGACGCCCAACCAGTTGGACGGACGAACTGGATAAGGTCGCAGGAATGCGCTGGATGCAGCCCGCTTCCAACAGGTCTATGTGGCGATATATAGGAGAGGCTTATGTTCAGCAGTGGATTTCCTGTGGCTGAAGAGAGAGAGGATCAACAGAGAAGCTTGCTTGTCTTTACCCCGCAATAAAATTAATTACAAATAAAAAATAACTTGATAATGTTATGTTTGAAACGAGGTTTTAGTCTTGGTATGGAAATTATCTTTAAAATAAATCTGGCGCGTAAAACGGAGATTTCATGTCGGTTTTCTGTGAGATAATATTCAAGCTATATTTTTCTTACAAGCTTCACCTTACATCTAATTATGATCCCAAAGACTATTTAAAGAATAACCAACGACAACTACCGCCCACAATTGTAGAATCTATTTTCATCTTAATAAGATAGGTTTTTATACAGAAAAACAGTTATTTTAAGACGATATTCCTAGACTAAAAGATTTATCCCCGATTTTAGTATTGAGAATAAGTCGTAATCACTTGCTCCGACTGTCCAAATCAATTTACACAGCGCGAGCACTCACACAAATCAATTTACTAAATTTCCCGAAAATAATATAGCTCTAGGTTCGTTCAAATGTTACGGGGTTCTTTTGTTTTTTTAAATAGTAGAGAGTGATATGTCACCATCTTTGGGCTTCTGGAATTTCAATAAATTCGGACAATAGACTTGCATTCATTTTTTAAACCTACATATTTGCGTAGCTCGATAAGACCAAAATGTAAATAGTAGCTCAAACTGCTATGATTTCATTCATTCTCTTGGATGATATTAATAAGTTTGTAAAAAAACTCATATAGATAATATATTAGGTGTACCATTATCCAAAAATTCCTAAAAAAAATTGAAACATACCTAACTCAATTACTTCGCGAACAATTTGCATACAAAAATAACGACGCTATTAATAAAAAGGTGCTATATAATGTCGTTGTCGTGTCGTCCCCGCGCCGTATGCACAGACTTAATGCGTCATCCGTAGAGAATGATTTTGCTAAATCATATTACACTCCACATATCAACGCGTCAAGGCTTCCCAGCGGAAAGGGAAAAGGAAGCGGGCTTATCTCTCGCTCTACCCCACGGCTCGAGACACGAGCGCAAGCGAGATAGATATACAATTTAAGTGCTATTTATAAAGTATCAGGATACAACTTACTGAGCCCATGAAAGACGTGCTTAGATTACTGAAATGCCAAAGAAAAATATAAAACATGGATTTAAATGTTAATCAGATAAATTTCCCTTATTCCACTCCTATGTGGGGTTGAAGTAATATGATTTTTATCGGGAAATAAAAATATTATGGAAGAAGGACGTACGACCTGGTTAAGGTTGCAGGAAGTCGCTGGATGTAAGCCGCTTCCAACAGGTCGATGTGGAGATCCTTAGGGAATGTTCAGCAGTGGACATCCTGTGGCTGAAGAGAGAAAGAGAGAGAGGCGTATTATGCGTCTTCTCGCCCTTACACCCACCACTGGTACTCTTGTAAGCCAGGATCAAAAGTACGAAAAGAATTAACATAGCACTGATGCTCGGGGAGTCTCCTAGGAACATTAGCTTGTTAATAAACTTATAAAGAAACTATAGCTCGCAGCTTCGCCCGTATGAAAACGTTTTTCTGGGATAAGAGTCCCGAAATATATATTTTTTCCTTGGATATTATTTATCCTATGGTCTTTCTCTATAAATTGACTGTCCAGCACTAAAATATTTTTTCAATTTGAACCACGAGTGAGACTTTACATCTTATGTCCCAGGATGGCGAGCGCTGTGGTATGCCAATCACTGCTTTATAATTCATGGTGTTGTATTGCTTATGTTACTGTCCATCGCTTACCATCAGGCGAATGACATGCTCGTCTCACCATTCAATGCAGTATAAAAGTTCTAGAGATTACCCCGTTCAACAAACTCTTTAGGGTTATATATTAGTATATTATATAGATTATATCCTACTAATATTATAAAGGCGAAAGTTTGTGTGTTTGTTACTTCTTAACACTCAAACGGCTGGACTGATTTTGATGATATTTTGTTATGGAGGTAGCTGATACCTTGTATTACCATAAAGACTACTTTTTATCTCGAAAATATGGTTTTCCCGTGGGATGAGAAAGAATTTCAAATATGTATATTTGATACTCTTTTAAACTCAAGGGATAGTTTGAGATATAATAAAGGGCGGATGAAATGGGATATACGAGGAAAGGACTGCATGCCTTAAGTCCTCGAATAGGTGGAGACGGGACAGGATGTGACGTTACGGGACGGAACAAGACAAGCACTATAATGGGCGACAGCCGACAGTCACATTGAGTTTAAATATAAAATAGTTATTACACGAAATAATATGTGTCTGATGTGGACTAGACTCAAAAAGTTTCTGCATCCGAGCAAAGCCAGGTTGAGCTGCTAGTTATAAATAGTGAAGTAATTTATGAATACCTTTTGAATTAATTATTCTTCTCCAAAGACCATACACCACGAGACGCATATTTCCCGCGATGTTTTATAATCCAATTACGAACTCCAACAGAAAGACTAACTTCGGTAATGTGCAGAGACTTTACGCGAATATTAAAGTCATTGCAGTAATAAAATGGCACATTAATGTAATTGATAGTAGTTTGTGGCGAAATTAAAATATGAGGTTGAGGTTCAAACTGATTTTGTAGGTTAGATTGCTAAGGCATTTGTCCAGACAATTGTGCTATTAACCCACTGTGAAACATGACTGCCTCCGTAGCGTAGTTGTACAACGCTGAAATCTCGGGTTCGAATCCCGGGTCGCGCAAAGTGATATTGTATTTTTCCATTCAAGCCCGAAGACGGGAATTTTTGCCCAATATGGCGATAAGTTCGCCCACTTTCACATCGTGGGACGGAATACACAAGGCGAAATGTTGGTATCCTGGTAGCATCTCCGCCTACCGCTTCTGGGAAAATTCGTGAGTTTATTTATATATATACGATAATTAATTTACTACCCAAATATTCCACAGCTAATCACAAGTTAACCTTGCTAATCCATCCCATCCATCAATAGGAAGGAACCGTACACATTACCCAACTCATTTGCCGCGCGAGATCGCAGTGCGCCGGTTGTTCGAGAACTTTCCACAACTTCAGCTGCTTGGGTATTCTGTACCAATCTTTATTATTACAATGAAGTTTGCCTTTTGTTAGGATAGGTGTTTTGGTGGAAACGCCTGGAATTTTGTTTACTGTATAGTTTTTGGAGAGTTCAGAATCAAGTAGGCTTGTTTGAGCAAATGTCCGGGACCTGGAGTTTTAGATGTATAGTTTTGGATATTCATTCAAGCAGGCTTATTTATTAGGCTTTTTATTTGATGAAGGACCAGGAAGTCGCTGGATGCAGGCCGCTTCCAACAGGTCTCTGTGGCGATTTATGGGGGAGGCCTATGTTCAGCAGCTGACTTCCTGTGGCTGAAAAGAGAGAGGCTTATTTGATGGTAAATAATACGGCATATTATCCGAATATCTTTTTTAAAATCCTTGTCTAATATATCCAAAACCGTAAATTATGAGATCCCGAGTTTAATAAAATACAGAACGGGTTGGTTGGTAGTGTGGTACAACTGTCGTATAGAAACCTGACGTAAACCCACTCCTTTGCTGTCCTGCTTCGTCCGGTAAATGTGATTACTGGAAATCCAATGTCTTTTTAAGAGGCTTTTATTGACGTCGGTAATCAGTTACCATTTTGTGAATAAATTGCTCGTTTCCTGGACCTATTCAGTTCAAATACTCGACAAAAATGTGAATTCATGAATATCCATGATTGACCGTAGCCTCTAGAAAGCTTATCCAAATACACAGCATATAAAATGCGAACATTGCAGTGAATTTATTGAAAATTCCCAGCAGATTGAGCTCGGTAGTAACAGCGTTTGTGATATTGGACAATTTATCAATATTGCCATGTGCATAAATTGTGTTTCACAAGATTTCTATATAGCTCGGAAGACGTATTCTTGTTATAGATAGTTGATAAATCAGAAAATCATTTTTTTGTTGCATAGGTCCGGCAAACGAACAACCAGGTCACTTGATGGTAAGTGATCACTGCCGCCCATGAACATCTACAACGTTGGATCATAGATGTGTTGCCGGCCCAATTTCACAGCCTCGGTGGCGTAGTTGGTTAGACGCCGGCTGTAAAATGGGAGGCCGCGGGTTCGATCCCCGCACCGAGACAAATATTTGTGAGGCGCACAAGTATTTGTCTCGGGTCTGGGTGTTTGTGAGACCGCAAAGTCTCTCGTAGTTTCTGATACCCACGACACAAGACTTAAGTGATCTTAATGTGGGGTCAGGAATATGTATATGACTGTTGGGTATATTTATTTACTAATTGGGAGGGGAGCGGCAAGGAAAAAGGATGGGAAGGTGAAAGGGGTATTGGGCTTCCAACAATCTCACTCACCGAACGAAACGCAACAGCTGTTCACGCTTCACGTCGATTTCCTATGAGACAGTGGTACCACCCTGGACGAGCCTGCCCATTCATGCTGATTCACAATTGATACCAGCGTGGCTCTACTCCAAAAAAAATTAGATATACATACTGGAGCACAGATGAAGCTCACTGTAATGTGTGGGTAGAAGGGGGAGCTAAGAGAGGTGCTCAAGAGGGGGTTGTTTTTTATTATAATTATTATTGCTATAATAAGTAAGACGAGCATGCATTACGCCTGATGGTAAGCGATACGACAACTCATTCACATTACAAAGCAATACTTCGCATTGAAAATGTTGAATGACCGCGACCGTTTTAAACAGCCACATCTGGTCGGTGGCTGAAGAGGGAGAGAAACGAAAAACAACCCTATAATGTCCCTAATTTTATTATATCATGTTTACCCGTGCATGTTTGCATACTTCGAGAAATACATCAAAAGGGCTCGTTGGTAGAATTAATTTATTTGCCTTACAAGCCCACTTGAGATGGAAACGCGTTTACCTATAATGTAATTTGGGTGTTGCCAGCTTTTCTTTGCATTGATATGTTTTCCCTTGAATATATCTTTATTTGGATGATCCGGGTAGATATGTTCGGTTATGTTTATTTTGTTGGAGGATTCATGGCGCAGTTGTTAGAAGCCGGTTGTAAACGAGAGGCCCCGGGTTCGATCTCCGCACCGAGACAAATGTTTGTGTGATTCACGAGTATTTGTTTCGGGTCTGGTTGTGTGCTAGACCGATGAGTCCCTCGTAGTTCCTGATACCCACGACACAAGACTCGATTCTAGTGTAGGGTCAGGACTATGTATGTGATTGTTGGGTGTATTTATTTAAAGAAGATTTAATAAGAAACCGGTCTGTATTCCGACTTCTAAAGAAAGATACTCGTACATGCGTAAGGAATATCAGACACGCTAAGATGATTTTTAATAAGAATATTATTCACTCACGGCGGAAAATTAAGAAAAACACTTGTATAATATTTATATCCGTCAACCCGCACTAGGCCAGCGTGGTGGACTATATGGCCTAACCACTCTCTATTGTACTCTCGATTTTAGAGGAGGCCCGTGCCCTGCAGTGGAACGTATATGGGTGGTATAGTATGCCTTATAAAGAGATTAGTTCCTAAAACCTTTTGTAACCATAACACGTTACCAAAAGAACTCGCTCCCTCAGGACGAATCGCATTAACTTACGAAAAGAGAAAAAAATCGACGTTTTATTCCCAATTCCCCGCACTCTCATGCGAGCGTGTTAAGGGATGCAAAGTCCCAAAAGTACGCTAAAACTGGATTTAAAACGGGCACCGGATAAAAAATCCAGATTTCCTCCGGGTGTAATTATATGCGACGGATCAAACGTCGGATGTTATCCTGTGGGAATTTTTACTGCGCCCCCTAATTGGGGATTTTGTGTCTCAGAAACAGGAACAATTGCGTTGTGATTGCATTGCCAAAAGAGAGTCATGATATGCATAATTTGCCAAAATAAGGTTGGTACCTCAAATATTTAACCCTAATTGTTTATAACATATAATACACTTTTGACAGCCTTTGTGGCGCAGTTGGTTACACGTCAGCTGCTACGAGAGGCTGCGGGTTCGATTCCCGCACCGAGACAAGTGTTTGTGTGAACCACAGGTATTAGTTTCGGGTATGGGTGTTTGTGAGACCAAAAAGTCTCTCGTAGTTCCTGATATCCACGACACAAGACTTGATCTTAGTGTGGGGTCAGGACTATGTATGCGACTGTTGGGTTTAATTTTTATTTTTTATTTAATTTATTTATTAATTAAAAGCCAAAACTTACTGCATATTAGTTACTGACAGCCTCCGTGGCGCAGCGGGTTCGATCCCCGCACCGAGATAAATGTTTGTTAAGCCCTCAAGTAATTGTTTAGGGTCTGGTTGTTTGCGTGACCGAAAAGTGTCTTATAGTGTCTGATACCCACGACACAAGACTTAATTGATCTTATTTTTTTATTTATTTATTTAACTTAACATACCGACATCGTATAATGGCGGACTTAAAGGCATTCTCTGCCAGTCTACCTTGAGATAGTGCTGCGATGGCAGAATATAAAATATTTTTTAACGATAACGCTGTTTTATTCTTACAAATACCTTATTAACAAAAAAAATAACACAACTTTCTCAGTCAGTAAACCTTATTCTGAATTCGGCATCATTACAATTTGTGCTTCGTAAATTTCACTCTCACGAATATGATTATCTGGCATCTGAATTAGACTAATTATATCAGTTCAGTGACGTGTAGGAGATAACGCTCTCACATCAATGAATATATTTGATGATCCGACGATCTTGTTGGGTATTTTTGGACGTTTTCATTTATTTATAATATTTATTGTTATACATCAGTTAGATAATAATTACATAGATACTTAAACTCACGCCTTTTTCCCAGAAGGTGTAGCATTGTATGTTCCGTCCCATGATGTGATAGGGGGCGAGCCCATCGCCATATCGGGCACAAATTCCTAACTCCGGGCTGATAATGAATTGAAACATCCATTATCACTTTGTTTGACCCGGGATTCGAATCCGAGACCTCAGCTTGGAATCGTACCGTAGTACAACTGCGCCACCAAGGCAGTCAAAGCCATAGTAACAGATAGGAATTAGATAACAAATAATAATTAAAATGGTACAATGGCTGACCATATTACATTGAGCGGTTTCTTCCTACCAACCTTTGCCGTTCTGATTTAGCTAAGGATATGATAGAGAATGAATGCCTCGGTGGCACAGTTGTACTACGGTACGAATACCGAGGTCACAGGTTTGGATCCCGCGTCGGGCAAAGTGTTTGAGAAAAACCGGCCAGGTAGTTTTGTCAAAAAAAAAAATCGCGGTTTTAGTTTCCAAGGCCTTTGATCAACCCGTATAGGTACGATTATTTTTGCTATTCACGGCTCACGGCCGTGTTGTAAGTTGCCGAACCGAACCGAAGTTCAGCTAAGCGGTAAAAATACTCTTACATATACAGGGTGACCAAAAATCGTAAAAACTAAAATCGCGATTTTTGACATAACATCAGCTCCGACTTTTTCAAATTGAAAATCTATGTCGCCAGAGATGATAAGAAACATATAGGTTAAATTAAATAACATATGTGAATATCACCTTGTATCCAATCCTATCCGATCGATCAGCCAAAAGAAGTCCACTGCTGAACATAGGCCTCTCCCAATGATTTCCACAGTGACCTGTTAGACGCAGCCTGCATCCAGCGACGTCCCGACACATTTACCACCCTGTATATGTATGGAAAGTACTTATGAGAGAAAAACATTTTGCTCACAATGCAGATAGTAGTTAGTTGTAGTTAAACAGCTGTGTACTTGCCCACGTAGCAGTCTTGATGCACCCCCTTGGGACCTAACCAAGCTGTGTCTATTTACCTCACGTCTGTTTTCTGTGAAGCAGAGGTACCACGTTATTTAAGGTCGTCGAGATAACGAATTCCCACTTGTGGATGCTTTATCTAAATTGCATTTACAAATATTGGCTATTTTTTATATTATAGGGTGCTAAAGAGCACTAAACTCCATTTACACGGGGAGAGTTTCTGGCATCAAATATACGATTATCGTAAGGATATAAAAAAGTCGCATCGTGTAAACATTTGTCAGAACACGATTCTCTATGGCGGTTATGTCATGCGATAATCGCATACGATTCTCTTCGCGAGAAACTTTCTCCGTGTAAATGGGAATTAAGGTCCGCCTGATGGTAAGTGGTCACCGCCGTCCGTGAACATCTCCAACATTATAGAGTATAGAGAAACATATTTAGGCATAGAGATGCGTTGCCCTCTTTTGACGTGTCAATATGCTCTTTTTTTTAAGAACGCCGGGTCATATTTGTCCGGAAATGTCATATTTTCTAATCCATCTATACATTTTTAATAAATAAATAAATACACCAAACAGTCACATACATAGTCCTGACCCCACACTAAGATCAATTAAGCCTTGTGTCATGGGTATCAGAAGCTACGAGAGACTTTTGGGTCTCACAGACCCGAGACTTAGAGAATATTTGTGGGCCTCACAAACATTTGTCTCAGTGCGGGAATCGATCCCGCGGCCTCTCATTTCACAGACGGTGTCAAACCAACAGCACCACGGCGGCTGACAATTTTAATATTCATTGATTTTATTTCTGGATAGAGACAAGCTAGAAATTCCCGGAGACTCGCGTCAGTGCTCGGTGTCTTCAAAATGCTTGCTGTCGATCCTGGCTTCCAGGAGTTGCAGGGGGGGGGGGGTGAGGGCGGGATAATTTTGAATTACTGCCAGGTGCATTGAAACTTTGTTTTCCTACATACATACATACATACATAAACACACGCCTTTTTTCCCAGAAGGGGTAGGCAGAGGTGAACTACCAGAACACCCACGTTTCGCCTTGTATATTCCGTCCCACGATGTGATAGGGGGCGAGCCTATCGCCATATCGGGCACAAATTCCTGACTCCGGGCTGATAATGAATAGAAAAATACAAATATCACTTTGCCCGACCCGGGATTCGAACCCGAGACCTCAGCTTTGCAATCGTACCATAGTACCACTACGCCACCGAGGCAGTTGTTTTCCTATTGTTAAGAAAATGTTAAATTATAGAAATATATGATGAAGGTCGCAAACAGAGGCATAATATTATGTGTTTATGTACGCATTATTGTCTATTTTCTGGAGCGCTAAGGAATATCTTACATACCAATATTGTATCAAGTAATTACAAAATCCATTTTATGGACTAAAGCTGCTCCTTATAATAACGTTTCCAGATTGGTTCATAATGACATTAATACGTCAAAGGCATAGCGCCTGTTATAAATTTATAGCAATCACAACATAATCAATAATATTATTTCGTGTAGGCGCAAAATATATTCATTCACTACTGGCTTGCTTACGGGCATACACTACACAAACTGCGCTCCCTATACGTGCTCCCACAACACTCGCTCCTGAGCTCTCATCCACTACCTTCAGCTTGTTGCTCCACTTTTGAACACCCTCAACAACCACGACATATATTTTAAATATAAAATAAAATTCATTGTTTAATCATTAATATAAGCAATGGCCACAATGTATATATTTTGTGTTACAAATAAAAACAACTTCAACAATGGAAATTGACCAATTTATTACCGTGTCAATTAAACATAATTGAACTACAATATACTTTGAAATTCTATACATTTCCACGAATAAACATTTATTCTGTTTTCATTTAACTAAAATTATTTTATTCTATTAATTTCGTTCCTATTGGGTTTTGCTACTTGTAATTGCTTTTACAACAGGGTAGATGTTTTATTGTTTTTCTTTTTTATTTTTATTACCGTACGCTACGGTGTCTGCTTACTATCAGCCATATGCCTATTTGCTGCCTTAGTTGTATAAAAAAAATATACACAAATAAGTACATTCACAACTGCCTCGGTGGCGTAGTGGTACTACGGTATGATTGCAAAGCTGAGGTCTCGGGTTCGAATCCCGGGTCGGGCAAAGTGATATTGGATTTTTCTTTTCATTATTAGCCCGGAGTCAGGAATTTGTGCCCGATATGGCGATAGGCTCGCCCCCTATCACATCGTGGGACGGAATATACAAGGCGAAACGTGGGTGTTCTAGTAGCACCTCTGCCTACCCCTTCTGGGAAAAAGGCGTGTGTTTATGTATGTATGTATGTACATTCGCAGAAAATAGTTACATTACACAATCATATTAATAATGAAGTAACTATGATTTTGACATGACAACGCCATCAATTTAAGATGCCAAATATATGGTGTTAACATTGTCAAAATAGTCCGTGGCGGCCTGTTGGTAACGAACCAGACGTGGCTAACATGTTACTGGCGATTACGGGGTTCAAATCCCGCACGGGCACGCGGGGGCACGCCTCTAAATTTTCGGAGTCATGTGTGTATTGATCATCAATCAAATAAAAAAAAAACATCGTGAGAAAACCTGCATACCGTAGCAATTTGTAAGAATTTCTACGGTAGATATCCGCTCTGGGCCAGCGTGGTGGACTATATGGCCTAACCACTCTCAATCGTACTCTCGATTGTAGAGAAGGCCCGTGCTCTGCAGTGGGACGTATATGGGCTGATACAATAATTGTCAAACTTAACATACATAAACACACGCCTTTTTCCCAGAAGGGGTAGGCCGAGGTGCTACCAGAACACCCACATTTCGCCTTATATATTCCGTCCCACGATGTGATAGGGGGCGAAGCCTATCGCCATATCGGGCACAAATTCCTGACTCCGGGCTGATAATGAATAGAAAAATCCAATATCACTTTGCCCGACCGGGGATACGAACCCGAGACCGCAGCTTTGCAATCGTACCGTAGTACCACTACGCCACCGAGGCAGTCATCAAAATTTAAGTTATAATAAAGTCACTTCATACTAACCCCAATGACCAGACGTAAACAGCAACAACTCTGCTTTCTAGAACTGAACTTACCTCCCAAGATTCCTGTAAGACGCTCTCTCGTGGTTTCAAAGCCTTCGAACAATACGCTTCCGTCTTCCGCACACGTGATCTGCTTACTCCCAGATTCTTATTCAAAGTATGTACAAATAAGAAAAACTGCTGCTATCAGTGTTGAGTATTGGAAACTTTTCCTTTACCTGTTGTAAAGTTGTGTTTGCACCGAGCTTCGGAAGCTATTAAGCTGCGTGTGCCCGCGCTTGCTGAACTGTTGATAAATAAATTAGTTTATCTCTCTATCTCAATCAGCCCACGTCAACCCACTGCTGTTTTCACCCACATTTTTCTGTCCCATGCCAGCTAATTCACTGTTTTCCAGCGATTCTTACGATGTCATCTGTCCACCTGGCAGGTGGTCTGCCTCTTAGCCGCCGTGACTCTGGGCCACCATTCTGCCAGAGTCTTAGTCCATCTGCCATCTAAACGTCTAGCCAGGTGCCCTGCCCAGCTCCACTTCAACTTGGTGATGCGTTCTCCCACGTCAACAACCTTTCATCCATCCATCCATCAGCCCAACGAAGTCCACTGCTGAACATAGGCCTCCCCTAATGATTTCCACAGTGACCTGTTGGAGGCAGCCTGCATCCAGCGACGTCCCGCGACCTTTACCAGGTCGTCTGACCACCTAGTGGGTGGACGTCCCACGCTGCGCTTTCCGCTTCGTGGCCTCCATTCGAGAACTTTTTGGCCCCATCGGCCATCAGTTCTCAGTTCAGTTCAGTTCAGTTGTTGTTGGAGAACAACAACCTTTAGTAGTTAATAAATAAGAAGACTTCATAAATTGTAAGTAATTTCACTGGTGGTAGGTCTCTCATTTGTGAGAGGCAAGCAGGGTCTGGTAGACCTGTCCGCGGGTCTGGTCCGTAATGTCTATTTCTTTATTATTGTTTGAAGGACATTGTAGCCAGAGTTACTACTGGACATAATGAGACTTATTATGTTATGTCTCAGGATGGCGAACGCAGTGGAATGCATGCATTGCTTTGTAATTCATGGCGTTGTTTGTTTTTGCTACTGTCCATGAGCGATCGTATTGCTTACCATCACGCGAATGGCATGCAGGACTCGCCATGTATGTTTTGCGATAAAAAAAGTTGAAAGCTTTATGTTTAATTTTTCGATGTATGTATGTCGATAAGCATTACTGAATGCGAGTCGAGAAGTAAAAAATAATTTGCGACCAACTGCGCCACGGAGGCTGTCGATTGTTAAGGTAATCGTTATTACGTGTTTTGTATAGTAGATAATAATATAATTTAATACACAAACCCGGTAGGCGTCCGACCTAATGCCACGGGGGCTCACCTCAAATACCTCGGGCGGCCAATCTGTGTGAAACTTTTAATTCCACTTTTTCTCCCGTAACGCTTATCGTGTGACTGCCGCCCGTTAAGTTTGGCCTAAGTCCGGCTTAAGCCCAAGTTGCTTAAGTCTTTAGTTATCTTGCTACTTTGCCGGGGGTATTAAAACTTGGATGTAAATTGGACAAGGGTTGCGAGTTTGGTTATTCTTTGCGTTTTCTCTGTTTGGCTTCAAGTTTTGGTTAATTTGTAACGTTATGAACAGTGGTTTAAAAACTAAGGATAAGCTCTCTAGTATATTTGGAGTTTCAAACAGATGGCCTTGAAAATCTTGCTAAAATAAACATTAAATTAACTTGATATGAGAGTGGTCAGGCCATATAGTCCACCACGCTGACCTAGTGTGGCTTGGCGGACTTTTACATACCATAGAAATTTATACAAATCGCCAAATGTATACAAATTAAAGGCCAGTGTGGTAAACTATATGGCCTAAACACACTCAATCGTACTTTCGATTGTAGAGGAGGCCTGTGCTTTGCAATGTGACGTGTTTGGGCTGATACAATACAATACAATAACTTGATCTAATACATTTCATCTTAATGGTAATAATTATTATCTGTATTTTTAACTTTCTGTCATAACACAAGCAAGCATTTTCAAAGTCGCTGCAATCGACGACTGATTCCAGTAACTATCCACTGGAGATGCACTGGAGGGTCGCACCACTAACATCGGAACACTACGCGCTTTTCACCCTGTCCATATATTTATGTCAATGGTTATGAAGGTGCCTCGTTGCGTAGTTGTACTACGGTACGATTACAAAGCTGAGGTCTCGGGTTCGAATCCTGTCGAATTCGGGTCAGGCAAAGATATTGGATTTTTCTAGTCATTATCAGCCCGGAGTCAGTGTGCCCGATATGGCGATAGGCTCGCATCCTATCACGTCGTGGGACGGAACATACAAGGCGAAATGTGGGTGTGTTGGTGGCGCCTCTGCCTACCCCTTCTGGGAATAAGGCGTGTGTTTATGTATGGTTATGAAGGATATTAAGCTTGTCATATCTTCGGTTGGTTAATGTTTAGTTTTATATACTTATCCCTTAACAAAGTTTTTCTTTACCGCGACGTTCATCTGCTGCCATTAATTACCTGTCTTGGTCATGTCTCAGTAATTAAAACGTCACAAGCTTGCTTGCTTGCGTTAATCTACATTATAAAGGGAAAGATTATCGCCATTTTGTGCATATTCCAGAGTCGGGAAACTTATATAAATATTTCCATAATAATTTACATAAACTGAATTGACTAAATTGGAAGTCAAACCAAAACCTACCGGTTGATAGCCTAGCACTGGACAAATGAGGCGAAAGCTATATTAGAGTATATATCGAGAGCCTCCGTGGCGTAGTTGGTTAGACGCTGACTGTGAAACGAGAGGTCGCGGGTTCGATCCCCGCACTAACACAAATGTTTGTCTGGCCCACAAATATTTGTGTGTTTGTGAGACCGAAAAGTCTCTCGTAGCTTCTGATTCCCACGACACAAGACTCGATCTTAGTGTGGGGTCAGGACTATGTATGTGACTGTTGGGTATATTTATTTATTTTATTATTATTTAAAGTATTTTAGAAGGTAACAAATATATTACTCCTTTAAGGGACTCGTGTCGAAAATCAAAAACGTGAAAAAATACAAAACATATTTTTTAATTTACAACATTCTAGTAAACAAAACAAAACAGTATTTCATAATTTCAAACTAAATAATATTTGCAATCCTAGTGTCTGACTTGAAAGGCCTTTCTCGTAACTTTCTAGACCTAATTTCATCCCTCAAGGGATAGATATCCGCGTAATCCCTCTCGGCAAATGGCTAAACACTAAGTAACTTAAGTTCTAAGTTTGTATAATTTGTAGTTTCTGTGATTTTGTCAGTGATTAATATGAATACGAAACAATGTCTGCCTCGATGGCGTAGTTGTACTACGGTACGATTACAACGCTGAGGTCTCGGGTTCGAATACCGGGTCGGGCAAAGTAATATTGGATTTTTCTATTCATTATCAGCTCGAAGTCAAGTGGCCGATATGACAATGGGCTAGGCGGTCCCTATCACATCGTGGGACGAAACACACAAAGCGAAACGTAGGTGTCCTGGTTGCATCTCTGCCTACCCCTCCTGAGCGGTCGTATCGCTTACCATCAGACGAATGGCATGCTGGTCTCTCCATTCATCGCAATAAAATTAGCCAACCCGCACTAGGCCAACGTGGTCGACTCTGCCCTGACCATTCTCAATCGTACTTTCGATTGTAAAGGAGGCCCGTGCTCTGCAGTGGGATGTATATGAGCTCATACATGAATATTGCTTTAGAAATATTGTAGAAAATCGGATGATAAACAGATATCACGATGTTTTCCTTCACCGTTAAATTGCATAAAATTTAATTAAACTGCGTCTCCTGTCATCTAAGCTTGAGTCTGTAATCCATATCCCATAGTTCATACGCCAGTCTACCGCTCAGATATAGGCCGATAGATAAACGTGTCCATAGAGCACAGCCCGTCCCGCTCTTACACAACTTTCTACTCTTCCGTCTCGCTTACACGACCTTGCTCGGTAGCTGTGTGGTGCAATTCACAAGCTTTCTCTTATTACGTGCGTGACAATTGCGTTTTGTTATTAAATGTATCAATGAGTTAAATGGTTTGTATTTGTTAGATGTTGGTCAGTGTAATTGATATTTGTTCACTTTTACAAGCCTGTATCTTTTGATTTTGATTTTGACTGCCTCGGTGGCGTAGTGGTACTACGGTACGATTGCAAAGCTGAGGTCTCGGGTTCGAATCCCGGGTCGGGTAAAGTTATATTGGATTTTTCTATTTATGATCAGCCCGGAGTCAGGAATTTGTGCCCGATGTGGCGATAGGCTCGCCCCCTATCACATTGTGGGACGGAATATACAAGGCGAAACGTGGGTGTTCTGGTAGCACCTCTGCCTACCCCTTCTGGGGAAAAGGCGTGTTTATGTATGTATGTATGTTATGTATGTATCTTTAAGGAGTGCTTATTTTTTAAGCTTATTTGCGATTTAAAGTGTGAATTATAATAGTTAAGTAATATGTAAATATTTATGTATTAAGTGCAAAAGCAGCAAAATTGCGTGGTAGCCTGTTGGTAACGGATCAGACGCGGCTGCCTACATGTTCACGGTGGTCGCAGGTTCAAATCCTAGGGCACACCTCTCACTTTTCGGAGACATATGTGTATTGATAGTCAATCACCACGCACTATAACGGTGAAGGAAAACGTCGTGAGAAAACCTGCATACCATAGATTTGTATAAATTTCTATGGTATGTAAAAGTCCGCCAACCCGCACTAGGCCAGCGTGGTGGACTATATGGCCTAACCACTCTCAATCGTGCTCTCAATTATACAGAAGGCCCGTGCCCTGCAGTGGGGGTATGGGCTGATACAATACAAATACAATATGTATTATACGTTGTACGATAAAGTGTTTTTTTTTATTGCCGTAATTGGCAGACGAGCTAGTGGCCCGCCTGATGGTAAGCGGATTCCGCTGCTCATGGACTTTGCAATGCCAGGGGCATAGACAGGCAGCTGCCTACCATGAGATAAACACTCTCTTCAAGCCTCGTTTGAAGAAGGACAGGTCATAGCACTCAGAAAATACCGAAGCAGGGAGCTCATTCCAGAGCTTGCACGTGCGTGGTTAACAAGGACGCTGGAAACGTACCGTTCGGGAACAGTATTGTGTACAATAAAGTGTTCTCTATCTATCTAGATAGAGAATACTTTAATGTAAGCCATTGTCTTTTAGATAGATAGATATCTATGACGGGAAACGCCATGTAATATTAAGTGGTCTTGCTCTTGTTTAAGCAGGGATGTGACTCTTACCAACCGACGTGCACCTAATCATCTCTACTATTTATGACAAACAACCTCTTTTTAAATGCACCTGCTTAGTTGCTATTGATGAAAGCAGACCATAGCTGAATTAAGTCTTTAAAGTCTCTCCGCCCTCACACCCGCCACTGCAACTCCTATACGCCAGGATCAACAGTGGCGCGCATTTTATTGACACCGAGCTTTGGACCTCAGCGAGTCTCCAGGAATGTCTAACTTGTCTTTAAGCCGCAACGAAATCAATCATAAAGTTAAATTAATAGGAGGAGTTAAGTTAAGTCTCTATCTTTAACACAGAAAATCCTTTGTTGACGATAGGCATCCCCCATGAATTTCCATATTATAAATAATATAAATAAATAAATACACCCAACAGTCACATACATAGTCCTGACCCCGCACTAAGATCGAGTCTTGTATCGTGGGAATCAGATGCTACGAGAAACTTTTCGGTCTCACAAACACCCAGACCCAACACAAATATTTGTGGGCCACACAAACATTTGTGTTGGTGCGGGGATCGAACCCGCGGCCTCTCGTTTCACAGTCGGAAAATTATATTGTCCGATTGGAAGCAGCCTGTTGCCAGCAAAGCGCTGCCAGTTGCCACCTTAGTTATGCTAAGTTGGGCTGTCGATAGTATTTTTTCTTACTGGGAATCCAAAGTAACTAATATGCTCTTGATGGTAACTGAAAATATTGGATTATTTATATATGTTTTAAAACTATAGTAATAAATGAATACACCCAACAGCCACGTACATAGTCCTGACCCAACACTAAGATCGAGTCTTGTTTCGTGGGTATCAGAAACTACGAGAGACCTTTCGGTCTCACTAACACCCAGACCCGAAACAAATACCTGTGGTTCACACAAATATTTGTTTCGGTGCGGGGATCGAATCCGCTGCTTATAGTTTCACAGTCGGCGTTTAACCGATTGAGAAACGGAGGCTGTTGGCTGTCTATGAATGAGGCAGTAATAGTCTCAATTTAAAACAATCTGCGTGCATCTTCCGCTTATGCCTTGGGCCGTAGCGGAGATAATCAGCATGGGTTACAACAACCAGTTACATGATAATGTTTACATTTCACTCGGTCAAGTTTACCGGAATTTTTGACAGTTAAATGTTAAATGTGTTGCATGTGTTTGAAGGTCACTGGACTCTGTGACTTTGCTGACTAGCTAATAGACTAAATTATTGCTAATTTATTATGTGTATGTAACAACTGTCTGGCGTATCATTGGTCTGGTGGTATAAGTTTTGAATCGTAAGCTCTTGGGTTCGATTCCTGATCGAGGTCATTAGGTGTGAAAATTTTGGGTTGAGGTATCTTATTTAAGTTGCTCAGGTCTGTTATTTATTTACAGCGTGTTGATAGACTTGCCCCTTTCAATATCTCAGGATATGACAATATTGAGCGGCTCGAAGCACCAATGTTGATAATGTGCCGTGGAAGACTTGTTTATAATATAAATAAACGATTTTAATTAATTTATAGTTAATTTATAGGTTGTCTGAATCTTCTGGTGTCGAAAGCGCTGTTGTTGATAAAACAAAATATTAGGAACAGATTTCTCTCTTCACATTTTATTATATTAGACATGTTAATACTATGAGATTGCGAGTATAAGTGCTTGCTGTTTATAATATTGAGAAAACATATATCGAACTATGCGTTAAATATATATGTTTTTATTGTACTTGTTGTCTCAAAATTTGACACGCGCCAATAGACGATAGATGAAATAAAACGAATTCTTACGGATTTTATCGCGAATTTGATTATTTTTTTACATTTTTTAATATGCCGACGTTTCAATCACATTACAGTTTTCGTGGTCACGGGGCGGACTGAAGGTGACTACGAAAACTGTAAAGTGATTGAAACATCGGGAAATTAAATAATAAAATCAAATTTGAGATAAAATCCGTAAGAATTGGTTTTGTTTCAATGTGTAACATTCGCGTTAATCTAAGAAACCATTAGACGATAGATGACTTATACCGCCATGCTGCAAAAGATATGGCTGATAATTTTATTAATGGCTGCCCGACATCAACCCTTGCGAAAGAGTGGCTAGGCTGTGAGGGAATAGGCTCGCCCCTACCACATCGTAGGACGAAAAATACAAGGTGAAACGTTGGTGTCCCTGTGACACCTGTGCATACCCCTTCTGGGAAAAAGCCGTGAAGTTTATGTATGTATGTATTATTTTTAAACAAGCTGGTGACGCATGCCTTTAGGTTCATGTCAATAAATTCATTATTTTTAATATTCAAAGCCAAAAGGTCATATTTATATTTTTACATAAAGTCAAAAAATTATTTAGGTATCTTAAACGTTACAGGGCTTAATATGTCCTGTGCCACCACAATGATAGTTGTATGACCAGGTGTACAACGCCTTGTACCGCAGGCATGAAAAGAATAGAAAAATCACTGCCGCATAGAACGCGTTAAAACTTATATTTTAGACTGATTTTTGGCTTCAATACTAAACAATAATCGGAGTAAAGCCGGCTCGATTCCCTAGTTACACAGCGCAAAGACAATACCCACACTTAGCGTTCCACGACCTTAAAAAATATTCTGAAAAAATGCGTCTTATTCTCAACGCTAAGATTTCGCAACCTGCCTACCGAGATCACTCTAACCTTGCGGGAAAAAATATTTCTTTGCACAAATAAAGAGTGTGGAAATTTTCAGACCAGAGTAATGTATTCAAATATAATATTACCTATTTGTGCGTGTGTGTCTCAATGAGTAGCGTAAGTGGTTGTGTTTACATGGTAGTAATGTTCGATATTGTTAGAATGTAAATTTCTCTTCTTTTCTTTTATCAATCCATATACGTCCCACTGCTAGGCACGGGCCTACTCTACAATCGAGAGAATCGATTGAGAGTGGTTAGGCCATATAGGCCATATAATTTTACTTTTGGCAGTATGATTCATTACCTTGTGCATTTTGGAAAAAAAAACTACTTTTTGACAACATGGTGTGTTGATGTGCTTTTGTTAAACTGTTGTAATTGTAACGTGTGCAGAAACGGATTTAAAGAATTCTTACTAAAGTACCTATATTTTATTACGTCCATAACCTGAAGTCATTAGAAGTGCCTCGGTGGCGCAGTTGTGCTATGGTACAATTAATCGGTGAGGTCTCGGGTTCGAATCCCGGGTCGGGTAAAGTGATAATGGATTTTTTCTATTAATTGTCAGCCCGGTACGGCGATAGGCTCGCCTCCTATCACATCGTGGGACGGGACGCATAACGATTAGTCGATACATGAGAAATGGTTATAAAGAGATTCAATATTTAAATTTTTGAGCACCGGATCTTTATTTGGTTTTCCAACTCCTATGAATTTAAGAAATTTCCAGATTTTTGCTGAATCTCCATTTTCAATAGAATTATGAATATTGTGGCGTTGAGCGTTCCTACACATCTTATTGCAGTGATTCAGTTTTTTGATGTATTTTTCTCTGTTCATATCTGTAGGCCTCCATTCGAGAATTTTTTGGTTCCATTGGCCATCAGTTCTCCGTGCTATGTGCCCCGCACATTGCCACTTCAACTTGCTAATCCGCTGCGCTTTCCGAAGTGGAAAGCGCAGCGTGGGACGTCCACCCACTAGGTGGTCAGACGACCTGGTAAAGTTCGCGGGACGTCGCTAGATGCTGGCTGCCTCCAACAGGTCAGTGTGGAAATCATTAGGAGAGGCCTATGTTCAGCAGTGGACTTCCTTTGCCTGATGGATTGGATTGGATAAATAAATATAAACTAATAATAAATAATATGATTATGCACAATATTAACTAATTTATTCGAGTTTTTTAATAATTTGTCCACCCGCCAGTCGAAACAGACAGAAGAAAGAAAAAAAAAACAACAAAATAAAAACAAGTAAATTTTAAATAACAATGGAACATTAAGTATTAAGCACATGCAATTAAAAATATATATAGAAAACAGTTATACAGGGGGTGCAAAAAAATGGCGCACTTGCTAATATACATTTTAGTAATTTTGCGTCTAGATTAAAATGCATGTTCATATCGTAGTATGATAATAACAAAGACGCCGAGAAGTTTACAATAAACAACTCACGTGCTTCCCCTTAACTTATTACGCCAAAGGGATTGAATCTTACAACGGAACGGTCAACTCAACAACAGCTAAGTAGAGATACTTCTCCATTATAGCTGAATAAAACCACATGAAGATAGGCAATAGAAATTTAAAATTGAACATTGAACTGTGTATCTTTGTAACAAATGTTAAGGCGAAGTCTATAAAAGTTTTGTTGTTGTTCAAACTGATTTTCACTATTTATTTCGTTAACTATGTAATAAACGACGAAACAAAAAAATACGTATATGTTAAAATATTATGCTTTACCCATCCCAACTGGTTTTATTCGAATAGGTGGTGGTAATTCTTAAAACTTTATATGGTCATCCAACTGAGCGAGTGCGCCATTTTCCTGCGCTCCCTGTATAAACAATTAGATCTCGTGAAATAAAATAATTTAGTGATAAAAACAAAAACAAAAGTAAACATTTTGTAAGTTAGTAATAGAACGCAATTGTTTGTCATTGAACTGACATTTACAAAATCTACACTACATATAACAATTTCCTGGGTACCTACATTTAAATTGACAAAATTTACATTTATGTAAACAAGTATGACAGTAGAAGATGTTACGTTAAAGTAATAATACTTCCATTAAACGTTTTAATTGTATCAGCCCATATATGTCCCACTGTAGGGCATGGGCCTCCTTTACAATCGAGAGTATGATTGAGAGTGGTTGGCTATATAGTCTACCACGCTGGCCTAGTGCGGGTTGGCGGACTTTTACATACCATGGAAATTTATACAAATCGCTATGATATGCAGGTTTCCTCACGATGTTTTCTTTCACCGTTATAGTGCGTGGTGATTGACTATCAATACACACATGACTCCGAAAAGTCAGAGGTGTGCCCTGGGATTTGAACCCGCGACCACCGTGATTATGTAGGCAGCCGCGTCTGGTCCGTTACCAACAGGCCATCACGCACTTTTAATTACATTATTTAATATTGGGTTTCAAATGTCAATTGCCTACTGAATGTGATTTCGAATCGAAGTATAGAAGGGAATTAATTGGTGGTAATTATTATAAATTTTAATTCACTATTATGTTAATATCCCTTTCTATTATCGAGGGCTATACGGCCTAACCCCTCTCAATCATACTCTTGACTGTAGACGAGGCCCGCGCTCTGCAGAGATACGTGTATATATGATATAAATACAGAATATGCCTCTAGTAAAATTCACGACTCTTCAAAATTATTTCAATACTATCATATTCTACGATAAAGTAAATGTAAAGGGTCTCTTATGTTAAGTGTAGTTCTGACCTACCGACCGCATTGAAATAGTTATCATCCACCCATCCATCAGCCAAAGGAAGTCTACTGCTAAACGTAGGCCTCTCCCAATAAATTAAATAAATAATAAATACACCCAACAGTCACATACATAGTCCTGACCCCACACTAAGATCGAGTCTTGTGTGGTGGGTATCGGAAACTACAAGAGATTTTCATCAGATCTTTATGTTGGGTACTAACATATATTTCGAAAAAAATCATCACAAGAAAGATTCTAAATTAAATAAATGTCCAAAAGAATTGAAGTATTCATTACACACGTAAGAAAATACAAAAGACATTAATAACTATTAAATCAAAGTCAATTAAACTTGTAGTTCAATATAATCATGTTTATTTAACATTCCTTCAGATTTCCAAATTCAATAGGATTCGCCTAAAAATTCGGGAAAATTCCGCCTGTGTGCATCGCCAAATATTTTTCTTTTTACGTAACATTATCTCAATCAGCATCGGGGTCTTACGAGTATTTCTTTCTCAATCTTTCGCCATTTCGGACTTTGAAATCCTCTATTTCATATTATTTATTCTTCATAACTATCCCTACGTATTTACAAACAATTACCGTATACAAGATGGCATTAAATTTCGCAAAACCAGTACCCACTGCCCTTCTAAGCTTGCGAAAAGCGAAGCATTCGCAGTCGTTCACCCGCCTCCCCACAATGTTGTTGCGTTTGCTGTTCTGTGTCGGATTAGCGCTAGCCCAAAATGACACCGAAGAGCTGAAAGGTACTTTTTTAATTATTATTTTTAGGCAAAGGAAGTAGAGTGTACAGCCTTGATTTTTAGGGAATAGTGGCAGTTTGTTTTGAATTTGGATTTGGAAAAATGCATTTTTTTTTTGTGCCAACATAATATATTGGTGGGAATGTTGTTATCAGGAATATTGGGTGTCTCAATCAATCTTTTGAATTTGGAACGGTCGTAACATACGATTCATATTTATATTACTTTTTGTGGAGATAATATATTAAAGATCCTTTTTATTAACTGTAACATTTATATTTTTATTTGAGCTCATATATGAGGGCTTACATTTGTTTATGTCTATATGTATAAATGAAAACATTATGAGTTATTTTTTGGACAGCCGTCATAGATAGTTCGCAAATAAATTAAATACAAAATGGTAAACAAAATACTAATCAATAAACGTCATATTCATAATTAGTTTTTAAATCTATTTTAGATATCGAGTGTTTTGTCCCTTTCTAACGACTTTGAATTCAGTTCGAGCGAAGAAAACAAAACATTTGATAACTAAAATAGGTTTAAAAAGTGACTATGAATAAGACGTTAAGTGAATACGTATATACCAGCGGTAGGATATACGCATCCGCCCGGAAAGTAATCGGCATACGAAAACTGCAATATTATTATAATAGGCAATATATAAATGTTAACTGGCGTATTAACAACCATCTTGCACAAGTCGACTACTGTACTTATAATTATTTGCCGTGTAATCATGTAGTGCCAATCTCTTACTAATATTACAAATGTGAAAGTCTCTATTGGTTTAGTGATAGCATAAATGTGAATTGAGGCCCTTGATTCGATTCTCAGGTCAAGCAACCAAACATTTATTATAGTTTTTCAGTTCAAAAACCATCACCATTTTCTTTTTGTATATTTAATTGTGATCCTATATCTGCAAAATCTCACAAACTGCATAAAGGATTTTGTACGAAACTATTCTATATTATAAATTGCATTATACAGCGTATATCATGACTGCTACCGAAAACGAAGCCAGGTGGTAGTTTTAGTGACTACAGACACGATGCAACTAAAAATTTTGCATAAAATGCGACGATTTCTTTTTGTTATGTTTTAAATATCATTGTGTTTGGGTGGTAAATCGATATTTTTTGCTAAAATTATCATTTAAAGCCTTGCGTACTATAGCGTCTTAAAAAATAAAAGGGTGTACTTTTTTTCTGGAAAATTAATATATTTGCCACCCAAATACGACGATAGGAAAAAAAATACTTTGTCTGCAAAAATTTTAGTCGCATTGTGTCTAAAGTCACTAAAACTACCACCTGGCTTCGTTTTCGAAAATCAAATGAAGTCGCATGTTTCTACTAGCTCTTTAGCCATCATAAATTAATATTTTAGTCCAAACAATATTCGACCTTACACTTCACAATTAACGAGGTCGTTAATAGTCAGTAATTTAATACAAAATCATTTTTACTACTTTCTTTTCTTTATATTTTTTGTGGCAAGTTGAAAGTATTTGTAAGGAACAACTATTGAAATAATTTAGAGCGTATAATGCTTTGCTAACCTTTTATATTCATGTTTAAAAATACTGCATGTTTACGTTTATTTTTTTTAAAGTTATACTTTTTTTGGGACGTTCGTAAATTTATTAGAGTAAAGTTTTACAATGCGCGCGCATCCGACATCGCGACAGTATGAAGTTAGCTGTTAACGGTCTGTCAAATTTCCGTGACAGTTCGTAACCAAATTCATTGTAGTTTCTCAAACATTAAATCCCACATAAATCCACAGCACGTATTTTATATCAGTGGAGATAAAAAAATAATATTTTATTTATGATGACATTATAAGGCGGTGAATGATAACCTAAGGTAAAAATTAGTGACAAAAGTGTTATTTTTTTATTTTAAGTTTATATATGTTTAGTATATTTACTCGTATATTAGGTGTTATACCAACCTCGGTGCACAATAGTGGAAATTATTATATAGTCTCTCACAGAAGTGCGTCGCGTTTCGGGTTCAATCTTTGGATATACAGTTTCGATCAGGCCGGCATACTTGCGTCAACGAGATTGTTAATTCTTCCTTAATATGACTAATATACAGGGTAAATTTTTCAAGTGAACGTAGATGGCCAAATTCAGATGATTGCTTCTTACAAATAAACAGGCATTGAATTGCACTTCACTTTAAACCTAAACACAAAAGTGCATTTACACTGCTGTTTGGCGGGAGAAATAGACATTTCGGTGGTACCTACTACCTACCCAGAACGCCTCTCACTTATGAAACGCCTATAACCAAAAAAATAAAAAATAAATTATATTATTTCTGGATCACTCTAGAACCTGTGAAGTTAATACTAATAAATAGTAATAGAGTAAAGTACTAACTACTATGCGGATGTTTGAAAGCGAGAAACGGCGGCGCGCCGAGCGTTTAGTTTACGCAAGTGACGTGTCGAAACTATCCACAGTTGGACGTATCTGGTTTTCTGCATCTAGGCTAGTCTGTACACTGGTCTACGTCTGTGGGCTATTAATGGGGATTTAATAATAAATAGTAATAGTTATTGATAAATAATATATTTTATGGTGATTTTTTCTATAGAATATTAGGTAATGCCAAGATGTTAAGTTTGTATTTTAAAACTATATTATGGCTGTAACTGTACTGCACTGTATCAGCCCATATACGTACGTATACAAACGACAGTGCGATTGAGAGTGGTTAGGCCATTTAATCCACTACGCTGGCCTAGTGCGGGTTGGCGGACTTTTATATGCCATAGAAATTTATACAGATCGCTATGGTATGCAGGTGTCCTCACGATGTTTTACTTCACCGTTATAGAGCGCGGTGATTGTAAACAGTGCCAGTTATAGAAATGTGTTTTTAAACTGAATTAAACATAACAAAATTGATTAAACCTCACGATTCTCAGATGGTAAATGTAACCATGTAAGCAAAGAGCCGATTAACGATACTTTAAATTATTTTTCGTGCAATAAATACTTTGATTCGACTTTCACAATTCATATTTATTGCACCGCAGTAAAAAGGGAATATTTCAAGCCCACAAATATCCGCCAAATAGTAGTGTAAACGCATTGTTATGGTCCGGCTTTAAGGACATTGTAGCGAAAGCAACTACTAGACATAATGAGACTTAACACCTTTTGTCTCAGGATGGCAAGTGCAGTGGAATACCAAGCATTGCTTTGTAATTCATTGTGTTGTTTGGTTTTGCTACTGTCCATGAGCGGTCTTAACGCTTACCATCAGGCGAATGGCATGTTCGTCTCGCCATTCAATAATTGTAAAGAAAATATGAATACAGATAGATAGATTAGGCAGCCTCCGTGGCGCGGCTGGTTAGACGCCAGCCGTGAAACGTGAAGCCGCGGGTTCGATCCCTGCCCGAGACAAATATTTGTGTGATCTACAGGTATTTTTCTCGGGTCTGGGTGTATGTGAAACCAAAAAGTCTCTCGTAATTCCAGACACATGATTCGATCTTAGTGTGGGGTCAGGACTATGTATGTGACTGTTGGGTGTGTTTATTATTACATATTATTTATAGATGGTGATGAATCTAAAAACAACGTTCGGAAACTATTATATAAAATCGAATATATATTGTATTGTATTGTATCAGCCCATATACGACCCACTGCAGGGCACAGGCCTCCTCTACAATCGAAAATACGATTGAGAGTGGTTAGGCCATATAGTCCACCACGCTGGCCTAATGCGGGTTGGCGGACTTTTACATACCATAGAAATTTATACAAATCGCTATGGTATTGCAGGTTTCCTCACGATGTTTTCCTTCACTGTTCACCGAATATATATATTTTATTAAAACTACATATTTTTAATTGGTTTAAATAAAAGATAGGCAGTTCAGGTATCCAATCAAAAGCACACGTAATAATATTTATAATTAAACCGATGATTAATTTCACCGCGCGTTTTACCAATTAATGTAATTTACGGTTTCCCACACAATGAAAATAAAATTTGCATGATATATTATCGGATCATAAAGGACTTAAATTATTATCAGTCTAGTCTATGGGACTTCATATTGTTATGTTGAATCGTGGGTTGTATGAGATGGCTATTCAAATGAAAATAATGTCATATTTCTGATGTCATATTGTTAGTTGAATAGTTATGCTATTTATACATACATATTACATACATAAACTCACGCCTTTTTCCCAGAAGGGAAGTGATATTGGAATTTTCTATTCATTATCAGCCCGGAGTCAGGAATTTGTGCCCGATATGGCGATGGGTTCGCCCCCTATCACATCGGTCGGAAGACATAAGGAGAAACGTAGGTCATGTTTGCACCTCTGCCTACCCCTTCTGGGCAAGAAGGTGTGATGTTTGGGTATGTTATGAAATAATACATTTGCAGAAAATTCAAGACAAGTTATCGTCAAGAAACCCATATATACCTGGGAGTTCTCTACAAGAACTTTAAATTTCTGTAAAATCCACCATAAAGGGACGAGAGAGGGTGGGATTTTTGTAAAAGATAACCACGCAAACGGAGTTGCCTACAGAAGCTAGTTTATTAATAATCTTGCAATTTGTTTGATAAGTCGTAATGAGCTAAGTGTGGTCACGCATCGCGTTCTGTTGTTCCCGGACGGGGAGGTACCGCGTTTAGGCGATAAAATCTTGCTGTAATTAACAAATTTCGATTTTTTATTATGTGTGAATATTTTACACCTGGTGCAGTGCAGCGGGTAAACAAAGTACTATTTGGTCTTTCTTGTTATACATAATATGTAAATACATAAACTCACGCTTTTTTCCCAGAAGGGGTAGGCAGAGGTGCTGCCATGACACCCATATTTCGCCTTGTATGCTCGGAACATGTGATAGGGGGCGAGCCTATCGCCATATCGGGACAAATTCCTGAATCCACTTTGCCCGACCCGGGATTCGAACCCGAGACCTCAAGTTTGCTATCGTACCGTAGTACAACTACGCCACCGAGGCAGTCATCTTTCTTGTCATCTTTTAACAATTTGACAGCCTCCGTGGCGTAGTTGGTTAGACGCCGACTGTGAAACGAGAGGTCGCGGGTTCGATCCCCGCACCAACACAAATGTTTGCGTGGCTCACAAATATTTGTGTCGGATCTGGGTGTTTGTAAGACCGAAAAGTCTCTCGTAGCTTCTCATACAACACAAGACTCGATCTTAGTGTGAGGTCAGGAGTATGTATGTGACTGTAGGGTGTATTTATTTATTTAATTATGTCGCCTCGTTGATATCGGGTTTGAAAGTGAATAGGTTTTGCATGGAGTAATAATATGAATGCCACCGAGGCGAAGTAAAACAGATTAAATCGTCCACATCAATTCTCACTCTTCAGCCACAGGAATTCCACACCAAACCAAACCGTAATTAAATTAAATTCTCAGGCACATTTGCTATTAAACTCATGTTATTGAACGCAATACTGTCAGTTATGAAAGTAAGCAACAGGATACCAGGTTAATTGTCGGTAGGATGCTGTTGAAACGTGCGTAGTCATGCGTTGTAATTACACATACGTACAGCGTGGCGAGAAACCGGCTTCGAAACGAAGGGAGGGTCGAGAGAAATTTTCGTGAAAAATACATCCAACTTAATGGTTCCTTGGATTTACGCGAATGTTACCCATTGAAATAAAAGGTGTTATTACGGATTTGATCGCGAATTTGATTTAATTTTTACCTTTTTAAATTTCCCGACGTTTCGATCACTACAGTTTTCGTGGTCACGGGACGGACTGTATAAATGTTAAAAAATGAAAAAAAGTAATCAAATTCGCGATAATATCCCTAAGAATTCCTTTTGTTTCAATACATTTAACTGTTATGAAAATAGTCTTATTCTCACAAGATACAATTTTTTGTCGTATTAGAATTGACATGTTTTCTGTCTCACAACGCTCACAAAACAAATATTTGTGAATCTCACAAACTTTTGTCAGTATCATCAATTTGTCTGAATGAATTGTGAATTTCAACCATCCGGAACCGTATTTTGCAAATATCGAAATCTGAAGTATTTACAAGATAAATCGAGACGTTAGTGTGGTCTTCACATGATCGATACACTATTTGCATACTGCGCGAAATCTTCAGGGTTAGGTGCATAATAATGATGTTTATGTAAATAACAGTATGTGCTACGCCTTCACTATATATTGTTTGCTTAGTTGAGTAAATTTAGGTAAAAACAATAGTACCTATATACCCAAACAATTGGAGATGATGAGAAATCGTGCCTAGTGGTGTGCCGGGAGACCTATGTCCAGCAGTGGACAACGAAAGGCTGATGAGGTTAACAATTTAAAAATCGTAGTGGTAGGATATTCAGACACTCATAAGTCAGAATATCATAGAAGAAAAAGAATATAAAATATGCCAAGAATATAAAAAGAATATAAAATATGCCAAGTCATTTTAAAGCCCCATTTACACGGGGAGAGTTTGTCGCCTCGAAGATACGATTATCGTAAGGATAGAAAAAAGTAGCATCGTGTAAACATTGAACACGAATCTCTATGGTGGTTATGTCATGCGATAATCGCATGCGATTTCACTCCGAAAAACTCTCTCCGTGTAAATGGGGCTTAAGTCATGTTTCAGAATTTCGAGAGATTGCGGTGTCTGCCCTAAAAATATTTGTCTTCAAACGAGAATCGAACCTGAAGCTTCGTTCCACAACCAACTTACCACAGGCTATTAAAATGTCCTTCCACATCACAAGACATTCCCCGCAATATTTGTCCAATAAAGCATTTAACATATCCCCTAAAGTATCAAGATCCGAATGCTCCCGAATAATTTTAATTGGTCCCTTCGCACGCAGATGGAACAATGTTTGACTACCACTCAATGCCGGCTTTGTCCGAGTTGGACGACTTCGATCTGTGCCTGAAGAGACCTGTCGCGGTGTATTGCATCGTCGATATGGTTCTGATGGAAGATGATACGCCACTGTATCAGTTTATAAAGGTATGCTATTTTGCAAATTTACAGCAAGATCACGCTTTTTTTGTTTGCATGGGTGTGGTAGAATGAAGAGACGATTCATCTGATAGCTAGTGATTATCACTGCCCTACTTTTAATACGATTTTTGGAGTCGTACTTCTAACACCACGTCGCCAATTTTTGTGATCTGTTGCCATATTACGTCATGATTGAGTATCAGTGAGTCTTATGAGTCTTCAGTCTTAAGGTCGCGGGACGTCGCTGGATGCAGGCTGTCTACAACAGGTAGTTCTGGAAATCATTGGGAGAGGCCTATTTTCGGCAGTGGACTTCCTTTGGCTGATGGATTGATTGATTGGTTAATTGAGTCTTATTAATTGTTAAAGTCCAATTCATCGTCATTTATGACGATGTCCTCTTATATTCTCTATTTCTATAGTTGTTACTTTTTAGCTAACAATATGTTTCGTATGCAGTTTTTTAGCATTTTTGTTTTTATAAAACGATTGGCGGCAACATCATCATCTGAAGGAATAGGAAACGACTGTTAAACTTAAGTCTCTTCCAATTTTGCTACAACTTGTTAGCAGCGGTCTGCATCCATTCTTCTTCTTCTTCTCTTCAGCAACAGGAAGTCCACTGCTGAACATAGGCCTCTACCACGGATCGCCACATAGACCTATTGGAAGCGACTTGCATCCAGCGACTTCCTGCGACCTTAACCAGATCGACCGTCCACCTTTTGGTGCTTTCAGGCGTCCGAAACTTCGCTTGACATATGCATCACTGCAACCATTATACAGATATTAATAGTGAATTCTCTTCAAACAGAATTTCTCCTCTACGTCTTACACGAACTACATGCATTCGAAGTTACATCGGGGTGTCTGCGCGTCTCAGCATTGTGGGTTGAATATAACCCATGCTAATGTGACAGAATCTACTGCAACGGCCCTGAAGGAATGCTTCAATGCCAGCATTCACCAAGGATATGGATTGCAGGTAGGCTTTCAATCGTCTAGAAAGTTATTGAGTAGGTAAGATAAAATATTAAGTAAAAGATAGTGAAAGATATTTTGAAGCTTGACCCATAATTAGACAGTTGAAAAATTACCTAAAGAGTAAATTTGTTTTTACAAAACGTTGAAATTGTGAGTCTCTTACCCTACATATCAAACAGGGAGGCAAAAATATTGAGAAGCGATATTTATCCGCGTTAAAAAAAAATACTCGTATAATATACATGTGGGAAAGAAAGAAGTAAAGCATTGAAAAAACACTTCACTATTACATAAAAAATAAGTCGGTTTATAAAAGTTATTTAATTACTTTAAAACATTTACTAAAATCGCGCTCCGAAACCCTATAATATCCTAAAAAGCGTTAATTAGTCAAAAATAACAAGAACGTGAAACTTTGGATTTAAATCCAAAAGTCTGAAATTTCTTAATCATTTACAAGAATCTGCTTTTAGATTCACAAAGTTTGAATGTTATAACTTATGATTTAATGCGAATTATCAAATGAGTCAGACTTAGCACAGACCTCAAGTTTCATCAGAGCTGTGAGATGTCAAAGTAAGCAAAACTAAAGTGATATTAAATAAGAGTAAAAATAACTATTAATTTTAAAAAAAGACTTTCTTAATATCCCTTCTTAATTTAGAAAGAAAGAAAAGGGTTTAAAAGAAACTGCTTAGTACAATAGCATAATTAAGATTTATAATAGGGGAAGCGGATCAACCAATAAAAAAATATAAACGCCAATTGACTACCGCAATAATTGGAATTGCTATTATGACAACATCGGAAAAGAGAGCAAAATTTAGATCACGCACTTTTCAAGGACATATTTAGGAAGTAAACAATAATGTACTTAACATAAGTCTTCATTCCCATAGTTTTCTTTGCAATCTCTTCTACAAACCCTTCACCTCGCATCATCCAAGATATAAGTTTAATAGTCTTTCTTCTAGGTGGAGACACTATCAGTTCGGTACTGCAAGACCAAAGACGATAGCCTGCCCGTAGACGCACTAGACTACACAGTTGGAGTAATTCTACTTGTGGTACTGTTGGTGAACCTCGGATGCTCGGCTTACCACTTCTTCTGGCCTGGGGAGAAGGACGAAGGTAAATTATTGGTTCAAAGTGTGTCAGAAATATTATCAGTATCTGTATCAGCCCATATACGTCCCATTGCAGGGCGCGGGGCACCTTTACAATCGAGAGTACGATTTGGAGGGGCTAGGCCATATAGTTGACCGCGCTTGGCTAGTGCTGGTTGGCGGACTTTTACATACCATAGAAATTCTCCCGAATCGCTGTGGTATGCAAATTTCCTCACAATGTTTTTCTTTACCATATAGTGCGTGGTGATTGACTGTCAATACACACATGAGTCCGAAAAGTCAGAGGTGTACCCCGGGATTTGAACCCGCGACCACCGTAAACAAGTAGGCAGCCGCGTCTGGTCCGTTTACCAACAGGCTACGCACTTATAATATCAATACTTAAAAGAAAACTTAAATATTCATCAAGAACAACGGAGAACAGTTTACGAACTTGTACATGTAACAAATCTTTATATATATTTCTTGTGTGCGTATGTATGTGACTGAACTGCTCCTAAACGGCTGGACCGATTTTGATGAATTTTTTTGTGTGTGTTCAATGAAAATCGAAAATGGTTTAGATTCACAATTTTGTCCACTGGAAAATTACTTTATTGTATTTTTCATCAAAACGGTCCAGATTGTTACAACTTATTTAAAAAGTCGTGTTCGAATTAAAGACGTGTGTAAAGGACAGTGTCTGTCGGGTCCGCTAGTAGATATATAATACTGAACTGCCCAATATGAATTATTTCGATGCAACCATACCGGTATTGAACTGCGGGTTCCTTTAACAGCCGACGCGACGTCTTGAGTAACTTTGTCAAGGAGTTTGTGGAATGCGTTATACTATACAGAGTCAAGACTGCTACCGAAAACGACGCCAGGTGGTAATTTTAGTGGCTTTAGACACAATACAACTAAATTTTTTGCAAAACAAAAGCGACGGTATTTTTCCCTTCATCGTATTTGGGTGATAAATACATACATTTACCTAAAAAATAATGTACACCCTTTTTTTTTTAAAGACGCTATAGTACGTAAGGCTTTAAATTATAATTTTAGCATAACTATGCATTTACCACCCAAACACAATGATAATGAAAACATAACAAAAAAATGTCACGTTTTTTTTGCAAAATTTTTAGTGGCGTCGTGTCTGTAGTCACTAAAACTACCACCTGACTTCGTTTTCAGTAGCAGTCTTGATATACCCTGTATACAGTTTTTGAATGTTCCTTCAATCCTCTATTGGTATTGCATATCGATTTGTAAATGTTACTTAAGTCAAGACCAGAAACAAAACAGAAGATTATTTGAATATTTTTATCAATTTTTATTTTAAAAAGTGTCTTGCCTTGCAGGAAATCAATATATGCTCGCATTTTGCGTTCAGAAGAATTGGAAAGCTTTGAAACATGGAGGCAGCGCTGAAGGGGGTTTATTTAAGTGCTTCCAGGCTTTAAGGTATTATTTTTATTTATAACTTTCGATCGTTCCCAATTTGAAACATTGGTTTGCATGTAGTTATAAATAAATAATAATAAATAAACACACCCAACAGTCACATACATAGCCCTGACCCCACATTAAGATCAATTAAGTCTTGTGCGGGGATCGAACCCGCGGCCTCTCGTTTCACAGGCGGCGTTGAACCAACTGCGCCTAGGAGGCTGTCAAAATGTAGTTGGGAATCTTAATGGTCTGAGAATTTATTGACAACTGCATGACAACTCAATTAATATTCATGCAGACGCTCAAAGTAAAATTCTAATTATACAAAAAGTTCCTGTTACATTTAATCTACATCTCTTACGCCCAAATACTCAAACGCTACTTAAATATTATGTTGCACTTAACTACGCAAGTCCCGCTTAAATGTACTGGCTAAGCTACAAGGGTAGTTAAGTGGAACTTAATATTTAAATAGCGTTTGAGTATTCGCGAGTTTGTTTACAAACACAGTCGGAGCGGCGCTGGTAGCGGGAGGGAATGCGAGAACGGAAAACGCATATTTCTGCTAACAATAAATAAGTAAGTGCGGGGGGGCCTGTTGGTAACAGACCAGACCTGGCTGCCTACATATTCACGGTGGTCGCGGGTTCAAATCCCAGGGCACACCTCTGACTGTTCGGAGTCATGTGTGTATTGATAGTCAATCACCACGCACTATAACGGTGAAGGATAACATCGTGAGGAAACCTGCATACCATAGCGGTTTGTATAAATTTCTATGGTATGTAAAAGTCTGCCAACTCGCACTAGGCCGGATCGGTGGACTATATGGCCTCACCACTCTCAATCGTACTCGATTGTAGATGAGGCCCGTGCCCTGAAGTAGGACGTATAGGGGCTGATACAAAATGAAATTGTTTCTAAAAATTCAGAAATGATAATACAAAGCGTTTACGCTGAGACACCCCGCGAAGTAATTAGTTCACGAGTAGGAATTTGAATTTTCCGCCCTTTTCACATCCACTCCCGCCGCCCGCGCCGCTTCCCACTGTATTTTTACGCTTATGCAAGTAATAAAATCAATTGACAGCCTCCGTGGCGTAGTTGGTTAGACGCTGGCTATGAAACGTGAGGCCGCGGGTTCGATCCCCGCATCAAGACAAATATTTGTGTGATCCACAGGTATTTGTCCCGGGTCTGGGTGTTTGTGAGACCAAAAGTATCTCGTAGCTCCTGATGCCCACGACACAGAACTCGATCTTAGTGTGGGGTCAGGACTATGTATGTGGGTGTGTTTATTTATTTAATTAAAAAATAATAATTTCGCAAAAATGGGTTTTATTACTTATTTGATAAATTCAAAAGGTTGTTTCTTCAACAGGTTCTACACGATGGTGATGATCCTTGGACTTCACTCGATGATATTCATCGGCTATGGATATACTGCGAACCCTGAATTTATTGAACAGGTGAGTTTTTGTACCTTTCAAATCATTTCCAAGGAGTTCTGATGTCTTAGAATATATGCCCAGTTCCAGCAACATAGTTCAATCTGTTCAGTAATATAATTTCAACGCGCCTGGATACGCCGCATACCTGGGTGGAGCAATCTAGTCAAATTTGAAATTCATTTTCTGATTGTAACTACGCATTTGGTAGCACGCTTGATACTTTGACAGCCTCCGTGGCGCACTTCGACGCCGGCTGTGAAACGAGAGGCCGCTGGTTCGATTCCCGCACCGAGACAAACATTTGTGTGAATCACAATTATTTGTTTCTGATCTGGGTGTTTGTGAGACTGAAACGTCTTTCGTAGTTTCTGATACCCATGACACAAGACACATTCTAGTGTGGGGTCAGATCTTTGTATGTGGCTGTTGGGTGTATTTATATATATTATTATTTATTCAAATGGATATCAACTTTCCAAGAGTTCTTTCGATACCTACTAACACCCCGTCAATATTGTAATTCATCTCTCATTTATTGCGGAGTTTGTATACTTTAGATTACCCTCTCTTCTTTTCCATTTCTCATATCTGTCCCAAGGAGCCTGTAAAAAACCGCCCAGAGCGATAAGAGCGTTACTGTACTTTTTATATGTACTTGCAATGTTTGTGTAGTTGTTTTTTTTTTTCGAATATATAAATAACTAAATACTGCAACTAAATGTCACTACATTCAATCATAGACTTTAAGATTCCGAGCTATTGTGTTACGTAAGCGAGTCGCGTATCGAGTTCATTCAGATACAAGGCAGCCATAATCGTATTAATGGTCCTTATAGCACAAGTATTTATATTGTATTGTATTGTATCAGCCCACATACGACCCATTGCAGGGCACGGGCCTCCTCTACAATCGAGAGTCCGATTGAGAGTGGTTAGGCCATATAGTCCACCGCGCTGGCCTAGTGCGTGTTGGCGGACTTACATACCGTAGAAATTGTTTTAAAATCGCTACGGTATGCAGGTTTCCTCACGATGTTTTCCTTCACCGTTAAAGTGCGTGGTGATTGACTATCAATACACACACAACTCCGAAAAGTCAGAGGTGTGCCCTGGGATTTGAACCCACGACCACCGCGAACCTACCTAAATTACGAACAAGAAAATATCCACGTTTTTGAAGACGCAAATGTATGACAGGGCCCCCTTTTTATTATAAATACTATAAGCAATTGTCGAAAGACAACCGTCTAACGTCGGTAAATACTTTATCTGGACAATAATTACCATGGTGCATTATAATATACATAGGCCTCTCCTAATGATTTCCACAGTGACCTGTTGGAGGCAGCCTGCATCCAGCGACGTCCCGCGACCTTTACCAGGTCGTCTGATCACCTAGTAGGTGGACGTCCCACGCTGAGAGAAAGAAAAGGAGAGGCCTATGTTCAGCAGTGGACTTCCTTTGGCTGATGGATGACGGATGGATGATTATAATATATTAATCCGCTGAGCTATGTCGGTTACTTTAGTTCTCCTACGGATCTCCTCATTCCTGATTCGATCCAGTAGGGAAACGCCGAGCATAGCCCACTCTATAGCTCGTTGAGTGACTGAGTGCTCGTCCACAAGGTGGTCAGACGACCTGGTAAAGGTCGCGGGACGTCGCTGGATGCAGGCTGCCTCCAACAGGTCACTGTGGAAATAATTGAAGAAGAATGGAAGAAGAGGACTTCCTTGGGCTGAGGAATTAGATTGGATTGTACTGAATGGCCTATCCTTAGTTTTTAAACCAATTGTACCATAACTATAAATATACCAGCTTGATTGTATCATGACATTTATCAGGTGCAATGTACCCATTTAGCCTGGCCAATATAATTATTATTGTGATGTTTCACAGACATGTAGACCGAGTTTAAAATAACTCACACCGGTTTCTTGGATGGATGGATTATAACATAAATGATATAATCTCAAACAGCAATCGAACCAATTCGATATTTCACCAAATTGGCGAATTTAAACCGTCACAATCGCAACTAATTGTTCTAGTGGACACGCATTATTTAGTTCAGAATACGTCATTACTGCACGAATTAAATTTAATTTGTACATGTTTAATTAAGTTGGTATATTTGTTTGTGCATTTTGTAACATTGTTACCCACTATCGGTACTAATGGCATTTCTAAACAGATGGGTATTTCGTGGATATTGTAGTCTGATAAAATCTAATAATATACTAGCTAGTGCATAATTTTGTTTGGATACAATTTTGTATGTATCTATTTGTATCATGCTTGTTATTAAATCAAGGGAAGCAAATTAACATATAAAAGATTATTCAAAAGCAGCAACTAAAATATCTTTGTTTATATTAGCCCTGTCACTGTCAAAAAAGCGTAATATATCATGAATAATTATTCCGCTAACACTACAACACCTTAATTTATTAGGCCCGTCTTAAATTTTATTATTGAACACAAAACTTGGTTTGATAAAGGGTTCGAATCCCGGTTCGGGCAAAGTGATATTGGATTTTTCTATTCTTTATTAACCCGGAGTCTGGAATTGTGCCAAATATGGCGATAGCCTCGCCCTCTATCACATCGTGGAACGGAACACATACGGCGAGACGTGGGTGTCCTGATTGCACCTCTGCCTACACCTTCTGGGATAAAGGCGTGTTGTTTACGTACGTATGTAAGCATGGTTTGACTATTTCACAGAACTTTAGCACAACCCAACATTAAAAACAAGAGAATAAACTAATCATTACATAAAAATCTTTACAAAATCCAAGCAATGTACTTCAAGATTCAGTCCCTGCGGCTATTGGATGCATAAAGCAGCAGACCGGGCTCTGTGGCGTACCTTGGGAAAGGCTTATATCCAGCAGTGGACTGCAACGGGTCGATGATGATGACGTACTTCAAGGTTAAGAAATCTGAACACAAAATGAAGACCAAAATAATTATGATACAAAATTAATATCTATATCGATTAATATGTCCTTATCCTATACAAATATGGTGTAAGGGCTGGCACGGATCAATGGCGTGATCCTTACCGCTGGACGTTGGTAAACAAACCTAACGCTTGTTTATTTTTACTATGGGGCCACAAAAGTAGCGAGCGGTGTCTTGTAAATTGGCAAAAATAAATACACCCAATGGAGGAAGAAATATATTTGAATGGAGGCCACGAAGCGGAAATCACAGCGTGGGATGTCCACCCACTAGGTGGTCAGACGACCTGGTTAAAGTCGCGGGACGTCGCTGGATGCAGGCTGCCTCCAACAGGTCACTGTGGAAATAATTGGATGAGGCCTATGTTGATCAGTGGATTGGATTGGAAATACACCCAACAGTCACATATATAGTCCTGACCCCACTTTAAGAAGGAACAATATTATGTAACTAATAGAAAATCCAATATCAATTTGCCTGAACCGGGATTCGAACCCGAGACCTCAGTTTTGTAATCATACCGTAGTACAACTACGCCAGCGAGGCTGCTAACATTTACTATTAATACAGAGGAATCAACTTTGTTATAAATAAATAAATATACCCAACAGTCACATACATAGTTCTAACCCCACATTATGATCGATTAAATCTCGTGTCGCGGATATCGATACGAGAGACTTTTCGGCCCCACAGACGCGAAACAAATACCTGTGCATCACAAAAATATTTGTTTCGCTGTGGGGGTCGAACCCGCAGCGTCACGTTTCACAGCCGGCGTCCAACTAACTCCGCCACGGGGTCAGGACTATGTATGCGACAGTTGGGTGTGTTTATGTATTTATTTATCAACATAGATACATAAACACACGCCTTTTTCCCAGAAGGGGTAGGTAGAGGTTTTGCTTGTAGTAACCAGGACACCCAAGGTTCGCAATGTCTGTTCCGTCCCACGATATGATAGGGGGCGAGCATATCGCTATATCGTGCACAAATTCCTGATTCCGGGCTGATAATTAATTGAAAAATTCAATATCACTCTACCCCACCCGAGATTCAAACGCAAGACCTCAGCTTTGTAATCACACCGTAACACAACTACGCCACCGAGGCAGTCCAATTATCAAGTATGTAATTAAGTTATTACGCGCTGTATCAGGCCAGTATGAAATTCTCTACATACTCATATTAAAATCATTTTATAAAGACTTTCCTCGTACTTTGTGGCCCCAAGTTTCCACTTAAGCGCTGTGGATGGGCCCACGGCAATATAGTTATGCGAGACTGGACGCACCTTAGGTCAAAGGACCGGCCCACATACAAACATAATATAGTTATTGTATTCCCATAGGAAATACGAGTAGTACGAGTACTGGACTGAGGCATAGTTAGTAAGGAGAGGTCATAGGTAATTTGATAAATTGCAGAAAATTACATTTAAAAAGCAAATATATATATATATATATATACATAAAAATAACGTACTTTTCCCAAGGCGTAAGCAGACGTGCAACCAGGACACCCACGTTTCGCCTTATGTTTCCGCCCCATGATGTGATAGGGGGCGACCCTATCGCCATATCGGGCACAAATTCCTGATTCTGAGATGGTAATGAATAGAAAAATCCATTATCACTTTGCCCGACCCGGGATTCGAATTTGAGACCTCAGCTTAACCATACCGTAGTACAACCACGCCACCGAGGCAGTCAAAAATATAATAATATACAAAAGGCCGGCATAATTGTTTCGAGGCAAAAGATAATCAGCAGTAGGTAATTGTCAGGCTATCTTTACTTACCACCAAGTATTTAGTAAGTTGACAGCCTCCGTGGCGCAGTTGGTTAGACGCCGGCTGTAAAACGAAAGACGGTTCGATCCCCGCACCGAGACAAATGTTTGTGTCAAAAACAAATATTTGTTTCGAGTCTTGGTGTTTGTGAGACCGCAGAAGTCTCTCATAGTTTCTGATACCACGAGACAAGACTTAATTGATCTTAATGTGGGGTCAGGACTATGCATGTGACTGTAGGGTGTATTTATTTGTTATATTTAAAAAATTACAAAAAAAATCGTCGCGTTTTTTTGCAAAGTTTTTAGTTGCATCGTGTCTGTAATCACTAAAACTACCACCTGGCTACGTTTTCGGTAGCAGTCTTGATATACCCTGTGTACAGTTCTTGAATGTTACTTCAATCCTCTAATGGTACTGCATATCGATTTGAAAAAAAAAACCAAAATCAAGATCAGAAACAAAAAAGTTTATTTTTTTTAATAATTTTATTACTCATATTTTAATTTAATTTTAATTTTATTACTCATAAGTTTCTTGCCTAATAAACTTACTGACTATACCATACTTTACATTCGATATTTTAATACTGCAAGTAAAAAATCAAAACAGACATTTATACTCCTTTATAGTAAACCTAGCTAAAATCACTAAGCAGAAAATAACGAAGCTATTACAGACCACAAGTCACGCAATGCGAATTAACATAGCAACTCGTTTCGACATTAAATACTGGAAAACCTATGCAGCTTACTGTTAACCGATTTCAAAAAGGAGGAGATTTTTCGATTGCTTTTTTAAAGCTGTTTTGAGGTTGACGTCAGAGAGACTTAGAAAATAATAAGCTAACATTTACATACATACATACATACATCACGCATTTTTCCCAGAAGGGGTAGGCACTAGGTAGAGGTGTAACTACGACACCCACGTTTCGCCTCATGTGTTCCGTCTTCAATATCAATTTGCCCGACCCGGGATTCGAACCCCAGACTTCAGCTTTGTAATCATACCGTATTACACCTACACCACCGAGGCAACTAAAATTTACTGTCAAATAAATAATAAATCAAAGATTCTTATACATATACCATTTTACTGGTGTCTTATATGTGAGAGTCCGCCTGGGTAGGTACCACCGCAATGTCATTTCTCCCGTCAAACAGCAATGTTAAACGCACTGTTATGTTCCGGTTTGAAGTTTATTGTAGCCAGAGTAACTACTAGACATTATGAGACTTAAATTATGTCTCAGGATGGCGAGCGCAGTGGAATACCAATTGCTTTATCATTCATGGTGTTTGGTTTTGATACTGTCCATGAGTAGTCGTATTGCTTACCATCAGGCGAATGGCATGCTCATCTCGCCATTCATAAAAAAAACCTTATATATGTGACGCAACTTTAAGCGTCCGATATTATATCTCAGTGCGGGTATCGAACCCGCGGCCACTCGATTCACAGCCGGCGTCTGACCAACTGCGCTGCGGAAGCTGTGGATATCCCTTTATCCGTAAAGTGATTAATTGATGACTCTAATGTAACCTTACTTAATCGTTCTAAGAACTATTAAAATTATCGATTTCTATTCTCATAATCGGATGTCGTCAAATCAGTAGTTTGTGTAATAGCTCATAATTACATCGGTATATTAGTCTTGAAACAACATAAGCTATGGATCGTAAGCTCCTGGGTTCGGTACCTAGGTGATTAGTGTTTACTATGTTAGTCTTAGTGGCCTCGACTGCCTCGGTGGCGTAGTGGTACTACGGTATGATTGCAAAGCTGAGGTCTCGGGTTCGAATCCCGGGTCGGGCAAAGTGATATTGGATTTTTCTATTCATTATTAGCCCGGAGTCAGGAATTTGTGCCCGATATGGCGATAGGCTCGCCCCCTATCACATCGTGGGACGGAATATACAAGGCGAAACGTGAGTGTTCTAGTAGCACCTCTGCCTACCCCTTCTGGGAAAAAGGCGTGTGGTTATGTATGTATGTATGTATGTTAGTCTTAGTCTATGTTAGTTATCGTGGTCAGACGGCCTGGTAAAGGTCGCGGGACGTCGCTGGATGCAGGCTGCCTCCAACAGGTCACTGTGGAAATCATTAGGAGAGGCCTATGTTCAGCAGTGTACTTCTTTTGGCTGATGGATGGATGGATCGATGATGTTAGTTTAACACCATATAATTATATTTAAATGTAATAATGATTTGATCCGTGGCGCTTTACAGCTGGCTTCTCTGGCTGTAACAATCTTTATGTGAGGTTCTTAACCTCCTTAGTTCATTGTTTTTGTCACCCGCTTTGTTACGGAGGGAAGTGGACAATAATTTATTTCCAACTTCTATTAATTTAACTTTATGATTTCGTTACGGGTTAAAGACAAGTTAGACATTTCCGGAGACTCGCTCAGCTTCAATGCTCGGTGTCATTACAATGCGTGCTGATCAATCCTGGCTTACAGGAGTTGCAGGGGTGGGTGTGAGGGTGGGACAGTCTCCTAACATCATAATATCAAATTTAAACGACTTTAAAAAAGAAAAAGTTTAAAAATACCGCTGTTTATTATTATTAATTACCTTAACTCATAGTTTAAGTAGTCGGCATAACGACTGCACATGTTGACGCACATTTGGTACGTCAGTTTGGAAACCATGATTATCGAAAACATCGCACAATTTGACACATTTGGGAAATAATCCTTTAACAGCCTCCTTGGCGCAATTGGTTGAGCGCCGGTTGTGAAACATGAGGCTGCAGGTTCGATCCCCGCACCGAGACAAATCTTTGTGTGAACCACAAGTATTTGTTTCCGGTCTGGGTTTTTGTGAGACCGAAAAACTCTCGTAGTTTCTGATACCCACGAGACAAGACTCGATCTTAGTGTGGGGTCAGGACTATGTATGTGACTGTTGGGTGTATTTATTATTATTTACTTAATCCAGTCCCAGATAAAACAATATCCAAATATTTTTTACCCTCACTTAAAAAAGATAACTCAACCTGAGTATCTACTCTAAAGGATCCATTTTCTATTACTATAGTTAACTTGCGTCTATATGAAACATCGACTAAATATTTTTCTTCTTTCAGTCATACAACGATTTCTTCAAGTCCCTGCTCTTCAACGCGAGGGTGATAGTCCAGATATTCTTCGTGATGGGAGGGTTTTTGATGGCCTACAAGATGCTGGTGTATGCTGAGACCCATCAATTTACCCTGAAGACTGTCCCCATGGCGTTGGTCAATCGATGGTTCAGGTAAAGATAATTTAGACTATATCGGCGACTTAAGTCTAAATTGGCACAAAATTCATTCTTGAATGCAGTCCGCTACTTTTTTTGAGCTCTTTTACATGGTGACGCAATTGGTTAGACGCTGGCTGTAAAACGAGAGGCATCGGGTTCAATCCCCGCACCGAAACAAATATTTCTGTGGTCCAAAGGTATTTGTTTCGGAGTGTTTGTGAGACCGAAAAGTCCCTCGTAGTTCCTGATACCCACAAAACAAGACTTAATTGTTCTAAATGTGGGGTAAGGGTAATGTGTGATTCTAGGGAGGATTATTATTTCTAAATATAACGATGAAGGAAAACATCGTGAGCAAACCTGCACACCGTAGCGATTTACAAAAAAATCTATGGTATGTAAAGTCCGCCAACCTGCATTAGGCCAACGTCGTGGACTATATGGCCTAACCTCTTTAAATCATACCGTCGATTGTAGAGGAGGTCCGTGCCCTGCATTGGGACGTGTATAGGTTGATACAGATACAGTTTTTTTCCGAAAATATGTGGAATATACCTAAGTCATTTAGCATGCGTTATGGACCAACGCTTGGGTCTTAGAGGAAGCCCCTGCTTAGCTTAGACGTATCTAAATTTTGAACTCCTTCCATTTTGGCATCATTGTGTTTTCCTTTCTTTAATGGAAACTCGTTTACCATCATAATAGTATGTACATAAGAAACAAGCGTCAATATTAAGACTACTGCAATGTATGAAATACATATACATAAACTCACACCTTTTTCCCAGTAGGGGTAGGCAGAGGTGTTACCAGGACACCCACATTTTGCCTTGTATGTTCCGTCCCACGATATGATAAGGGGCGAGCCTATCGCCATATCGGTCACAAATTCCTGACTCCGGGCTGATAATGAATAGAAAAATCCAATATCATTTTGCCCAAGCCGAGATTTGAACCCGAGACCTCAGTTTTGTATCCGTACCGTGGTACAACTACGCCACAGAGGCAGTCATGTATGAAATATTTTATTTAAATCTAAATATTATTTCTCAACAACTCGTGTTTCGCGACACATTGTAATTCTAGGAACATGAAATCTTCGCACTGTCGCCTCGCGTTTGTATGTGTTGATATATTTTATACGGTTAGACGATTTCTGAATTATTCAAATACATTTTGTCCTGTGTTTTTGATAATTTGATTTTCAATATTTTTCAATCATTTGTTTGGCTCAGTGGGGATTGTTTTTCGTGAAGGGATCATTCAACCCTGTGCCAAAAGATTCGAGTTTGGTAGAGGTCGTTTAACTCTGTATCGAGTTTTGGGTAAACAGTAGATTTCATTTGAAAAATTTCTAGCAGTTAAATTGCTCTGAAGGCAAAGAAGAATGAATGAATGAAGTTCTTGGTTCAAGATTAACTTAACAGAAGCTATTGAATTATATTTATATGGACTGTCAGTCGTGAGATCTTGGGTTTAGATAAGGAAAAACTCTCGCACATTATATCCGAAAGAGTATGTAGGCAGATGTACCACTCGTTCTAAAACCCACGTCCAATCAACTTATGTTCACTCCAAGATGTATCTTGGAGTATATTGTACCTCTATTGTAATAGAGGTTGACCCTCTTAGCAGGCGCCAATTCATTTTTTTTTATCACCCCTTATACGTCCCACTGCTGGGCACGGGCCTACTCTACAATCGAGAGAATCGATTGAGAGTGGTGGACTTTAACGGTGAAGGAAAACATCGTGAGGAAACCTGCATACCGTAGCTATTTTTAAAGAATTTCTACGGTATGTAAGTCCGCCAACCCGTACTAGGCCAGCGTGGTGGACTATAGGGCCTAACCACTCTCAATCTCATTAATAATACAATGGAAATAAATCCTGAAAATCCATATCTCAAAAATATCTGCAATAATTGTTTTATTTTAATGTGTAACATTCACGCAAATATAAAATGACAACCTCCGTGGCGCAGGTGGTAAGACGCCTGCTGTGAAACGAGAGGCCGCGGGTTCGATACTCGCACAGAGACAAATATTTGAGTGAACGACAAGTATTTGTCTCAAGTCTGATTATTTGTGAAACCGAAAAGTCTCTCGTAGCTTCTGATACCCACGAAGACTCATCTTAGTGTGGAGTCAGGGCTATGTATACTCTTAGGTATATTTATTTATTATCTAAATAAAATTACAAAATATTAACCATAGTTTTCCTTTCAGGTTAATGCCAGCAGTGCTAGTGGTGATGGGGTTGGCCATGACCTGGGTGCCGCACCTCGGCTCTGGTCCAATGTGGGACGCGGTGGTCAAGCGCGAGCGCGACATGTGCCGCAGCAACTGGTGGCAGCTGGTCATTCTGATGCCGAACCTGTTTCCGTTCGAGCATCTGTGTCTGCCGCAGGCTTGGTAAGTGATTTTGATTTTTTATTATTTACATTTTCTTAGCTGCGCTTTCCGCTTCGTGGCGTGGGACGTCCACCTACTAGGTGGTCAGATGACCTGGTAAAGGTCGCGGGACGTCGCCGGATGTAGGTTGCCTCCAACAGGTCACTGTGGAAATCATTGGGAGAGGCCTATGTTCAGTGGACTTGCTTTGGCTGATTGATTGGATTGGACGCATTTTCTTCTCTCTCTCTCTCTCTCTCTCTTCGGCGGCACTAAACTGTGGTTGGACTTTTTTGAAATTTATATCTCTATGTTTGACCACAGCCAGTCACTGCTGAACATAGGCCGCAAGAATTTCTATAACATCAATCGTGTTATAGTTATAAAATGAATTGTCTGATATAAAAAACTTGTTTCCAACATCAATCGTGTTAGTGATAAATTGAATTGTTCGTTAAGGTCTAAGGATAACATGATAATATTTATCCTTCCTCTCTTTTTCCCATTCCCTTTTTAAACTATTTTCGAATTTTAAACTATTTTCAAACGTCGAGAATGTACCTAGAGTTTTGTTGGTTAATTACAGAAAGCATTCATTCACGATTTTCTCATTCCGTTAAAATTCATTGTAATTGACTACCAATATACACAAGCTTCCTTAAAGCCAGAAGTTATACCAATTCCTGGTATTATAACCCACGATCAACAGTCTGGTCCTCCAGCAGGTCCCCAAGGTCATAGTGCTCAAAACAGTTTTAGATATTAGTAAATTTTAACCCAAATGACTATACTCTATAGAATTCTTCGCGTCACGGTTGAACAGCTTATAGGAGCAACGCAAGGAACTGTTGTGTTAAAATATTTTGAAATATTGTGATTTATTGTAACATTTCCGATACGGCTAGTGCGTTTGGCGCAATATATTCATTCCTAGACTACACGCAGTATCGCCTTGTAGGTCTATTGATGTATATCCTAGAATTGTGAGGTCTTGCATTCGATGTCCGTTTTAAAAATTTGGTCAATTTCAATTCTGTGTCTGTATCAGCCGATATACGTCCCACTGCAGGGCACGGGCCTCCTCTACAATCGAGAGTACGATTGAGAGTGGTTAGGCCATATAGTCCAACACGATGGCCTAGTGCGGGTTGGTGGACTTTTACATACCATAGAAATGTATACAAATCGCTATGGTATGCAGGTTTCCTCGCTAAGTTTTCCTTCACCGTTATAGTGTGTGGTGATTGACTATCAATACACACATGACTCCGAAAATTCAGAGGTATGCCCTGGGATTTGGACCCGCGACCACCGTGAGCATGTTGGCAGCCGCGTCTAGTCCGTTTGCCAACAGGCCGCCACGCACTATATACAAACACATGTTAAAACATACCCCAAAAACGAAACACGTCACTGACTCCAACTTTTAGAACATGAATTTCGTCCAAATACTTCACAAAAACGCATTACGCAAGTCAAGTGTACTCCGCCAGGCGATTGACCTTTAGACGACGAGATACGCATCAAAGCGCCTTCTGTCGACAAAAAACGTGGAACTGCGAAACTTTCTGTTATCTGTGACGACCTTGCTCAGATTTCTTCTAGATTTCTCACTCAAGGCCAAGATTAGGCCAGGTTTGTTTCTTAAAGGTTTTTTTATTTGAAAACTTAGTAATGGAGTTGGTTATTGCAGTACTGTGTTGATGTGCTCATAATTTCAACAATTACGCCGCAAATCTCCATTTGTGATTGATATAGTGTTTCACAAACATGATTGTGCCAAGCCTGGTAATTTTCTAACTGCGCCTTCGTGACTCACTTACTGTATCAGCCCAGATACGTCCCACTGCATGGCACGAGCCTCCTTTACAATCGAGACTACGATTGAGAGTGGTTAGGCCATATAGTCCACCACGCTGGCCTAGTGTGAGTTGGCGGGCTTTATATACCATAGAAATTGTTACAAATCGCTATGGTATGCAGGTTTCCTTACCATATTTTCCTTCACCGTTATAGTGCGTGGTGATTAACTATCAATACACACATGACTCCGAAACGTCAGAGGTGTGCCCTGGGATTTGTATCCGCGATTATAGTGACAAATAGGCAGACGCGTCTGGTTCGTTACGAACAGGCCAAAACGCACTTTTGAGATTAGCGCCTTCAATCAAACAAACTCTTCCCTATAATTATAGACTTTACATATAATACACTAGCGGCCCGGCCCAGCTTCGCCTGGGTGCTAAGATGTTTAGACTCCACTTCACACCAGAAATATCTTATTCCCGTTCAAACTTTTGTACTCCTGAACTCAACCTAAGTACCTACTATCCCTTTTCCTATCGTATCCCATCCCATCTCATCTGGCTCCTTTTCTTTCTGTTACATCCCGTCCCATTATTTCCCATCGAATGCAATCCGGATCCGACCGGTTTCATCGCGTTCGTCCCACTTTATCCCATTTCATCCCTTAATGCCTAAATAGGCAAGTTGTAAATTTTTTGTAATTGCTTTTATTTTGTAGATAGGCCTTATATAAACACGAAAATACGACGAATATCATTTAAAAAATACGCAAACACAAATACTTTGCAAAATTCCTGCTAAAACTTTCCGCTCAGCCAAAATTCTGACTACGAAATTGATTTTTTAAAGTATAATGAACTACTTATTTTAAATTTAATTAATTTTATGGCGTCAACAACACGTGGTAATTATACTGTTAAAATGTAGCTTATATGACACGTTCGTAGATTTACCATAGCAGCGCCATCTATTGATTACTTACTCAACCCAGTCGAAAGGTATCGACATCTGTTAGAATCATTTGGAGTTAACAGATGATTGTGACTGTCAAATAATAACAGACAAATAATTAGCAATAAATTAAAATTGCGACTATAATTTGAGATTTAAATTATCCTATCTCTCAAGTTGGATCGAACTGCACATGGTGTGCAAATTTTATTATAATCGGTTAAGTAGTTTAGGAGTCCATTGAGGACAAACATTGTGACACGAGATTTATATATATTAAGATTTGTAACCGATCGATGTCTGTACATGGAAGATAAATGAGAAAAAAATATATGGGGGGACTATATTGACGTAATAGAACCCTAAACAATGATTTTTAGAATTCTTGTCTGTTCGGTTGTGGCCGATGAACTCAGAAACGGCTTAATCGATTTCGATGAAATTTGGTATGGAGGTAACTGACACCCTGGATTAACACTAAAGCTACTTTTTATCCCGAAAAATGTATGTTCCCGTGGGATGAGGGAGGAATTCCGAAATTTTTGTTACTTTTTTGTACTCAAATGGAAGGGATGGGACTGGATCACATATCTTGAGTAAGAATGAGACAGGTCACCGTGGGGTAAAACGAAATGGGTTTCTTTTTTAAATACAACCACGCAATCGGCGTTGCGGGCAGAAGTTAGTACAGAATATAGATGATTCATCGCATTCATTATAACGTCCATCTTTTGTCCTTACAAAAATATTTTCGTGTCGCATTTTCCCCGACAAACATTGCCGCTTTTACCAAAGTAAATACTGGTTTTACGATGATGTCGCGGGCGGTTCTTCCAAACAACCATTATGTATAGAGGTTGATTAAATATTAATAATTAAGTGCGAACAGCTTGGATATTGCATAAGCTCCGTAAGTGGTCTTTTGTCCGTACTCGATATCGGTGATGCTTGTAATTTTTATTATCAGCGTTATTTATACTTTAACTGTCAAAGCGACGTCTTTAGCCATTTTGTCTAGGAGTTTGTGGAATGCGTTGTAGTATACAGGGTATATCAAGACTGCTGCCGAAAACGAAGCCAGGTGGGAATTTTAGTGACTACAGACGCGATGCAAGTGAAAACTGCAAAAAATGCGATGATTTTTTTTTGTAATGTTTTAAATATCATTGTGTTTGGGTGGTAAATCTATAGTTTTTGCTAATTATAATTTAAAGCCTTGCGTACTATAGCGTCTTTAAAATAAAATGGTTGTAATTATTTTTTTAGGAAATTGTATGTATTTACCACTTAAATACGATGATAAGAAAAAAAATACAAAAAAAATCGGCGCTTTTTTTTGTTGCAAAAATTTTAGTTGCATTGTGTCTAAAGTCGCTAAAAGTCGCTTCGTTTTCGGTAGCAGTCTTGATATACCCTGTATAATAATATTTTATTAATGGGTAAATGTGGGTTCGATCTTCGTATTGACTCTCATACATCCATGAAACATGTTGTCTTTATCCCCGAAGGAGGTGCGACCAGAACACCCACGTTACTCCTTGTGTGTTCCCTCCCACGATGTGATATACACACCGGGTACAAATTTGTAACTCCGAGCTGATAATGTATAGAAAAATCCAATGTAATTTTGCCCGACCCGGGTTTCGAACCCGAGACCTCAGCTTTGTAATCATACAGTAGTACCACGCCACCGAGGCAGTCTATTTACTCAGTGTGATACATATGTATGAACATAGTTAAACATCGAATATTCGCGTTGTTGCGCAAAACTTGACGAAATGTTGATATTGTCGTGTAAATAAACCTTGGTTCACTTACTGTAATGGTTGTTGAGAAATTTGAAGGCATCGCGGTTTAAATTATAATTTAATAGTGCTTTTGTCGCTTCATTAAGAAAGAGCACGGGCTTAGGAAAGAAGACGGGTTTAGGTTGGTCCACCATATATCTATTGAGAGCAAGTCTCGTCCAGTCTCTGTTAAATCTCTCGAGATCGTCCCGCCATCGCTTCTGGGGTCTGCCTCTTCGCCTATACCCGTCTTGCGGCATCCATTCACAGATGACATAGGCCCATCGATCAGGGTGTATCCTTCAGACGTGCTCGGCTCAATGAGACTTGGCCGGCCCTTGAGTCTAGCGGTTTTTTGCCGACGTCTGCAAAAGACTTAATTTACCTTAAAAAAAAAATTCTGTAACATATTTAAATCGTCTGTTTTACTCACAATGTTTTCTTTTATTACTAAGCCAGTAATTTACTAAGATTACACGTTTAAATTTGAAATTTCGAAGGTGTGTGTGGGTCTTGAGGTCGATATTCCCACTTTTTTTTATTACATAGGTCCGGCAAACGGGAAAACTGGTCACGTAATGGTAAGTGATCACTGTCACCCATGAACATCCACAACGCTGGATCATGGATGTGTTGCCGGCCCAACTAGGAGGGGAGCGGGGACGAAAAAGGATGGGAAGAGGAAAGGGGTATTGGGCATCCGGCAATCTCACTCACCGAACGAAACGTGACCGCGAAGTCGTCGCTTCACGTCGATTTCCTGTAAGACATCGGTACCGCCCGGGACGAGCCTGCCCATTCATGCTGAGTTATGACAGACAACGTGGCTTTACCACTTCCACTCGGCTATGTCAGTAAAATATATTTATTTTTTATTATTTTTGGTATCGCGATTACAAAATTAGGTTAGTGTCCTAATAAGGTTTGTAGTAGGGATTTATTTATTGAAAAAATCAATGTGTATTAGCTATTAACCACAAGGAAAAGGACGCACTTACATCGATTCAAGATGCGTGGACAATTATCATGTATGGGACAATTTGTGCTGTTACTGCGCGTGAAATTGCTTGGTTGGCGATCATGCGTGTCATGCAACCGAGTTTTTATGCCGGCAAACAATGCACCTGATTTAATGTGCAATCCAAATAAGTTATCCACGTATGTCGCGTTTCAGGTTCTCTCTCTTTCAGCCACAGGAAATCCACTGCTGAACATAGGCCTCCTCCAAGGATCTCCATATCGACCTGTTGGAAGGGGCCTGCATCCAGCGACTTCCCGCAACCCTAACCAGGTTCAAACTGTGTAAATATAAATGTCTGGCCGGCATAATTGTGTCAATCGATCTGGTCTGAACATAGGTCTGAAGTGCGCTTAGGCGCATTGTAGGCGTTTTGCCGTGACAGTATTAAAAAATATATTTCGAGACATCGTTGGCCTTAAGGCAACGGAGTTAATTCCGAAATTCCTGCATTTTTGTGTGAAATTTTCAGTTCTCAAAATATTATTTTAATTGCTCGGGCTCGGATTTGTACTTACGTTAAAATAACAGCGCACAAACATTTATCTCGGCGGGGGCTCGAACCCGCGGCCTTTCGTTTCACAGCCGGCGTCTAACCAACTGCGCCACGAAGGTTGTACATTATGTTCCATGTATAGTCATTTACGCTAATCACGCATATGCAACTGTTAGAGATATTTATGAGATACTAACAATGAATTAATGTAATCACGTACGCTATTATGTGAAAATTAATTGCTATTTTTTAGGTTAATCAACGATTGTAACTGCTTAGTAACTTATGTGTACGCGTTATTTATTATTCATATATTAATAATTACTATACTTAACAATGACATGCAATGTTTGACTGCCTTGGTGACGCAGTAGCACTATAGTACAATTGCAAAGCTGAAGTCTCGGGTTCGAATCCCGGGTCGGGCAAAGTGATATTGGATTTTTCTATTAATAATCAGCTCGGAGTTACGATTTTGCCTCCAATATAGTGATAGGCTTACCTTTATCACATCATGGGACGGAACACATAAGGCGAAACGTGGGTGTCCTGGTAGCACTTCTGCCTACCCCATCTAGGAAAAGGTCGTGATTATATGTATGTCCTTATGTACCCGTATGTACAGTATTAGAAACTAGAAACGGCCCTTTAATATCGTAATACGTTGACTGGCCAAGAAATCATATTTGCTGATTATACAAACATTGCAGGGCACACCCCTGGCTTTCGGAGCAATGTGTATTGTTTGTCAATTACTACACACTTTAATGGTGAAAGAAAACATCTTGACGAAACCTGCATATCGAAATCTTTATCATTTTTTATGGTATATGATGCCCACTTAAGGTGGACGGACGACCTGGTTAAGGTCGCAGGAAGTCGCTGGATGCAGGCCGCTTCCAACAGGTCTATGTGGGGATTTATGAGGGAGGCCTGTATTCAGCAGTGGGCTTCCTGTGGCTGAAGAGAAACAAGTTAGATAATTTTTTTGGGAGAGGGGGAGAGATGTCCGCTAACGCACTATGGCATAAGCTGACTGTATGGTGGTAGAGCCACGCTGATGCTAGCCACGACTCAGCATGAATGGGCAGGCTCGTCCGGAGTGGTACCCCTGTCTCACCAGAGACCACGTGAAGCGACAGCTTGGCTGTCGCGTTTTGTTCGGTGAATGAGAATGCCTCTTTCCTGTTCCCATCCTTTTTCCTTTCCGCTCCCATCCCGATCTGATGGGCCAGCAACATCCAAGATGCAAGCGTTGTGGATGTTCATGGGCGGCAGTGATCACATACCATCAGGTGACCTTTTTTTTTTGTTCAAGAGGAAAAGCTATTAAGCTCCTCTTTCGTTGCCCCGGGGGAGGTGGAAAGGGGTATGTCAGTGTCTCTGGCCTTCCAGCCTGGCACAATGCGGATTTGTGGCCAAGCTGGGTCCCTACCAAGCCTACGCCAGCATACTGACTAAAAACCTCTTGAAAACCGTCACACGCATTGTGGGCGGTACCGGACATCCCAGGGTGAAAGGCACCCCGATTTACGTCCGCGTGACCGCCCCGCGCATAACCATTTCTGGTCCTTCTTTGATGTGGGGCCCGGATGAACCCCACTTCCGACTATTTTGGACGCCCTTTTAGGTCTTATGGGCGTCCATGACAGAGACGAGGCACTGTCGTTCGCCTCAGAGCCGTTACAAGTCAGGGCGCACCGCCCCCGCAGTGTTCCCAGTGACTCTGATGGCCCCTTTAGGTCGCCTCTTACGACGGGCAGGGGATACCGTGGCAGAATTCTTACACCCCCGGACCACAGGGCGAACCATCAGGTGACCTGCTTGCTCGTTTACGGGACCTACCTATGCTTTATGCTATCTATGGAATTTAGGATTATGTGGTATCACATATTATTATGTTTGCTCAATATTTTGTCACCTACTTTTCTGCGGAGGGAAGTTGACAATTATTAATGTTTCCAACTACTCCTATTTGTGATTTCTTTTTGATGAAATTCGAAGTAAAAGGCAATCTAGTGCCCACAAGAGACTTAGTGAATTCTTTGCGTGCTGTTGATGCTGGCTGACAGGAGCTGCAGTGGTAGAGGTGTGGGCAGGAGAGTCTCTATTGTAGCCAACTGTTGATGACATTCGTAGTTGTTTCACTTTCACTATGGTGTAACTTGTAGCTTATGCATAAAACTGTGTTCCGTTTTTTTAATCTCTTCATGAATAGATTTTGACAGCCAGCAGTAGACATTAGCTCCATATACGACGTAATTTCGAAGTGATAAAATCATAAGTTACAAACCAGTACTGTTACGTTGCATTCGGTCAATTAGATTACTGGAGACCTAAATGCTTCAAAGCGAAACGAAGTACGTATGATATAACTTCATATGAAGATTTATTTTACGCCCTATTTATTGCTCTATGAGTAGAACTTGGTGGTGCTAACAGAGTTTATTGGTTCTTATTATATTTTTAGCTATGATGCGCTTAGAGATAGTAGCATTAAGTATATCTTCCCTGTGGCAAGGGATCGGATTGAATTCCACGACGGTACACCCTGCTTGTCGTAGAAGGCGACTAAAGGGGGGCTTTGGGATCACTGAGTGCACTTGGGGCGCGCCCTCACTGAAAGTGATGCTGAGGCGGCCGCCTGAAGAAGGCTAGTAAGGGCGCGTACGCACTCCCCCTTACTGTCTCTGAAGAGCATAAAGTGGCTACAGAATAGTACTGGGCGAGTCTCCCTAGCAGGGACCGCAGTCATTCTGATATGCATGAAGAGGGCAACATCGAGGTATTTTGGTCGGTATGCCGGCGTAGGGTTTTAGCGTTAAGCCCAGCTCGGCATTAACATATTCACGACATATCCTTCCCGCTCCTCAACCAGAGCCTGCGGGAAGGCAGCCATTATTAAATTCCCCTCCAAAAAAAAAGCATTTAGTTTACAATCCTAACAATTTTGTCAATGATCTTGGATCTATGACGCATGTTTGGATGGTTTCAAAATCCCTTCTACAATATTTTCCAAACACTGAGACCTGGATACTTAAGTGAAGCATGACTAGAGTATTAACGACGTGGTAGGTAGTGATTTGGCTATACCCCTACCATCAAGATGCTCCATCACCGGGGGTGACGGCTAATCATCAGAATATGGTTTATTCATAACAAGTTAAATCGCAAAAAGATTACTTGAATACGTAATCCTCTGCCTAAATGACATAACAATTCATTTATTTTGTCTTACAGGTATCTTGGAACTGACACCCAACTCTTCCTTATAACGTTAGTGGTGATGCTCATCATTTGGCGCTGGCCCAGGAGTGGGGTCCCAGTTCTGTCGGTTATAATGGTCATCAGTCTTCTCATACCATTCCTGCAGAGCTACTTCATGAACCTCATGCCTATACGCGTCAGCATCTTCCCTGAGTAAGTATAAAAAAACACGTGAAAAAATTGAAATGAAACGAATTCTTACGGATTTAATCGCGAATTTGATTTAATTTTTACATTTTTAATTTCCCGATGTTTCGATCACTTTACAGTTTTCGTGGTCACGGGGCGGACTGAGGTATTAGTCATCCGCTTAGTGACTGTTACAATTTAACTACCCTTAATTTACAATTATTAATTTAAAAAGTTAATTGGTATTTGCGATCATTTCACAGTTTTCGTGGTCACTCGAACGAAAATTTAAATCCGCGATAAAATCCGTAAGAATTCGTTTCATTTCAATGTGTTACATTCGCGTAAACTCAAGACACCATTAAACATGAAAAAAATCTATGAAGCTGAAGGTAGTGGATGAGAGCTCAGGAGCGAGTGTTGTGAGAGCACGTACAGGGAGTGTAGTGAGTGACGCGCGGGCCGGTGGAGCGACGAGCTGAAGGTAGTGGATGAGAGCTCAGGAGCGAGTGTTGTGAGAGCACGTACAGGGAGCGTAGTGTGTGACGCGCGGGCCGGTGGAGCGACGAGCTGAAGGTAGTGGATGAGAGCTCAGGAGCGAGTGTTGTGAGAGCACGTACAGGGAGCGTAGTGTGTGACGCGCGGGCCGGTGGAGCGACGAGCTGAAGGTAGTGGATGAGAGCTCAGGAGCGAGTGTTGTGAGAGCACGTACAGGGAGCGTAGTGTGTGATGCGCGGGCCGTTGGAGCGACGAGCTAATGACAGTGAATGTAAAATTAATAAAAGGCAGTAATAAACCAGTAAATAAATTCTAATACCGTTTTACAAATATTATGAATGGCCAAGTAAACTGTTACAACACCACTTTGTTTACGAACTTGTGGTAATACAAAAAGTAATAAACCATAATTAAACACCGCCGAACAAAATGTCCGCGGAAAATTCATATGAGAAAAGTTTTTGCGTTTATTTACTGGAACGTTTATCTTTCGAAGAGATTATGGGAATAATTTCATTTAGTAAACTCTGCTGTAGGTACTTGCGAGCTTGTTGATCTAGGTTCTTTAGTTACAATAACTTAACTTATTACGAAAACTTTGTACATCGTTAGGTCCCTTGTATACAAAGAGCTGTGTAGGTAGTTACCGGCGCTTTCTGTGTTTCTGTTTTCAAACAGAATTGTGTAAGTACTGTAGCGTTAATCTTTGAAGGAAATGTTCTACAATAGCCAAAACAAAATTCCGGCGAATTGAGATCCCCTACTTTTTCTGAAGCCGTTTAATGATTAGGCGTTAGAGACATAACACCTAAAATCTCGCTCTGACGAGTGTAGTGTAGCAACTACTTGTAGTACCTTGGATTATTTATAAGTTTTACATTCTAAGTAATATTGCTCCTAACTATGGGCACACATGCCATTGAAAACTAGGAGACCCTTACTCTTCTCGTCAGTTTGAAGTTTCACCGAAAAAACTATAAACAGCTTATTTACAGACATTAATATTCTTATCAGATCTAGGTAATTTCTACCATGTAATTTTATTTCCAGATCCATAAGAGATATCTTCGGGTACAACGACACTTTCTACCACGCCTACGTATCAGCTCAGGGCAACTGGGCCGGCTATCACCTCGGAGTACTTACAGCTTACTTCTACCGAAAGGCGCAGACTAAAAAGTGGGACCTTGGTGGATCTCTTGTGAGTATAGTGTCTGTTTTCTGTTTATTATCGCCAGCTTTAAGACTAAAGAGACATTGTGTGATACAACTGTTTACCTGTGAGCTATGTAGAATAATGTTAAAGGTATACCTAAATCGCACTAGTCGTCTCTCTATTTTCACTAAATTATTTTTAGAGTAAAGAGGCTCTTGTCTTAGCATATTATTATGTATTGTTTATTTTGAAGCATATCTTTTTTTACTAATCATGTATGTCCGCCCGGTGACCACGAAAGCTGTAAAGTGATCGAAAGGTCGCGTCGGGAAGTAAAAAAAATTAAAAATCAAACCAAATGGCGCTAAAATCCTGAAAAAATAGGTTTATTTCAATGATTTAGTCGTTCTGTCGTAAAATTATAAACTAAATCATTCTGTGATAAGGATTTAAAAGGCACATTGCGTTGATATCACACAGTATCTGCCGAATTAGGCCAAGTAAGAAACAGATTTTGTTTAATAAATATTAGTCAGAAATAACTAAGTCATGCCAGAAGACTATTACCACATTTCTTCTTCCAGCTAATGAAACTCCTGTTCATCGTATCGATACCCGTTGCCATGGGTTCAGTCCTCATGGGCTGGGACCTGCATCACAGAGAAGCCTCAGCCTTCGAGTCAGCTGTCTTCAACGCATTCAACCAGAACTTCTTCGCCCTGGCCATCTGTGTGTTCGTTATTGGATACTTCTATAGGTGTAATCGTGAGTATTGGTCTATACTATTATTGGAATGCCAAATTGATTTGTTTTTACATTTTCATGACTTGAAGTTTAGTCTATGAGAAATGAAAATTCGTAAAGACATAGATTAGGACATGTAGAAAGTTGTACTTTTATCGTACCTTTTATTACTAAATTAAAACGCTATATTGTAAGAGAAATAATGATTTTCTTGTCAGATTTATATAAAACGAGGTGTTTTTAATCGACTTAAAAAAAAGGAGATTATAATCTGGTGCAGTATAGCAATTGGTTTTTAAAAGTTATTCCGACTTGACGAAGCCTACCCATCCACTAATCATATGAAAAATCCTCAAAGCGACAGTTATTTTTTACATCATACATGCCTGGCATGGTCAGGCAATACTTTCCAATTAAACTATTTTTTCAATAGGAATATTTTACGATTACAAAAATATTTGCGTCTCATTTCTCACATAATTAAGGCCGCCAGTTTAAAGCGTATTTATTAATATTGTTTTTCATTACAGCGATATACGTAGGGTCAGTAGAATGGGGTCCTCTCCAGCCGTTGGGACGGATGTCGTACTGCGCCATGCTGCTTCACGCCACTGTCCTGAGGACCTACGGAGGGCAGATGAGGAGATCTTTCTACGCCACCGATTATACTGCTGTGAGTACCGTAGCGTACCTTACAATAGATGTCTTTTATCACCGAACACAGGCTTCTAGTAAAGATTTTTACAGTGAATTGTTAAAAGTAGCCTGCATCACAATTAAAAATGTATCAAATCAGAATTATAAATTGTGCTAATGTTTTTCTGTGGAAAAATACTGTGTGTGTCAGACATTTAAAAGATGTTGATGATTATTCACACGAGTTATCGGTCTCTACGAGTAGATTGCTGTAAACACAGGAATCAGTATAATTAATTTACCAATCTATTTTGTAAACTACTACTTTTGTTTCTAGATAATGCTCTACGCTGGAATAGTATGCACAACCTACCTCTTCGCCTTACCTCTCTATCTCTTCGTGGAAGCACCAGCGTGTCAACTCCAGAAACTCCTTCTAGGACCTAAAAGAAGACAACCAGAGAAGCAAGACACCAACTCCAATCAAGTGAAACCTGGAATATCTAATGTTTCTGTATCTACTGTATCTACCCATATATAAATATCCAAGGGGTTGAATTGATCAATTTGGAGAGTAACTTCGTATTAATTAATTTCTATCAACCCACCTTGATATATTACTGGATAGACATCTAGATTTCGGAAATGAAGCCAATTTTGTCCCCACCACTGCAGCTCCTCTTAATTTGGATCAATGGTGGCATATTTAATTTACAAAAAGCACCGAAGCTTGACGCGTATCTTAGGAATTATTGCTTGTCGTTTGATTGATCTATCTTTGTCAGCCCACCTCAATTCCTGGATAGCAGCCTCGTAATGCAATCATGACACTACTCCGTCTATACAGGGTATATCAAGACTGTTGCCGAAAACAAAGCCACGTGGTAGTATTAGTGACTTCAGACACAATGCAACTAAAAAATTCGCGAAGAATTTTTTACTTATCGTAAATACATCGTTTTCCTCAAATAATAACTTACTGCTTTTAATTTTTAAATTATAATTTTAGGAAAAACTAGGTATTTCACCCAACACGATGAATTTAAATTATTTAAGAATATTCAAAAAAACAACCTGTCGCTTTTTTTTAGAAATTGTTTTGCATTGAACCTACTGTTCACTAAGACTACCACCTGGCTTCGTTTTTGGTTGCCATGTTTATGATGATGACCAGATGATGATGTTGATCACAGCAATTTCTGTTAGCTAGGATCTGCAAGGACAAGATAAGAATTGACGCCGCACACCCAAGATCTGTGGTTTTCGTGTAGACAACAGTTTTGTCATTTAATTAATTGTAGATTGGTGGATGGCAGGACATTATACGTCCAGATGGTCACCACCTTATACGGTGGCGGGAAGACCATAATTCACCTGCCTGCTCAATTGTTGTGCTTGATGAATTTTAACCATTTAAGTATTTTTTTTTTGTATTGTATTGTATCAGCCCATATACGACCCACTGCAGGGCACTCTCACTACAATCTCTACTCTACAATCGAGAGTACGATTGAGAATGGTTAAGTATTATACTAGAGCCGATATCACGAAAAATACATCCCCATGTGCAAGCACGCAAATCAGTGGGGCAGGAGGGAAAATACTGTGACTGCTTAGAAGGGACAGGGCTGGTGTAACATGTCAATGATTTTAACAAAATAACGTTTCTGATTTTCGGGGTAGATGTGTTGTTCAATCGATTTTAATACGAATTTAGATTAGTTTGAACTATACAGGGTATATCAAGACTGTGATCGAAAACGAAGGAGGTAGTTTTAGTGATTACAAACACAATGCGACTAAAAATTTCTTAAAAAAAGCGACAGGTTTTTTTTAATTTTTTTTAAATATCATCGCGTTGGAGTGGTATAGCGATTTGTATAAATTTCTATGGTATGTAAAAGTCCGCCAACCCGCACTGGGCCAGCGTGGTGGACTATATGGCCTAATCACTCTCAATCGTACTCTCGATTATAGAGGAGGCTCGTGCCCTGCAGTGGGTCGTGTATGGGCTGATACAGTACAGTACAGAAATGGTAAATCCCTAGTTTTTATAAATTTTAATTCAAACTCCTACGCACCATTGTGTTTTTAAAAATAAAACTGTACATTTTGGGAAAACGATGTATTTACTTCCCAAATGTGACGATAAGTAAAAAATTACAACAAAAAAAATTGCCGCTTTTTTTGTGCATTTTTTTTTGTTCTATTGTGTCTGAAGTCTCTACAAATATTACCACCTGGCTTCGTTTTCTATATTAATATGCCCTGTATAACTTTAAAGCTTGAGGTATCCGCTCTGTACCTTTCAGTGTCTATGTAGGAATAAACGAATATAATGTTTAGAGAGAATATAAACTAATTTCAATAATAACTTCGCTTTACATCAACCGCCTATTCAACAATGTACGTAATGGTGTCTTGGGCTTCCGCGAATGTAACACACTGAAATAAAACGAATTCTTACGGATTTTATCACGATTTATGATGTAATTTTTCCTTTTTTTAATTTCCCGACATTTCGATCACTTTACAGTCTTCGTGGTCACGGGGCGGACTCGAATGAAAACTGTAAAGTGATCGAAACGTCTGGAAATTAAAAAATGTAAAAATTAAATCAAATTCGCGATAAAATTCGTAAGAATTCGTTTTATTTCAAAATGTACCTAATGTTACCAATACGCACTTTTAGTATTTTCCTGGGATTGTAAGATATTGTATAAGAATTGTATTATAGATGTGTACATAGCCTTTGTAATAAATATTTTAATATAAAATGAGTGTTTTTTTTAAAAGCAAGATATCTTTTTTGTTTTTGCTCGCTTTTGCTCGCCCGCGGCGACGGCCTAACATGACTCTTCAGTGATGTTGCAAAATGATTTAAATACAATCAATAAATAAATACACTCAACATACATAGACCTGAACCCAAACTAATATCTTGTGTCACGGGTATCAGAAACTATAAGAGACTTGTCGGTCTCAAAAACACCCAGACCCGAAACAAATACCTGTGGATCACACCAATATTTGTTTTATTATTTTACAACCTGCCCACTGACATCCCATTAAATCTATTGGTTCTCTACAATCCATCAAGCTAGCTAAATACTGATTTACTAATAATTATCAATTCTTTTGAATTATTTTACAGCTATTGTAGCCCGCCCCATGACAGCTGTAAAGTAGGTAATTGAAACGTAGCGGGAAGTTAAAAAATGTATGATTTAAACCAATTCCGCGATCAAATCCGTCATCATTAGTTTTATTTCAATATGCAACATTCGCGTAAATAAAAAAACTAATTCCGAAGCAGGCCTGCTAGTTCAACATTTTGGCCTATCAATAGATTTCACATAATTTCGAAATGCCATTCTGCATAAGAAACGGGAATCTAAGGAGCGCGTGTCCTAAGGCTACCATGTCAGTAACTTTTGTTCTCATTTCTGATTTTATTTGAGGAAAATTCATAGGTCGGCCTTATACCTTATCCAATAACCTTATAGAGAACAAAATTAGCGCCTGCCAAAATCCACCTAGCAACGTGTCGATAAGATGCTATCGCACACAGACACATTAGCAGAACAGGAGCGAATTAATTAATCACACAATAGTCGACGGGGTAACCGTGTGAATCGGCCGGCAGACGAACACCGCATAGGGGTCAGGCACTGTTATTACACGCCACGCCGTTTGATTGTGGCTCGATGTCGAAATTTGAGAGCCTTAAAGTGTCTTAAAGTGGAGACACGCCACGCCGTTTGATTGTGGCTCGACGTCGAAATTTGAGCGCCTGGTCTTAAAGTGGAGACTGTACTGTATCAGCCCATATACGTTTCTCTGCTGGGCACGAGCTTCGTCTACAATCCAGTGTATGATTTAGAGGGGTTAGGCCATATAGTCCACATGGCGAACTTCACATACCATATAAATTATTACAAATCGCTATTGTGCGTGATGAGTGATTATAATCAATACACACATGAGTCTGAAAAGTCAAAGGTGTGCCTTGGGAATTGAACCCGCGACCACCATGAACATCTTGGCAGTCGCACCAGGTCCGTTTACCAACAGACCACAACGCACTTGTGGAGACAATTAAGATGAATAAATTCCGTGGCGGCCTGTTGGTAATGGATCAGACGCAGCTGCCAACATGTTCACGGTAATCGAGGGTGCAAATCCCAGGCCATACGTCTGACTTTTCGAAGTCATGCTTGTATTGATAGTCTATACGCACTATAATTGTGCAGGAAAATATCGAGAAGAACCTGCACACCATAGCGAATTTAAAAATTCCTGCTTGTAAGATCGCCAACCCTCACTAGGCCAGCATAGTGTATTACATGACCTCAACACTCCTGATGAAATTAAAACGGATTTCATATACTTTAGTTTAAATAAACCACACGTTAGAGAGCAGATTTTATGACAGACCAAATTAAAAAATGTTTATTACATAGACAATTATAAACTTACCATAAACTAATGTATAAACAATAAACAAAAGTTTTAGCTAACATTAATATACAGTAGAAACACACAATTTTAATTTTCAACACCTGATTACTCTCGATTGTAGAGGAAGCCTGTGCCCTGCAGTGAGATGCACATATATGGACTGATAAAGAAGCTGAAAACAAGACCTTGGCAGAGGTTCTGACAATGTTTACACGGTGCAACTTTTTTACAACCTTACGATAATCGCATCTTCGAGGGGAGAAACTCTCTCCATGTCAATGGGGCTTAAACCATAACCTACCGTCTATTTTCAGTGGTACACTATTCCCATCCAAATCGATCTGGTCAATGTAAAATATTGTCTAACCTACCCACACTGATTTTATTACTGCTGTAGATTCATACATACATACATACATAACCACACGCCTTTTTCCCAGAAGGGGTAGGCAGAGGTGCTACTAGAACACCCACGTTTCGCCTTGTATATTCCGTCCCACGATGTGATAGGGGGCGAGCCTATCGCCATATCGGGCACAAATTCCTGACTCCGGGCTAATAATGAATAGAAAAATCCAATATCACTTTGCCCGACCCGGGATTCGAACCCGAGACCTCAGCTTTGCAATCATACCGTAGTACCACTACGCCACCAAGGCACCAAGGCTGTAGATTCATATCTTCGTATATGTCCCTTCGTATTGCATAACCCTTTGCATATTATTCCAGTGTTGGCAATCTACCAAAATTACATGCAAGTGGCGTCCCGTGACGTCATCCAAACTTACCCCAAACCGTCGGGGCGGTAGACAGTGGTATAATTAGTTTATCAATTCACAATGAGAGTGATCTAACCGATACACCGGGGACTATCGCACGTCGCTCCATCTTGATTGACGGTTTGATGGACTGATAGCTCAAGATTGCTCGTCAAGTAGTTTGATGTTCATTGGAGTTTGGTGATCTAGCGTTCTGACGCACAAATGCGTTGTCACAAAAATTTGAACAGTTTTTCTCTCTTAACATTTCATTGCCTTAGACATGTTAGTACTGTTTCGGTGGCGCAGTTGTACTACAGTATGATTACAAAGCTGAGGTCTCGGGTTCGAATCCCGGGTGGGGCAATGTGATAGTAGATTTTCAATTCATTATCAGCCCGGGGTCAGAAATTTGTGCTCGATATGGCGATAGGCTCGCCCCCTATCACATCATGGGACGCATAAGGCGAAACGTGGGTGACCTGGTTGCACCACTGCCTACCCCGTCTGGGAAAAAGGCGTGATGTTTATGTTATGTGTGTTGATACTATTAGATTACGAGTATAAATGTTTGTTGTTTACGTTAAATAATCGTATCCCAAATAATGCGTTAAATGAATCTATATATTTTGTTAAATTTTATTTTTAGTTCCAAATTTCGCCACACGCCAGTAGAGTTCAAACAATCTGTACTATGTCGCCCTAATTGTTAATTAGGTTCTATAGTGCAGTTAGTGACGCCGACTGTAAAACAAAAGGCTGCGGGTTCGATGCCCACACCGCGAGCAATGTTTGAGTGGCCCACAAGTATTTGGGGGGTTACTCTATGATCCGAAACGACACTCCAATGTTCGGAAGTTCGACGCCTGCAGTACGTTTTTAATTTTCCAATTCTAAAAATCAACACTATTCTCAATTATACTTATCATTCACTCCGAACTAAGTCTGTACTTACCGTACGATAGAGGATACGAACATTTTATGGAGTACCTAGGCACAGTCATATAGTTTTACGTGCGACGTCCGAAGTTTCGAATTTCGTTTCTGATCTGAGTAACCCCTGCTTCAGATCTGGTATTTATGGGACCGAAATATCTCTCGCAGCTTTTCATACACCATGCAACCATGCAAGACTAGTTTTCTAGTGTAGTGGCAGGAGTCGGTATATAAATGTTAAGTGTATGACTGTAGATTTATAAGTTGATATATGATTTCTATTTGTAAGCAATTTATGTCACAAATTGTTAATTTTTAGACGGGGCTTTGCTTCTGTGGAGTAAGGAGTGGCTACAAGCCGAAAAACACCATGTACTTGACTTTCTACCTCTGCCATTCTCCATTCCAAAATATTATGTTGTTATAATCATCTGAGACTACATTTTATCAGCTGTACCACTGTCAAACCATTCGAATATTTTTCCTCACCTTCTACCGTAACGAATATCAATATACTTTCACTATTTACTGTAACTATTAGTAAAAGCAATTTGGAACGTATAGGTTAACAGGGAGCATCACTAACTTAATATCGACAATCGATGTCGATAATCGGATTAGAGCCGTCACCTATAGCCGATCCAACTAATTCATCGAAAGTGTCGCCTTGACATGGCATGATTGAGGCGTCTGTTACACCGTGCTGTAAGTTCAGTAGGGTAATTCACGTAATTAAATAAGTATAGTTGCAGTGCAGTTGTAGTTAAGTTTCGATCGAAACAGATCTTTTCGTATTCTCGTAATTTTGACAACCGCTGTCAGATACGCTCGCGTCAAGTCCGCGTCACGCGTGCGGTTTAGCGTATTCTACTGCTACGTGTTTTATGTGCGTGATTCAGATCGCAACTTGATCGGTATTCATGTGTAAGCTTCTTGCATACAACTGACGTACAGTTGACGCGCACGCACACGCGCAGTTTACGCATAGCTTAGGTGCAGTTCACGCGCAGCTAAACAATTACAAGAATATCATTTTACACTAAGACGTAAACTTCATTGCAACTGCACCGCAACTTGATCGGCGCGTCAAAAAATTACGTGAATTAGCCAGCTGGTCTGTTGTTCGTAATGGAGAGATGGTTGTCTAAAGCCTCATTTACACGGTGGAGTTTCTCGCCCCGAAAATACGATTATCGTAAGGTTATAAAATAGTTGCATCGTGTAAACATTTGTCAGAACACGATAATCTATAGCGGGTATGTCATGCGGTAATGGCATACGATTGTCGCCGCGAGAAACTCTCTCCTGTAAATGGGGTTTTAATCCTCAAAGATTAATAGAATTTTCAATAATTTTTTTTTTATTTCCAATACTAGATTTAATTTACTTTTTAAAAGTATTTGAAAGCTTGAAGACGGTTTGCAAATTTACCGGCTTTAAACAACGAAGGAGCTATCTTTCTAATGAATGGATTTTTACTTCTTAATATTATTTTTTAATTTAAATATTGCCTTCATTTCACACCAGAAACACTCTTAATTCCTGAATTAAAAAGCACGCTACGGTCCTCTTCCCTCTCGGCTTCCCGTCCCGTCACATTCCTTCAAATCCCAATACGAACTAAATACTAAATATAACAAACAATTTAGTGAAAAATAGTCGGTTTCGTTTCATCATCTGCCATATTTATTTGTACTTTTTATAAAAACAATCTTATGGAGGGTAGTTATTGTAGATATCTTGTGTCGTTTTGCTCGACTACTGTTCAGTTTCTCGTGAACGCTTGTAAAAGCAAGACGCGTGCTGCATTGCCGCGCTAGTTTTAACTAATATAAATTGATTTGTGGACAATATAGTGTAAGTGATGTTGAGTGCTACGATGATCAGCGATTTTGTCGGCGTCCAACCAGCTTTAAGAGTGAGATTCCGGTGAGTGCTATGGATGTACTTTGCTATTATTATCATATATAGTTTCGTACTGTATCCGTTGTTTTGTGCACGATTTAAAAAAAATCGGGTTTTATAGAGCTGCCTATATTTAAATAAAAATCATGCCTATTTTCCAGAAGGGAGGACACCTACATTTCAACTTATGTATTCCGTCCCATGATGTGATAGGGGGCGAGCCTATCGCCATATCGGACACAAATTCCTTATTCCAGGCTGATAATTAATAGAAAAGTACAATATCACTTTTACCCGACCCGGGGTTCGAACCCTAGACCTCAGTCAAACAGGTACCGTATGTTACACTTCGGTGTACACCGCGGCCGTGTAAGCCCATATTGACGCTTACAGACGGCACATGCGGTCCGCCTCGACCATCTGCGTACGATTGTGCGGGTTTGGCGACCATATCCACTGCGTCTTGTAAGGCCTTTCATTACACGTCTACGGATTGCGGTGTGTAAACTGAGCTAATGAAGTACCTGCAGGTTGGGTAGGTTTCTCAGAATTTGTCGATAGATGGCGGTGATCAATTATTATTTGTTTTTTATTGCGATGAATGGGACGAGCATGTCTTTGGCATGATTATCAGCGATACGACCGCTCATGGACTGTACCAAAACCAAGCACCATGAATTACAAAACAATGCTCGGCATTCCACTGCGCTCGCCATCCTTACAAATTATATGTAAAGTTTGTATTTATTTGTATTTATGTATTTATTAAAGTCTCATTATTTCCAGTAGTAATTCCAGAGTTACTAATGACATTGTAGCCAGCTACATTGTCCTTCAAACCGGAACACGCATTGCAATTATACTGCTGTTTGTCGGGAGAATAGGCATTGCGGTGGTACCTACCCAGGCGGCCTCTCACATATGAGAGACGTACCATCAGTTCATTCCCATATTCATTACCATCAGATCTAATCGGTTATTCTCCGTCTCCGTCTAACTCTTATAGAGTCCCGTATTCAATAGTGACAAGTATGTAATCAAATCAAATCCATCAGCCAAAGGAAGTCCACTGCTGAACATAGGCCTCTCCCAATGACTTCCACAGTGACCTGTTGGAGGCAGCCTGCATCCAGCGACGTCCCGCGACCTTTACTAGGTCGTCTGACCATCTAGTGGGTGGACGTCAATTATGTAACGGTTGTTAGATTTCCACGCATGTTACACATTGAAATAAAACGAATTCTTACGGATTTTATCGCGAATTTGATTTGATTTTTAAATTTTATATTCGCGACGTTTTGATCACTTTACAGTTTTCCTAAAGTTGGCGATGATTGGAGCAAACTACGTTGAAATATCACAACACTTTTTGCTGTGATATTTGCGGGCCGATTTTGAAGTGCTAATCGGAAGGAAAACATCGTGAGGAAACCTGCATACCGTAGCGATTTTAAAGAATTTCTACGGTATGTAAGTCCGCCAACCCGCACTAGGCCAGCGTGGTGGACTATATGGCCTAACCACTCTCAATTGTACTCTCGATTGTAAAGGAGGCCTGTGCCCTGCAGTGGGTCGTATATGGGCTGATACAATACAATACAATACAAAATCGGACATCTATTACATTTGTTCGAAGATAAAAATAATCATTCATTTATTGAAACAAATCAACCGATTACAGCGCCAAATACCCAGCACAATTCCGCTTGAAGTTTATCACAACACTTCGGAACAATGAGACTGTCAAATTGGATAGAATGGTCTCTAGCGACCTCCGTGCTGTCGCTTTGTCATATTGTGTTTAGACACTCGTAGTTTAGTTATTTTGGTGGCCTAGGATCTCGTGTGTCTATTTTTTAAAAGCATAATTGCGTTAATACTGTACTGTGTCAGCCCATACGTCCCATTGTAGGGCAGCCTCCTATACAATCGAGAGTACGATTGAGATAGGTAAGGCCATCTAGTCCACCACGCTGGCCTAGTGCGGGTTGGCGGACTTTACATACCATAGAAATCTTTCAAACCGCTTTGGTATTTCATCCTTACGATGTTTTCCTTCACCGTTATAGTGCGTGGTGATTGACTATCAATAGATACATGACTCCGAAAAGTCAGAGGTGCGCCCTGGAATTTGAACCCGTGACCACCGCGAACATGTAGGCAGCGTTTGGTCCGTTACCAACAGGCCACCACGCGCTTAATAATGTTAGTATACGGCCTAAAAAAATAAGAACTAATACAACTCCTAACAATAACTTACTGCCCAATCTTCCGCAACATATAAACACAGGGCATTAAGCCGTCACGCAGAATAAGGCCATAAGCCCGAAAAGGCCAAAAGCCACACTACAATAAACAGATTAAGTGGAATAAGCCACGCAGGCTCGTTTAACCGAATAGTTATATTTATTTAAGGTACATGAAATTAAGCCTCAAAAAATCCCTTTGCGAGATCGTGCTGGCTCCTACCATGTGCTCGATGTCTTTGTCGTTCTGAATTTCTTATAAAGGCTAATATTGAGTACTGAATATAATGTAGGCAGCCGAGTCTGGTCCGTTACCAACAGGGCACCACGCACTTTAGAGTACGATTGAGAGCGGTTAGGCCATATAGTCCACCACGCTGGCCTAGTGCGGGTTGGCGGACTTACATACTGTAGAAATTCTTTAAAATCGCTACGGTATGCAGGTTTCCTCACGATGTTTTCCTTCACCGTTAAAGTGCGTGGTGATTGACTATCAATACACACATAACTCCGAAAAGTCAGAGGTGTGCCCTGGGATTTGAACCGCTCTCAATCGTACTCTCGATTGTAGAGGAGGTCCGTGCCCTGCAGTGGGTCGTATATGGGCTGATACAATACAAAAATACTGAATATTAAACTAAAATGACCGTGAAACTGACTGCTTCGGTGGCGTAGTTGTACTACGGTACGATTGCAAAGCCGAGGTCTCGGGTTCGAATCCCGGGTCGGGCAGTGATAATGGATTTTTCAATTCATTATCAGCTCGGGGTCAGGATATTTTTTGCCCCTGGCGATAGGCTCGCCCCCTATGACATAATGGAATGGAACATACAAGGCGAAATGTGGCTGTCATGGCGGCACCTCTCCCTACCCCTTCTGGGAAAAAGGCGTGAGTTTATATATGTATGATCGAGAAACCACAGTACGGGATTCCGTTTCGCAGTCGCTCATCCCGTGATAAAGTATCGGCCATAAAACTTGTCCGTAACGAGTGCTCTGTCGGTACCAAACGTGCAATTTATCCCGGGCCTCCTCCCCGCGCTCCGGAAAAAAATCCCGGAACGTTTATTAAGACCGACAATCCCGGTTTTAAATAACGTCTTACATATTTGAATGAATTGTGTGATAAACGAGTTATATATAAGTTTGTAATTGAGAATATTTTCAGGGGTTCATTCGCCTTTGTGGGTTTGGTTCCGGCGTTCAGTAATCTGCTTGCATTAGTATTTTCGGTTCAAGATGTGATTTGCGTAGAATATTCTTTGGTTTGTATTTTTTTAAAGGCCTGATGTGAATATGGATGGAAGAACTTTTTGCATCCCTTCTATCTAGAATTGGAATAAAAATAGGTGGAAAAGGACGAAAGACTTCTACCGACGTAAATCTAGCACCTCACGATTTATACAAAACTCCACTTTTGGCTATTATGTTATAACTGAGAAAAAATTCAATAAAATCATTACAGTCATAAATCATTTCCACATTTACGGGAGGTAGCCGGTTCTTTACAGAAGGAATCATAATGTGAGTAAACATATAAAATTATGCGTAAATATATTTTTAAATTACCTACATGTTGAAAAATCAACCTCATTCATGGAATGAAATGACGGTAATAAATGGCTATCGGAGGTCGGAAGTGGTTTTGTATAACTATAAAATAAATACAGGGACATCTAAAACGGTACTATTCAAAGTAGAATGCAAACATTGCAGCGTATACAGAAGCTATAAAATTTGCGATACCTAAATAAATGACTCCGTTCCAATAGATATCGCTTGACCGAAGCCATTCCCTTAGATGCTAAATTCTGTGGAAGGAAACTTGTGTTTGAAATCATCTTCACTCTTATATCACTCGGGCCTGAGCTCTCATCCACTACCTTCAGCTCGTCGCTCCACCGGCCCGCGCGTCACACACTACGCTCCCTGTACGTGCTCTCACAACACTCGCTCCTGAGCTCTCATCCACTACCTTCAGCTAGTCGCTCCACCGGCCCGCGCGTCACACACTACGCTCCCTGTACGTGCTCTCACTACACTCGCTCCTGAGCTCTCATTCACTACCTTCAGCTCGTCGCTCCACCGGCCCACGCGTCACACACTACGCTCCCTGTACGTGCTCCACAACACTCGCTCCTGACCTCTCATCCACTATCTTCAGCTCGTCGCTCCATCGGCCCGCTCGTCACATACTTCGCTCCCAGTACGTGCTCCCACAACACTCACTCCTGAGCCCTCATTCACTACCTTCAGCTCGTCGCTCCGCCGGCCTGCGCGTCACACACTACGCTCCCTGTACATGCTCTCACCACACTCGCTCCTGAGGTCTCATCCACTATCTTCAGCTCGTCGCTCCACCGGCCCGCTCGTCACACACTACGCTCCCTGTACGTGCTCCCACAACACTCGCTCCTGACCTCTCATCCACTATCTTCAGCTCGTCGCTCCATCGGCCCGCTCGTCACATACTTCGCTCCCAGTACGTGCTCCCACAACACTCACTCCTGAGCCCTCATTCACTACCTTCAGCTCGTCGTTCCGCCGGCCTGCGCGTCACACACTACGCTCCCTGTACGTGCTCTCACCACACTCGCTCCTGAGGTCTCATCCACTATCTTCAGCTCGTCGCTCCACCGGCCCGCTCGTCACACACTACGCTCCCTGTACGTGCTCCCACAACACTCACTCCTGAGCCCTCATCCACTACCTTCAGCTCGTCGCTCCACCGCCCCGCGCGTCACACACTACACTCCCTGTACGTGCTCTCACAACACTCGCTCCTGAGCTGTCATCCACTACCTTCTTGTAACATATCAGTTTTTCTTCTACCCGCATATTCATTCTCAAAATCTTCTGTGTCGTTTATCAATTTTGTATAAACAAATGAGCCATCTCTGCATTTTGTTCACTGGAAAACGAGGGCGAAGGCAACTCGGCAGCAAAAATATTTAAATTAGCCTCATACTGCTCTGTAGGGGTATTTATTAGATTTTTATACCAATAGCTCCTCGGACTTTTCATTTAATGAGCGAAAATAAAGATCCATCCATGATTCGTGTCTTCATTTGCCAAGTATTTCATTTCAGGCCATTAAAATTGCTGAGGGGAGTGATTGTGAAGAAGTTTTCCGTTTTACGTATTTTGTTGAATTTAATAACTGTTAAAGGATATTTCCAGGACTATGCTTATTTTGTAAGATCTTTTAGCCCTCCCTATTCAGCTTCCGTCCATTTTATCATGTAATCGTTCTATGTTGGAATATTCTAATCCACAAGGATGTCAAAGAAATATTTTAGTGTATAAATTGATATAAAACCCGCAATATTTATAATATTTACATGCACTCTATATAGATAGTAGTTACGAATATTTGTACATAGTGGCGCAATTGGCTAGACACCGACTGTGAAACGAAAGGCCGCGGGTTCGACTCCCGCACCGAGACAAATGTTTGTGTGAACCACAATTGTTTGTTTCGGGTCTGGGTGTTTGAGACTGAAAAGTCTCTCGTAGTTTCTGATACCAACGACACTAGATTTGATCTTAGTGTGGGGTCAGAACTATGTATGTGACTTGGGTGTATTTATTTGTTTATTTATAGTCCCTACTGGTAATTTCTAACATTGTCTTGACAATTTACGGGAACACTAATATTTTGACATCGTCTACCAAATTACGATTATTACCTAACCCACTCAATCGAACTCTCGATTGTAGAGGAAGCCCATGCGCTACAGTGGGACGTACATGGGATGAATTAATATTATTATTTGGACATTAATTGAGCTGAGTTCTATTGCTAAAAGCTCTATATAATGCTTTCTTAGACTTACGAGCATGTAACACACACACATTGAAATAAAACTAATTTTACACATTTTATCGCAATTCGGTTTAATTTTTTAACTTCCGACGTTTCGGGCTCCCGGTCCGCCCCGAGAGAAGAACCACGAAAGCTGTAAAGTCATTGAAACGTCAAGAAGTTAAAAAATATAAAAGTTAAACCAACTCGCGATGAAAAACGTAAACATTAGTTTTATTTCAATTTGCTCTACAAGTAAATAAACTACATTAATCAAACAACTTTTGCAGACATTTTCCACCGCATTAGGATATTCGAAACTGTATGTAATCACATTGATTACAGCCTTGGCTTACACAGCCTTTAGTCTCGGCGCGGTGCCAAAGATTGATGTCACTAGAAATGATGTATTTTCTAATCTTTGGATTTCATTTCATTAATTTAATCTCGTATATCAACGATGAAATAGGAAAAATATGATTACGTGGCGGTTTGAACTTTGAATTTCAATTGGATATATAAATAATAGTTTAAAATATTAATAACACACGCTCTAGTAAAAGACGCAACTAAAAACGTAAAAATAGTTGATGAGTTTTAGATTAGAAAATGGAGTGAAATAACCATTTTATGGTTTAAAAGCTAAAGTACTTGAGGACAGGTCATTGTCGTTAGCACCTTACGCTTTTTTAGTTAGGTCTTTTACTTAAGTGTGTTTTGTAAACTAGGTATTATATATTTTTTTACTAAAAACTTCTATCCTATCAAAAGAAGCCGCTGCGCGCAAATTACCAACTTTTTTTCATGAAAATTATACACAACACAACGATTATAAGCCCTTCATTATAAAACACCTAAGTAGTAAGTGTGTCGCATAATTTTTTAAATAAAGGCATAGGCCTAACCCCTCTCAATCGTACTCTCGATTATAGAGAAGGCTCGTGCCCTGCAGAGGGACGTATATGAACTTAAAAATAAGTTATGTAATATCACAAGACGATATTGGTGTGTGATTTTCTTTAAGATAAAAATAACGAAATCAAAATATGGACCAGCGTGGTGGACTATCCTTACTAACCAATGCGAATTCACATTCGCACTACAACAATGCGAATGTGAGTTTGTTTTTTAAGCTTCCACGTCTTTTTTATTCAATCAATCATCATGAAAATTTGCAAAGACACTATCAGAAGTGCAGCAAAGGATATAGGGTTGCTATTATACAAAAACATATTTTTCAGCGGAATCTATATAAACAATTTAGATGGTTGGCTTATACTAAAAAAAACAAGATGGTCAACTTCGATCAAATATACCCATATATACTGTACTGTATCACCACATATACGTCCCACTGCAGGGCACGAGCCTCCTCTACAATCGAGAGTGCGATTGAGAATGGCTAGGCCATATAGTCCATTACGCTGGCCTAGTGCGGGTTGGCGGACTTTTACATACCATAGAAATTTATACAAGTCGCTATGGTATGCAGGTTTCCTCACGATGCTTTCCTTCACCGTTATAGTGCGTGATTAACTATCAATACACAAATTACTCTAAAAAGTCAGAGGTGTGCCCTGGGATTTGAACCCACGACCACCGTGAACATGTATGCAGCCGCGTCTGGTCTGTTACTAACAGGCTACCACGCACTTCTTTAAATATTTGATCAAATATATTTGATCAAATATATATTTAAATTTGATCGAAGGTGGTCAAGCAATAAAACACGACCCATTGATACGAAACAAATTGAATTCAACATCTAAATAGTAGAAATGACAGGATCTGAGGTATCTTACACGAAAATCTGTTCTCTTGGGAAAAAAACCTTACGTTTATGAACGAAGTCACAAAAAAAATCTAGTAAGAAATAAACTTTCCTATAACCTTGGAACACAGCGCTTTAGAAAGTCTCTCTTATTGATGGATATCCTGTTTTGTCGGCCACGCTCCCTCGAGGCCCGAGTTTTCTCGTAACGCCGACGTAAAGTTAATCAATCTTGTTGTATCAACACTACCAAAATATGTTATAAAAAATATTTATTGAATATTATGGGAGGGCGTAGTTGGGGCCGGAGAGGAGAGATGAAGATTGTACGTTGTTTTGGTACAGAGATCTGACTGTTTGCAGTTTCTGATAAAGTTAAAATGCCTTGTTCATAGACAGTTTTAAAACCTATTTTAGTTATCGTTTTGTCCCTTTCGAACGACTTTTGAATTCAGTTTGAGCGAGGAAGACAAAACCTTCGATAACTAAAATAAGTTTTAAAACTTTCTATGAATAAGGCTTTTTATCTTTAAGGAATATTTATTGATTTGAGAAGCATTTTATAATATCAATATTTTTTTATATTTAGTTGTAATTCCTAGGAAATAATGTAGTGGATAGCTGATAAAAAAGCCAATTAACGGAATAATCCACATTTAAAGGAATGCTTTTTGAAGCTACATAATATTATTCAAAATAAGCTCGACATAGGAATCAAACTCCGGAACCCGGTGTTTACAGCATTTACAGCCAAGCAATAACCCGATATTGCACTAAATATATTGAAACAAGCAAAGTAAACACGAGCAAAAATTCTTCAACAGAAAATTTAGAACAGGGAAAGTTAAAAAGCACTTCGAAGATTCTTTATTTCTTTGTAAAGACGTGGGAAGCTAATGGGTGGCGCGTTAAGGTAAAGACTAAGAACGGTTTACATTTTCACTCATTTACTCTCACACACACCCATACACACTCATACAAACACTAAGGTTAAAGCACTAATTTTTCACAAACCACGCGACGAAAACACTTTGGCTGCTCTCATAAAGTCAACCTTTGCTCTGGATACGAGAAAGTTAATGGAACGAACGCATGTGGTAAAAATACACCGCTAAATGCTAGCACTTAATTTGGAACCTAATGTTTTGGAGACGTGACTTTGTGCTCGAATTGTTCCGTATTCCTGTTACTAGGAGACGAAATAATTCAGTCCATAGCCACCATGTATTATCACTTCTGAGACGTTGTCACACATAATGAGCTCAGAAGAAAATTTTGTGGAACCACGTACAGGGAGCGTAATGTGTGACGCGCGGGCCGGTGGAGCAACGAGCTGAAGGTAGTGGATGAGAGCTCAGGAGCGAGTGTTGTGAGAGCACATACAGGGAGCGTAGTGTGTGACGCGCGGGCCGGTGGAGCGACGACCTGAATGTAGTGGATGAGAGCTCAGGAGCGAGTGTTGTGAGAGCACATACAAGGAGCGTAGTGTGTGACGCGCGGGCCGGTGGAGCGACGAGCTGAAGGTAGTGGATGAGAGCTCAGGAACGAGTATTGTGAGAGCACGAACAGGGAGCGTAGTGTGTGACGCGCGGTCCGGTGGAGCGACGAGCTGAAGGTTGTGGATGAGAGCTCAGAAGCGAGTGCTGTGAGAGCACGTACAGGGAGCATAGTGCGTCACACGTTGATTGATAAACTGGTTATTGGTGAATGAGAAATAGTAAAATCTAATCTGATCTGAAAGCCTGTAACAATTATCCCAACACAGTTAAAGCCGCATTAGTTCAGTGCGTAATTATCAGGCGATCAGCGCGGTTCACCCACGATAGAATTAGCATATTACTCCAGATTATTGTGGTTGCAACTGTTTAGATTAGCTTTATACTCTAATATTCGTGATATAAATACCAATTGATTCCCCTACTACGAAATTAGTGGTTATTGTGACCGAATGTCATATTAGGCACACAAATAATGTAGGAAATTATTTGTTCTTTCATCCGCAGTAATTTCATTTCCTTTATAGATTAAAAGATTACGTTACATTGCAATAAATTAAGACAGTATTGAAAAGAGTTATATTGTTGTCATTGTGCTATAGCAGAGTACTGCTAAAAAAATATGTAAAATAATTTCATTATTTTTTTTTGTATTGTATCAGCCCATATACGACCCACTGCAGGGCAAGGGCCTCCTCTACAATCGAGAGAACGATTGAGAGTGGTTAGGCCATATAGTCCACCACGCTGGCCTAATGCGGGTTGGCGGACTTTTACATACCATAGAAATTTAAACAAATCGCTATGGTATGCAGGTTTCCTCACGATGTTTTCCTTTACCATGTTTTCATTAAGTCGGTGAGAATTCTAGAAGTCGATTAAGCTTTCGATTAATCCTTGAAATGTATTTTAATGTACGTACTACGATATTTTGACTACACCTATTATATACAGGGTATATCAAGACATATATTGTCATATTGTGACTGCCTCAGTGGCGTAGTTGTACTAGGGTATGATTGCAAAACTGAGGTCTCGGGTTCGAATCCCGGGTCGGGCAAAGTGATATTGGATTATTCTAATCATTATCAGCCCGGAGTCAGGAATTAGTGCCACCATGGGACGGAACACATAAGGCGAAACGTGGGTGACCTGATTACATCTCTGCCTACCCCTTCTGGGAAAAAGGCGTGATGCTTAAGTATATCTATTATGTTATTAATACGTGATTTTTAAGTATTATCCCTCCCAATTATAGTCTTGTTTATAGAGGAAGCTCGTGCCCTGCAGTGGAACGTATATGGACTGATACAATACAGCGCAGTAATGTGTTATGAACAATATAATTATTTACTTTCTACCCTGAACAACACCTCTAAAAAACTCCCCTTATTCCCCCAAATCCATCTTAAAGCTAGATACACAACAAATAGAACTAAAAGAGCCATGTGTAAATCTCTAAGTCGGGAGCCAACGTGTAAAGTTGAGTCAGGATTTCCGATTCATTGATCCTGAAACGAGCTTAAGGTCTTAAGTTTGAGGACGGTGCGGACTGGCATGCCAATGTATAAGGGGGATACAGTATGGCACTTTGAACTGATTGCATTTTTTCACGCTGTGATTATGATGAAATGTAATTTATCAGCCTATAGTTGCATACTGCTGAGCATTGGCCTCCCTTATAATGAAAATTTTTCAAGTAATTAGACAATAATTTTCTATGTTCGTCTATTGTGGCGTGACGGACTTCACATACCATAGGTATTCCTTCTATTGTATGCGGGTTTTCACTCTTAAACTGTGTCATATCTGACATCGACCAAAGACACAAATGATTCCTATTAAAAGGCTTGCCCTCGGATTCGAACTCACGAGCACCACTTCGGTAAATCATGCCTGGTTCGTTACCAACAGAAGCAGTTTTAGCATCACTTCTTCTTCTTGGTAGTCGTGATCTTGACGGAGTGGTGAACTGTTATGACTTAGTCGTCAGCATGGTTTTACTTTACATGGTGGTAGGTATCTCATATGCGAGAGGCCACCTGAGTAGGTACTACCTCAATGTCTATGTCTCCCACCAAACAGCAGTGTACATGCACTGTTGTGTTCTAGTTTTAAGGACATTGTAGCCAGAGTAACTCCTGAACATAATGAGACTTAACGCCCCATGTCTCAGGGTGGCGAGCGTAGTGGAATACCAAGCATTGCTTTATAATTCATGGTGTTGCTTGGTTTTGCTACTGTCCATGGGCGGTCGTATCGCTTACCATTAGACGAAAGGCATGCTCATCTCGCCATTCATTGCAATAAAAAAAGCATCTGCCTATAACGGTGAAGGAAAACATCGTGAGGAAACCTGCATACCATAGCGATTTGTATAAATTTCTATGGTGTGTAAAAGTCCGTCAACCCGCACTTGGCCAGCGTGGTGGATATGCCCTAACCACTCTAAATCGTACTCTCGTTTGTAGAGGAGGCCCGTGCCCTGCAGTGGCACGTTTATGGGCTGATATATATATATATATATATACGTAGCTTTACTTACCCAGCTGCATATCTTATAAATAAGTTCATTAAAATTCCCATCCCGTTCGTCCTTACTGCTCATTTGGTGCACTACGCTTCGACTCCGAGTGAATTCAGTTCTGTAATTGAACTACAGCGGCGTCCTTTGACTGCCGTTAGTATTCCAGATAAGAAAAATGCATTAGCTGCATGCGACGTTTTGGTAGCTGTTCTTGCACGAATTTTAATGGCGAAGGTTTGGAAACCCCATCACAAAAATGGGTGGTGTGAGGTTTTTATGCTAGTAGATATATGTATTCGATAGGGAGTTGACAACCGTATACAGGGTGATATTGATATGTGGTATTTAATTTAACCCGCATTTTTCGCATTGCCTTCGGCTTTATTGGATAAGTTTTGAAAAAAATCTATAATGATTTTTTGTCAAAAATCGTGATTTTAGTTTTCACTATTTTTGGCCACCCCGTATAGATACTAGTATTTTTACCGCTTTGTTAAACTTCAGTCCGGTTCAGGAATTTATCTAAGGCATAAAAAGACGTGTTACTATAAGGGTTAAGTACAAGCTTTGAAAATTAAAATTACTTTTTTTTTTCAAACTTAGTATAACGGGTTGTGGAACATGCGGTTTAAACTAAACACCATTTGTCAATATCAGCCTGCATATCATCTAAAATTCAAAATATTTATCCACATAAATATCTCAAATTCTTAGCATAGTTTTTGATAAGACCGGAATAGTTCTGTCTAGTAGAGAAAAATAACCCTGAACGAACGATTAATAATCTTATTCCAATACGGTTAAACAATTCTGCCGGTAAATGTACTGTTCCTAAAAGTAATGTTTCTAAAATCATAACAATCACGCAACATAAATAAAGGGTCATTTAATTCGAATCCAAAACAATGATTAATGAAAAAGACCAAACTGGGAATTAGAATCTCAATATTGACAGCATAATCAACTACCTCTACATAATATACTCAATTTCTAGAGTCTCCTTTACAAATAACTAAATATAACATAAAAAATATTTTTTTCCACTCACAAAGTGAAGCTAGGTTTTATATAGATTAAATTCCTGAGGCGAAAGGAAACTTTATTACAGCGAGCTTCTTGAAGTCGGTATTGCTTTGAGCGACTCCGATCGTCAAGCAACAGTTGCTAAGCCTTTAAAGCGACATGTTTCGGCTTTATAGCTATTAAGCATTGTTAGGAACAAAATTGTAAGAGTTTTAGTGCAAACAATTTTGAGCCATTAACTCGAATGAAGAAGAGGGACATAATGCTTTTTATACGATATTAAGCTGATGATAAGTGCAAGGAAAACAAAGGTTCAATTCATTTAGTTGCTTGTCTTTTCATATTAACTAAACCGTCATAATTATGTTGCAGGGGTTATGGTAGCCGTCAGAGGATTCTCAGGACAGCCTCCATGGCGTAATTGGTTAGACGCCGACTGTGAAACGAGAGGCCGCGGGTTTGATCCCCGCATCAATACAAATGTTTGTGTGGCCCACAAGTATTTGAGTTTGGTCTGGGTGTTTGTGAGACCGAAAAGTCTCTCGTAGCTTCTGATTCCCACGACACAAGACTCGATCACAGTGTGGGGTCAGGACTATGTATGTGACTGTTGGGTGTATTTATTTATTTATTTGATTTATTCAAAGGACTGCAGTTAAATATATTCATCCGAAGTCGATAGATACTCTATCTAGACTGCACCGCACTTATCATAATTGTCGTTCCAGCGTAACAAAAATATATTCGACGATAAAACAGAAGTTCTGTAGGCAAAACTGTGTGTAATATTTTTAAAGATGAGATTATTCCTTCCAAAAGACAGACAATCATAACATGATTTTATAGTTTGTATAATATCACCTTTAACATTTAAAATAACAGCACTAACCTTGTCTCTCAATTGTAATTACAATCACCGCTCCAGTAAAATTATAATTAAGTTGATCAAAAGTTACATTTCAGTAGACGCTTCAACCCTGTCAATTTTCCAAGCCGTAGATCTAAGATGTTGTCTGTTTTATTTTAAATCTAAATTTGACGCAGATGGATATTTCTCATCGAGATAGAACCGTTCATGTAATTAAATAGAGTAATCCTTTAATTAAATTGCTTTAGTTCTTGTCTGTGGCACTCGAGTAGTAGACGCTTGGATGACAGCAACTAATCATCATAAATTACTTTAGCGAGTCAGTTATATGCTTCATTGGTCAAAGAGTTCAGGGCACATTGAACGCTTGTCTGCATTACATAACAGCACTCGGCTATACGCCGCGTCGGTGATAGCGCAGAGAGCGCTCGTCTACTGCACTACATAACAGCACTCGGCTATACGCCGCGTCGGTGACAGCGCGGAGAGCGCTCGTCTACTGCACTACATAACAGCACTCGGCTATACGCCGCGTCGGTGATAGCGCGGAGAGCGCTCGTCTACTGCACTACATAACAGCACTCGGCTATACGCCGCGTCGGTGACAGCGCGGAGAGCGCTCGTCTACTGCACTACATAACAGCACTCGGCTATACGCCGCGTCGGTGACAGCGCGGAGAGCGCTCGTCTACTGCACTACATAACAGCACTCGGCTATACGCCGCGTCGGTGATAGCGCGGAGAGCGCTCGTCTACTGCACTACATAACAGCACTCGGCTATACGCCGCGTCGGTGACAGCGCGGAGAGCGCTCGTCTACTGCACTACATAACAGCACTCGGCTATACGCCGCGTCGGTGACAGCGCGGAGAGCGCTCGTCTACTGCACTACATAACAGCACTCGGCTATACGCCGCGTCGGTGACAGCGCGGAGAGCGCTCGTCTACTGCACTACATAACAGCACTCGGCTATACGCCGCGTCGGTGACAGCGCGGAGAGCGCTCGTCTACTGCACTACATAACGGCACTCGGCTATACGCTGCGTCGGTGACAGCGTGGAGATCTCGTCTACTGCACTACATAACAGCACTCGGCCACACGTCATCTGTATAGCACGGAAGGCGCTCGAATACCTACTGCACTACATTTCAGCTACACGTACCATACCCGCCTTTCTTTATCAAATAAAACCGCCTCCAAAAAGGCTTTTTCACCTCAAATTCAAGAGTTAAGAGTGGAATTTTTCAAATAAATACGCGCAGTAAATTTGTAAGCCACGAGAATGGGTTGGATGATGTTCATAAGTTTGGGAATTTAGATGTCCAAGGCGCGCGTGACATCGTTAACGAGGACGTGAGCACTAGTTTAGTTAAGGGCGATTGCATAGCGACCCTTCTGAGCAATCTACGGGGTATTTCTTGTGTAGTATTGGTTTATGTAGGCTCTTTATAGCTCAGAGCCTTATTTCTTAGTGGATATTGTATGGGATCTGAAGAAAACCTTTTTATTTTTTCTTGTGGCTGGATTTTGGGCCAGAATTGGGTTTCGTCGTATAGATATTATGATTGAACATTGAGATAAATGTAACTGTATTTTATTATGTCAATAAACGATTACCATAAGTTTTATCAATGCAGATGTATAGTACACACCTAATTGGCTCTCGAAAAAAATTTCTGTCCACATCTAAAATAATGTTTCCTTCAGTTATTTATCCTTACAATGGGTCATAATATATGTACATATATAATTTGTACCTAATAAAATTCCAGTAACATGATCAAGTTCCAAAAGACATCAAAAGATTCTAAATTGACCAATCATTATCTGCCTGTCTGACTGCCTCGGTGGCGCAGTTGTACCACGGTATGGTTGCAAAACTGATTTCTCGGGTTGGAATCCCAGGTCGGGCGGAGTGATATTGGATTTTTCTTTTCATTATCAGCCCGGAGTCAGGAATTTGTGCCTGTAATGGCGATAGGCTTCGCCGCCTGTCACATCGTGGGACGGAAAATACAAGACGAAACATGAGTGTCTGGTTTACACCTCTGCCCACACCTTCTGAGAAAAAGGCGTGAGTTTATATATGTATTATTTAAGACAGGAAACCTAAATTCCAAAATCAGTTAAACATTTTTACCATCAAAATCCGGCAGAATTTGTACTTATTTCCACTGCACCTAGTACAGAGTCCCTTGTCGTTAAGATATCCCAAATTAAGTCTAGATAAGCCTTAATGCTCGTTAGCCTCGTTAGGAGAGACTATAAAAATCTAAACGCAGTTACTAAGAAGCCAGATAAGATTTTTAATGTCGTAATGATCTGGCTTATACCTAGAGGTGTGTGGTGCTGTTTTGAGTAAAGTTTCTTCCCGTTAATTTTTAAAAAATAAAATATATTATTAATACTCCAATATAATACGATTGTGAAATCATAATTCCTCTATTATTTTCCAACATCATGTACATTTATAGCAGGGCTCTCTAAACATACAACTCGCATAAAAACGTTACAACTTGAATAATCGTGGCGTGATAATATTTCGTCTCGGCCATCCTTCACAACTCCGTTCTGTATTCAAATTCTTATTCTATACTTCTTAATATAACTGCCAGAAATATCGTCATGCCAAAATAGGTTGCTTTACTCATCATAAAAATCATCCGTTACAATATACACCCAACAGTCACATACATAGTCCTGACCCCACCCTAAGATCGAGTCTTGTGTCTTGTGAACTTTTCAGTCTCACAAACACCCAGACACGAAACAAATACCAGGTTAGCGGGCTTCATATACAATAGAAATTTTCATAATTTTGACTATTTTTGCTATGTCAATTACCCAGCAGATTTCCAAAAGAATTAAGTCTCGTGGACGCGCCTTAACTCAAAGGTGAACCTCAGATTTTGCATTTCAAATGACAATTTCGATCAATATTTAACCGATGTCCAGAGACGTAAAATTAATGGTATTTACTTATAATGGAATTCAAATTGGATGTCTAGGTTTAATGGACCGTGCGCCTATTTGAAATGAAATAAAATTTATTACTCGTGTAGGCAATTAAAAAGCTCTTATGACAAGTCAATACAATAGTAACTATTCTCTATTTACAAAACATTTTAATATTATTTATATTAAATTTATTATTTTTCGGTAGTCATAATTATAATATTTATTAGTATTTTATGGTATTTTTAAGGAACTGCATTATTTGAAACGTGGATTGGACGGTTTTACTGGTGCACCTCTGTCTACCCTTTCTGGGATATAGGCGTGATATGTATGTATGTATACAGAGTCATGATTTTACTAAAGGACTGATATTGTCATATTTTAGTAAAAATAAATATAAAACGATTTGGAACAACAAAAGTATAGTGCATATTCAGAATGTAGTTTTAGTTATAAAAAGCACATGGTTTTCGTACGAGTAACGTACAATACTAATTAAGGTTGCATTGTCATCATATTTTCTCGACTAACATATTGTTGAGTTGCATTGAAGTCAGTGTTCAATCAGCAGTCACTGCGGACGTATTATTTATCATTTCTTGTTCGTAATTATATAAATTATCCGTATTTAATAATTATCTCCTTATCATAAGCTCAGTGTTAAGGGCACAACACCCCCTTATAATTCTGCCATCACTAACACTAGTATGCGAAACTATTAATATCACAAACCATCTTTATCTATTCAAATAAAACGAATTCTTACGGATTTTATCGCAAATTTGATTTTATTTTTACATTTTTTAATTTCCTGACGTTTCGATCACTTTACAGTTTTCGTAAGTCCGCCCCGTGACCAATCCATGAACCAAATTAAATCAAATTCGCGATAAAGTCCGTATGAATTCATCTTATTTCAACGTGTAACTTTCGCGTAAATCCAAGACATCATCTGTATAGACTCCTTTAGTTCAATGCTACATTTTAACTTGAACAAACGCAAACCTATTAAATATCAGCACGTACGACTAACCTAATGTCAGTAGCACTTGATTACAATTTATGACGTCACGAACCACCCTGTATTATACAGGGCGCGCGCAACAATGTGGGCTAACGAGATATTTTGCACCGACCGAGCGGATTCAAATTTAGATGGATGCAATCGGAATACGCAATAGGACTCACCCTCGTTGGCTAAACGTGTAACTAAGTTTGACTGTGAAGATGAAAGGGACTTGGGTCAAGTATTTTTGCGTGAACTATTTTTATTCAAGAATGCTTTCTTAGTAGCATTTTCGTGAGGGAAAATGTTGAAGAGGCGTGCGTCGGCTCTGTTAAATTTGGGGTGTGTGAGTTTGAGTCTCGTTTTTAAATTGCGTTAACAGTAATTCGCACTACTTTTATTTGTGTATTTATTTGTTTAGTCTTAATAGTACATAAATAAAGAAACAATATACAGAAATAATCGAAAATTAATAGTACAAGCGGCGGTCTTATCACTCTAGGCGGTGTCTACCAGACAACCATGGAGTGGATAGAAGATAAAGAAATAGAGAGGGCAGTGAACAAAAGAAACATTACGAGCTCAATAATACTATTTAAACATAAAAATACACAGCCATAATATACTTACAAAGCAAATATACGTATGATCCATCCATCCATCAGCCAAAGGAAGTCCACTGCTGAACATAGGCCTCTCCCAATGATTTCCACAGTGACCTGTTGGAGGCAGCCTGCATCCAGCGACGTCCCGCGACCTTTAGCAGGTCGTCTGACCACTTAGTGGGTGGACGTCTCACGCTTCGCTTTCCGCTTCGTAAATAATAGTATAAAATAATAATAAACTACGTATAAACGTATATAAATAAATACACATACATACATAAATAAATATATACAGGGTGATATTGACACATGTCACTTAATTTTACACATATTTTTCTCGTCACCCCAGGTGACATTAAGCAAACTTAAAAAAAAAACTGTGGATTTTTCGCCAAATATTGTGATTTTAGTTTGCACTATTTTGGCATTTTTGTTTTGAGGTCGGTGCCAGCCAATCAGCTATGCCCCGCGGTTTTACCCTTATAGCTTATAGTAGGCTAGCTGGCACCGACCTCAAAACAAAAAGTTTGTATATTTAGGTATTATAGATTTTATAAAAGATTAGTCTTATTTCTCTCTTTTTATTACACTTTTTAAGTCGGTTTAATTTTTAAATTATTTTTTATTACTGCTTAGCTGAATTTCAGGTCGGTTCGGGAACTTACCTGAGTCGTAAAAAGCATCGTACGTATACGGGTTGATCAAAGGCCTTAGAAACTAAAGTAGCGATTTTTGACAAAACTACTAGGCAGATTTTTTTCAAACTTGGTAAAATGTTACCGGGGGTGGCTAGTAACATGTAGTTTAAATTCAATACCATATGTCATTATCATCCTGTATATATATTACATAAGTATTTGAAAGAGTATATTTAAGTATTTCACTTTAACGGTGAAGGAAAACATCGTGAGGAAACCTGCACACCGTAGTGATTTTAAAGAATTTCTACGGTATGTAAGTCCGCCAACCCGCACTAGGCCAGCGTGGAGGACTATATGGCCTAACCACTCTCAATCGATTCTCTCGATTGTAGAGTAGGCAAGTGCCCAGCCGTGGGACGTATATGGGCTGATACATACATACATTTGAAAGACGAAAAAATACTAATAATTCTCTTAAAGGGAAAGTTAGTGGTATTTTTTCTGGTATTCTCGAGGATTCTAAGATCTGTTTAAGCTGGACTTTATAATGGTTACATACCTATCCGCCAAGTTATAACCTTTTAAATATAATAGTTGCGAAAATGAACAATTTAATTTAATACAGCTGTAATGTTAATTAATTATTCTTGTATTTTATCCTTGTATTAATTGTTATATGACGATTGAAAAATCAGCACTAAAGCGCTATTACACGGGAGAGTGTCGTAGGACGAAAAATTTAAAGGAAAACATCGCTGTTGTGTGAATAGCCCCCGTGGTATCTTGGGAAAGGTCTATCTTTTCATTAGAGAGGCATATAGTTTCCTTAGAAGAGGCGTATATATTCCTTGCAAGAAAGCCCAATTTACACGAAGAGAGTTTGTCTCGCTGCGAGAATAATATGCGATTATCGCATGACAGTTCCGTCATAGAACATCTTGTTCTGACAAATGTTAACACGATGCAACTTTTTATATCCTTACGATAATTGCATCTTCGACGCGAGAAACTCTCCCCGTTTAAATGGGGCTTTAGTCACAGAGTATGGGGTAGTCATTTTGTAAATAATTTCTCAAAACTTCTGATTATTTAAAAAGCAATATAAATGGCGTTTTTAACCAAGCAATTTTCAATTATTACTATGTAAAGCGAATGGAACACGGAAACGGAAAACCGATGCGAAATAACAGTTTTGCTGTCCCATTTCCTTTGGCGAATAAGATTTCTGGATGCATAACAATGGCTCAAAAACTAGAGATATGTTAAGAATATTAGAATTAAATATTACGTTTCTATCATTGTTTGTTTTTGAAAATTCTATTTTGTATATTTAATTGATTGATTTTTAATGTTGTATTTTATATAGTTTTAGGTTTCCCTTTGTTTATTTCAATAATGTGTCACATTGGCCTCCGCTGTTAAGATATTATATTTGTTGTAAATAAATACAATTTGTTTCCTTTAACTTCCCTTCCACTGTTCATTTGTCATAAATTCTTAGGAAATTGTCTAAAATAACTCCAATTTCTCAAGCGAATTATTATGAGCAATTTTATGTTGCTGTACCTTGGCGACGCTTGTCTAGGCGCTTTATTGACAGCTTATAATGCATTCTTAAGAATTATAGCAAAAGTATTAAAAATAAGGATATATTTTTGAAAGTGCTAATAAGAGACTAAAATATTGTATTGCTCCAGCCAAATTTTTTTTATTGTTGTAGTTCAGACACATTGGGATTTTGAGTGGTTAATATGATTGTAGAATGAAGATATTAAATAATAGCAGTTGAGTGTCACTAGATGGTATAAAACCAAGTCGCTTCCCGCTGTCTGTCTGTCCTTATGTATGCTTAGATCTTTAAAACCACGCAACGGATTTGGATGTAGTTTTTCGAAATAGATAGAATGATTGAAGAGGAAGGTTTATTTTTATAATACATATACAGCGTGTCCCAGTTTGTACGATACATACCATGTATCTGATGTGGAGCTGAATCAAAAAACATCTGCACACAGGCAAAGCTGGAACGGGCAGCTAGTCTCTGGTACCCACGACACAAGACTCAATCTTAGTGTGAGGTCAGGACTATGTATGTGACTGTTGGGTGTATTTATTAATTATATATTGATGGTCTAACTCGCGTTTCATAAACGAAGTCTTAAACAGTAGGCCACGGATTTTTTCTATTAACATAACAGATACTAAATAATTGAGTTAATGTAGCAGCACCTTCACTAGATTGTAAAAACGTCGCTAAGGAACTAAAGATTTCTGCTTAAGTTTCACGACAGCTCCTTAGCGGAATGTCAGTGTTTAGTTACTTTGTATAGACGATTTTGTTCGACAACTTAGTAAGTTTGTAAAGGTCTTAATCATAGACAATTTTTAAACCAATTTTAGTTATCGAATGTTTTGTCTCTCTCGAACTTTTGAATTCATTTGAGCGAAGAAGACAAATCTTTCGAAAACTAAAATAGGTTTATCAGGAATCGGAATCACGAATTTGTGCCCGGAAGGCGATAGGCTCGGCCGCTATCACATCATGGGACGAAACACATAAGGCGAAATGTGACTGTCTGGTTGCACCTCTGCCTTCTGGAATAAAGGCGTGATGTTTATGTATGTTAAAATAATAAGTTCTCCAAAAACATGACAATCGTGATCGCAAAACTATTCAGGCCTATAATTTCCCGCTTACCACAAATATCCTAATATATCAAACCAAAATCTGTCAATGCTTTTTACCCCATTCCCCCAATCAGCCCCATCTGGTCGACGATTTATAACCCAACAACAATCGTAAAAAGGGGTGAGAAATAAAAACCCCTCGATAACGCCCGACTTAGATTTGCTTAATGGGGTATTAATGCCCTTAAGGACATCTTGTTTTGGGGTAGCAATGAGGGTAAGCGGCAGTGAAATTTTAGGTAAATTGTTTTTTTCAGTATCGCGCATTGAAACAGTCGAAATATTAGTACAAATAATTTGTTATAGAAAGAAAGGTACTGGAGTGGAGGTCACGTACAGGTAAGCGCAGTATCTGACACCCGCCTACAAGGTGGACGGACGACCTGGTTAAGGTTGCAGGAAGTCGCTGGATGCAGGCCACTTCCAACAGGTCGATATGGAGATCCTTGGAGGAGGCCTATGTTCGGCACCGGACTCCCTGTGGCTGAAGAGAGAGAGAGAGAGAGATAAAGAAGGAATATAGTAATCGTTATTTATTTATATATGGTTCTTCACACACTAAAACACAGTTTCAATGAGAATACATAATATACTCGTAGTTATACAATTATAAAGCACTGTACTGTATCAAGCCAGATATGTCCCATTGCAGAGCACGAGCTTCTTCTACAATCGAGAGTACGATTGAGAGTGGTTAGGCTATATAGTCCACCACGCTTGCCTAGTGCGTGTTGGCGGACTTTTATATACCATAGAAATGTATACAAATCGCTATGGTATGCAGGTAAAAAAAAACACAAATAAATTAAAAAACAAATACTGTTATGGATCACTGCCGTAAACAGTGCAATCACGCAAAGTTCAGAGTTCAGTAAAATGGTGTAAAAATATTATTTTTATAAGTATATGACATTTCTACAGCAATACGCCAATGTGATGGACTATTGTCTAATCTAAATCATCTCAATAGAATGCTAATTCAGAGGAGAAACCTGCTCAGCAGTGGGCGTATTGGTCTTATAAACAATAAATTACATAGCCCACAGCTGGACATGGGACATGTTAATAATCGTCAATACTAGACCCTAACATACTTCCTTACCATAACTCGAACTCAGGACCTCACTATACACAACCTCAACACTACTGTTGTAATAATAATAAGAAAAATGTTATTTATATAAAGATTGAATAAATAAAAAGACATGTTGACTGTCAGAAGTGTATAACTGAAGTACTGAAAACTAAGGCTAGAAAGACAATAGTATATTATCAAAATTAGGACATAATACATTTTTCTCCTATCCAGTGTTAATATATAGAAATAATCACAACGAAGGTTACATTTCTCCAACAACTACCACTAAACTACAAACCCAACTTCACAGTTAAAGCGATAATGAACTAACAGTTAAGCAAAGTGATATCAAAGTCCAGACAGACGGTTAAGATCCGTTAAATAATTAAACTTTACGTTGCAATCCAAAGGCATTTTTCTTTAAGTCTGAAAGCTGCATTGTCAGAGAGGCGGACTGAATGGCAACTCAGCTTTAGTACTTTACACAGAGTTAGATTTCTACCAGAAGTGGCAAAGGTTTAAAAAATGTATTACATAAAGATGTTTATGTAACGGACGTCGGTAAAAAGATCGCTAGACTCAAGTGGGATTGGGCCGGGCATGTTTCCAGAATGCACCCTGATCGATGGGCCAAAATCATCGGCGAACGGATGCCGCAAGACGGGCTTAGGCGAAGAGGTAGACCCCGAAAGCGATGGCGGGACGACCTCAATAAATTTAACAACGACTGGAAGCAAATTGCTCTCAACAGAGATTTATGGAAAAAAATAGGGGAGGCCATTGCCCAGCAGTGGGATCTTTAAGGCTAGTATAATATTAATAATAAAGATGTTTGCGATATCCGCTCGGCTAAGCTTTCTCTGCATAGAAATGTATAACAAAAAAAATATATAAATATACCTAAACCCAGGAAAATACATAAAGACATTGATCAATTACTAGTAAATAAATACAACCAATAGTGACAGTCTAGGGAATCAGAAGCTACGAGATTTTTTGGTCTCACGTCAGACCCGAACAAAATATCCGTAAGGTGCACAAACATTTTTTTTTTGCGGGGATTAAACATGCTAATGTCCTTTAATAGTCGGCTCTGAACCAACTGCGGAAGGCAGGTTGTCTTTCACGCATGCCTGACGAAAAAATCTTCGTATCTACCTGAATAGCAATCAACGTAGGCAAAGATCAAAACCTACCATACATACATACATAAACACACGCCTTTTTCCCAGAAGGGGTAGGCAGAGGTGCTACCAGAACACCCACGTTTCGCCTTGTATATTCCGTCCCACGATGTGATAGGGGGCGAGCCAATCGCCATATCGAGCACAAAATCCTGACTCCGGGCTGATAATGAAAAGAAAAATCCAATATCCTACCATATACCACGTAAATATAGAACAAATATACTAATATGAAATAAATAATAAATAAATACACCCAACAGACACATATATAATCCTGACCCCACAATAAGATCGAGTCTTGTGTCGTGGGTATCAGGAACTACGAGAGACTTTTCGATCTCCTAAACACCCAGACTCGATACAAATACTTGTGAATCACACAAATATTTGTCACAGTGAGCGAACCCACGCCTCACGTTTCACAGTCGGCGTCTAACCAACTACGCCACGGAAGCTGTTAAATATGAATATATGCACAGAATCATATTATTTTTGCCATAGTCGGATAAAAAACTTAATTAGTTCACAAAAAGATTCTTGTTTCCAATACTGCGAACAAAAGATACAGTGTATAAACAATGACAACTTAGTTTCACTTCAGAAATATGATTTTACTCGGAAACGGTAACAGGGTATCAATGCTTCAACTTCTAAGAATCTGTTAGGGATCAGAATGTTCGCAAACATTTATATACAAACTTAGGGACTTTTCTTTTCATTAAATTTGTCCAGTAATTTGTATTTCAGACTCGATGAAGCTCTAAGTATCGTATCCTTTTAGGATCAATTGCACAAACTAACTACCCATAATTTTGACTTTGAAAAAGTCATTGCCATACATTTGAGATGTATTTGGCATTACTAATGTATGGGATTGACGTTTTCAAAGTCAAAGTTATGGGTAAAGATAGTTTGTGCAATTGGGCCTTAATCTTTTTACCGATTAATGTCAGCTTAATAGTTAATGACAAAGAGTGTCAAAGGTTACAAGTGCAGTATACAACATGACTTGACTGTGTGGACTTGAACCCGCGACCACCGTGAACATGTAGACAGCCACGTCTGGCCCGTTACCAACAGGCCACCATGCACTTTTAACTTAAATCAATTATCTTTAATAACCACGCTTTCGTTCGAGACTACGCTCAAACCCCATCTAGCAAGACAAATGACGTCTTTCAATCAATATCATTGTACGCAGTAAAAGTAAAGGCTAGACTACAATGAAGCACTTTACTACTATTCCGTTTAAGATGGCGGCAGACCGGGTTAGAATTTAGACGACAGATGTCGCAAAATGTAATTTAATGGGTCAATGGAATGAGATTGGTCTACTGTTGATTTACGCAATATGTCGGTTCGGATGGCGATTTATGAAGGCGATTGTGACCACGCTTATTGATAAAAAACATATTTTGTTTTTTTTTATTGCAATGGATGGCGAGACGAGCATGCCATTCGCCAGATGGTAAGCGATACGATCGCTCATGGACAGTAGCAAAACCAAACAACACCATGAATTACAAAATAATGCCTAGCATTCCACTGCGCTCGCCATCCTGAAACATAAGATGTTAAGTCTCATTATGTCCAGTAGTTACTCGTTCTACAATGTCCTTGAAACACAACAGTGCATTTAAACTGCTGTTTGGCGGGAGAAATAGACATTGCGGTGGTACCTACCCAGGCGGCCTCTCACATATGATATACCATTTTACCCTGAGTATATCCCGTTTTAATTAGACCAGCATATTTATTTCAACGGGTAAAAGATAAGAAACTCCGCTTAAATTGCAGTGCACTTAGTATGTTGTGCATTGTTATTCCGAAATATTAATACGTCTGATGTGGGCTGCGCTCAAAAAGTATCTGCAATCGGACGAAGCCGGGTCGGGCTGCTAGTGCATATAGCATATAGCATATAGTAGTAATATTGAAGCCTAGAAACACTGTCTGTATCAATGCATATACGTCCCACTGCAGGGCACGAGCCTCCTCTACAATCGAGAGTATGATACAGAGTGGTTCAGCTATATAGTCTACCACGCTGGCCTAGTGCGGTTTGGCGGACTTTCACATACCACAGAAATTTATACAAATCGCTATGGTATGCAGGTTTCCTCTCGATATTTTCCTTCACCGTTAGTGCGTGATTGACTATCTATACACACATGACTCCAAAAAGTCAGCGGTATGCCCTGGGATTTGAACCCGCGACATTTGAACATAGCAGTCGCGTCTGGTACGTTACCGACAGGCCACCACGCACCTATACACCAGCAACTATACTTATTTTATAAAAATACAAAATGAATAAACAGCTGAAAAAAAGCGCGCGTGTGTCCCAGCCCTAACCGGGAATAAATCTAGATTCAATAGCAGTTTTAAGCTGGAAATGCTCCTTCAAGCTCGCATGTATATCTGCGTTTAGATAGCTTAGCTTGGCTTAGTCGAGCAAACGAGCTACAGCGTGCTAGTAAAATTAATAATGTATGAGAACGATCGCGTAGTTCGTTGAGGATTACTGTTGACGGAGCATAAAGCATATATTTTACTGTTCGCAGCTGTACGTTCGTAGTTATTTTCGCTTGGTTTAATAGTGAGAGCACTTGTGTAGCAAGGATTTCTTCACAGCAGTAATTTCTATAGTATTTTTAATTTTTAATACTCTACAAATTGACCATATTACACCTAATGTAAGTGTTGTGCAATCAAGGTAAGGAAGGGGAGTAAGGGGCTTCAATTGACACCTTCAGGAGCCAAGCGTCATCAGCGCGATACGCGACGTCCTGCGCTCGCAAAGCGTGGCGAATATCAGCAAATACCCCTCAAGTGCGTGGTGGCCTCGTGGTATCGGACCAGACTCGACTGCCTACATGTTCACGGTGGTCGCGGGTTCAAATCCCAGGGCACACCTATGACTTTTCGGAGTTATGTGTGTATTGATAGTCAATCACCACGCACTTTAACGGTGAAGGAAAACATCGGGAGGAAACCTGCATACCGTAGCGATTTTAAAGAATTTCTACGGTATGTAAGTCCGCCAACCCGCACTAGGCCAGCGTGGTGGACTATATGGCCTAACCACTCTCAATCGTACTCTCGATTGTAGAGGAGGCCCGTGCCCTGCAGTGGGTCGTATATGGGCTGATACAATACAATACAAAAAATACCCCTCAAGTGTGTGTGGAGATCCTTGGGGGAGGCCTATGTTCAGCAGTGGACTTCCTGTGGCTGAAGAGACAGAGGCCAGCTAGAGTATCCACCGACGTGACGTGAAACTATCCCGGCGGTGAGACACGATTATGCCGGCCTGATTGTATCTAGATACACATGCAGGTACTAAACGCGACTAGCAACCCGTACTAGGCCAGCGTGGTGGACTATATGGCCTAACCACTCTCAATCGTACTATCAATTGTAGCGGAGGCTCGTGCCATGCAGTGGGACGTATCTGGGCTAATACAGTACTAAACGCGACATACTAACTTGGATCGCTGTGATAGGGTCTTAACCGCTGTGTCTGGTCGCTTTTTACATTAATTTATCATTTACAATATATGCGTTTTTGTTCTACACAATAGGTCCGGGGAAGAAGCAAATAGGTCACCTGATGGTCAGTGGTCACTGCCGCCCATGAACATCCACAACGCTTGGTTCATAGATATATTGCCGGCCCATCAAATCAGGATACAAGCGGGAAGGAAAACGGAGGGAAAGAGGAAAGGTGGTATGGGCATCCGGCAGTCTCACTCACCGAACGAAACGCGACAGCTAAGCATGTCGGTCTCCTGTGAGCTAGTGAAACTACCGCCTGGGTCGAGCCTGCCCATTCATGCTGAGTCATAACTGACAACAGCGTAACTCTACCATTTCTTGGAATTGTTATTAGGATTCCACGTAACTGGAAGGGTAGGTAAATAACAAATGAAGCAAAAGGCCGTTCACCTTTAAAGTTGAAACTCGCAATTTCCATTCACCGATAGTATATAAGGACTCTCCCCAATTTCATATAATACATTCATTTTTCATACGAAATATTTAATAGAAAAAGTTTACAGACTGCTTTGATGTAAATGTTTATTTATAACTAATAACACTTTGAAATATCAATAAGTTTTTGCTTCGACGTTGAATATTCATTTTGGAAGTGGATGTGCTTTAAACTTTGTCAATAGCAGACACAAATTGTGATCTTTTTATTTTATCAGCCCGTATACGTCCCACTGCTGGGCACGGGCCTACTCTACAATAAGAGAATCGATTGAGAGTGGTTAAGCCATATAGTCCACCACGCTGGCCTAGTGCGGGTTGGCGGACTTACATACCGTAGAAATTCTTGTGATCTTAATTTTACAATAAGATGCATCGTTTTTGTCGTATCTATAAAAATAGAAGTTAGAAAACTTCGTGAACCTATCACACACATGGGAAAATAATGTGTAACAGAGTGAAAAATGGCGCAGTAATGGAATTTTGTCGAGTGAAAGAAAATGTAATAACAAGAATTGAGAAAGAATTGTTATGATGGTAAAAAGGTTACATAAAGGATAAAAATACTGCTGGTAGGTCTATCATATGGGAGAGGCCCTTGGGTAGGTGCCACCGCAATGTCAATTTCTCCCGCCAAACAGCAGTGTAAATGCACTGTTGTCGGTTGGAAGGACGTTCTAGCCATTATAACTACTGGACATTATAGGACTTAAAATATTATATCTCTGGATGACGAGCGCAATGAAATGCCAGGCATCGCTTTGTAATTCACGGTGTTTTTTGGTTTTCCTACTGTCCAGTCGCTTACCATCAGGCGAATGGCGGCGTAATAGCCAGATCATAATTACTCTGCCAAGTGCCTACCACTACGAGTATGTGACACAGGCGTTATATATAAAATCCATAATATATAGTAGGTATTAAGTAAATGTGTAGTGTAGGACGCCCTCCAACCAGGTGGAGCGACGATATTCGTAGAATGGCTGGTAGCGGTTGGAAACGATGAGTTCAAGATCGAAGCCAGTGGCGTGCCATAGGAGAGGCGCATGTCCAACAGTGGGCACTGAAGGGCTAATGATAATGACGATGAGGATGATGAAGTAAGTGTGTCACGTAGCGAATTCAGCGTGGAAAACGGTTTCAAATAGACCAGCATAATTTTGTCATCGACTGAAATATATTTTTCCCTCGCCAACGGATGCTATCTTTCGATTGTGCGAAACTAATCGTCAAAACTTTGCAGTCTTTTTGACTAGCATAGAGAAGTGACTGTAATTGAATTATGCACATGTCCTACCATAAACTAAAATAGACCTTTTTGAAAGTGGTAGAGCCACGCTGTTTTCAGTCATGACTCAGCATGAATGGGCAGGCTCATCTGGGGCGGTAAAACTGTCTCACTGGAAATCGACGTGAAGGTTGCTTAGCTGTCGCGTTTTGTTCGGTGAGTGACATTGCGCGATGCCCAACACCTCTTTCCTCTTCCCATCCTTATTCCTTCCCACTCCCCTCCCAATTGGGCCGGCAACACATCCATGATCCAGCGTTGTGGTTGTTCATGGGCGGCAGTGACCACTTATCATCAGGTGGCCAGTTTGCTCGTTTGCCGGACCTAAGAATTAGAAAAAATCTTTCAGGACGAAATAATGCTCGAAAATTTTCCCACTAAAATAACCTAAACAAAACCCCATCCAATAATAATAATGTCTAAAATATTAAAATACAAGAGAGAAACTCAAGACGTGTGCAAATATGCATGAAACTTGTAAAAATTTCGGCGCATTTGGAAATGCATGTTATATTCCGGAATCTGGAGAGGTTCTCGTGGCGAGTGTCATACACATTCGCTAACCTTTAAAAATGTGCGCTTCTGGAAATGCATGGAGATTTGTGCATTTCATTAGTGGAAAGAACTTTAGGTAATATAATACTCGTAAAATTTAATTCTATTCTAATTTCACGTACCAACTCTATAATCGAGAGTGCAATTAAGAGGGATTAGGTCACATAAACCACCTAGTGTGTGTTGGCGCAACTCTATAATCGAGAGTACAATTAAGAGGGGTTAGGCCGCATAGACCACCACGCTTACCTAGTGTGTGTAAGCGGACTTTTCACACCATAGAAATTTCTTACAAATTTTATGATCTCCAAGTTTCCACTTCTTATCAATTCTAAAACCACGAACAGACACATAGAAAACTTGATGTACATTTCATTATACACGGGCGGTAATTTGTAAAGATTAGATTTGCAAACACGATTTGTTTTGAATTCAAATCATGGCATTGGTGTCAAAGAAAAGGTTTTATTAATTATAGTGCTATAAATTTACATTTAAACATTAAACACGAAGCGAAAAGCGCATCGTAGGACGTCCACCGACTAGGTGATTAGACGACCTGGTAAAGGTCGCGGTACATCGCTGGATGCAGGCTGCCTCCAACAGGTCACTGTGGAAATCATTTGGGGAGGCCTATGTTCAGCAGTGGACTTCCTTTGGCTGATGGATGGATGGATGACGAAATAAAATTAATTCAATTGCTTTAAAGAAATATAGAAAATAACGAAATCATTCACCTACAAAGAACACCAAGAGACGAAATAATTAAATATTTACAAGGATTCACGATTCTACCGATAATGGGTGATAAAAATAGTATATCTAGACAGTCGGTAAGAGCTGTGGAATTAAGAGCAACCGCTGTCCATTGTGGAAAAAAGGCTTAACCCGTAACCTAACTGAGAATAGCTTGGAACATTCAGATGCCTGGATTAACCACCCAGAATCTATTGTGGGATATTTGTGTGGTTTTTTTTTTATTGCTATGAATGGCGAGCCGAGCATGCCATTCGCTTGATGGTAAGCGATACGGCCGCTCATGGACAGTAGCAAAACCAAACAATACCATGAATTACAAAGCAATGCTTGCTCCGAGGCAGTCTTATGTACTTATTTTTATAATTTCATCTTTATCCTACTAGTATACTACAGACTAAGTGCGTGGTGGCCTGTTGGTAAACGGACCAGATGCGGCTGCCTACATGTTCACGGTGGTCGCGGGTTCAAATCCCAGGGCACACCTCTGACTTTTAGGAGGCATGTGTGTATTGATAGTCAATCACCACGCACTATAACGGTGAAGGAAAACATCGTGAGGAAACCTGCATACTATAGTGATTTGTATAAATTTCTATGGTATGTAAAAGTCCGCCAACCCGCATTAGGCCAGCGTGGTGGACTATATGGTCTAATCATTCTCAATCGTACTCTCGATTGTAGAGGAGGCCCGTGCCCTGCAGCGGGTCGTATATGGGCTGATACCTACCATACTACAGACTGCCTTTTCTTTTCCTTCTCTTATTTCCATCCAAAGGTAGTCGGTAAGATATTCCCTCCAGCCTATATACGTCCCACTGCAGGGCACGGGCCTCCTCTACAATCGAGAGTACGATTGACACTCTCAATTATTAGACTATATTGCCCTCCACGCTGGCCTGGTGTGGGTTGGCGGAATTTTACATACCATAGAAAATTATACAAATCGCTATGGTGTGCAGGTTTCCACACGTTTTCCTTCACCGTTATAGTGCGTGGTGATTGACCAACAACACACACATGACTCCGAAAAGTCAGAGGTGTGCCTTGGGATTTTAACCCGCGACCCCCATGAATATGTAGGCAGCTGCGTCTGGTCCGTTACCAACAAGCCACCACGCACTTACCGCCATTTGTACTTAGATGTAACATAATACTGTTTAATTGGTAATATTTATTTAGTATACAAAACAGAATATAAATAATTAAGTAACTTTTCCCACCTGAGAGAGTAAATTTATTAAACCAAAGAAGCGACAATACCCTTCCGAATCTAGTTCACAAATAAATAAACAAAACACAAAACATTTACGATGCTGGTGATAGACGGCACTTAACCGTCAGGACCCTTGTGAAACTACAGACACAGTAAACTTTTAGGTATGCCATAAAACCGCGTCCTTGACAATCAATCAACGAATCAACAGGCTGACAAAAACTGGGTCGCGTAGGACACTAGTGACGGAATTATGACTTATTTGATGGGCGGTGATTATCGCTTTATTGTGCCGGGATGGCGTGGTTGTGTAGGCCGTGATAATCCACACTTTGTGATGGAGGTCGCAGGTTTGGGTGCCAGGTTGGGTGATTAAAGTTTTTTTGTAAAATAGGCTAAAAGATCCAGCTTATACACGTCCTACCGCGCACAGGTTTTCTTTATAAGCGCAATTACGATTGAGAGGGGTTAGGCCATAATCCACCATGCAGGTCTCATGCGGGTTCTGACAATTTAATTTTGAATAATAGACAATTTAACTAAAGTATATTTTGATTTGATTCTGACAGACTCCGTGACGCAGTTGGTTAGTCGCCGCCTTTTACACGTGGGACGGTGGGGCCGGTCATCGTGCCGGAACAAATATTTGTGTGATCCACAGGTATTTCTTTCGGTTCTGGGTCTTAATGAGACCGAAAAGTCTCTCGTAGTTTCGTACCCACGACACAAGACTCGACCTTAGTGTGTGAACAGGTCTATGTTTGTGACTGTTGGGTATATTTTTATTAACAAGTTTAATAAATTAATTTAATAATTTCATAGTTTAATAATTTAGCAATTTTTTTATTAATACCTCAACAAGTTGCACAGCATACAGCATGTTATCGCTTTTCATTCAGCGCTGTTAGCACTAGATAAGTTCTCTCGTCGTTTCTGATACCCACAACAAAAGACTCGATCTTAGTGTGGGGTCAGGACTATGTATGTGACTGTTGGGTGAATTGTATCCTTAATTCCTCAACTAGTAGCATACACTATGCAGTATGTAATCGCTTTTCATTCAGCGCTGTGAGCGCTAGATAGGTTTTCAGCGGAGATAGCACATTGACGCTTACGACGCTGTACGCGGCTGATAGAAGCGGAATTGTAAGTGAAAACAAAATCCGACGAAACGCGAATGGAGATAAATAAATGTAAAACTTTAATGGTGAATGGAAGGAGCGTTTTTTATTTTGGGATATCAATCTAGACTTTAGAGTCTCTTCATATTATATGGCTCGTCTGGGAATCGGATCAAAGATTGTAGTGGTTGTTAAAAAGAGTGGTTTGAAATTTCTACGATATTAGGGAAATCCCATGAACATTTTATCTTTCTATAAAATAGTCCGCTTTATCACCAAAGCTTCCGATAGCTATAGGAAAATAATGTACTAACTTGCACATACAAATTTATACGTTACGAATAAATCTGGAATTTAGAGAATTTTAAAATATTTCTTATCAATTTTCGCAATCCAATTTTGTTTTATTTATTCAAGGTCAAAGTTTAACTTAGACAAAATTTACAATTTTATTAATAAAAAGAATTAGTTATGAACTAAACTTATAACCTTTGACATTATATACCAATGCGGAAATACATATAAGAAATACGATTATACCCCTAAAACAGATGTCAAAGTCTTAGTCTAGATTCAGCTCGGTCTAGTCTAGACTTGCGGGTCCGGTTACCGTAGATCCACGAACCGGATCCCACTCGTTCAATTTAAATATTTCACGGCTGGAGATTGAACAAACTCGTTTTCCTACTGAAAAAGAAATGGCTAGAGGTTACGTAGTATGCAGAGGGATTTTCTTTTTAAGAAATTAAAAGTACGTAAAGGAGAATGCCCATTTTGCTATGAAACTTGGTATTGTTGCGAAGATTTTTGTCCCTCGATAAAACCTACATTTCTTATAGGGAAAATATATATATATTCAATAAAAATAAACATAATTGCGACCCAGGCCCGGAGTTCTTAGACAAATGAACTTGAAGTCCAATAAAAATTACTTTTTTGTCTTCGGCTCTGTGAAATGTGATGATAATTACTTTATTTTATAAAAATCGCCCGGGATAAAACAGGAAAACGCTTAAGGACAAACCATAAAAAATGCTATAATGAATTTTAAGCAGTATCGGTATCGGGGTCAACGATATTTTTTACCGATACCAAGAATGGGCATTGTCCTTTTATGTCATCGCAATTCTCTCGCCCCTTCAATTTCAGAACATTAACCGAGTAATTTCCTGCCATTTTCTTCTCTTATTTACTGTTTTTAACTGTAAAATAGAGTATTTTCTGGGCCTGGGCCTATTGTTTAGTAAAAGACGTGATTGCTAGCGATAGTATTTTTTATTCAGAAACAAGCATAGACAAACAAAGACATACAGAGTGCCAGTAACATTAATATAAAAAAATAAACATTATTATTATAAATTACAACACTAACCACTCTCAATCGATTCTCTCGATTGTAGAGTAGGCCCGTGCCCAGCAGTGGGACGTATATGGGCTGATGAAAAAAAAAATATTATGTAAAAGTAAGTCAAAAGTAGTAGCTCAATATCATCTTTAAGGTTATCTTTAAATTATATAAATTAAGACTGCCACCGTGGCGTAGAGGCGTACGGTACGATAGCAAAACTGAGGTCTCGGATCCGAATCCCGGGTCGGGCAAAGTGATATTGGATTTTTCTATTAATTATCAGCCCGGAGTCAGGAATTTGTGCGCGATATGGCGATAGGCTCGCCCCTATCATATCGTGGGACGGAGTATACAAGGTGAAACGTACCCCTCCTGGAAAAAGGCGTGTGTTTATGTATGTATGTATATAAATTACAAAAGCCTTCTCCACTACATTTAGCCATCGACTGTCCCATCTTTCCTCTCGCTCGCACCTTATCTTATAAAAAGGAGATGGCTTAATTAGGGACTGAATCGCTTCCTTAAAAATTACTTCACGGAACACTGGAGCGGTCTGTGTGGAATTATTTTGAGCAAAAGATGAGTTTTTGAGCATTAGGTTGTTAACCTTTTGATGAATGAAATATTATACATGTTGAGTATTCTTGTTGGAGATTGTGATACGGAATTTACTGATGTTGTGAAACGAGAGGTGTGGGTTAGATTCCTGGACCGAGGCAAATGTGTGTGTGATTCAAAAGTTTATGTTTTGAGTCTGGCTATTGGTTCCAAAAGGTCTCTCTTAGTGTCTGATATCCGAAGACAATCAATCAAGCGTTGTATCTTCTTGTGAGGTCTACTAATCATGTGACTTTGAGGCATTTATTATTTATAAATTATATGGAAAAATAATTACCGACGCCGATAAAAATGGATAAAGAGATGCGAATAGTCGAAGCGAAAGTAATATCAGCAATGTAGAGATCCGACGTTTCTACCTACCTGTATGGAATTCAGGCGTGAAGGTAATCTATACATGTGTGCCTAGTAATAATTTCTGGGGGTTCTGAGGGTTCTTTCTGTTTATTGACAGGCGAACGATCTGTTTGTGTGGAAATTCTGGCTATTTATAAAAATATTTTGACAGCTTCCGTGGCGCAGTTGGTTAGACGTCGGCTGTGAAACGTGGGGCCGCGGGTTCAATCCCCGCACGAGATAAAAGTTTGTCTATAGGTATTTGTCTCGGGCCTGGGCGTTTGTGAGATCGAAAAGTCTCTCGTAGTTCCTGATACCCACGACACAAAACTCGATCTTAGTGTAGGACTATGTAAGAGACTGTTGGGTCCATTATTTATTTATTTTACTGCCCTATCTATTCCAGCTCAAAAGAATTGCAGTGCCAACAGAGTTAAGAGCCGATCGATCCACTTTATCAGTTAGTGATAACTCAAAGAATCCCATTTGTTTGAGATAAAGGAGTAACAAGATGAGACGATGTAGAGAAAAACACCGATCCCCAGTGTCGCTGTAAAACATTATGTAACGTTAAGGACGTTGCACACAAGGTTTCAGTACTTTGTTTCTTTTATCCTAGCGACATTGTTCATAGACAGTTTTGAAACGTATTTTAGTTATTGAATGTTTTGTCCCTCTCGCACTTTTGAATTCAGTTTGAGAGAAGAAGACAAAACATACGATAGCTGAAAGGCAAAAATTATTTCTACTACAGTTATCTAGCACTCCAGTAGAAATTGGCCGGCTTTTATAGAAATAAAAGACTTGACAATTTTTCTGTCGGGTTTAGTTCAGTGAATGATTTTACGGGACGCCCAATACCCCTTACGTCATCCTATTCTCCATCCTTATATTCTCCATCCTTTTCTCTATCCCATCTATTTCCATCCTTTTCATTTTCTCTTATTTCATTCTCCTATATTTAGAGGCCGATACGTCGATACGATTTTTGCATTTACAGTCTAAGTTTTTTAGATGTTCATGGGTGGCGGTATAATTACTTACCATCAGGTGAACCATTCATTTCATGTTAATTCACAATTTATATGATTATGCTAACAATAATTATACTAGTTACAATCATTTAATTTTAATGTTAATTTTATTTAGCACCAGCGGCCCGTCCCAGCTTTGTCTGGGTGGAGATATTTTTTGATTCCACTCCACACCAGATACATGTTATTTTTCGTAAAAACTGGAACTCCGTGTATATGTATTTTACAATTGTAAACCTTCCCCTTAAATGTCTCTGTATATTTAAAAAAAACGCATCAAAATACGTTGCGTAGTTTTAAAGATCTAAGCATACATACACACAGCGGGAAGCGACTTAATAATATGCAGTGATACTAGGCTCGTAGACAATAAAGAAAAATAATTACGAATCTTATGTCTATAGTTGACAATGCAACCACATACAGCGTTTAGAAGCTACAAAGCAGAATAAGTATTTTTTTACGTGTCATGAGGCTTTAAACCAAGAATTTTTGTCATTGCCGATAATTAACTCTCTCATAGACTCACTCTCTCCCTCTCTTTCTATTTCTCTCTACTTTGAACTGACCAAATCAGAATATAACTAAAAATTCTATCATCATTGATCACGATATAGCTCTTTCTCCTTGTATCTTCTGCCAGCTAAACAACAGACAAATCAATTCATTTTTCTCCCAACAGATGTGAAACCTCTCTAACCAGCGCGTTAGGATATAAAGTTAAAGAAGCGCGCTATTTAACCGTTCTCGGTAATTTATGAGCCCAATGAAACCCACGCGGCTTGCGCGCTGCAATACTTTCTTATTTTGTTGCTATCAACATATTACGGTCTGATGTATTGTTCCTTCACGCGATTTCAGGAACCACGCGTGTTGTGTGTATAATTTTTAGGGTTCTTAGAGCCACGGAAACATGTTATTTCGAGTTTATAAAGTGTGTCGAGATCCAATCAGGCTGGCATAATTGTGTCGACTGGCAAGAGAGAGAATCATTTAGCGGGCGGATATTCTATCTGCACTATAACGATTAAAGAAAACATCATTATGACACCTGCATACCATAGCGATTTGTATAAACTATGTTATGTAAAAGTCCGCCAACAGGTTAGGCCAGCGTGGTGGACTATACGGCCTAACCACTCTTAATCGTCCTGTCGATTGTAGAGGAGGCCCGTGCCCTGCAGTGGGACGTATATGGGCTGATACAGTACAGTATTCTATCTGGATTACACTGCCCTTACTATCAGATGATTTATCGTGCCGGTATAAAAAAAAAATTTAGACAGCTACACGGCGACTTGATGGTAGGAGCTTGTGTCGAATCACGGTGTGCAAACTTTATTATGTAATTTGTCCACCTTGTAGGTGATGCTGCTTTTGCCGGTACGTGGTCTTTAGATGTTAATGGCCCCATACACCATCAGTTCACGTATGTGGCAAAGTTTTTATAATAATTTTCCAGACTCTGTAGTTCAGCAATTGTTTAGACTACGTGGTGAAACATGAGACCGTGGAATCAATCCTCGCACAGATACTAATTGCATAAAGCACAGTCATTTGTTTACGCAAAGTCTCTCGTAGATTCTGTTACAGCCAATGAAAACATATGCTTGATTACTTTAATGTTGATCACTATGTGTATGATCAGTGACTGTATTTCTTAATTAATCAATTAAATTCTCACCATGCTTTATTATTCTGTCGGTCTTAAGAACAGAACTGCCCGTAACCTTCTAAGTAGTCTTTCAACAATGTACAGAAGCAACTAACGTTTTACTACGCATTACCCGTTTCATTAGCCTTTAAGATTTACATTCACTGTGTGCTTGTTACTTTCTTGTAGAATAGACGGGATTAAAAGGATGCAGCATAGTTAAATAATTATGGTGATATAACTCGAGCATAGGTCTAAGGTCAGAGGTATATCAAAGTGGTAGAGCCACGCTGTTGTCAGCCATGACTCAACATGAATGGGCAGGCTCGTTCGGGCGGTATCATTGTCTCACAGGTGATCGACGTGAAGCGACAGCTCCGCTGTCACATTTCGTTCGCTGAGTGGGACTGCCGGATGCCCAGTACCCTTTTCCTGTTCCCATCCTTTTTCCTTCCCGCTTTCCTCCCGATCTGATGGGCTGGCAACAGATCAATGAACCAAGCGTTGGTGGATGTTTATGAACGATAATGATCACTTACCGTTGTGTGACCTGCTTGCTCGTTTGCCAGACCAATGTTATAAAAAAGGTCTGACGATGACTTGATAGACTTTACTGGTGGTAAGTCTCTCACATGTGGAAGGCCGCCTGGGTACCTGGGTAATATCTATTTCTCCCGCCACACAGCAGTGTAATTGCAAAATATATTCCGGTTTGATGGACGTTGTCGCAAGAGTAACTACTGGACATAATGAGACTTAACATCTTATGTCTCAGGATAGCGAGCGCAGTGGAATGCCAAACATTGCTTTGAAATTCATGGTGCTATTTAGTCTTGCCATTGTCAATGAGCGGTCGTATTATACGATTCGGTTACCATCAGGCAAATGGCGTTCTCGTCTCACCATTCATTAAAAACAAAATATTCTTCTTGACATAGGAATGAAATACAAAATACCTCATCTTTAAATGTACGTGTGTTTTTAACCTAGCACAAAATGCCTGCACCGAATCTGCTACTTAGCAAGAGCCCATTATATCTTTCAGCCCAACGCAACTATACCGGTGTTCTTAACAGCTTTTAAACATTGCCGCTGAAGACCCGGGAGTGGTAGTAAAATCAATGAGTTGAAAACTGAATACTACTCGTTTATCCATGTTATTTCATTCAATCAGTAAATTAAACTGAAATTGAGTATTCGTTTGCCTCTTTGTTACGCCACCATCATCAACAGCCCTTTGGAAGCCACTGCTGGACATGAGCGTCTCCCAAGGTACGCCACAGAGCCCGGCTTTTCGCATCCAGTCGCCGCCGGCCTTCTAGTGCAAGCCATTCCGCTATCTAGCCAGAGGATGACCCATGCTATGTTTTTTAAGAAGCGGTCTCTACTTGAGAACACGCTTACTCCATCGATTTTCCGTTCTGCGACATATATAGCCAGCCCATTGCCACTTCAACCTTCTTCCTTTCAGAGCTATGTCTGTCACTATCGTTCTCTGGCAGATTACTTCGTTCCAAATTTTGTCCTTCAGTGACTCCGAGCATAGCTCTTTCCATAGCACGTTGAGAAACTTTAAATTTATGGATTAGTCCTACAGTTAGTGTCCACGTCTCAGCTCCGTACGTCATTACTGAGAGGATGCAATGTTTGAACACTTTGTTACGTGACTGTAGTAAACTATTATATAACCCTAAACACAAGTAATGTATAATCTCATTAATTGAATGACGAGCTATTCTGAAACCCTAGTTTTTTTATGGTATAGGGCCGGCAAACGCGCAAAAAGGTCACCTGATGATAAGTGATCACTGCCGCCCATGAACATTTACATCGCTGGATCATGGATGCTTTGCCGGCCAAATTGGGAGTGGAGCGGGAAGGAAAAAGGATAGGAAGAAGAAAGAGGTAATGGCATCTGGCAATCTCACTCATCGAACGAAACGCGACAGCTGAGCTGTTGCTTCACGTCGATTTCCTGTGAGACAGTGGTACCGCCCTGAATGAGCCTGCTCATTCAAGCTGAGTCCTGCCCATGCAAGTTGCCGGCAAGTTTTGCTTAAATACTAAAATATTGTTTCATGTACACTAATTACAGCGGAATTGGAACATAAACGAAATTCAGCGTAATTCAAAAGTACAGTTTCAGCTTGAAATACTTGCAGTAAGTTTGACTCGGTTGTGTTTTTGCTTCAGAGGATTGTCCGAAAACGGTCAAAATAAGGTAGAGGTTAAGGTCGCGGGAAGTCGCTGGATGTAGGCCACTTCTATCAGGTCAATGTGGCGATCTATGAGGGAAGACTATGTTCAGCAGTGGAATTCCTGTAGCTGAAGAGAGATAGATAGTGGCTAAGGGCTCGGGAGCGAGTGTTGTGAGAGCACGCACAGGGAGCGTAGTGTGTGACGCGCGGGCCGGTGGAGCGACGAGCTGAAGGTTGTGGATGAGAGCTCAGGAGCGAGTGTTGTGAGAACACGTACAGGGAGCGTAGTGTGTGATGCGCGGGCCGGTGGAGCGCCGAGCTGAAGGTAGTGGACGAGAGCTCACACGTATCATTTTTCATTTTTGAACCAAGGTTATTCTTTCAAATTACTTTTATACCTCATTTTAGTTTAATAAAATGTTTCAAAACAAAAAATATCGCGGCAAAATGTTGCCCTCGTGTTTACATTGAAAACTGAGCGCCAATATAAAAGTCGCTCAAAATTTGATTACTAAGTTTCCACCGTCGAGTGAGATGTGAATTTAATAAAACAAGACAGCTGGTACGCGCGGGTGTTCCGTACAAAAATAATATTCTGTTTTTAATTATTTTTTAAGGAAGTACGATAGCAGAGTTACTTAATTTAATAATACGCCAAGATTTCAGTATCATTTCAAGGCAACCTGAGGATGCTATAAGTCACTTGGTAATTCATGTTTAATTATGTCAATAAGGTTAAAAAATCTTCATTTACAAACTTGCATAACTCAATTGATAATAATTTAAACAATTAATATGAAGATATATAAACTAACTATGATAGACAAAGCCATTTTGTTAAATGCTAACATGAGACCAATTAAAATATTACTAAAAATGCACAAAATAAAATCATCATCTGTCTGTATCAGCCCATATACTGCAAGGCACGGGCATCCTCTACCATCGAGAGTACGATTAAGAGTGGTTAGGCCATATAGTCCACCACGCTGGCCTAGTGCGGGTTGGCGGACTTTTACATACCATAGAAATTTATGCAAATCGCTATGGTATGCAGGTTTCCTCACGATGTTTTCCTTCACCGTTATAGTGCGTGATGATTGAAACCAATACATATGACTCCGAAAAGTCAGAGGTGTGCCCTGGGATTTGAACCCGCGACCACCGTGAACATGTAGGCAGCCGCGTCTGGTCCGTTTACCAACAGGCCACGCACTTCAAAATTAAATCATTGCCGAGCAAATACCCGTGCCATCCCAGCTAAACCCACAGTAAGCAAAGTCAGTTTTTTCGCGAAAACTAATCAAAAAGTTCGGACTTACGGTACCCTGCGAACCTGTTACACCAGCCAATACCGACCCGGAAGTTGCCGAAGAAATATTATTTTTTCCCTCAAGTAATATCTTGTTTTTATCATTAATCATTCCGGAATGTTTATTTCGAAAAACGCCCATCAGGCCAGTTGACAAATTAAACGCGGCGACACGTTCTCGAGAAGTTAATGGGTATTGGAAATTGTTAATTTGCAAAAAACTTTATAGACTGTCTCGATGGGAAAGTTGTACTACGATTACAACGCTGAGGTCTCGGGGTCGGATCCCGGGTCGGGCAAAGTAATATTTTTTTTTATCAGCCCATATACGTCCCACTGCTGGGCACGGGCCTACTCTACAATCGAGAGAATCGATTGAGAGTGGTTAGGCCGTATAGTCCACCACGCTGGCCTAGTGCGGGTTGGCGGACTTACATACCGTAGAAATTCTTTAAAATCGCTACTTAAAGTAATATTAGATTTTTCTATTTAGTATCAGCCCGGAGTCAGGAATTTATGCCTGATATGATGACAAGCCCGTCCTCTTTCATAGTGTGGGGCAGAATGCACAAGGCGACACGTGTGTCCTGGCAACAGCTCTGCCTTCCTCTTCTGCGAAAAAGGCGTCAGTATTATGGATGTATGTATAATTATGATTAGACAGCTGCTGTGGCGCAGTTGGTTTGACGCCAGATGTGAAGCGTGAGGCCGCGAGTTCGATCCCCGCACCGAGAAAAATATTTTTGTGATCCACAGTGTTAAAATACAATGCCATACTTTATTCATATATTGTTTGTTTTTAAGTTGGCAATATTTGTTGTGTGTCAAATTATTTTAGAACCTTAAAAAAATCTTAGATACGTCTTGTCGTGTGTTTCATAGTAAAAGTATTTAATCTCAAAAGGCCTTTGTTTAATTCTTTATATAGCCCATAACAATAGACAGGTATTATTTGTCTCATGTCTGGGTGTTTGTGAGACCGAAAAGTCTCTCGTAGTTCCTGATACCCACGACACGACTCGATATTAGTGTGGGGTCACGACTATATATGTGACTGTTGGGTGTATTTATTATACAATTTTTCAAAAAGGCCCATTCTTATATACACATTCTTATATATATATATATATATATATATATATATATAAGCACACGCCTTTTTCCCAGAAGGGGTAGGCAGCGGTGCTACCAGAAAACCCACGTTTCGCCTTGTATATTCCGTCCCACGATGTGATAGGGGGCGAGCCTATCGCCATATCGGGCACAAATTCCTGACTCCGGGCTGATAATGAATAGAAAAATCCAATATCACTTTGCCCGACCCGGGATTCGAACCCGAGACCTCAGCTTTGCAATCGTACCGTAGTACCACTACGCCACCGAGGCAGTCGCCAGGCCCATTCTTAGCCTGAAAATATTTCCCAACAATATGTTACGAGTAAAATCTTTGAAGTATCCAAAAGACTTCCTGTGGCTCAAGACGAGTTGAAAATGAAAATTAATTAACAAGTTCACTGGCCACGTTCTCACAATGGAAACGCAGCTCCGTTGGAAACAAAAGTTTTAAAAATAAACTCCTTGTATTCACAAACGGGTTGTGAAATAAGTGTTCATTTTGAGAAACTTGTGTTACTTTGTTATTAAGAAATGATTTCTTGCTGTTTATGTTTGTGACTTCTTGTGATTATTTTTTTGCTGGGATGGAAGAATGCACAATGCATTTTTGTGCTTTAAGGAGTCTTTATTAATAAAAAATACATACATACGTAAACTTACGCCTTTTTCCAGAAGGGGCATAAGTACTACCAGGACACCCACTTTTCACCCTGTGTGTTTCATCCCACAATGTGATAGGGGGCGAGCCTATCGCCTAATCGGGCACAAATTCTTGACTCTGGACTGTTAATGAATAGTAAAATCCAATCCACTTTGCCCGACCCGGGATTCGAACCCGAGACCTCAGCTTTGTAACCGTACCGTGGTACAACTACGCCACCGAGGCAGTCTGATTATTTAAGAATCACCTCTTAAACTCAATTTAAGGCCGGTTTAAATTTTACCAACTTCAATAGTGCAAATTAAAACACAATGATAGCTGAGATGATTGACAGATAATACGTAGAACAGTGACGTCACAACTGTGCAAGCAAAGCCAAGAGTCACTTGTAAAGGTATAAAGCGTATATTGATATAACAAAGCAGTGGTGTACAAATCTGCGTTTTATTGCCACGTCCCGCTCCGCTTGTGGTTTACGATCGCGGAATACACTGTGTCTGCTGGCCCTTCATGTGTGGTGCAAGTTAGGGGATTACAGCCTTGTTTTATTTCTCTCTCTCTCTCTTCAGCCCCAGGAAACCCAATGCTAAACAAAGGCCTCTCCAAGAATTTCCATAAAGACCTGTTTAAAGTAGGAATGTTTTTCCTAAATTTTTGCCATTACATAGTCACAATATTTGTTCCCTTATCGTTCTTCTTCTTCTTCTTTGAGAGTCTCTTTAGTATTGAAGGTTGGCCGTCAGCTTCTTGTATTCTTCCTTGTCATTAGTCAGTTGGAATAGTTGTTCAACGGTGCTGATATCGGTACACTCCCGGATGTTGTCCCTTATCGTTACTTCATCTTTAAATAAAACCATAATTATTTCATCCAAACCGAATAGTCAGTCGAATAGAATAGGCAGTCGGTAGGCTAGAGTGCGTAATGAACTGATTGTCCGAACGAAAAATTGTCCATTGGAGGCCACTTACTGGCAAATGAATAATCAGACATATGTCTACTACGTGGCTAGAAGATCTCCCTAAGATTTCAGATTGTGGCTAGATTGAAGCTACTTCAAACATATCGCTATGGAAATGTGCGAAGGCCATGGACTTTCCTGTGGATTCTTAAGACGAAAAATTTAAAGGAAAACATCGCTGATGAGTGAATAGCTCCCGTGGTATCTTGGGAGAGGTCTATCTTTCCATGGATGAGGCATATATTTTCTTTGGGAGGAGCTTATATTTTCCTTGCAAGATAGAAGGTATAGCCTCATTCACACGGAGAGGGTTTCTCCGGGCGAGAATCGTATGCGATTATCGCATGACATAACCGCCATAGAGAATCATGTTCTGACAAATGTTTACACGATGCGACTTTTTTATATCCTTACGATAATCGTATCTTCGAGGCGAGAAACTCCCCGTGTAAGGCTTAAGCATGCTTGGAAAATATGCGTATGTATTATTTTCATGCCTCTGTTCTGCACGTGAATGCAAATCGCGATCGCTCATGACTTACACAGACCACAATTTACAGAACAACAGTTGACCTTTTTGTCTAGTCTGACCAATAAAAAGGGTTTATGCGAAAACTTCTTGTGGAGTACATTTTTCTTATATTCTTTGGAGGACGATGCCTGGTAGTTTTCTTCAATCGTGACTTTTACTTTGGGCCGTAGAGCTGGGCTGAGTCGATGTTTTCTTTTTTCATACGTAATTTTGAAAAGCAAGGCTTTCTTAATATTCCTAGAGTAGTTTACGAAACACTGGCTTTTTAGATTCAATGTGGCGAACAAGAAAACGGCTTGTAAGAAAGCTTGGCATATGTGCGCGGGCTGCAAAAATGGAGGGTAAAAATATTAAGAGATGTGTAGCGATTTTTAAAGTTCTATATTTAATGCATGTCCTAAAATAAAATTCAATAATTTATTATATTATATATATATAATAATTATATTATTCCAAAATGAAGTTGTCCTACAGCATCGAATATTTTTCTTTTATATATCGGGTAAACTGTTCACTTGACAAGAAGTTACTACCGCCCCCCATGAACATCTAGAGCAGCTGCATCGTAGACTCGTTACCTGGCTCCGAGTATGCGACGGATAAGAGAATAAATACGACTCACTGATTGAAAATATGATAGTAATGCTTTTTGAGAGACTATGTTTATTATTAACCGACTTCCACAAAAGGAGGAGGTTGTCAATTTTCAGAATCTTGAAGACAGGCCACCAAATGTCAAACACGTAGGACCTATGCCTTATATTAACTGGAATAGCTCTAATATAGTTAGCTCTTATAAAAACCCCTGTGGTTTTTAGTAGCTGTAATGTAAATTAAATAATATGAATTGCTGTTTTATATAATAAAAAATATAAAAATAATATTCATGTTTGAAGGCCACCCGCCTTCAATAAATTACGCATATTTGATTTGTTGGGTAGTCAAGTCAATAAACAAATTAATCACCGTTTATAAGTACAATGAAGAGGATATGATTTGTTACTTTGTAGTGTTTTTTTTTAGCCTGTTTTCACATATACTATAGTTTTGTTGTGTTGTGTGTACCAATTATAGATGTACACAGCTTACATGTCCCCAACTTAATCTAAGTTGATCAATGAGTTTAATATAAAAACATTCCATCCATCCATCCATCAGCCAAAGGAAGTCCACTGCTGAACATAGGACTCTCCCAATGATTTCCACAGTGACCTGTTGGAGGCAGCCTGCATCCAGCGACGTCCCGCGACCTTTACCTGGTCGTCTGACCACCTAGAGGGTGGACGTCCTATGCTGCGCTTTTTGCATAAGAAACATTACTACGATACAAATAATGAGAATAAAAAATAAAACAACTGCGCTATCCTGGTTGGCCCTGCCCATGTACAATGTGGTTCTGGCGCCTCAAAAATATTCCACTTTTAAATAAACAATCATGATTTCCTAAATCATCGAAATGACAATTGATACTACATTCCTTTAATCATCTTGTAATATTTCAATTTAACATTTTAATTTCATTATTTTTCTCTCGTATTCGTATAATTATATTGCACAACTTTCTCAGTTTAATTAATTTTATTATTTTAGTTTAATCTATATAATTAATTTAAATTTACAGCGCCAAATAATTTACTCTGGTTTTTTTGATCAACTAATGTTATTTATAGTATTACAAGGTACATTTTTACATCATTTATCATTACTAGCGGCCCCACCCAGCTTCGCCCGTTAGCAGATACTTTTTCAGGTCACTCCACATCAGACATTATTTCTCGTACTAACGGTTATTTATTTAAACTCATCGTGACTGCCGTCGTGCAAGCTGTTTGTCCGTCCCATCTCCTTACATCCATCCTGTCCCGTCTCTGTTTCATGACTTAAGGCATACAATCCTAATATAATAACAAATTGCCTGTTAAAAAAACAACGTCCCGCATATTTTAAATTAGAGTCTGTATTTCACTATATGTGAGAAATATGTATTAACGAGGACATTTGTCAATCAAACTCGATTCATATTGGAACACAACTTGTCGATACACCCACAACACCCTACGCCGCTCTCAACTAACAATTAATTGATGGAACGAGTCACGTCTCGGTCTTGTTATTCAATAACGAAAGTTAAGGGTAATAAAGACCCTTAAATTGTGACCCCAAATAGTTTTGTTATTATTGACTGAAGTGACATGCTGCGGTACTTTCGATCAAACTAATAATACAGGGCTGTGTGATAATCAATACGTGCACGGTACAATGAGCGTATTGTGCAATGCGCGAAATGGTAAAACGACATGAAGTTAGTGGATGAGAGCTCAGGAGCGAGTGTTGTGAGAGCACGTACAGGGAGCGTAGTGTGTGACGCGCGGGCCGTTGGAGCGACGAGCTGAAGGTAGTGGATGAGAGCTCAGGAGCGAGTGTTGTGAGAGCACGTACAGGGAGCTTAGTGTGTCACGCGCGGGCCGGTGGAGCGACGAGCTGAAGGTAGTGGATAAGAGTTCAGGAGCGAGTGTTGTGAGAGCAAGTACAGGGAGCTTAGTGTGTCACGCGCGGGCCGGTGGAGCGACGAGCTGAAGGTAGTGGACGAGAGCTCAGGAGCGAGTGTTGTGAGAGCAAGTACAGGGAGCGTAGTGTGTCACGCGCGGGCCGGTGGAGCGACGAGCTGAAGGTAGTGGACGAGAGCTCAGGAGCGAGTATTGTGAGAGCACGTACAGGGAGCGTAGTGTGTGACGCGCGGGCCGGTGGTGGAGCGCTGTGAAGGTACTTACAAAAAGCGTATAAAACGAACGGAATGAGATCAGGTACAAGTAACATAAAGCGATCAAAAACCTTTCTAATTTATCTGAAGATTCAAATAAAACGGCAATGAACGTGAATAGCTGAGGGCAATTAAAATGTATCTATTGGATTGTTCAATAAAATAAGTTTAACTGCCGGACGGGGCAAATCCCTGAATATTTATTCACAATAACTGTTCCGTTGCGGACCGACACTGGAATTGTTTGCTTTAATTACCTGTCAATTAGTAATGTAAATGAGTATTTTGACCCCATGTAGTAATTAATTTTGCACGAATTTTATTAAATTAACACCACTTTATTGCAAGGCCACAACATTGACACCGTTGTGTTATAATTTTATGAAAATTATAGAACAAGCGAGTCCTCGTTTTAAATTATGACTGCTTTTTAAACAAAGTCATTTTAATAAATTGCTTTTGTATTCGAGAGCTCAGTTGCATCGATTATCTTAACTTAATTAATGTCTGCTTCATACCTAAGTAAAGTAGTATGTCAAGATCGAGCAACGTGGCGATCCATAGTCTTTGCCTACCCCTATGGGATACAGGCGTGACGATTATGTATGTATGTATCCTTTATACCTTTGGCATCTCTAATCATCTAATCTCATCTAACTCCTTGTCCTGATTTAAGTTATTATTGTATCGGCCCACATACGTCCCACTGCAGGGCATGGGTCTATTCTACAATCAAGAATACGATTGAGAGTGGTTAGGCCATATAATCTACCACGCTGACTTAGTGCGGGTTGGCGGACTTTATATACCTTTTGAATTCGCTACGGTATGCAGGTTTCCTCACGATGTTTTCCTTCGCCGTTTTAGTGCGTGGTGATTGACTATCAATACACACATGACTCCGAAAAGTCAAAGGTGTGCCCTGGGATTTGAACCCGGGACCATTGTTAACATGAAAGCAGCCGCGTCTGGTCCGTTACTAACAGGCCACCACGCACTTCAGGTTAAAGTAATACATGAATACACTCCTGCTGCAGCAAGCTGGCTAAAAACCTTGACATAGAAGTTTGATCCCCTCATGATGAATGCCATTGGCAATGATGATGACGTGCAAGTAATGACCTATGTTCCGTGATGCATTTCAACCTCAATGTATTGAACAAACTCTTTAATTTGTACAAATACTGTTATAGGTTGAAAAATCGTTTAAAAAAAAATTACATTTACGGATTTCATCGCGGATTTGATTTAACTCTTACATTTTTAAACTTCCGGACGTTTCGATCACTTTTCAGCTTTCGTGGTCACGGGGCGGACACGTGACCTCCGCCCTGCGACCAATGAAAAATGTGAAAAGTAAATCAATATTTTTATTTCAATGTGTAACATTCGCGTAAATCTAAGAAATCATTATACTGTGATTTGGATAACCTCCGTGGCGCAGTTGGTTAGACGCCGACTGTGAAACGCGAGGCCGCGGGTTCGATCTCCGCACCGAGACAAATATTTGTGTGATCCACAGGTATTTGTCTCAGGTCTGGGTGTTTGTGAGACCGAAAAGTCTCTCGTAGTTTCTGATACGACACAAAACTCGATCTTAGTGTGAGGTCAGGTCTAAGTATGTGACTGTTGGGTGTATTTACTTGGGTGTATTTTATTTATTTACACAAATATTTATATAGGTACCATATAATTTATATTTCTCATATCACTCAATGGCTCATATTTTTAGATACCGTCCCGAGAAATTGTCTCCACTCCACCTGAAGGTAAGTCCAATGTCAAGAGATTCGAGTGGCAATAAAGGATTATCTCTCACCATACGACACAATTATACCGGCCAAGTTATCTACCTGTCTCTGTCTGTCTGTCTCTTCAGAAGTCCACTGCTGAACAAAGGCCTCTCCCAAGGATCTCCACATCTCCAGCGGCATGCATCCAGCGACTTCCTGCAACCTTAACCAGCTCATTCATATTAACCGAAGGCTATAATTAATCAGTTATCTTACTGCAACATTTCAACACTACATAATTTAACAGTTTAAACTAAACACTTATAAAACAAATAATCACACATTTAACTGAAACATCTAGTTCTACAAAGATATTTTAACTGCGAAAGTTAAACGCAATAAAACGCTCAGGTAAACGAACTTCCAAGGTAGCCGTGACGGATTAAGGACGGCGGGGGTCGTGATCCCCCAAATATATTATTCATAACTAATGTTTTGTTTTTGGCCATGGGCGGAGCACATGGCACAGAGAACTGATGGACGATGGGGCCAAAAAGTTCTCGAATGGAGGCCACGAAGCGGAAAGCGCAGCGTGGGACGTCCACCCACTAGGTGGTCAGACGACCTGGTAAAGGTCGCGGGACGTCGCTGGATGCAGGCTGCCTCCAACAGGTCACTGTGGAAATCATTAGGAGAGGCCTATGTTCAGCAGTGGACTTCCTTTAGCTGATGGATTGGATTAGATTGGAATGTTTTGATGTAGTGTAGTAATTCTGGTAAAATATATATACAAATAACTGAGTCTATCGGATAAACAGAATCACTAGAATTGTCTGATATAAATCGTATGAAGGGAATATTTCATTCGGAAATTGTTATGGTGCCCATAATATAAAACTACATTCAGACTCCTTAATATTTTGTATACATATTACATCAGATTTTTTTCTTTTCATTAATATATTAGGTTTATATATATACTCGTATTATGTTTAATGTATTATATTATGTTTTTTTTTGCATTAGTCTGGCAAACGAGCAAACAGGTCACGTGATGGTAAGTGATCACTGCCGCCCATGAATATCCACAACGCTAGATCATGGAGGTGTTGCCGGCCCAATTGAAAGGGGAGCGGGAGGAAAAAAGGATGAGAAGGGAAAAGGGGTATTGGGCATCCGGCAATCTCACTGACCGAACGAAACGCGACAGCGGAGTTGTTGCTTCACGTCGATTTCCTATGAGACCGTGGTACCGCCCAGGATGAGTTTGCCTATTCATGCTGAGTCATGACTGACAACAGCGTGGCTCAATGTTTATTTGTTACTATGTAAAGTATTTTACCCAGCTAAAAAATTTCAATTCTCATTTTTTAATTAACAAACGCCTTGTCTTCGTCGAAATCCTTCACCTAAGATCGCCTAAAGGACCCCCTTGTCACCTCCCAAATACGTCCGCCAAAATAATGGTGTAAATTTCGCAATAACACCGTTTTATTGTCATAATAAACAAGATATTGTTAAGGGGGAAAATTTACGTGTATTTTACGATCTAAAGGAAACTGTTCCACGGCCTCCGTGATTATGTTTTATTGAAATGTAATAGAAAATGCCTCGAGCTTGATTTCAATTGCATTAATTGAGTTGTTTTTGTTTGTGTTGAGCTATTTGTGGGGGTTTGTTTATATTTGGAACAATAACTCAATAATTAATCCGACTGCGTCGAATATACGAGTATAATAATCCGATAGCCAGAGAATCATCATCCTTAAAACTTTATTCTCCACTGCTGGACATAGGCCTCCTCCAAATCCACTTCATCCTGTCTTCGGCTTGTCTGTATCAGCCCATACACGACCCACTGCAGGGCACGAGCCTCCTCTACAATCGAGAGTACGATTGAGAGTGGTTAGGCCATATAGTCCACCACGCTGGCCCAGTGCGGGTTGGCGGACTTTTACATAACATAGTAATTTATACTAATCGCTATGGTATGCAGGTTTCCTCACGATGTTTTCCTTCACCGTTATAGTGCGTGGTGATTGACTATCAATACACACATGACTCCGAAAAGGCAGAGGTGAGAGGTCAGAGTTCGGCTTGTCGCATCAGCATCTTCCAGCGACCTTTCGCAAGGCATCCTACACTACGCTTGTCAAGACGCGGTCTCGTTGATCGACTTAATTACACGGTAAGATCTGAATAATCATAACTCAACAGCCACAATAAGATACAAGGTATGTGTCGTGGGTATGAGGAAGCGCAAGGGACTTTTCAGTCGCGCTACATCTAGACGTAAAACTAATACTTGTGGGAGATATTTTAGTACATTTGCGGTGCAGGGATCGAAATCAAGAGCAGAAATCAGTGAGTACAATACGCCAAATGGTAAACGCGACGCAGTAACGGTAGTGTATTAACGAGCCAAAAATTGATTTTCTCTCGCTCGTCGCGTCGATACAATTATACCATATACCTTACACAAACATCGCACAAATTTCCCAGAAGGGATAGGCAGAGGTGCAACCAAAACACCCACATTTTGCCTTGTGTGTTTTACACGATGTGATGGGGTCGAGCCTATCGCCATATCGTTCACAAATCCCTGATTTCAGGCTGATAATGCATGGAAAAATTTAATATCACCTTGCCCGACAGTCACATACATAGTTTTGACCCCACATTCAGATCAATTAAGTCTTGTATCGTGTACCAGAAACTACGACAGACATTTCGGTCTCACTAACAACCAGATCCGAAAAAAAATATGGACTGCACAAAGATTTCTTTCCGTGCAGGGATAATACAGCAATGGCTAAGGTGTTTTTATAGTCGCAAATCTTAATACGTTTAAATGAAAGCCCCCTTGAGCAACGGAGCAGCCCTGGAATATCCCTCACAATCGCCCCTATTTTTATGAAACACAGACTTTATTTGTGACATACACGTCCAAATTATAATCTGGAAAAGCCTAATCGCCAAATATTTTTTTGTTGCATTTAACCAACAACATTTTTTTTAGATTCGGTCCCTTGAATACTAAGTGCGCATAATAATCGTAAATAATGTTAAAGTTAAAATGTCGATCTTACAAAGAAAGATTGTTGTTGGAGCCTCTTTTAGAATAAATACAATACAAGATCTTTACAATAATACAAATAATAAATACTAAAGGCGTTCAAAATATAACTTTATGTAAGCAATTGTATCGCAGTTTGAACCACTACTGCCATCTGTTGATTATATATAGAAACACATACGGCACTTTGCTGCCTTGCACGCCACAAAAGTGGTATGACGGTAGACTTACTATTGTCAATGAAAATAACTAGATGGCGCTATTTTCAAATTATTTCATGGCAATAAATAGCAGTAGAAAAAAGGCTGTTTTTACAGTTTCTTTTTTGTTTAGATGTACGATACAATCCATTGTGATTCAAATGCATCTTATAAGTTAATTGATGTATGGATAGAGTACCCACCAGCACGGCTTTTTCATGGTCATAACAATATTGTCGGCCTCCTTATAACCGTGTATACTTTGCCCCAAAACCCCATACTTACCTCAGCTAACATGACTTATTTATAGTCACTTTTTAAACCTATTTTATTTATCGAATGTTTTGTCCCTTTCGAACGACTTTTGGATTCTGTTTGTGCGAAGAAGACAAAACATTCGTTCACAAAATAGGTAATAAACTGCCTATGAATAAGGCTGAAATGAATAACCATCGCAACGATGACGTAGTTAAATGTCAAGGTTATGATGGGTAGCATCGTCATAATGACGATGAATGATGAAAACACCACACCATCAGCAGTCTAAATCACGAATTGGTAGAATATAATGAATGTTTATTATGATTAACATTAACATTGATTCGTAACATTATATTTATAGCTTCGATCGCAAAAAAGTATACAATTATACAATTGCATTACATAATATTTTTCATTTTTGATTCACGTTTTTTGTTCACTGATGTACAATAAGTTTTTAAATTAAATAAATAATAAATAAATAAAACCTATCGCCATATTGCTTTACATTTAAGCCAATGGGTTGTGTAATGACACAAGCATTGAATTTCCAAAAATAGCAACTACTACCGACCAATCCACTTAACTATCAAGCTTCCATACCAACGGGTCAACACATTTCAATATTACAAAGTAAGACCCACCCACAAACCATTTCGAGAAGAATCTAAATTTATAATAGTGACATCTACCGGTACACGGTTGAACTACTTTTTGCGAACAATCAGGAACAACGGGCAACATTTCCCGGTGTTTTCCGTTACGTAAGGATCACGGATTAACGCGACCCGTCGGTCGAAAAGAAAGCTTAACTGTTTGAAATTGCATCGGAGCGATATCGGTGGGTCAGCAACCGCGCCCTCTGTCAACCCGACAGCGGAAACTGTGGAGTCGATATTATTTTTCATTATTTTAGTCTAACGAGCGTTGTACTTCGACATAGACGTAGCCCTTAGGATTAGCAAGTTGAAGTGGCAGTGGGCCAGGCACATAGCACGTAGAATTAAAAGCTGTTGGGGCCGAAAAGTTCTAGAATGGAGGCCACGTAACCAACGTAACCCAACCACAAGGTAGGCGGACGACTTGGCTAAGGTCGCAATCAGTCGCTGGATGCGGGCCGCTTCCAACAGGTCTGTGGCGATCCATGGGATGGGCCTATGTGGCCAGCAGTAGACTTCCTGGGGCTAAAGAGAGAGAGAAAAAGCTCTCTCTGTTCTACTGTTTTGCGATTTTGTCACTCTCCGTGGGGCAGTTACTTAGATATAAAGACAGCCGCACTGAGATAAATGTTTGTGTGCTCTGTAAGTATTGCTCGGGACGTAATTGTAGTGAGACCGAATAGCCTCTCATAGTTTTTAATACTTACGACGCAATTTTATCTCAATACGAGGTCAGGTTTTAGAACAATTTGTGACTCTGAGATATATCAATTAATATTTGTTTAAGCTTGAAAGCCTCCGTGGTGCAGTTGGTTCGAAGCCGGCTGTGTAACAAGAGACCGTGGATTTGATCCCCGCACCGAGACAAATATTTGTGTGATACACAGGTAGTTATTTGTTTCTGTTCTGGGTGTGTGCGAGGCCAAAAAGTCTCTCGTATTTCCTGATATCCAGAACAGAAAACTCGATCTTAATATGGGGTCAGGGCTATGTATGTGATTGTTGTAAAAAAATCTAATGACATCTAAATTTCTTAGCACAACCTTTTAAAGTCTCTCTACTTGTATGAATATGCAAAATACAATAATATGCACCTGATGGTTGCCTCGTAAATTGCAGTCAGAGTGTTCTATAAAGCGAGCGAGGTCATACCGTCGGCGCAATTATGCCGGCCCGATTAGATGAGCCCGATATACGACACAATTACGTAGATCACTGATGAATTCTAAACCGCAGTGACTGATAGTCGCTGGTCACTACCTATGCGCAAAATATTCCTTTCAACTCCAAAAACTCCTTTTTCAAAATATTTGCCGTTACAACAACTACTCCACACCACTTCTGTCCCGGGAATATATTCCACGTAAGGCATCTGAATGCTCATTACTGCCTCCATATTGGCCGGGTCGTTATCTCCGTCTGGAACGCACGACTTCATGTAGCACGGCGGGGGGCTGAGGGCCTGGTGTTGCCATGGTTACTGTTTATATTGTGTGAGAATGCAAGTGTTAGTTTTGGAGTTGGAACTGACGCCTGTTACAATGGTGATTGTGATCATATTACGTGGATCATTTCAAATGTTACTGGTAGAGAATTAGGCACTGACGATCTGATGCCATGGTTACTGGTGACATGGTTATAATACGATATTTTTTTAATTACATAGGTCCGGCAAACAAGCGAACAGGTCACCTGACGAAAACTGATCATTGCCGCTCATGAACAACCACAACGCTTGGTTCATAGTTGTTGCCTGCCCTTGAAAACCTAACGGGGGCGGGAAAGAAAAAAGGATGGGAAGAGGGAAGGTGTATTGGACATACAGCAATCTTATTCACGAAACGAAACGCGACAGCAAAGCTGTCGCTTCACGTCGATCTCCTGTGAGACAGTGGTACCACCCCGGACGAGCCTGCCCATTCTTGCTGGCCCATGGCTGACAACAGCATGGCTCTACCATATATAGATCATGCAAAATGATAATAATAGTGTATTTTGTTGGCCGACTGGTAGACAAACATATACATTTTACAGGTACCCTAAAATCTCAATTTATGAGTGTGTTGCAAATGGATTGATAATTAATAACTTCAAAAGTAGTAATGCTTTTTGTTCAACCTGTTTACCTCAGGTGTCGACAAGAAAATAGACACTGACTTTCGCCAGTGTTGAGCATTACATTCTTCGTAAGACGCACTGTAGTCCTAATATCACCAGCATGAAAAAAATAGAAGACTAATATCACTCTGTTATAATAACATCTTGATCAAGATTTTGAATTAACATCCAACAAGCTACAAACGAAGCGTCGAACGCTCTACTATCGGAAAACCGACCTAGCTAAAGTTGAAGGAAGTCGTTGAATGCTCGCCTCCAACAATTTCCTATCGACATCCATAGCCAAGGTTTCCAGGACTTTGTGGAGGCCCATGTTCAGCAGTGGTCTTCCTATGGTCGAAGAAAGAGACAGAGAGTGTGAGAGGGAAGTCAACATGTATTTAATCCCAGGCCCTAAGCCACTTGCCGTTACATAACCTTTAGAAGAGTGCTCCCGTGTATTACCTATAGTCGGTACTGTTAGCTTTTGTCCGTCTGTACGTTTAATTGATGGAATTTTATCATTACATCCAAAATGGACCAGTTATATAGTTAAAATAATTTACTTGTTAAGAAATTCTCGCTTGTACGCTTTGCATTCACGCGATGCATTGTAGGGGTTCAAATCTCGAGTATTTTATGTATAGATTTACAACTTTGTTGCGTTTCGTTCGGTGAGTAACCTTGCCGGATGCCCAATACTGATTTCCTCTTCCCATCCTTTTTCTTCCCGCTCCCATACTGCATTGATGGGCTGGCAACACATCCATGATCCAAGCGTTGTGGATGTTCATGGGTGGCAGTGATCACTTACCATCAGGTAACCTGTCGTTTGCGCTATGAAATAAAAAAGGAAAATTGGTACTTATTTTTTTGCTGGCAGTAGAATTTTTGTATCCGCACGAATGGTAATTACCTATATCCCGTATTAGTAAACAAAGTTAGTCTGTCATCCGCCCGGATAGCAGCTACCGCGAGCATTAAGGACCTGTCATAGCAACTCCTAAGTCTGTCGCGTTTCGAGTTCACGTTCACGTCACGTTGTAAACAGGATACGACGGGATATTAACATATAGTATTTAATTTAAACCACTGTTTCTAGACACCCCAGATAACATCGTACCGAGTTTGAATAAAAAACTGCTGGGTTGGGAAAATCTGAAAAAAATTTTGGCTGCTGGAAAATCGCGATTGTTTGCCAAAAATTGCGATTTTAGTTTCTAAGGCCTTTGATCAACCCGTATTGGTACGATTCTTTTTACCGGTCAGGTACTTATGTTCCCGAACTAAAGTTCGGCTAAGCGGTAAAAATACTCGTATCTAAACGGCGTGGCCAAAAATCGTGAAAACTGAAATCACGATTTTTGACAATAAAACCATCTTCATTTTTTTTTTCAAATTTTGTTCAATGTCACCTGGAGTGATGAGAAGTATGTGAGTTAAATTAAGTAACATATGTCAATGGGTATTGATAGTCAATCACCACGCACTATAACGGTGAATGAAAACATCGTGAGGAAACCTGCATACCATAGCGATTTGTATAAATTTCTATGGTATGTAAAAGTCCGCCAACCCGCATTAGGCCAGCGTGGTGGACTATATGGCCTAACCACTCTCAATCGTACTCTCGGTTGTAGAGGAGGCCCGTGCCCTGCAGTGGGTCGTATATGGGCTGATAAAATACAATACAATACAATGTCAATATAACCCTGTATATCCAGTTACAACCAGGCCGGCATAATTGTATCGATTAGTGATTACTGTCGTTCAATAGTATATTCTTTAACAATGTTACAATAAATTTGGTGCAGTCTTCGGCATATGTCGTTCTTGACACGGTAATAGCACGGTCATCTTATTCTACACATATAAATAAATAAATACACCCAACAGACACATACATAGTCCTGACCCCACACTAAGATTGAGTCTTGTGTGGTGCGTATCAGAAACTACGAGACTTTTCGGTCTCACAAACACCCAGACCTGAAAAAAATGAGACGGCACAAGGCCGAATATAACGGAACGGGACGTGATTTTTTTATATAGATAACCATCAAACGGAGTTGCAGGCAGAAGCTATAGCATAATACATTATTATATCCAGACCTTTACATATAAAAGTTTTTAAGCCACAGCAGGAAGCACTAAAAAAAAATCTGTACGATCTAAAACAAGTGCTCAGCTAAAACAGAATAAAACAGTGATAAACCTAAATTTTACTGTACCACATTAAAAACTTTGCTTACCAATGTTTCTGATATACTGGAACTATGTCTAACCAACTGACGTCACGAGGAAAGTTCCGTGCCGTTTTATAAGTTCGTGCTTCCTTTTTTTATAGTGTAAATAACTACACCCAACTATCACGTACATCGCCCTGATTCCTCGCTATGAGACAAGCATTCTATTGTGGGTATTATCTACTGTATTTAAGAATTATACCAATCAGTCACACAATACACACACACAATAAAGTGCTAACTTTCCACTAAAAAATAAAGCGCCTTTTACACGAGCAGGGTTTCTTCTGACGAGAATTGTATGCATTTATCACATGACATACCCACCATGGATTATCGCGTTCTGACAAATATTCACACGATGCAACTTTTTTGTATTCTTACGATAATCGTTTCTTAGAGGCGAGAAACTCTCCGTGTAAATGGGGCTTAAGTCTCGTGTCGTGGGTATCAGAAATTACGAGAGACTTTTCAGTTCTACATCGCACAAACCAGCATTAATTACATATGAATCACACAATTGTCTCGATGAACAGATCAAAGCCGCGGCTTCCAGTCTAATAGCCGGATGTATTACCAACTCCGGAAACTCTTACCTTTATTAGTTTATATTTCCAATGATACCAATAACACCACAAAGTTAATTCTACAAAGCTACAAACTTCTCTCGGAAACGTGCATAAATTTTACAACTGTAACATTCTTGCTCGCTTCATAAGCATATTCCCGACTAATTATTCCCTCATTAAAAGTCCACGCGAACTTCAAGTATGAATTCTATAAACTTTGTTACGGAAGGAGGAAAATACTTCAACTTACTGTACTGAACCGCGGCTGATAAAGGGTTATAGTGCTGCACGGGTTTTACGCTTCCATGAAAACCGCATAATAAAACGTAAAAAATAACATACATTCCAAAAGAGATGTTTGGGTAACCTTTGACTTACATGACGCTGAAGGCGCACACTAATTCTGTTGATCCGCGCGTCACACACTACGTTCTGTACGTGCTATCACAACACTCGCTCCTGAGCTCTCATCCACTACCTTCAGCTCGTCGCTCCACTGGCCCGCGCGTCATACACTAAGCTCCTTGTACGTGCTCTCACAGCACTCGCTCCTGAGCTCTCATCCACTACCTTCAGCTCGTCGCTCCAGCGGCCCGCGCGTCACACACTACGCTCCCTGTACGTGCTCTCACAACACTCGCTCCTGAGCTCTCATCCACTACCTTCAGCTCGTCGCTCCACCGGCCCGCGCGTCACACACTACGCTCCCTGTACGTGCTCTCACAACACTCGCTCCTGAGCTCTCATCCACTACCTTCAGCTCACACACCACGTTTATGATTCGCTCCATATAATCCAACCCGCACGCCTTTATATTCCCGTCTGTGAAGTTCCTATCGAAATTTCGCAACACCTCCGCGCTAAATCTTTTTGAGATACAAATTTCTTTTTGTAAAAGATTAATAGCCTTGCCGTCAAACGTTTGCCAAATTGTTGTTCCATTGTTTCGCAACCTTACATTACCATAATGGAATTCTTAGGATGAATAGGTTTCGTCTAAAAATAACAAAATCACCTTCTTTGACTACCTGGATTTTGTAATATTTGTGACAATAGGCTCCGTTTTTTTAATGTTATAGTATTGATATTATTTATGGCAGGAGCGGTTATTCGGCTTGATTCTCTACTACTATTATAAATGCGAAAGTGAGTATGAAATTTAACATAGATATATATTGGACAATGGAGATGGACATAGGCTAATTTCTATCCCGAAAAAATGTAGTGTTTCCGTGGGATGAGTCAGGAATTCAATTATATAAAAATACATGTCCCACTCTTTCAAATTCGAATGGATGGTAGGGGACAGGAGGTGACATGCATGCTTTTCGTCATGGGACAGAATGAGATGGGACAGAACGGGATACAACGGGACGCGAAAAGCAATATAGTCAACGTCCGTCATATTGAGTTTAAATATAAAACAGTACGTGAAATAATATGTTGTTGATCCACATCAAGTTTTTGAGTCCAGTCCACACTGGACTCAAAAACTACATATCTGCCCGGGCGGAGCCAGGTCCGACCGCTAGTGATAATATAAAACATCATATTGTTATTAATATACATATACATACATACATAACCACACGCCTTTTTCCCAGAAGGGGTAGGCAGAGGTGCTACTAGAACACCCACGTTTCGCCTTGTATATTCCGTCCCACGATGTGATAGGGGGCGAGCCTATCGCCATATCGGGCACAAATTCCTGACTCCGGGCTAATAATGAATAGAAAAATCCAATATCACTTTGCCCGACCCGGGATTCGAACCCGAGACCTCAGCTTTGCAATCACACCGTAGTACCACTACGCCATTAGTTAATATTCTTTAACAAAGAAATTACTATATGATTTTGCAAAATATAATGTTTTAACAATATTATAATACGAAATACGATAGCCTAAAATACGAGTAGAATACTTTCCTACCTTCGAAACTAATAAAAAATGCACTTCTCGTCATAACTCCACCGTAAAAACAGGCAAAATATCAGTTACGCCTGAGATTGGAACCCACAACCTCCATTTGGCAGTATATTCTTCACCTAAGCTATTCCCTTAACACCACACCTTGTAATCTACTGCAAATTCATTGCTAATAGCTTTGATATCGCGTGACAAAGCGAGGGATGCTAATGACAATACCCAATGTCAACATGAAGGTCTATTATGCGAAGTTAACACAGGCATCCCTGGCCTTGGGAATATAATATTAAATACATGAGCTATTTAGAGTGGCTTGGACAGTAAAAATATATGGAGGATTTCGTGGCACGCCTTTTAATTTCAAATGACATTTGGTCATATTTAGTTCAACTCGCAATACGCCAGCGTGGTGGACTATATGGCCTTAACCGTCCCAATCGTACTCCAGATTGTAGAGGAGGCTCGTTTCCTGCAATTGGATGTATCTTGGCTGATAATTTACAGTACAGTACATATTTAATTGGCCTCACGCCATATTGCTCCAACGCTATATGGCCTAACTCTTCTTGAACATACTCTCGATTGTAAAGGTACTTGTCCTGCAGTGGGACGTATATGGGCTGATACACTACAGTACAGTACATGTTCAATTATCGCTTTCTTTAATCGTAATAAATCCTACCTATTGTCCCCTGGTTTTTGTCCTGTTTCAGGGCATTGTAAAAGTGTGTCAACGAAGAGTGTACGTGTATATAAAGGTTCCAGCAAGGAGACGAGATTTCGCAATTTCATACGCTTGTCCGTTCCTTACCGGTGATGTTTATATTATGAATATTAAGTCTGTTAATGAAAAAACTGTGTTTAAACGTGTGCGAGACAGTCCTAAAATTACTAATTTCTAAATAAAAAATACTAATTGAGTTGGTAAAAACACTTAACATTGTTAATTTCCAGCCAGCGTTGGCTTGCTCAAATCTTTTATAGCCATGTCGTTAAAGTGTGTTAATTCAACCACATCAACCCCCGACCGTCGTAAGCGTCGATACGGGCGTCCGAGTCTGTCTAAGTCTACTGAGAACGTATGTAAACAACGGTGACCGTGTGAGCTCGGAGCTGTTATGGACGCCCAAAGCACACCAAACGGGCGTCCAAACAAGGTTGAATGTTCTAAACTAATGAGACCACTCCCGAACATTTGGGCCATTCATACTCCTGTGATGTATAGACAATAAATCGTGCACACACAAATACCCCACTATAATAGCCTACGAACACGACATTGCCTAATTAACATTAGCGAAAATAAATTCACAAAGTTTCGCCTTTCATTACATCGGTCTAGTTTCGAGTTTCATGCCATTTTGTTGATTGCATGGCTGAAGTTTTTATAATTAACTTTGTTTTAAATACTTCAGTGTAAAATGGTTGTTTTATTTTTGGTGATGGTTTATGATGAAGGAGTACGGTACGTTTTCAGCGTTCTTTCTTACCACGCCCGTGCAAGCTCTGGAATGAACTCCCTGCATCGGGGTTTCCTGGGCGCTATGACCTGTCCTTCTTCAAACGAGGCTTAAAGTGAGTACTGTCCTTAAGGTAGGCGGCGGCTTTGCCGTGCTGAACCCCTGGCACTGCCGAAGGTCTATGGGCAGCGGTAGCCGCTTTCTATCAGGCGGGCCGCTCGTCTGCCTATAATGGCGATTAAAAAAAAATTGCGAGCAAATCATGTCATAAAGATATTTGTAAGAATTTCTATGGTATTAAAAGACCACCTACTTACGATAGGCCAGCGTGTTGCACTGAGGCCTAACCCTTCTCAATTATAAAGGAGGCTAGTGTCCTAAAGCGTGACGTATGAGCTAAATTATTGGTATTATTAGACATATATGACAGCAAGACTTGAATTCAGGATAATTTATAATCCATGAACTGTGACGTCATCATATTTGTTACTAAAACTATCCAAGCCTCTAATATAAAGTATGCGTGAAAAATATTAGATCATAACGCTATTCATTTAAAGGGCAAAAATCAACACATCGTGCCATCAAGGGAAAACTACCACAAAAGCAGAGGCTTTCAAAGCAACAAGGTCCAAAATCCCTTGGCTGTAACCTCGCCCTTGACAGTATCTGAAAATAGAATCGCTGAATAGGCTTGCGTCACGCTATACACGAATTTGAGGCTTCTCCTGCCATCTATTTTGATGTACGCTGGTTCCGATATATTTGGGCTCTATAAAGCTATTAATAGGCTATGGGAAATGTAGAATATAATACAATGAATGGCGGAAAAAATCGATAAACTCAATGAAGGTGTACTTTTTAAGTTCTGTCGAACGGTAAAGCTGCTTATCTGGTGGTAAATCGTCACTTATTTTACATACATACATAAACACACGCCTTTTTCCCAGAAGGGGTAGGCAGAGGTGCTACTAGAACACCCACGTTTCGCCTTGTATATTCCGTCCCACGATGTGATAGGGGGCGAGCCTATCGCCATATCGGGCACAAAATCCTGACTCCGGGCTGATAATGAATAGAAAAATCCAATATTACTTTGCCCGACCCGGGATTCGAACCCGAGACCTCAAGCTTTGTAGTCATACCGTAGTACCACTACGCCACCGAGGCAGTCACTTATTTTATTGCAGTGAATGGCGAGACGGACATGCCATTCGCCTGATGGTAAGCGATACGACCGCTCATGGACAGTAGCAAAACCAAACACCACGAATTACAAGGCAATGCTTGGCATTTGACTGCGCTCGGCATCCTGAGACATAAGATGTTAAGTCTCATTATGTCCAGTTACTCTGGCTACAATGTCCTTCTACCTACAAAGACGCCGGATGCAAGCCGCTTCCAACATGTCGCTATTTATATCCTTAGAAGTGGCTCATACCCAGTAGTGGGCTTCCTGTGACCTAACAGAAAGAGAAGATTACTCCCGACTTACTCTTCCTAAAAACATTCCTAGTTTAAAAAATGCATTAAATAAAACCCCATATTGCGATTCGCCTATCACATCGTGGGAATAAACACACAAGGCGAAACGTAAGTGTCCTTGTAGCACCTCTACACTGTCGACGAAGATAGAAAGAGAAAGAAGAATACTCCTGTCTTGCTCTTCATAAAAACATTCCTAATTTAAAAATGCATAGGTACTTTAAAAAACATTTCACCAAGCCCATGATACAGTATGACCTAATTGTTTGCTACTATAAGGCGCGACGGGGCGCGTCGCTAATGTGGGTCGCTCCTATGAAACACTATCGTTAAACTGTTTGCTTGTGATAGCGCGTGTGACGTCATAGGTCGGGAGTAAATAGAGGTGCCATGATTTTTTGATAGCCGAGGTGTTGGTGGAGTGAAGAACACATTATCAATACACATATGAGAGATCTACATGTAAGTGTTTTGAGTCTGATGAGACCGAAGAGTCTAGCAGTTATAGATACATATGACACATGATAAGACTAGAATCTTAAAGTGAGATCAGGACTATGTATGTGGCTGTTAAATGTCCTCTAAGGAGTATCTCAATGTGTTGTTTGGTTTTGCCACTGTCCATGAGCGGTCAACGCAATAAAAAAATATATATTTGTATATCTGTATTAACCTAAAATCAATTCAAGAATTCAAATACGAAAGGTTAGGCCCAAATCCTCCAGGTTAAAAAATATCTCTATTCAAGGATCAAACCCGCGACCTCTACTTTCACAGGCTTCCAATCAGAAGGCACTTTAACCAACTGCGCCACAAAAGCTCGTGGAATATTACAAGGCACAAGCTAACCTATAATCCCAAATAATGAAATTATACTTTAAAACGAAAACAAAAGCTTTCTTTCCAAAGCGACTTCCTCTAACAGTTGGTAGAACTTAACACTATGGCGTTGTTTTTCCAATTAGCAGTCGCCGAGTCGAGATAATGGGCAGGAGTCCATGGAGCGACTAAGGAATAGACTGGGCAATAATATTTTGTATCTGTATACAGGGTATATCAAGACAGCGACCGAAAACGAAGCCAGGTGGTGGTATGAGTGACTTCAGATACAATGCAACTAAAATTTTCGCAAAAAAATTAAAGCTAAAAAAAAGCAACAAAAAAATAATTGTTGTAATTTTTTACTTATCGGCGTATTTGGGTAGAAAATAATAATGTACATCTTTTTATTTTTAAACACGTAATGGTACGCAAGGGCTTAAATTATAAATTTAGAAAAAACTAAAGTTTTACCATCCAAACACGATATTTAAAAAAATGCAAAAAGAACCTGTTGCTTTTTATGAGAAATGTTTAGCTACATTGTATCTGTGAACCCTAAAACTACCACCAGGCTTCGTTTTCGGTCGCAGTCTTGATATACCCTGTAGATACAGATACATAATAGGATTAACCCGTCTGCTGTTACAGATCAGCCCATATACGTCCCACAGTAGGGCACGGGCTTCCTCCACCATCGAGAGAACGATTGATAGGGATTAGGCCATATAGTCCACCACGCTGGTCTAGTACGGTGGTAGTGCATACCGTAGAAATTCTTGTAAATCGTTATGATGTGCGGGTTTCTTCACGATACTTTCCTTTACGGTTAAAGTGCGTGGTGATTGACTATCAATACACACGTGACTCCGAAAAGTCATAGGTGTGCCCTGGGATTTGAACCTGAGACCCTGCATTGTGAGGCTCACAAGTATTTGTTTCCGGTCTGTGTGTTTGTGAGACCAAAAAGTCTCTCATAATTTCTGATATCCACGACACAAGATTTAATAAACATTTATATGGGGTCAGGACTATGTATGTGACTGTTGGATGTATTTAATATTCATTTTTTATATTTTCGTTTCTAGTAGCTTCTTAGTACACGATAGTTCCCTTTTACTTTTAGTTTCTACAATCTTTGTTTGCATATTCTCTGTGTAAGTTTTATAAAGAATGCTGCACACCAAGTGTTTTGGATTAATTTATTTAACTTTACTTGGTGATACGGTATGTTTCCCTTTTTACTTAAATAACCCTTGACATCTAAAAAAATCAAAAGATTTTTGCTAGTACTAAGTGTGAATAATTTTATGCCTATGTGTAAGCCCATATACGTTCCACTGCGGGGCACGAGCCTCCTTTACAGTCGAGAGTACGATTGGGAGGGGTTAGGCCATATAGTCCACATCTGGGATAATGGGGGTTGGCAGACTTCACGCACTACAAAGTGCGTGATTTCTAACAATACAGAGTTGAATTCGATAAACCAGAAAATGGGCGTGGAATTCGAACCCACGATACCACCTAAGCAATTCTTATCCGTCGTTACCAACAAACCGCTACGATTTTATACAGGGTATATTCTGACAAGACTGCTACCGAAAACGAAGCCAGGTTGTAGTTTTAGTGGCCACAGATACAATGAAACTATTTTTTTTACAAAAGAAGCCACGATTATTTTTCCTATCATCGTATTTGGGTGGTACATACATTTTCCTAAAAAAATAATGTACACCTTTTTATTTTTAAAGACGCTATAGTACGCAAGGCTTTAAAATATAAGTTTAGCAAAACTATGGATTTATCACTCAAACAAAGTGATATTTATAACATTACAAAAAAATCGCCGCGTTTTTTTTGCAAAATTTTTGTTGCATCGTGTCTGTAGTCACTAAAACTACCACCCGGCTTCGTTTTCTGTAGCACTCTTGATATACCCTGTATAGTATAAAATATCACATTCTATAGTATAATAATCGTCGCAGCTATCAAAATAAAAGTACGATGAGAACAATAAAAGATGTAAAAGACCCTTAATTACCTTCTTCCGTGACAATACCCTTAATATCACTCTTTAATACCAAAGAACCAAAACCGCACCAGTATAACAAACCCCTACTTAAGACCACAAAGTAAAACTGCGAAGTATCGTTTATTTTCTAAGTCTTTTAGATAAATATTCCTCACTAAAAGGAAAAAGGATGCGAATCACGAATGTCGGCCGGTGACCTTTAATACCATGGACATGACTACTGATGGTAAATGAACTCCCTGCATCGGTGTTTTCTGAGCGCTATGACCTGTCCTTCTTCAAACGAGGCTTAAAGAGAGTACTTTCCTTAAAGTAGGCAGCGACTTTGATGTGCTGGACCCCTGGCACTGCGGAGGTCAATGGGCAGCGGTAGCCGCTTTCCATCAGGAGGGCCGCTAGTTCGTCTGCCTATGACGGTAATAAAAAAAAAGAATATTGCGAGCAAATCATGTCATAAAGATCTTTGTAAGCATTTCTATGGTATTCAAAGACTACCTACGATAGGCCAGCGTGTTGGACTGAGGCCCAACCCTTCTTAATTATAAAGGAGGCTAGTGTCCGCGTGACGTATGAGCTAAATTATTGTTATTATTAGGTATATACGACAGTAGGACTTGAATGCAGGATAATTTGTAATCCATGAATTGTGACGTCACCAATTTTGTTACTAAAACCCAAAAAAATTTAAAAAATCCATCCATCATCCAAAGGCAGTTTTAATAAGTTTCACTCGGTTTGTAGCACCTTTTATGACAAGTTAATAAAAAATATTGTTTACAATTTTCATTACAATGTACACTGACAGCCTTCGCGGCGCAATTGGCTAGACATCGACTGTGAAACGAGAGGTCGCGGGTTGGATTCCCTCACCGAGACAAATGTTTGTGTGAACCACAAATTGCTTCGCTTCTGGGTGTTTGTGAGACCGAAAAGTCTCTAGTAGTTTCTGATACCCACGACACAAGACTCGATCTTAGTGTGGGGTCAGAACTATGTATGTGACTGTTGGGTGTATTTATTACTGATAATTTAAATTAAAATCCAATATTTCGTTTTTCGATTATTTGATAGTTTATTATTATTTATTATTGATTTTATTTTAATTATTTTCTTTCTTTTTCCTGTGATTTATAATAATATAATGTTTGTTGTTGATATTTGTTGACAGCCTCCGCGGCGCAGTTGGTTAGACGCCGCCTGTGAAACGAGAGGCCGCGGGTTCGATCCCCGCACCGAGACAAATGTTTGCGGCCCAAAGTATTTGTCTCTTGTCTGGGTATTTGTGAGACCAAGAAGTCTCTCGTAGCTTCTGATACCCACGACACAAGACTTCATTGATCTTTACGTGGGGTCAGGATTATGTATGTGACTGTTGGTTGTATTTTTTTATTTATTAATGTTGTGTTCGCCTGTAATGATATATGAACACGTCTGGTTAAGTCCATTAACACACACTAGGCCAGCGTGGTGGACTATATGGCTCAACCACTCTCAATCGTACTCTCGATTGTAGAGAAGGCCCGTGCCCTGCAGTGGGACGTATATGAATTGATACAGTACAGTATGTAATAAATTCAGACACGATAAATTAATGTAGCAGCCACACATTAGGCATATGCATAAATAGCTATTGTGTGACGCACTAAGCAAGGTTGTCTGAAAGACACTGGCTGTAGCGATAAGGTTGACATGAACCCCATATTATTAGCTCTTTTAATTACATGTTACATTATATTATATTATGTATTTCTTTTATATTGAAAGGAACTTATTAATGAAATCCGGATAATTCTAAAGATCATTTAGTTTCAGATATTTTTTCTCTACCACCCGGTACGGAATGCATTTTTCACCATAAAATAATGTGGGAAACTCTAGTTTTCTTCTTTTAAAAACTAGGATTAAGAATTAGACTCGAATCTTACAAGTGTTGCCAAACCTATTTCACAACTAATTGAAATTTGATTGAATACTTGCCTAAACAAGCATTTATTTATACAGCCATCAGTTCCATACATCATGGTGATTCCAAATTCAAGTTTTATTTATTTATTTATTTTATTTTAGAGAAGCTTACAGACAAATAACAAATACAAATAACTAATCTTACATATAACTATAGCTAATTACAAGCCTCCACCGATTTATAAACACGATTGTTACCTCTTATAATTCGTCTTATTAACTATGTAGTACCTAATATAATATATCAATATTGAAATAAATACTTACTTGAATTTACACTTTCAAACATTATATGTTCAGCCATAAGTATAACTTGAGAAATATTCATATTATTATGTCGTGTAATATTAATGTCGCACTAATTAATATCCAAATCTGGGACTTAGACCAGGACCCCGCGGTTCACAGCTAAATTCTGCTTTAAATACGTTGTGAAGAATTAAATTATTAAAAATAATTTTGTATTTTTTGCTGCAGTACTCCAAAGATTTATGTAATATGAGTATCATTGATAATGTTTTAATAAAAGTATTATACTTACTCTTACCCACATAATAGTTGAACCGAGTTCAAAAACCTTTTATAGACTCCAAAGCTTTCTTTAAAAGTGTAAATTTATTCAAATTTAAAGGGAAAAACGATGCTCACGCCTTCATCCTTTTCTTTGACTCCGTGCGAACGGGACAGCGGTACAATCTTATTGAAGAGTAAGCGAGATGGGTGTAGCACAGTCAACACCTGCTGGCAACTCGTTTAACAATAGCTACTTTTGATGCGCGGGCGCAATTTTTTTCCTACTTTTTTTCAATGGACAAGACTGACATAAGAAAATATTTTTTGAGACGCGCTAGTGCAGAAAATAACGAATGGACTAAAATAGAATCCTGATCGGTAAAAAATATTTATTTATAGATTGTGAAATATAGTTTTAATAGTGCAGTTGGTTAAGAAGACAACTGTGAAACGGAAGGGCACTGGTTCGATCTACGCACCGAGTTTTGAGTGACCGTTAAATATTTGTTTTAGTGTGTAAAATTAAGACCAATTAAACTCTCATTCAAAGAACACAGACGGTTAATTTGCCTATGAACCAAAAATTTATAATTCCCCGTTTTAGACTGCCGGGCTATTGATTTTTGATATTTTCGAAAAATCAAATAATGATTCTGTACATAACAATGTACAAAATCTTACATAGATTACCAAAAATAGTAATTTCTACCTGGCATAGTGATAGATTTTCCCGCTATCAAATTTTAAAATTAAAATCAGCTGGTAGAACTGTGAATAGCCTTAGTGGCACCTCTGCCTACCCTTTTGGACGTCAAACTTATAAACGAACCTAAAATCTTCTCAGCTAACCACACAGCACCGCGAAAAATGAACAGTGAAAATAAAAACACCACTGATTTGTAAACGGATTAATTGGAACAGACGTTTTACTTTGGATATGACAACCCAATTTTATACTTGGATGGTTTGCACCGAGGTTGAAACTTGAGGTCAAATCGAATATCAAATGGCATTCTTTCAAAAACAAAATAAATAGTTGGTTTTGGAGTATTAAAAATAAAGTCGCAGTTTATACATACACATCAAGCCCTTTTCCCAGAAGGGATAGGCAGAGGTGCAACCATGGCACGCACGTTTAGCCTTTAGTCCGTCCCACGATGTAGCCGAACGAGCCTATCGCCATACCGGGTACAAACTGACTCCAACTTGACAAAATGACAAATTGTGGAAAATAAATGATAGTAATCTAGATTAACAGATTTCTCCCTGGCTGAATTTATTATTGGCGATAGGCTCGCCCCCTATCACATCGTGGGACGGAACATATAAGGCGAAATGTGGGTGACATGGTGGCACCTCTGCCTACCCCTTCTGGGAAAAAAAGGCGTGAGTTGATGTATGAATTTATTATTACTAACAATAAAACCAATAATTTAAATTTCTCTTTTTTGTAGCTGGTGAAAATAGAATTCTTAAATAAGCTGATGGACAAAAAAATATTTTAAAGCCTTATTTAACTATGGGTATTGTAATGCTAACGATGATAGAATGAAATGAAATGAAAATTATATTGTCATTGAAATACTACGAATTCTTACGCATTTTATCGCGGATTAGATTTAGTTTTTAATATTTTTTTTAACTTCCCGACCTTTCGATCACTTTACAGTTTTCGTGGTCACGGGGCGGACCGAGGTATTAGTCATCCGCTTAGTGACTGTTACAATTTAACTAATCTTAATTTACAATTATTAAATTTAAAAAAGTTCATTGGTTATGCGATCAGATCAAATCAATTTTTAATTTTCTTGATAGGGATTCTTAACAATTCTTAAATGTGCACATTACTTCGCAATTTTTACTTATCAAAGCAAACGATTAATAACTTTAAAAAACACACGTAACCTCGATCAATTAGAGTTGTATGCCCTAGACTTGAACCTGCGACCTCCGTTTAGTCAGTTTGTTCCGCCCCCAACTAACCTATTGATAGCAATTAACTTCATCATATTTGTACAAACTGAATCAACATCATTAAATAAATAAATACGCCCAACAGTCACATACATAGTCCTGACTCCAAGTTAAGACCAATTAAGTTTTGTCTCGTGGGTATCAGGAACTACGAGAGAATTTTCTAATACCCGTGGATGACACAAATATTTGTTTCGGTGCGGGGATCGAACCCGCAGCCTCACGATTCATAGCCAGCGTCTAACCAATTGCGTCACGGATGTTGTCTAATATAAGCTTTATCATCAACTAGCACAGCTAAAATACTACTAACGGAGAAAAAGTCACCACCCTGTTTCCTTTTTCTGGAATGTAATTCCTTTGAAGTCAAAATGCCGAAAAACTGTGTCACTCAAGCCAAGGTCAACCACTTTGATAATTGATAAAATTGAGAAAATCCCCTCGTTATAAACGGATGTCAAATACCAATGACGAAATCATGATCAGATGTACACGTTTCGGAGAAATTGTGGATTGTTAAAGTAACAAGGATAATAATATACTAAGTAATAGACCAGACGCGGCTGCCTACATATTTACGTGGTTGCGGGTTCATATCCCAGGGCACACATCTGACTTTTCGGAGTCATGTGTGTATTGATAGTCAATCACCACGCACTTTAACGGTGAAGGAAAACATCGTGAGGAAACCTGCATACCGTAGCGATTTTAAAAATGTCTACGGTGTGTAAGTCCGCCAACCCGCACTAGGCCAGCGTGGTGGATTATATGGCCTAACCGCTCTCAATCGTACTCTAGATTGTAGAGGACGCCCGTGCCCTGCAGTGGGACGTATACGGTCTGATACAGTACAGCACAAGTAATAGAGAGTAATGGCTTAGTAAATGCCCGATGACTGTTAAAATGACGTAGGTTCTCATTTGATGGGAGAAACAACTATGTATTATTTTCGTTGGGTTTTATCCCATATTATTACTAATTCGTGTACATTTTTCTCTGTATCAAAATTGGCTCATTATTTTATGAGGCTGTAGATATGAACCTCGGAATAGCTAAAATTATTAAGCAACTAATTAATCATACTAATATTATTGAGGTGAAAGTTTGTGTGTTTGTTACTTCTTCGCGCTCAAACGGCTGGACCAATTTTGATGAAATTTGGTATGGCGGTAGCTGGTACCCTGGATTACCACACATACTATTTTTGATCCAGAAAAGTCTAGTGTTTCGGAGGCATGAGTAAGGAATCCAAATATGTTTATTTGCTACTCTTTTAAACTCAAAGGGATGGAATTGCATAAAATTTAGGGAAGATGAAATGGGATATAAGTTATGTATTGTACTTTTGACATTATATACGTATTATTATTCAGGTCTATACGTATATATACATGACTTTTAAGTGTATTAATTATTCCACTAATAGAAAAAAAGAAATAAATATGTTTCCACATTTCTCTAAGAATTCTTAACCCTTCCGCAAAATTTCCACACCACTTGGCCAAAATCGAGTTGATGAACGGCAGTCATAAAAAATATATTATGCAATCTCCAAAAGCCATCCGAATTAAAGATCGCTAAATCAAGATCCAAAAAATACGACTAAACAAAGAGTTCGACGCACCGCAATAAGTTCAAAATGTCGCTGCGAATTACTCGGATGGTTAATAAAAAGATGACTTAGGATATCTCGATGTTTTGCGAGGTGTATTATTAATAATTTAGTTATAATTTCATTTAACGCTTATGTTTAATCGCCAACCTACAGGTCAGCGTGGTGGACTATATGGCCTAATCACTCTCAATCGTACTCTCGATTATAGACGAGGCCCGACGTATCTGGGTTGATACAGTTATGGCTAGTTGTAGACTAATTTTTTTTTTTTATTTATTGTATCAGCCCATATACGACCCACTGCAGGGCACGAGCCTCCTCTACAATCGAGAGTACGATTGAGAGTGGTTAGGCCATATAGTCCACCACGCTGGCCTAGTGCGGGTTGGTTAACTAGTGACTAATTATGGTTGAAGAGAAATGGAGGGAGATAGATAGATATAGAGTCGGAGTCAAGTCGGAGTCTATTAGATGACGACACAAGCCGCCGGCACAACTTGGCGGCTTATAAGAAAAGCATCATGTCGGCGGCAAGCGGCCGCACGTGTTGCCCGCCGACATGCCATTTCAACGGAAGCGCACTGCTCGACAACATCATAAAATGTTCCTTATCATGTCAAGCCGCAACCATGTCGCTTCCAAAGTTTTCCGACTTGCAATGACTGAAGCCGAAGATTAGCCCGCCGGCGAGCCGTTGGTGTACTGGTTGCAGTGCTTACCCCTTCTGGGATAAAGGTGTGGTGTTTGTGAATGTATGTATGTATGTATAGCAATCGCTTCTATCCTGTACTCAAAACCACAGAACGAATCACGAAAATGTGTTTTCCAAAACACAATCGCTTGCAAAATATTTGTTAAAATCAAGTTCAAATAGACGAGCTTTTATATTTTCAAAAACACTTAAAAGCCGCTTCTAAAATCATTTTGATGTTAAATAATTAAAGCAAAAAATAACGTATCCTCCATTAGTGAGGTTTTTAGTACATTTCTTGTGGAAATTCGTGACTTTGAAGCATTTACAGTAATTAATGTTTTGCGAGCAAAAAAATTAATGTGTTTTATTTATTTAAACGTATAGACTGAAATAGAATTAATTGTTGAAACCCTCACAGATATTACTAATGAAAATATACTATATAATTATTGCGACTAAAGGTATTTTTCATAGACAGTTTCAAAGCCTATTTTTGACAGCCTCCGTGGCGCAGTTGGTTAGACGCCGGCTGTGAAACGAGAGGCCGCGGGTTCGATCTTCGCACCGAGACTAATGTTTGTGTAAACGACAAGTATTTGTCTCGGATCTGGGTGTTTGTGAGACCGGAAAGTCTCTCGTAGCTCCTGATACCCACGAATTAACATTTGATCTTAGTGTGGGGTCAGGACTATGTATGTGAGTGTATTTATTTAGCTTAGCCATCGAATGTTTTGTCTTCTTCGCTCAAACAGAATTCAAAAGTCATTCGAAAAGGACAAAACATTCGACAACCAAAATGGGTTTTAAAACTGTTTTTGAAAAAGGCCGTAAATCATTTAACCAGTTGTGGAATTTTACATAGAGATATCGTACGATTTAGAGAAGGATTTAAGTTATTTTTGTAAATAAATAACACCCCTATAGTTTATATATTTATCTATATAAGCCCATCATCCCGGGTCGAGCAAAGTGATATTGGATTCTTCTATTCATTATCAGCCCGGAGTCAGGAATTTTTGCCCGATATGGCGATACGCTCGCCCCCTATCACATCGTCGGACGGAATATACAAGGCGAAACGTGGGTTTTGGGGTAGCACCTCTGCCTACCCCTTCTGGGAAAAAGGCGTGTGTTTATGTATGTATGTATATAAGCCCATAGGCAACGCACTGCAAGACAAGGGTCCCTCTACAATAAAGGGTACGATTGAGAGAGGCTAGGCTGTATACTCCACCATGCTGGCCTAGTGCGCGTTGTTACTTTACATACCATAGAAATTATTACAAATCGCTATTTCAAATTTCCTCACGGTGTTTTCCTTCACCGTTATATTACGTTATACAGCATGTGCGTTGTGGCAAAATTATGGGAGATAACATATTTCTGGTCGTATTCAAATTTGATTCAGTGGAAAATTAATCACATTAGCAAAGCCGGGCTGAGCCGTTAGTCATTTATTTTTTGTTTTGTTTCCTCTGGAGATTTTTTCCTGTATTTTTGGTATGCTGTACTTACTTAATAAGTAACGTTTCAAACTGCTATTCATTTTACAGGCTTCTTATATGTAAACATAATGAAAGTTCTTGTAAGGACACATTATATGTAAAATAATGCTTATCTTACTTACATAATGTGAAATTGTGAATGTTGTCCTCGCCATCTAAGGACCTTCACTTGCCACCAGTTAATTATGTAATACTTTATGACAATTTTTTATACTTTTCTCGTTTGTTATACTTATGGTATAGGTATGCTTGTTTTAGGTTTTTCTTTTCTTTTTTTATTGCAATGAACGTCAAGATGAGTATGGCATTCGTCTGATGGTAAGCGATATGAACGCTCATGGACAGTAGCAAAACCAAACACCATGAATTACACAGCAATGCTGTGCAGTCCACTGCGCTTGCCAACTAAAAACATACGATGTTAAGTCTAATTATGTTCAGTAGTTACTCTGTCTACAATGTCCTTCAAACCGGTCCACGACAGTGCATTAACACTGCTGTTTGGCGGGAGAAATAAACATTGCGGTGGTACCTATCCAGATGGCCTCTCACATATTAAGAGGCCTACCACCAGGAATTATTATCCAATATTTTTTTATTGTATCAGCCCATATACGACCCACTGCAGGGCACGGGCCTCCTCTACAATCGAGAGCACGATTGAGAGTGGTTAGGCCATATAGTCCACCACGCTGGCCTAGTGCGGGTTGGCGGACTTACATACCGTAGAAATTCTTTAAAATCGCTACGGTATGCAGGTTTCCTCACGATGTTTTCCTTCACCGTTAAAGTTATTATCCAATACCTACATTTTAAATGTATACTAAATAAAAGCTTTACTCAACACCTCTATCGTTGTTTTTTTATCGACTGAGATTCAGAGAAAAATACTTTATTAAATCCAATTGATGCGTAAACTTTAAGCACTAAAAGTTAGTCATTCACGGATTTCATCTTATTTATACCTAATTTATAAGGAAAAACGGAGTATTACTAATTAGAACGTTAAATATTACCATCCTATTGGCTAGCCTGACTGCCTCGGTGGCGTAGTGGTACTACGGTATGATTGCAAAGCTGAGGTCTCGGGTTCGAATCCCAGGTCGGGCAAAGTGATATTGGATTTGTCTATTCATTATCAGGCCGGAGTCAGGAATTTGTGCCCGATATGGCGATAGGCTCGCCCCCTATAACATCGTGGGGCGGAATATACAAGGCGATACGTGGGTGTTCTGGTAGCACCTCTGCCTACCCCTTCTGGGAAAAAGGCGTGTGTTTATGTATGTATGTATGTTATTGGCTAGCCCAACTGGACTGTATCAGCCCAGATATGTCCCACTGCAGGGCACGAGCCTCCTCTACAATCGAGAGTACGATTGTGCACGATTGACCGTGCCCAGCAGTGGGACGTATATGGGCTGATAAAAAAAATTGAGTTTTCTCGTATCATTTGCTATCGCATAAGCAAACACAATATATTTCTTTACAAAAACTAGATTTTTTAATGCCGCTTCAAACCGAGTTCGAGGAGATTAAAGAACTTGTTTTTTTAGATAATATTTATTTAATTTCTGTTTTTAATCTACACTGTTTATCTATAACAATATGGCATAGTAATAATTTCGTTAATATCTCTTCCTTTTATAAACCGACGAATATACTAAAAACAGATATTACATTGACTCTCATCTTCTTTAAAAATTGTCTTATATACTCTAAATGTTATATAAGAGGGTCTGGGTGTTTGTGAGACCGAAAAGTCTCCCGTAGCTTCTGATACCCACGACACAAGACTCGATCTTAGTGTGGGGTCAGGACTATGTATGTGACTGTTGGGTGTATTTATTTATTTCTTATATTATACCTCCTGAAATGATATACGTATAGCACTCTGACTGCCTACTTTTGAACTTGAGTAAACCACGATAGCTTCAAAATTATAGTGCTAAAAATAAACAAAAATATTTCTAAGCTACCAAAATACATGATTTTTTTATTATTTCTCTATTCTGAAGTCCATTTGCCGAAATACAGACTTGAAAATGTAAACATTACAAGACTTTAAAGTTATAAAGCATTTTACTGACTAAAAACAAAATGTTAGTGCAATGCAAGCAATAATAAAAGAAAAAATACATAAAGTTAAAGAGCTTTTGACTAAAAATCATGCTAGTCAATTTTTACTCCAGGTTACGAAAAGATTTTTTTTAACTATGAAAAAAAGTATCATATTAAACATACAAATTCTTTATTATATATTTCAAATAATACAATAAAATTTTGCATAATATTACAATCAATTAAAATTTTAGAACCAGAATAATTTTCAAATTAAACTGTTTTAAAATAACCGCCATTTTGAAATTTAAGAACATCCAATGATATATAACTTCAACCTTGCTATTACCTAACGCAAATTGAACGTAAAAGTACTCGCACCCTATTTAACATCTGCAACAACTTATAGAAAAGGTGCAGTATCAAAACGGAATACTTGCCGAAGCTCATTGCTCAAACGAACTGAAGCTGACTGAGTGAGGAGTTCTAAAAAAAAAGACAGACACTTTTGCCTAAAGCAAACCGGTCCGCGAACCAACTTCACTTAGTCGCATTTCATTACACGAAGGTCAACCAATGCTTTGGCCGCGACAGACCGCGGCGAGCTCTCGCGTCGAACGCACGTCCCGTTCCGGGCGGAAAAAAAAATTATTCACGTCACCAAAAAACACGGGACAACTTGCTTTTCACATAGAAACGTGACAGAAAACCTACGAGTGCACCAAAACGTATCGGAATACACTTTTAGTGCGCGCAAAACAAGTTTTCTCAACTCTTGTGATCAGTAAAGTTGTAGAAAGTTTTGCATTTTAACAGATCTGTGCCTGTGTGTGTTTGTGTTGTGTTATATTATTAAGATTGAACATTTCGGGTAAGTACATGAATGTTTTCGCTAACGGATCTCTCGTCTGTGCATAGAATAATAATTGCATACAGATTCCAGTTACTGGAGTCGGTAACTCGATCTATCACTTTTTAAAGCCATACAACCTTGCTCCGGTGCAGCGTATGTTCAATTTTTTATCTATTTTAACTTGCTCCAGCATTTTAGAATGCACTTAAAATTTTGTTTTTTTATTTTGTGCGCGTAAGATTTGCTATTATTACATTACAAGTTGCAAGTAGAATGTGTATTCTCCAAAAAGTGGACATAAAAAAGACCAGGCAAAGGTGATTGGCCAAACAGCCGCAAACAATTGCATCACAGAATGCGTTGTTCATCATAAAGTCCTGTCGTTTTTAATTTTCCATAGACAAGATTATGGCCGAGTTTTATTTTTGTTGCACAGCCAGTGAAGCCAGTCTCTTGCCTGTCTGAACTTAAAAAAGTTGTTTATTTTTTTAGCCGTTGAAAGATCTTAATACAAAGCCTTGTAGCCTTTACAAGTTGATGCATTTAGTTGCCACTGGCTTTATTAATTCAGCCATTTTTATTGAACCGTTAATTGAGAAAAAGACAATTAAAAATAAATGACCTCAACTGAGGCTTCGTTGAACGTTAAAACTCGCTTATACGTGAAACTTATTTTTAATGTATTCAAATGGGCGTCAGAAAAAGGATTTTGAACAGTTATACAATCATGCTAATGAAGTAACTGTACCTTTACGTATGACAAGTAACGTGCATTCATTGTGTGGCAAAATTATGGACAGAGAGTAAGCACTTCTTTGCTAGACTGACAGACCACTAATTGCTGCATCAACGACAGCGTGGAGAGCACTCATCTATACTAATACTCATACATCGCCCGATTATATACATCTAAGCGCTCATCTACTGCACTACATAACAGCACTCGGCTATACGCCGCGTCGGTGACAGCGCAGAGAGCGCTCGTCTACTGCACTACATAACAGCACTCGGCTATACGCCGCGTCGGTGATAGCGCGGAAAGCGCTCGTCTACTGCACTACATAACAGCACTCGGCTATACGCCGCGTTGGTGACAGCGCGGAGATCTCGTCTACTGCACTACATAACAGCACTCGGCTATATGCTTCTCCGGCGACAGTGCAAAGAGCGCTCGTCTACTGCACTGCATAACAGCACTCGGCTATACGACGCGTCGGTGACAGCGCAGAGAGCGCTCGTCTAAGCACTACATAACAGCACTCGGCTATACGACGCGTCGGTGACAGCGCAGAGAGCGCTCGTCTACTGCACTACATAACAGCACTCGGTCAGTGGTCTGTTGATGTATTTTTGTGAAGTATTTGACAAAATCTCGCCCATACAAGTATTCGAAAGCACGTGTTTTCTATTTATCCATGAATCACTTGACCTTCAATTTAAGTAGGCGAAATGAAAAGTGATAAACAGTGAAATTAGCATAGAGATATGGAATCTTTATCGTATTGATAATTTAAATGGCCGTCGGTCATCGAATTATTTATATAATTAGAGCGGGTCATTAACGCTTGTTAAATATTTAAATAACATTTTCCCTAGATGAATTATTTATTAGCAAGTCACGACTTTCGATCGCTTTCGATATATTTTTAATGTTGCCCAACACTACGATCGATTCTAACACACTAAGACCCGAATAAATAACTCAATATACAGGGTATATCAAGACTGCTACCGAAAACGAAGGTAGTAGTTTTAGTGACTAGACACAATGCAACTAAAATTTTTGCAAAAAAGCGACGATTTTTTTTTTCCTATCATCGTATTTGGGTGGTAAAAAAATAATGTACACCCATTTATTTTTAAAGACGCTATAGTACACAAGGCTTTTAATTATAATTTTAGCAAAGCTATGGATTTACCACCCAAACACAATGATATTCAAAACATTATACAAAAAAATCGTCGCGTTTTTTTGCAAAATTTTTGGTTACAACGTGTCTGCAGTCACTAAAACTACCACCTGGCTTCGTTTTCGATAGCAGTCTTTATATACCCTGTATATTTATCCTTGCAAACGTTGCACCAACAATGTTGAAGTCTCTATACTAAACGTTGTCGTTTCGAGAAAGCATTATCATTGACGAGAACAAAGGAAATAGGGTACCAACTTTGTGATCGAATCTCTATCCGTATATGAAGGAATTCCAAAAATTTAAACCTAAATACACAGTTCGAATGGTCTACGCATACTTCTAAATTTCGATTCATACGTCTATTTGAACAATTTCCGAAAAATTGGTTATGACTTCACAACCGGCTGTCTGACCTCAACCCTTCTAAGAAACAAAACTCGGCCAACCATATTTTGTTTAAAACCCCGCTGTGGTTGACCGAGCTAGGAATGCAAACCTAGAAATCTCCGCATGCATCCTCTTTGTCCCAAACACAATTTGGTATATTCTAAATGATTTATAGTAAAATCCTTAAACCTTTATAATTAAGACACAAATTGCAGATTCGAAATAATCCTAGTTAGCTTACGAAATCGTTGCCGTACAGTCATCTCGACTATACCAAAATGTTAAGCAGTAATTATTGCTGCGACTCAGATAGGCATTAGTAAACATTAGATAGTCCTCAATGTATCGATGAATCCTTCTTCTTTAACTTCAGCCACAGGAAGTATATACTGTACGTAGGCCTCTCCAAGGATCTCCACATAGACCTGTTGTAAGGGGCCTGCATCCAGTGACTTTCTGCAACATTAAGCCCCATTTACACGGGGAGAGTTTCTCACCCCGAAGATACGACTATCGTAAGGATATAAAAAGTTGCATCGTGTAAACATTTGTCAGAACACGATAATCTATAGTGGTTATGTCATGCGATAATCGCATACGATTCTCGCCACGAGAAACTCCCCGTGTAAATGGCACTTTAGTTAGGTTGTCAGTTCAACTTATAGGTGGATTTCCGACACTGCTAGTGGAATAAAAATGCTCAAAATACTGTATAGCCCTTAAGAGATAAAGGATTACAGAATATGCGTTTATTAATTAATGATATGAATTCAGAAAAAACAAACCGGATTTATCAGTAAATAGATTACATGTATAACATTGTAAGTACGTTTTAAAAACAAACGAATATGATGACCTGTGGGCCCCCGTCTTAAAATCTTCCATAGTGTAAAAAGTATGCCAAAACTAGACACTTATAGAAAACATCGCAATGTAAGTGGCAAAACGGCATGTTGACCACATTCACAAACCGTAATTAATAAAATACAAATGTCAATTAATTTCAAATTAAACATGGCTAAACTGGTATTATTATCTAAAATAGTACTCTAATTTCTTACTTCTAACATGTAATTTAAGATAACAGTAAATTGGGCATACTTCCTCCAATTTTACTAGCACCCAGACCCGCACGAGGATTTGTAAGAATATATATGGTATGTAAAGTCAGCCAACGCGTAATAGGCGTGATGGGCTATATGGCTTAACTCCTCTCAATCGTACTCCCGATTGTAGAGGAGGCCCGTGCCCTGCAGTGGGACGTATATAGGCTGATACAGTACAGACTCGCACAATATACCTGACCAAAAATAATATTTCAGTGATCGAGCTCACAACCTCCAACATAGAAAGCCAACTTCATAACTGCTATGCTAATCTAGTCACTATGTCAAACAAATGTCCTTGTACCAGTTGCAATGATTTTTATTAATTAGTTCCATGTTACAACCGAGTCCAAGGTCATATTTATGATTAATAATTAATTTCTACTTTCTGTCTTACCGTTAAACATTGCGTACCGTTAAAAATAATTAACTAATTGATTAGAATATTGGTTTTGAATCGATTTTGTTGTTTTTCGTAACCAGGCTTTACATGGTCATGTGTTTCTAAATTGAATTTGGAGCTGGTAAAATTGACCTGTTTGTGATAAAATTGGAGATCTGTGCATTCAGTTGCTGACTGAAAAGGCGCTTTTATGATTTAGTAGCATAAAATCGAATTGAAGCTAGCTTGCTAAATCAATTATTACTTACACAGTCAGTACCAACATTATCACAGAATTATGTACATCTACATTCTAATACTGGATTATGCCCTAGCCCCTCTCAATCAGTCTTGATTTTTGAGGAGGCCCTGCCGTGCAGTCCAATCCAACCCAATCCATCGACCAAAGGAAGTCCACTGCTGAACATAGGCCTCTCCTTGCAGCTCCTTGCTTGCTCGCACCTTGCATCCAGCGACATCCCGCGATCTTTACCAGGTCGTCTGACCACCTAGTGGGTGGACGTCCCACACTGAGCTTTCCGCTTCGTGGCCTCCATTCGAGAGCTTTTTGGCGCCATCAGCCATCAGTTCTCCGTGCTATGTTCCCCGCCCATTTCAACTTGCTAATCCACTGGGCTATTTCGGTTACTTTCGGTCTCCTACGGATCTCCTCATTTCTTATTCGATCTCGTAGGGAAACCCCGAGCATAGCCCTCTCCATAGCTCGTTGAGTGACTTTGAGCCTCCTAAAAAGGCCCATAGCAAGAGGCCACAAAGTGCCGTGCAGTAGGACACAAATACACGGGCTGGATTATTATATATATATATTGCCATGGAAGCTTTTTTATATAGCAACCTAACATACATAACCTAATACATATTTTTTATTGAACGACTTCTATGTAAAATATTATCTCCATTTAACGCAATTGCAAGATACATTTTTATAAATATTTTATTCTACTTCTAAATTGTATAAAGCATACTTTTACATTGACCGTTCCCTCTTTAAATACATCTAATGAATCTGTCATATTACTCAACAATTCACTGTTTAATATTCAATACAGCATCTCTCTCTTCAGCTACAGTATGTTCACTGCTGATTATAGACCTCCCTCATAGATCGCCACATAGACCTGTTAGAAGCGGCCTGCATCCAGCGTCTTCTTGCGATCAGGTCGACCATATACAATACAAGTAATACAGCATATTTTCATATAATTAGGTCGTATTTGATCACGTTAAATTTCATGATGTTCGAAATTAAACTACATGCATCCATTACCCACTTTGCCTTTGTCACATCACGTATGCATTTACGACATAGTTGACTTGGATCCAAACTTTCGTCGCATTATTTCGAGATCATGTTGCTCTGTGCTTCTAAAGGAATTTGGTCTTAATACCTTGGACTTATAGCTTTTGCAACTATCTGGCCTAATTCTTGAAAGTCTCCGTGGCGCAGTTGGTTAGAAGTTGGCTGTGAAACAAAAGTCCGTAGGTTCGATCCCTGGACAGAGACGCAATGTTTATGTGATCAACAAGTATTTGTTTCAGGTTTTGGTGTTTGTGAAGACTTGTATCTTAGTGTTGGGTCAAGATTATGTGTGTGACTTTTTGGTGTATCCATTTATTTAATTTTATGCTTAACAAAAAAGAATAGCTAAATGAGGTGACAACCCATCTTCCTAGCGTTTAACTTTTTCAAAAATTATTTCGACTAAAAGAAATTAAGTTTAACGCCTCTCAACCATAATCAAGGCCTATTCACAACGATGGTATGGATTTGTATTATTTTTTAAAACCTCTATTTTCTGAGAAGTTATTGACAAAATCAAAGGATTAAACCCAGAAGGTCACAATACAATGCTTACTCAACATCAATCGGGTTCTTGCAAATATTCTCATTCACGATTGTAATTAATTAATCATCAATTTACTCTGAATTTTGAGGTCGTATTTTCCAATAAACTACTAACTTTATGACGTAGAATGAGTAATGAAAAATATTGTGAAAGGGGAAATGAGGATAAAAATTCCGTGACGTTGGTAAAGTTATTTTTTGGTCCGCCCCGTGACCACGAAAACTGTAAAGCGATCAAAACATCGGGAACTTAAAAAATGTAAAAAATGTTAAAAGGATACGAATATTGTACCAGTATTTGTGTATTATTCGTCAATCTCACTGACCGAAAATAAAAAACGAAACAAAAAGTTTTTCGAATTTCTAGCCAAATTTCTACAAATTTCTAAAAAAAGGCACTGTCGCCAGTTTTGGTTAAAAAAATCTCATAAAAATTGTCCTATCACACGTTGAACTCGAAATCAGCTCAGCAAACTAAGGGTGGAGTAGGTTTAGTTGCACTTCTGCCCACCTGCTCAAGGTATAATCGTGAGGTTATTTATGTAGGAAGACCTAGGCTACCTGCTAGGTCCTACGTGCATCTAGATGCAGGTCGCTCTAAATTTAGAAGTGAACGTATTGAGCTGATTATCTTTAGTCTAGACTCTAGAGCTTCTTTATAATTTAACTGGTGATAAATAGTTCCTTATAATCAAAACGCATAATAAGAAATTAAACAGGATTTTTCGGTCTCATCTGCATCATACAATTCTTGACGCTTGACGCGAGGACAAACACGTTTTTTATTTATAATAGTGACTAATATTTTGTTGATTTGCCACCTTGAGGTCGCATTTTTTCTCGACTTAGCATTTTGATGACGTTTTTCTAGTGTTGATTATGTCAAGTATTACATTAGGCAAGGTATTCGCTTGTAATGTTGTTTTTATGCAACGGGTAAATTATCTTAAATTATTCATATTGGAATACCGTCAATGTATGAGTAAAACTGACCATGATGAGATTTGCAAGAACGTAACGTTCTGGGATCAACCAGTTTTCATCTTACAGGGTATATCAAGACTGCTACCGAAAACGAAGCCAGGTGGTAGTTTTAGTTTCTTTAGACACAATACAACTAAAATTTTCGCAAAACAAGCGACGAATTTTTTTTTTTCTATCATTGTATTTGGGCGGTAAATACATACACATACAACTAAAAAACATAATATATACCCTTTTATTTTTAAAGACTTCTGTAGTACGCAAGGCTGTCAACTACAATTTTAGCAAAAACTATGGATTTACCACCCAAACACAATGATTTTAAAACATTATAAAAAAAAATCGTCGAATTTTTTGTGCAAAATTTTTAGTTGCATCGTGTCTATAATCACTAAAACTACAACCTGGCTTCGTTTTCGGTAGCAGTCTTGATATACTCTGTATTTCGATAAAATGGCATAATTGTTATCATCACTTGTCGATATTGATATCTCACTAGTCAATATTGTATCTAGCGAGAACTACAGACAACATCAGAGGCAGTAATGGATTTTTTACTTTAACCTTAGTATAAGTTACACCTACACATAGGTCTTTTCAATAACATACTTCGGAATATCAATCTCAATTGTCACATTTCTCATCCCACATTTTAAGGTGTATATTGTAGGTACATACATACGATCTTTTACTAATCCTATCCATCAGCCAAAGGAAGTCCACTGCTGAACATAGACCTCTCCTAATGATTTTGATTTTTACTAAAGTAAAAGTAAATTTAATATTCAGCAGAAAATATCAAAAGACTTTATCGTCTCGACTTCTGGATTCCAACAATTGTCTTGTATGAAAGAACTAACTCGACCAGTCGTCTCAAAAATTGCTTCTTAACCGACTGTGCTACGGAGGTAGTCCCAAAAATCTGTCAATATACATTAGTATGTCAATATACATCATCATACAATCTACTATCTTATGCTAAATTAAACATTTTTTTCTATGATTGGATACCGTATTAGCTGACGTCACCGACTGGCCGGTCGCTAAATCATAAGCCACATTTAGTAAATTAGGGTCACGATGAGTTAATTCTTAGAATTGTTATAGATTAGCTATGTTAGAAGAAGCTATGTCAATTATTTCTACTATAAGAATCGATGGGGCAATAGTTGAGTTAAGATTCTCGAACTACACAAAATTTTGGGTCAAAGTTCTTTTTGCAAGTCTAGCGCACAGACTTTTGACTTCAAAATCATGTGTGTATTCATAATTAATTATTTATAGTTCGCTTTGACGGACCGTTTCTCTTTGGATCAAGTTATTACTAATTTATTCCAGGTTTACTATAAATAAATGTATACCGATAGTTAACTACAACCACAGTCACAGCAAACATCAAGATCGTTTGTTGACTTTGTTTAAGCTTCCAAAACAATTGCTGTAATGCATCAATAATTAAATTATCTATTCATGGACTTCCGGATTATCACGCTCAACGCACGCTAGTAATGATTAAAAAAACTAATTTAATAAAATTGCTGCAAAAAATCCTATTTGTTCATGACTAATTTGGCCGATCACGACCTTACCAGGAATTTTGAGGTCTACTCATCTCAATTCCGCAATTGACGTATTTTATGGTTATATCCGATCGATACCTATGAAGTCAAATCATTGACTCATTGTATTGTATTGTATTGTATTGTATCAGCCCATATACGACCCACTGCAGGGCACGGGCCTCCTCTACAATCGAGAGTACGATTGAGAGTGGTTAGGCCATATAGTCCACCACGCTGGCCTAGTGCGGGTTGGCGGACTTACACACCGTAGAATTTTTTTAAAATCGCTACGGTATGCAGGTTTCCTCACGATGTTTTCCTTCACCGTTAAAGACGTTTGACTCATAGTTGAGGATTATTATTATAATTTCTGTATCAGCCCATATATGTCCCACTGCAGGGCACGAGCCTCCTCACAAATCGAGACCACGATTGAGAAAGATTTCGCCGTATTGTCCACCACGCTGACCCAGTGCATGTTGACAGACTTTACGTGCCGTAAAAACTCTTTTATCAGTATCTGTAGCAGCCCATATGCGTCCCACTGCAGGGCACGGGCCACCTCTACAATCGAGAGTAAGTTTGAGAAGAGTCAGGCGATATACTCCACCACGCTGGCCTAGTGCGTGTTGGCGGACTTTACATACCGTAAAAACTCTTAAAATCGCCACGGTATGCAGGTTTCCTCACGATGTTTTCCTTCACCGTTATAGTGTGTGGTGATTAACTATCAATACACATAACTCCGAAAAGTCAGAGGTGTGCCCAGGGATTTGAACCCGCAACCACCATTACCAACAGGCCACCACGGACTTATTGAAATATAGCCTTTGCGTATTATTAAGATTCTGCAGTTGGTATACGGTCAAAGACTCTTATGAATAAATCTTTGAATAATATAAAGAATGTTTTGATTTTTACATTCTAATGTAGTGCAAAGTCCTCTTTACGTTTCATAAGTATTTAATAGTAACGTTATGGGATTAAGTTTCTAAATCGGTGTCTGCCTTAAATTAAATAGAAAACCACTGGATAGTTGATCAAGAATAATATTCTGGGATTCGGTATTTGAAAATTTTGGAAGGTAATTTTTTATTCATAGATTCTGATATCTACGATACAAGCCATCTTCTTATTTAACCCTCAATTCATTACCTCCACTTTTTTAATTCTTAGATTCCGAACCCCTAATAGCCTTTGCCCAAGAATACACTGCTCATGAAACATGACTTTAAGGCATTGAAAGTGTTTCTCAGAATATTTGGACTAAAGACAAATATGTAGGTAGAGCATACAAAACTATCAGTTCTCAACTTTGCAGACGTAAGATCATAAAGTTAGCTAATTCACCCAAAGTTACTTTCACTTAGATTTGTTTACTATTCCGCTCCCAGAACAATCAAAGATATTAGTGAAAGTATGGAATCTTTATTTATGAGGAACTCCTTATAACCGGTCATTCTGTCACTAGAGACCGCTTTCAACCTTTTGCTGTGAATATTAAAGAATATTGAAGCCTGTGGAATATTTTAAGTCTAAATATTGGCGAATTGTTGTACCAGCCAGTACTGCCTCGGTGGCGCAGTTGTATTACGGTATGATTGCAAAGCTGAGGTCTTGGGTTCGAATCCCGGGTCGGGCATAGTGATAAGGCGATAGGCTCGCCCCCTATCACATTGTGGGACGGAAAATACAAGGCGATACGTGGGTGTCCTGGTTACACCTCTGCCTACCCCTTCTGGGATAAAGGCGTGAGTTCATGTACGTATTTAGTTGTCCCAGCCCTAAGATTTTACCGTCAGCATGCAAAATTCAGGCCAACTCTACGATTTATATAAATGAAGACAAAAGGAGAAAGAAAGTAGATTTTTAATTTTGTTCCTTTTTTACCATCTCATTTTCGGTTTGAGTACTAGCTTCCCCTAAGTTTGATGAGGTATAGATTTTGTTCCACCATAACTTTGTAAAGGATACTCCATGGTTTTAGCCTGCGTGATGCATTTGATTTCCCGTACGAGACAAATATTTTTATCATCATCAGCCCGTTGCAATCCACTACTGGACTTAGTTCTCTCCCAAGGTACGCCACAGAGCCTGGTCTGCTGCTTTATGCATCCAGTCGCTGCCGGCCCTCTTGTGCAAGTCGTCCCGCCATCTGGCCAGAGGACATCCTACGCCACGTTTGTCAATATTTGTATGATGCAAGGTATTTGTGTCGGGTCTGGGTGTTTGTAAGGCAGAAAACTCTCTCGTGGTTTCTTAAACCCAAGATGCAAGATATATTCTTAGTGTGGAGTCAGGTCTATGTGACTGTTTGGTGTATTTATTTATACCTCATAATATTATAATTTACCACTGTTAAATTCAGCTTCATCTAATAGAATGTATTTCATTGTAGCGATATCCACCGGGAAGGTATGTAAATATTTGCTTATACCGAAACGCTCGTCGCTTTGTCTCTTGACCTTTCAACTTTACCGAGTACTGCTAATACCACTTACAAATAATTCCGTCTCCTTCGAGGCTAATCAAATTTTATGATAGCATCTCCTATATCGATGTAATCATTGCATACAATAGGTTATTCTGTATTGTATTGGATCTGGTCATAATTATCCAGTTCTATGGAACTCCTCTCAACGATCTTCTACAAGATTTTTATCAGAATATTTTTATGTTTTATCAGTAGTGTAAACGCATTGTTGTGATCCGGTTTGAAGGACATTGTAGCCAGCGCAACTACTGGACATCATGAGACTTAACACCTTATGTCTTAGGATGGCAAGCGCAGTGGAATGCCAAACATTGCTTTGTAATTCATGGTTGGTTTTGTTACTGTCCATGAGCGGTCGTATCGCTTACCATCAGGCGAATGGCATGCTCGTCTCGCTGTTCATTGCATTAAAAAAATCCTAAGTGACTGCGTAAAAGCAAAGCGATTTGACTTCAATCCACAAGGTGACAAACCAATAAAAAATCCTTGGTAGGCGTATGCTCAGCGGTAAAAAGTGAAATTCTATTAAAAATGGTCGCAATGGCGATACCTAATATAGATTTCGGTCAAGTGCCTGCAACACTTCGGCGTGTAAATACTGTTATCACGCAAATAGGGTTATCAGTTGACACAATTTTAGTGTAAACTGATCAGGTGTCGATAGCTTATCGGTGATAATTCAGAATCTCTTTGATAAATGCGTCTTGTTATTCCCACAGCTGAGGTCCGGAATACCAGACGTTGATCTGTACTGTATCAGCCGAGATACGAACCACTGCAGGGCATTGGCCTCGTCTACAATCGAAAATACGATGGAGAAAGGTTAGGCCATATAGTCCACCACGCTAGCCTAGTGAGGGTTGGCGGATTTTACATGCCATAAAAATTCTTGCAAATCGCTATGGTATGCAGGTTTCCCCACGATGTTTTCCTTCAGCGGTATAGTGTGTGGTGATTGACTATCAATAGACATATGATTCCGAAAAATCAGAGGTGTGCCCGCGGATTCTAACCCGCGACCACCGTGAACATATTGGCAGCCGCGTCTGCCGTCCCTTTACCAACAGGCCACCAACCACTTTTGATGACACGCACGCAGACCTTGATCAATGATCAATAATTTTTCCAGAATGTTCTAAATCATAGTTTATATGTACAATAGCGTGATAAAGTGAAGATAACGATTGATAGTAAGAGGTGGTACTATCAAATCTTATATCTGGTTTAGATTTTCGCCATATCGAGCACAAATTCCTGACTCCGGGCTGTTAATGAATAGAAAAATCCAATATTACTTTGCCCGACCCGTGATTCGAACCCGAGACCTCAGCTTTGCAATCGTACCGAAGTACCACTACGCCACCGAGGCGAATTTATTTTATTATTATTTATTTATTTAACAATCGATTAGTAAATTAAACCAACTCATAACTCCCAATCTTCTAACAAAGGATACATGATCTACACCGATCTTTGCTCCCATACTAGATAACGAAGTACTTACACATACCGAGCTAATCTCATAACGGTCTACCAATCAATTCCAAGCGACGGCTTAATTGCATCTAATTTACTGTTAAACTCTAAGCATTTACCATTAGTCAATGTTAAAACTTTGTACGGAATCTCAAATATGCTTTAATGTGTAAGGATGCGGCTTGCGTGGACTGGCGAGCGGGCTGGAGGAATGACAAGGATGGGTATATAAGGGTTTGTTTGAGAAAGAAAGAGACAGGGGTATTAAGGAGACTATGATTTTCTTTTAAATAAGGTTTTGTTTCTTTTTTTATCGTAGGCTGTATGCAAAAAATAAGTAATTGAATCCACAGATTTTATCCCATAGAATAATGATGTGACTTTGTTTCCAGGGTAACTGTGGAAACGAAAAAACATGTTTAATCGTTAATATGACACAAATAGCTCATCCATCCATCCATCAGCCAAAGGAAGTCCACTGCTGGACATAGGCCTCTCCTAATGATTTCCACAGTGACCTGTTGGAGGCAGCCTGCATCCAGCGACGTCCCGCGACCTTTACCAGGTCGTCTGACCACCTAGTGGGTGGACGTCCCATGCTGCGCTTTCCGCTCAAATAGCTCAGTTTACCATAAAAATAAATGTGTTAAAAATAATGACGACCTGGTTAAGGTTGCAGTGAGTCGCAGGGTTCAGGCCGCTTCCGACAGGTCGATGTGAAGATCCTTGGGGGAGGCCTAGGATCAGCAGTGATCTTCCTGTGGCTAAAGAGAGATAGACAGTAATCGTTCGTTTATAGACAATGTGGTATGTAATCTAAGATGTAAAATTAGATTCCCAAAAAAAAAATCTTAAAAATATTAGCCATACAGACAGCGGATTTAAAAAGACAAATCTAATCTGTCTGCAACATAAAATAATCTTTCGATTCATTCTTCATTCTAATTTAATCATTTTACCATCGATTGTGTTTTTTAAGTCAAGGATACAAATTATCTACAATTTTCTACGTATCTCTTACTTGCGCAATTTCTTTGGAATTGATGATAATTTTGGATGGTCGTAAAAACATCGTGGTTTTATGGCGCTTAAATCATAGTAAAACGTACGCTGGTTTATTCAAAATATAATTGTTTATTTTAGTTTTCCTTTGGAATTATCTCCTCAAAATTTCTTGCGTAGTATTTTAGACAACATTTTTTTTTCAATACTTTTCTTCTAGCAAATAGCTGAAATGTTACTACTAATATCTTAGGCTATTTACCGTAATCAAATCGTCTAAGAACCTAATTTAACCAACAACTAATTAACGTTTTTACACATCAAAAGTAATTTCTCTAAAATATCGCTAAGAATTTTGGGTTACAAACGCACAAACAAAAAATTACACAGATTTATAAATAACTTATATTTCAATTATTAATAAACGAATCAATATTTCCTCTCAAAAGAATTCAAACACATCGATATAATAAGTTATATTTTAATCAGTAATTCAACGAAGCTTTCCACTTTACCTATAAACGATAATAAAACCTAAAGTATAAAATATACATTTTGCAAATCGCTCCTGTCTACTGTGACCTCTCCCTAGCTATTCCCTGAGTGAGCGCGGGGTAATTTCAATAATGTCCTACCATCCAGAAAAGAATAATTTATTTGTAGGAATTTACTTGTACCAGGATATTCCTGTCCGGACGGCAATTTATGTACTTGTACGGCTAAGTAAGGACTCAGGAGTTGGTAATGCTATAATACTTTATCAGATCATGTAGGCTTGTATGCAGATTCTTTCGTAGAAACTTATGGTATAGCAGGATTGTAAATTACCTATTAATTTTTTTTCAACTCTTTCTATATGGTTTGCTAACTGCAACTCTGTCAATACGTAACGATTAATATATTTCTTTGTTAAATTGGGAGTCAGTTATTTTTTCAAGTTTTAAAATTTTGGTTCCTATTTTGTCTTTCAATTTTGTCGTTTAATTTTAATTTTATTTTGATAGTTTATAGATAAGTTATTTCATAGTTCTTTCCTGTTGTACAGTATTATTGCATGTTGTGATCTCCTCTAATTGAAGAAACACAATGTTTAAACTGCAACACTACAATAGCAAAGCTTGTAAAGTGTATTCTTTGTTGGAGATCCTAATAAATAAAAATAAAAAACAAACTAAATAAGGAACATTATCTTCTTATTAATAAATGCTTTGTGGCTATACTTTCATAGCTACTCATGTAATTATATCCATGTATAACTGCTGATATGGTACGTCGTATATGTTTTCAATTCATGTCATTACTCTGCCACCTAATGTATTAAAATGACTACAATTTCGCGATATACATATTTCAATTTTTTTCTTACTATTTCATACCTTACCTACTCAAAATATCATCACAAAATTTCACATACAATGATATGATAAGGGGTACAAAACAGGACAAAGGTAACCATTCATCCAAAGAAGAAGCCGTACTCCCGAAGGATACAAAAATAACTATTCATAAATTAACTCCATTGACTAGACCTACACTAACGCAAACGACTGAAGCCAGTATCATACATTAATTCGATAGCCACAAATTGACTTTCATCAAAACGTGACTGCGCCACATTCCAGCGACAAATCTGGTCATTAAGGATGTTAATATAGATAGAGAGTTATGTAGGCGCGCCAAGGGTAGACAAATTGATTGATGCATCGGGACACACATGATGAATGTACCAAGTGATCTCATTTGACCTCCGTGATTGTTTAATGATTTTTTCATGTGGTGTTGGGTGTTGTACAAGGAAGCTTTTGGTTTTTAATAGTGTAGCTAGCAATGGCGTAACATCTGTATAATAAATAATAATAAATAAATACACCCAACAGTCACATACATAGTACTGACCCCACACTAAGTTCGAGTCTTGTGTCGCGTATCAGAAACTACGAGAGACTTTTCCGTCTCACAAAAACTCACACCCGAATCGAACCTGTGGATCGCATAAATATTTGTCTCGGCGCAGGGATCGAACCCGCGGCCTCTTGTTTCACAGCGGGCGTCTAACCAATTGTGGCATGAAGGCTGTATATCTCGATTCCTATCGGACTACCTTTTTACGCTAATCGCATATTTTCATTCAAATCATAATAGTTTTAAGACTTTGGCTTTCTTTCAGAAGAAAATCACCATTCACCTCTAGTCTAGTGGTTGAATTACAAAAATGATTTTTTTTATTAATTATTTTTCGGAATAAATTTTCTCATTATTAGCATTCCATAATGTGATGGTTTTCTCTATCTCTCTTCAGCCACTGGAAGTCCACTGCTGATCATAGGCCTCCCAAGGCCATAAGAGTGAATACGATCCCAAGACACACCATTTTTACTGAATTTTAGAGTCGATTCATCACTTATTGTAGAGCATTACTTTTATCAAGCCAACAAATTGTACAAAAAAATGACATCATAATCTTGATATTAATGTTAAGCTACGGTCTCAAAATTGGCATATGCGAATCATACACTATTGATCTGTTGAATGTGACCTCACCTTAAGGTCTTGCATGCCGATACCTCATGGAACGAGTCAAGGAACAAAAACTCGACATATCTGTTATTGGATCTTAACGCGAGCCCCCATTGTTATGTGTCAAAATATTACAACACTTTTTGCTCTGTTTAATGTTAGATAAAAACTTGGTACTATGTAGTATGACGTAATCGAGTGGTGTCTTCTTGTAATACCAACACATCCATGATTCAGTGGATGTTCATGGGTAGCAGTGATCACTTACCATCAAGTGATATGTTAGCTCGTTCGCCAGACCTATGCAATAAAAAAAAATTATGACGGTGCCCTAACATGGGTGGTCAAAAGAGAATTTGTAATTGTATTGTATTGTATCAGCCCATATACGACCCACTGCAGGGCACGGGCCTCCTCTACAATCGAGAGTACGATTGAGAGTGGTTAGGCCATATAGTCCACCACGCTGGCCTAATGCGGGTTGGCGGACTTTTACATACCATAGAAATTTATACAAATCGCTATGGTATACAGGTTTCCTCACGATGTTTTCCTTCACCGTTACAGTGCGTGGTGATTGACTATCAATACACACATGACTCCGAAAAGTCAGAGGTGTGCCCTGGGATTTGAACCCGCGACCATCGTGAACATCTAGGCAGCCGCGTCTGGTCCGTTACCAACAGGCCACCACGCACTTAAATTTGCGAATTTGTAATACAAATATGTTATTGCTATTTTAAAGATTTTGATCATAAACGACTACACAAACAAGTCTTGTTTCGTTCGGATAATACTAACAATCTATTTCTTAGCTTTTTTAATCCTGCTCACATGACTCAGACACATAAGGAGAAGCCTATCTTCAGCGTAGGAAATAAATTTTTTTATTTGTATTCAATGTTTGATAACTGCCTCGTTGGCGTAGTTGTACTACGGTACGATTACAAAGCTGAGGTGTCAGGTTCGAATCCCGGGTCGGGCAAAGTGATATTGGATTTTTCTATTCATTACCAGCCCGAAGTCAAGAGTTTGTGCCCGATATGGCGATAGGCTCGCCCCCTATCACATCGTGGGACGGGGCACACAAGGCGTAATATGGATGTCCTCGTTGCACCTCTGCCTACCCTGTCTGGGATACATGCGTGACGTTTATGTATGTATATATGTATGTTTGATGGTTATAACAATAGTAAATAAATAAATACAACCAGTCATATACATAGTGCTGACCCTACACTTAAATCGTATCAGAAGCTCAGTATCAGAAGTATCAGAAGCTATCAAAGACTTTTCAGTCTCACAAACACTCAGAACCGAAGCTAATACCTAGTCACACAAATTTGTCTCCGTGAGAATCGAACCCGCGGCTTCTTGTTTCACAAACGGCGTCTAACCAACTGCGCCACAGAGTTTGTCAATCACGGTTTAATAGCGCCAATAGAGTCTCAAATATTTTTAATACCACTAATGACATTGTTGCTGTCGTATCAAGTATCAATACCTTTAAATTCTCATTTCTTTGTGTTCAATTTTGTAACCATGCATAATGACATGTGGCGGGGTCATTAAATACACCCAAACAGTAACATACACAGGCCTGAGTTCACATCGAGTCTTGTGTCGTGGGTATCAGAAACTACAGGAGAATTCTCGGTCTGGGTGTTTGTAACATCCAGACCCGACACAAATACCTTTGGATCACACAAATTTGTCTCAGTGAGAATCGAACCCGCGGCTTCTTGTTTCACAAACGGCGTCTAACCAACTGCGCCACAGAATTTGTCAATCACGATTTTAATAACACCAATCAAGTATCAAATATTTTTAATACATTGCCGCCGTCGTATCAAGTATCAATGCCTATACATTCCTCATTTCTTTTTGTTCGATTTTGTAACCATGCATAAGGTCATGAGGCAGGGTCAATATGACCATTATCCACTAACAGTACGGCAGCGTGACGGCGCGCTGTTAGATACGGGTTAACTACGCAACCTTATACATATATAGTGATTTATGCATTTCAGATTATTGCTTTTAGTGGAATTGTTTTTTTGTATTTTGGAGGGTTAATTAGTTGTGTTATGCTTAAATTATTTACTGATTTCATTTTGTTTTATTGTTGTAAAAATGTAATTAATTGGTATAATGGCTTATATAAAATTAATTTTTATTTTTGTGTTGATTTTATACATGTTTTACATTAGACACAATGGCAATTTTTCGTTTAATTTTTTATTTATGAAAAACATCAGAATCAAAATCTCACAAAGACTAGATCGATTTAGAAAATAAAATCATTAATAAACTGCTTCAAATGTCAAGAATACTTAGTATAAATTAAGTTCCCTCTATTTAGACATATCAAAAATTCTACAAAGAAAGAACACACAAGACGAAACCTGAGTTTCCTGATTGCACCTCTGCCTACCCCTTCTAGGATAAAGGCGTGATGCTTATGTATGTATGTAAAATACTACAAAAACTTAAACAAAAGTTAAGCATATCTGTGATGCTTACGACTAATTACTAGTGAAAGAATGTTCAACGAAACTCAATGACACAAAGAATTGGCCATACGCTTTCTCTATCTATTGTTTTTATAGCCAAAGTTATTAATTATTATTAATATATACTCTTAATATATTATTCATACGCATGTAGATAACCTAGCATAGGATTTTCCATAAGGGTAAAATCAAAAAGAGAAAAAAACATTTTATCAAAGTTATCAGGAAACAACAACTTAAAAGCTTTTTTTAAAGAATTGAGTACATCCTCCTTTTTTGAAATCGGTTAAAAATCAAAAAGATGGTAAAACGAAACTTGAGTAATACTCGTTGTTACCAAAAAATATCTTCTAATTATATTACATTTACGAAAAACATTCCAATGATACTGCAAATGGTCAATAAACATTGACTTTTTCTGAATCGAACCCGCTACCTCTCGTTTACACTAACCCCCAAGCCATGACGGAACCGGCGACCCATTCAAGCCACTTTCACTAAGCACTTAATGTCCGCTATTAGTGAGAGTCGGAGAAACAAAAGAATGTATTCTTTCGTACATTTGTAAAGGTCTTTGTGGGTTATAGACACGACAATTTTTACTTTTAAGTGCTTTATAAGTGAAAAGTACTGGCCCTACTTAGGGACGGTTTCATTATACTAAAGCCCCATTTACACGGAGAGCTTCTAGAAGATTATCGGAAGGATATAGAAAAGTTGCAACGCGTAAACGTTTGTCAGAACACAATAATCTATGGCGGTTATTTCATGTGATTATCGCCGCGTGAAACTCTCTCATTGTAATCGGGGCCTTATGGTTTCTTAGAAGTCTAATATAATAAGGCCCTCAAACTTATTTATTAAGTTCCTGAAAGAATAATCATATCTATAATCTTGAAAGAAAATCGCAATTAAGGGACGCTTGTAATCATTTTTATAGAAGTTTCATTCCTACAAGACAGAAATATAAACTTATATCCTTGGACAAAAATCAAATATCTAGAATCTTTGCTCGACTAATTGTCGAGGCCGACCACAATATCACTCCCCGATGTTAGAACCCTGTGTGAATTGACCCCGAACCTTCCTCCAGATCTCGAGAGCGAATTCTTCACGCTGATCCGAATCTCGGTTCGCTTTAATCATTTTTTAACATTAGTATTCCGTGCGTTCACGCATTATTCAGCGGAACATTTGATACGTAAGGTCTGCCTTCCAGCTTAGATTTTAGTGTTGTTACGTTTTATGACTTGGATTTTTGTTATAAAATTAAGTTTTTTAGGCATTGCTTTTTATGGTCATTTAATAATATCAATAATAATTTCTGTCAATAGAAATTTTACATCGAATAAGTTGTTTACTTGTATAATTATATCATCCTTTACAGTCAGTTTCGCTTTGGCCACAAGCCTGCGCAACTGATGATTGCGCCAGAAATGATAGAAAAACATACAAATTGACTTAAATCAATAATAATAATTAACGATGAAGGAAAAGATCATAGCGATTTGTAAGAATTTCTATGATATGTAAAGTCCACCATTCCGTATTAGGACAGTGGTGGACTATATGGCCTGACCACTCTCAATCCTACTGTCGATTGTAGAGTAGACCCGTGCCCCGCAGCGGGACGTATATGGGCTGATACAATAAAAATATATTTATTCTATGAATTCTATACCAATGAATAAAACTGAATGGTTTCTTTGAGGGTTCAATCTGATAGTATCGGGTGATAGTCATTTAGTGTTGGAAAAGGAAACAATTAACCGTGAATTTCCCTTATGGAAAACAAAAATGTTAATAATTTTAAGATCACATTAAGCCATTGTGATGAACTACATGCCCTAACCTCTTTCAATCATACTCTCGATTGTAGAAAAGGCTCGAGCCCTACAATGTAACGTATATAGGCTGATACAGTACATTTAAAATATCTCCTTTTAGTGTCATGGCTTTAATACTTATTTAGATGGAAAAAATCACATATCCATAGAAGTTTTGCTCAAAATTTGAATCCAAACCGTTGCTTATAAAGTAGACCGTATTTTGCTTCGCCTAAATCCCGTTTAGATTACTGGTGGTAGGCGTCTCAAATGTGAAAAGCTATCTGGATATGTACCACCGCAATGTCTATTTATCTCGCCAAACAGCAGTGTAAATGCACTTTTGTGTTTCAGTGAAGGACATTGTAGCCAGAGTAACTACTGGACATAATGAAACTTAACATGTCATGTCTAGGATGGTGAGCGCAGTGTAATGTCAATCATTGCTTTGTAATTCATGGTGTTTGGTTTTGCTACTGTCCGTGAGCAGTCGTATCGCTTACCATCAGGTGAATGGCATGCTCGTCTCGCCATTCATTGCAATAAAAAAGATACCAAAAATATTTCAAAGGCAATTCTTATACTAACACATCACTATTCAACGCAGAACAAAGACACTCAACGAGAACCAATAATTAAATTCGCTTTGATCAACTAAACCTGTAATTTAGACTTTGCATCACATACGGGAAAAAACAAAATTATAGGAAGATGTATGAATTGTGTACCACACGGAAGATTCGGTATTTGGTTAGTTTTTTACCTTCATTTATTATTGGGTCTTTTGATGCAGTATGAAAAAGGAATATCTATTTTTTGGTGATATTTTCCTGTAGACTGCCTCGGTGGCGTAGTGGTACTACGGTACGATTGCAAAGCTGAGGTCTCGGGTTCGAATCCCGCGTCGGGCAAAGTGATATTTGATTTTTCTAGTCATTATCAGCTCGGACAGGAATTTTTGCCCGATATGGCAAAAATAAATATGGGACGGAGTATACAAGGCGAAACGTGGGTGTTCCGGTAGCACCTCTGCCTACCCCTTCCGGAAAATAGGCGTGTGTTTATGTATGTATGTATGTAATTTTTGTATAACTATCCAAGATAAGAACTCTTTGTACGGATCTGTGCAAATCAATATCATTATTGCGTATGCCATTCTTCCTGCGTGGATCAAACTATGTCTAGGCTTTTCAGCCAGCTTGCTGCAGGAGTGTTCATGAAGTTCCGACATTCCGCCAGGAAATAGCGAAGTGGGCATTCGTTTACCACATGAGACAGGTTCTGGTGAGGTGCAATATATGCAAATCAATATCATAAGATAGTTATGCGGGCTGTTCCCACGTCCTCCATATACCCAACAATCCCAATGTAAGTACATGGTGTCATGTACATAGACACTGGATACTAATGTGCATGCTCAGACAGCAATTAAGTTAATGTCCTTCCAGAAGTGATATTGGAAGACACCAATAACACCTACCAGTGTCCGTTACCCACGGTTTAGACGTCACGATTAATATAATATAAGGCAGTCGTGGCCAGTATCGGTGTGATTCGCTTGACATCTCTCTGTCGAGGAACAACTAGATTTAAAATAGTTTATTTAAATATATTAATTAATGTAAAAATTAATAAATAAAGTATTTTTTAAACTATTCCCGCAACATTATAATTTAACTAGATATTGAGTTAGAAAAATAACTCCAATAATTACGTGTCAGAGATTTATTTTTACTTAAGCTGAAAATGAAAATATTTGTTTTCTGTAACAATAACGTTGTATTTAAGTCGCCGATAAACAGAGAAGTAAAATATAAACGTTAATACGTTATGATATAATTAATTTGAAATGTTACTAGTCAATAAAAACATACGAGTACAAACATACATACATTTATGAAATTTTGCACACGTGTTCAGACGCTGGTATAGACCAACATAACCAAAAATCGTGCAATTCTGACAAAATTACATACATACACATTGAATTGACAATCTCCTTTTTTTGAAGTCGATTAAATAGTGGTAGATTATTTAACTTATAAAGTGAACTCAACCAACTATTCAAAGCTAACGTAATATCATTTTAAATCCAACTTCCTCATAAAAAGACTTAGCCTTAGGTAGTCCTTTACTATACTACATAGTGAATGAATTCTCAAACTTGAGGTCCATTACATAACGCGTTACAAGAGCGTTATTTTGAAATTTCCATCATTTATATTACCATCACACGTTAAGTACGCGTTTCAGAACCATTGCCAAGAAATAGTGTAATAGGAAAAGTTACCTTTAACGTTGTATGAATATCAAGTAGTTACTTACTACTGTTTGAAAACTTTTAATGGGAATTGTTGCGTAAAGTGTAAATTAGGAGTGTAGCGCTTTCCATGCTGTTAACGATGCGGCGTATAGCCGAGTGCTGTCATGTAGTGCAGTAGACGAGCGCTCTCCGCGCTGTCACCGACAAGACGTATAGCCGAGTGCTGTTATGTAGTGCAGCAGACGAGCGCTTTCCACGCTGTCACCAACAAGACGTATAGCCGAGTGCTGTTATGTAGTGCAGTAGACGAGCGCTCTCCGCGCTGTCACCGACAAGACGTATAGCCGAGTGCTGTTATGTAGTGCAGCAGACGAGCGCTTTCCACGCTGTCACCAACAAGACGTATAGCCGAGTGCTGTTATGTAGTGCAGCAGACGAGCGCTTTCCACGCTGTCACCAACAAGACGTATAGCCGAGTGCTGTTATGTAGTGCAGCAGACGAGCGCTTTCCACGCTGTCACCAACAAGACGTATAGCCGAGTGCTGTTATGTAGTGCAGTAGACGAGCGCTCTCCGCGCTGTCACCGACAAGACGTATAGCCGAGTGCTGTTATGTAGTGCAGCAGACGAGCGCTTTCCACGCTGTCACCAACAAGACGTATAGCCGAGTGCTGTTATGTAGTGCAGCAGACGAGCGCTTTCCACGCTGTCACCAACAAGACGTATAGCCGAGTGCTGTTATGTAGTGCAGCAGACGAGCGCTTTCCACGCTGTCACCAACAAGACGTATAGCCGAGTGCTGTTATGTAGTGCAGTAGACGAGCGCTCTCCGCGCTGTCACCGACAAGAGGTATAGCCGAGTGCTGTTATGTAGTGCAGTAGACGAGCGCTCTCCATGCTGTCACCAACGCGGCGTATAGCCGAGTGCTGTTATGTAATGCAGTAGACGAGCGCTCTCCATGCTGTCACCGACGCGGCGTATAGCCGAGTGCTGTTATATAGTGCAGTAGACGAGCGCTCTCCGCGCTGTCACCGACGTGGCGTATAGCCGAGTGCTGTCATGTAGTGCAGTAGACGAGCGCTCTCCGTGCTGTCACCGACAAGACGTATAGCCGAGTGCTGTTATGTAGTGCAGCAGACGAGCGCTTTCCACGCTGTCACCAACAAGACGTATAGCCGAGTGCTGTTATGTAGTGCAGCAGACGATCGCTTTCCACGCTGTCACCAACAAGACGTATAGCCGAGTGCTGTTATGTAGTGCAGCAGACGAGCGCTTTCCACGCTGTCACCAACAAGAGGTATAGCCGAGTGCTGTTATGTAGTGCAGTAGACGAGCGCTCTCCGCGCTGTCACCGACAAGAGGTATAGCCGAGTGCTGTTATGTAGTGCAGTAGACGAGCGCTCTCCGCGCTGTCACCGACAAGACGTATAGCCGAGTGCTGTTATGTAGTGCAGTAGACGAGCGCTCTCCGCGCTGTCACCGACAAGACGTATAGCCGAGTGCTGTTATGTAGTGCAGTAGACGAGCGCTCTCCGCGCTGTCACCGACGCGGCGTATAGCCGAGTGCTGTTATGTAGTGCAGCAGACGAGCGCTCTCCGCGCTGTCACCGACGCGGCGTATAGCCGAGTGCTGTTATGTAGTGCAGTAGACAAGCGCTCCCGCGCTGTCATATAGCCAAGAGCTGTTAAATACGTACAAGATTTACGATGTTTTAAGAACGTTATCGTGTAATCAGAAGTTGTATCCAAAGTGCTGTTATTTTATTGTTTCCATAATTTCGCAACGAGATGGGTGCGCGTGTAATTTTGTGATTTTCCCAAAACGATAGTATGTACGTTATAAACATTCCCATACATTGTATGTTTTAATTATGACATTGTTAATTTATCGCGGACTCTATGGTTCGAACTGAGTCAAGGACTCGGTTACGTAATATTACGAAGATTTATAAATAAATGCATTTGAATTTTAATACATTCCAATGCTGTTATTACTCTAAGAATATTTATAGAATTGTAAAGGCAATTACTTAATCGCGACGTTGTGTTAGCTTAGCTACTGAATAATCTGCTATTTTTCTTTTAATCCGTTAAATCAAAATGAGGTTAAATCTGCTGTGTTCGACTACTGTAACTGCATTCTGCCGATTTTCCTGATCTTGAACTTTTGAAGACTAAAACTGGCAATAATCCAATGTGGAACACATTATATTATGGTTTAGTCGGAATAAAGTTTTATACTTTTATTTTAGAATATTCTCACAATTATGTTTTTTTTCGTAGCCTAATTTACGACCCACTGCTGGGCAAAATGTCCTTTCTCCATCCCAGTGTCTCGATCTTCTTTAAATTAGAAGTTTATCGCCTTTTATCCGATCCAAGATTCCTATCTCGGCTCGTCAATCTTCTATAAATGTTAATTTTAAATATTGAAGTACTCCTTCCTAAAACAAAAAAATGTATAGAATTTACGCTCAAATTTGACCTCTAACGCTCTATTAAAACACGCAAAACCCCGAGTAAATTAAGTTACCAAATACGCATCATTAATTCTTATAAAAACTAGACGGTAGTGAACAAAAACTGTTTTTGTATTTATATAATTATATTTCCTATGTATGATTGTTGGTTCGTGAGTATTGAGATGTTCCTACTAAGATGTTTAACACCACTGCGATTATCGACTTGGGATATAAACGGTGTAATTTACTAGTTTTTTAAATTGCAAATTCATACCTACTATTGATAGCTTAGATTTGTGTAGAATTTACAAAAAAACGCAAAAAGATAAGGAAACAAAGTAAAAAAAGATCCGACAAATTGAGAACCACCCCCTTTTTTTAAAGTCGTTTAAAAGAGGACGTAAATCTATGATTTTGTTGCGTTTTGTTCGGAGATTTTCGGTCCTTTTTCTTGTCCTTTCGTTCCTTTTATTTGTCTCGGTGGCATCGAACCCGCGACCTCGAGTATCACAGCCGGCGTCTAACCAACTGCGCCACGGAGGCTGTCTGATTTATCTATTGGAAATGTTCCAATAGATAAGTCATATAATATTTTTTCCATAACATCTTCATGTTTTTTACTTCATTTTATCTCTACACATCGACGCGGAACCACAGATTCTCGCGTTAATGCGGCTGTTAACCCAACTCTGCAGTTACCGCGGTTAGTTCTACCTAACCGTGACGCGTTTAGCCTTAACCGATCGGTTAAAAAATTAACGCGTGACTACGAGTAATAACTGTGTGTGATCTCATCTTTTTCCGGAATGCTTCCCATGTGTAAAAAGCTATGGAAAAACATGAGGTTGATGGGTAGCGGGTTCCTTGTTTGCGGAAAATAAATTTGAATATTGATAAATGTTTCGGGCATTTTTATTCGATTAATTGTTTTTTCTTGACGTCGCTGGATGCAGGCTGCCTCCAACAGGTCACTGTGGAAATCATTGGAGGAGGCCTATGTTCAGCAGTGGACTTCCTTTGGCTGATGGATGGATGGAATTGTTTTTTGTTTATTGCACACAACAGCAGTGTAAAGGACATTATAGCCTGAGTAACTACTGGACATAATGAGACTTAACACCTCATGTCTCTGGAAGGCGAGCGCAGTGAAATGCCAAACATTGCTTTGTAAATGATGGTGTTTCAAGTCTAAAGCCTCGGGCTAAAGTTAATCCTTCGCTCATCCGAGTTTATTAATAAGGCAAATAGAGCCAAGAGCCATGACGAGTTGAAACATTTGTACAAAACTTCAATAAAATGCATTTTAAATATGCAATACGCATATTTGAACCTAAACTATCCCTAACAACTACTCGTACACAGCTTTTTTTTTTATTCTGGCACGGCATGATGACTGCACCTGATGTTAAGCGCAAATGCCGTCCAGACAGAGTATCGAATGGCATCAGACGGCGGTCCCATGCCATTCGACACAATTATGCCGGCCTGCTCAGATGCTTCTTCACACTACGGCGGAAGGACCCAGGATTATAGGAAGGAGGGAACACGTGTGACGGCAAACAATTCCACAACTTCACAGTGCGGCACAAAAAAGAATTTGCGAACTTTTTTGTTCGCGCCGAGATGGTTTGAACCGTCAAGCTGTGGCTTCGCAAGCCAGCACGCGTGGTTCTGTTAAGGAAAGGAGAGGAGGGGATCAAACTTAACAATTCCTCAGAGCATTCACCGTGATACAGACGGTAGAACACGCTTCAATCAATCCATTCATATTGACACACGTATTGACCAACTGACCGGGCTTAATCCAAGGTCTTTATCATCACGCCTCGTCCGGGGACAGGCAGACAGTGAAACCGGTCGGAACAATGACAAAATATAGATCGATGTGTCAAAAAATGTCATGTTGATTAAATGTCGTTTAAACTCGATATGAAAGGCGGTTTATTGCTGGTGTTGTAATGGGTGATTATTAAAAATAACCGGTGAAATGTGCATTGGACTCACGCACTAAGGATTCCATACGATATATTATACATATAAATAAATAATAAATAGTGTCCGACCGAAACTAGTTTTTCAGCCGAAACCGAAACCGATTGTTTTTTTAAATTACGATTATTTACTAAAATTCACTGTTTTTTTTTACATTTATTCAATAAATTGATTTAGTAAATGTAAAAAAAAAACAGTGAATTTTAGTAAATAAACGTAATTTGAAATAATTTTAATAGTGTCCGATCGAAACTAGTTTTTCAGCCGAAACCGAAACTTAGTAAAATTATTTAAAATTACGATTATTTACTAGAATTCACTGTTTATTTTTTACATTTACTAAATAAATTTGTTGAATAAATGTAAAAAAATAGTGAATTTTAGTAAATAATCTTAATTTTAAATAAATTTCGGGTTCGGCTGAAAAACTAGTTTCGGTCGGACACTAATAATAAATAAATAAATACACCCAACAGTCACATACATACATAAGTGAAGTTAGTAAACGAACCAGACGCGGCTGCCAACATGTTGGTGGTCGCGGGTTCAAATCCCAGGGCACACCTCTGAATTTTCGGAGTCATATATGTATTGATAGTCAATCAAAATGCACTTTAACGGTGAAGGAAAACATGGTGAGGAAACCTGCATACCGTAGCGATTTTAAAGAATTTCTACGTTATGTAAAGTCCGTCAACCCGTATTAGGCTAACGTGGTGGACTATATAGCCTAAACCCTCTCAATCGTACTCTCGATTGTTGAGGAGGCACGTGCCCTGCAGTGAGACGTATATGGACTAATACAGATACAGATCCGTTTGTAAGGCCGAAATTTCTCTTAGTTTATGATACATCTCAAGACTATCTTAATGTAAGATCATAAAAGGGCAAGGAGTCGTATACAATGGACAATTCGATTGAGCAGAGGTTAGGCCGTGGTCCATGCTAGCGCTAGTTCGGTGGAATTCAGATACCGTAGAAAATGTTATGAGATCTCTTTGGTATGCGGGTATCCTCACGATGTTTTCCTTCACATTTAAAAGCGGGGTGTAATCTAGGACTCGAACCCGCGACCACCGTGTGGGCAGCGCGGTCTGTTGCCAACAGTCCAGCTTCTTACTAGCCTTAATCTCGGGCCAGATGAGTGGGTCCACACGTCACATTGGAAAGTGAATGCGCCCCAGTTACCAGCACGTGTTCACAATGGCGGCCGTCGAATTACTGCGCGTTAATTATAGCTGTGATACAGCGCCGCTGGATGTGGTTGGATTATAAATAAATAATTATCTATATATATATATATAATTTGTAACCGATCGATGTCTGTACATGGAAGATAAATGAGAAAAACTGACATGGGGGGATTATGTTAAAGTAATAGAACCCAAAACAATGATTTTTAGAATTTTTGTCTGTTTGTTTGCTTGTATGTGCGGTTGTGCGCGATGAACTCAGAAACGGCTTAATGGATTTCGATGAAGTTTGTTATCGAGGCAGCTGATACCCTAGTTTAACACTTAGGCTAATTTTTATCCTGGAAAATGTAGTGTTCCCTTAGGATGAGGGAGGAATTCCGATATATGCAATAAAACAAAAAAATAAGAACTCTATCGTAATATTAATACTTCGTGACACTCGTATATCCTTAGTCTTCCACCCACTAAGGCCAATTTAGCAACAAAAACAAACCATTCATTACACAAACACTTATAGCGACATTCGCACGACTTGGCGCACAGAATGCGTTCAAATCACGACCCAGTCACATCCAGCGAGCGACGCGACAAGTAATTACAACTATTGATCTCGGCCACCCGGTGTTTTGTATGTAATTACAGCTCTTGTTATATTGGTTATGTAAAATCTATGCGAACACTCCTTGATATTTGTAATGTTTTGATATAGTACTGTATCGGCCTATCATTGCTGAGTAAACTCTTCTGTAACGGAGGCGAGAAGTGATTAAACGGGGAGCTTCTCGCCTCGACGATACGATTATCGTAAGGATATAAAATAGTTGCATCGTGTAAACATTTATCAGAACACGATAATCTAAGGCGGTTATGCCAATTATCGCATACGATTCTCGCCGCGAGAAACTCTCCTCGTGTAAATGGCGCTATAGTGGAGCTGGCCACCATGCTGGCTTAGTGCGGGTTGGCAGACTTCCGGACACAGGACGCGGCTGCCGAAACATATATCGCGGGTTTGACTCCCAAAACAAACCTATGACTTTTTGAATTCATGTTAATAGTCGATTCAGTCAGCCTCCGTGGTTCAGTTGGTTAGATGCCGGGTATGAAACGGGAGGCCGCGGGTTCGATCCCCGCACCGAGACAAATGTTTGTGTGATCCATAGGTATTTGTTTTGGGTCTGGATGTTTGCGAGACTGAAAAGTCTCTGGTAGATTCTGATACCCACGACACAAGACTCGATCTTGTGGGGTCAGGGCTATGTATGTGACTGTTGGTGTATTCATTCATTACTTACAACATTTTAATTCGCGTAAAACATCGAAAGGAAAAAATAGAGATCTTAGTAAAAATTTCTATGGTATATGAAGTTCGTCATACTAGTCATAAAGTGTAACTGCCGTATTCAAAGACAGTTTTAAAACCTATTTTAGCTATCGTATAGTTTGTCCTTTGTTTTCCTCGCTCAAACTAAATCCAAAAGTCATTCGAAAAGGACAAAAAAAAATTTTAACTATGAATAAAGCCGCAACTCTTTATGATCGCATTAATTACGAGGTCGGATGGCAATAGCCAATGGCTTTCATTACGTATGATCTCAATAGATTTGTGGCCTCAATTCCCGCGTGGGTGTTGGTGAATGCTGACCCGATGACATTAGTAAGAGAAAGGGGACACTTTTCTATCAGACCGCATTTATTAGTACTTGATCGAGTTTGTAAAAGTATTTTTTTATGTCAACTGGCCGGTAGATGGCGGTAGTGAGAATTAGAACACGCAAGGCAAAACGTAGGTGTCCTGCACCTCTGCCTACCCCTTCTGGTAGGCAAGTTATCATAGGCATGTTTGTTTGTTTTTTTTCCTAGCCTATGCTATCCCACTGCAGGGCAAAGGCCTCCCTTTCCTTCTTCCACCCTTCTCTATCCAAGGCTTTCTCCCACCAGTGTAAGGGGTCCAGACAACATCTTTCGGCACCCAAGTCAACCTCACCGGCTCGTAGTACACCCTGCCGACCAACAGACGAGGCTCTGACGTCACACCCACCAACCCGCATTGGACCAGCGTGGTGGGTTATGGCCCAATCCCCTTTTTCTTCATGAATCACAATGATCAATAATATTTGAAAAAATATATGTCTCATCTGATTATCAGATGAAGGCCGATCTTCAGGGGCTCTTCGACCATATATAAGTATTTTACGACAAACCTAACACTATTAACTTTTTCCGTTAGACGTGTTGTTAAAATATTTGCTTAGTTTTCGAAACTGAAGTATATATTTTAGTACAAATTTAATTTTGGGCGTAGGATGGCTGAAGCAAACCAACGCTTTTATTTTTTCTATTAATGGGAGTGCAAAGAATAGTGTGTTGAGGCCTGCTGGATACCGGGACGGTGGTCGTAGGTTCAAATCCCAGGGCACACTGACTCAAAATGGCTTAACTCCGCTCAGTCGTACTCTCGATTGTAGAGCATGTGCGCAATGATAATTATTACACATTGAAATAAAACAATTTTTTACAGATTTTATCGCGATTTGATTTAATTTTTACATTTTTTAACTTTCCGGCGTTTCAATCACCTTACAGCTTTCGTGGTCACGGGGCTGACTGAGGTATAAGTCATCCGCTCAGTGGCTATCACAATTTAACTACCCTTAATTTACAATCATTAAATTAAATATTACACTCTCGATTGTAGAGGAGGCCCGTGCCCTGCAGTGGGACGTATATGGGCTGATACAGATACAGATAAATTACAAAAGTTAACTGGTTTTTGCGGTCCGTTCACGACTAAAAATACACTAAACAAATACATATAACTTTGAAAAACGTTCAATACCATGTCAGTATCACTCTGTATAGTACGTAAAACAATTACTAACAATGGCTCGGTATTCAGGTATATGGAACGCAAGTACCAGCCCGCCCACTTATGCCTTAAAACGGAATCGATGTTTGATCTAAAAACTCACTACCGGTCTTGTTTCGCTTAAGTCTTTTGTTCAAAATCGCTTAGTGCTTATAATATAACACATATAATTTCATACCAGCCAGCTTTTTTTTTTCTTTATTTATTTAAGGAGGTTTGTTCAAAACTGAACATGTCACCCCCAAGAGCAGTTTTTGATACCCACGACACAAGACTCGATCTTAGTGTGGGGTCAGGACTATGTATGTGACTGTTGGGTGTATTTATTATTTATTAATTACAAGACAATGTTTGGCATTCCACTGCGCTCGCGATCCTGCGACATAAGTTGAAAAGTCTCTTAGGTCCAGTAGTCACTCTAGCTTCAATATCTGTCAAATCAGAACACAATAGTGCATTGATACTGCTGTTTGGCGGGAGAAATAGACATTGCAGTAGTAGTAGTAAAGGTTTCAAACACCTTAGCTATTGTATTGTATTGTATCAGCCCATATACGTCCCACTGCAGTACACGGGCCTCCTCTACAATCGTGAGTACGATTGAGAGTGGTTAGACCATATAGTCCAAGTTACGTTGGCCTAGTGCGGGTTGGCGGACTTTTACATACCATAGAAATTTATACAAATCGCTATGGTATGCAGGTTTCCTCACGATGTTTTCCTTCACCGTTTTAGCTAGCTATTGTAAATGCACTTAACTGCAAAAAAATTAAAGCAAACACATAAAATTAAAAATAGAACCTCCTTCTTTTGTGAAATAAATCAAATAAAATAACGATTAAACGATTCTTTTATAGGTTCGCTAATTTGCATAAACTTATTCATAAACGCTATTTTGCATACAACAAGACCAATAAAAGTATCACATTAAATTTCAAAAGTATTTCATTAGAAATAAATAGTCTTCCTGCATTTCGATAATTCATTCCGCTGATCTAAAATTTGTCTTTGGAAATAAGCTCGTCTTTGGAAATACTTTGAGTAGCACTTGTAGCACTTCTGTCACCCCTTCGAGGATACTAGCGTGATCCTAGGTTTTTAAAGTATCTACGATACTTGTCTATCCTACGCAAACGAGTGGGCCGGTACACCCTTGTTGCCGCAACACGTAATTGTTATAATAACTCTATTTTTATTTGGTCATGTTATAACTTGCACAAGTCTTGGGTAAGGCTGGTTTTGGCTGTATTTTTATGAGCTTGCGTAATAGTAACAAATAGTTATTTTGAGCTAACGCTAAATGCCAGAAAGGGTAGGCAGAGAGGAGTACCTACCCACACGATTCATAACCATCTGTGCGTATTTCTGGTATAAGATGTTTTAATTTATTTCTTTGAATACAACAAACGACTTAGTAGTTATCAATATTAAAATACATACATAAACTCACGCCTTTTTCCCAGAAGGGTTAGAGAGGTGTAACCAGGACACCCACGTTTCGCCTTGTATTTGCCGTCCCACGATGTGATAGGGGGCGAGCCTATCGCCACATGACTGCCTCCAAATTCCTGACTCCGGGCTGACAGTGAATTGAAAAATTCTTAATATCACTTTACCCCACCCGGGATTCGAACCTGAGACCTCAGCTTTGCAATCATACCATACAACTGCGCCACCGAGGTAGTTATAAAATAATTGGCAATATGAAAGAAATGTATATCTATATGTAGACAATGTAATATGTGATATGTAGATAAAACACTGTTTATGTAATTTTGCATGTGCTAAGTAAAATACTCGACATAAGATTTCATTATACTCATGAGTATATTTTTGTGCAAATTAAAGTCATGCATATTGCAGTAAAACTTAGCACATAATTTTATAGACAATTAACTTTAAGTGAAAACTAAAAACTCACACTAAAATGTCCACTAAGAAACGAATCTGGTGGTAGGTCCCTCATATGTGGGAGGCCGCCCGGGTAGGTAACACCGCAATGTCTATTTCTCCCGCCAAACAGCAGTGTAAATGCACTGTTGTGTTCCGGTTTGAAGGACATTATACAGGGTATATCAAGACTGCTACCGAAAACGAAGCCAGGTGGTTTTAATGACTACAGACACGATGCAACTAAAAATTTTGCAAAAACATGCGACGATTTTTTTATAATGTTTTAAATATCATTGTGTTGGGTGGTAAATCCATAGTTTTTGCTAAAATTACAATTTAAAGCCTTGCGTACTATAACGTCTTTAAACATGAAAAGGTGTACATTATTTTTTAGAAAAATGTATGTATTTACCACCCAAATACGATGATAGGAAAAAAAATTCAAAAAAAACGTCGCTTTGTTTTTGCAAACATTTTAGTTGCATCGTTTCTGTAGTCACTCAAACGAAGCCAGGTGGTAGGGCTTCGTTTTCGGTAGCAGTCTTGATATACCCTGTATGTAATTACTGGACATAATGAGACTTAACATCTTATATCTCAGGATGGTGAGCGCAGTGGTATACTAAGCATTGCTTTGTAACTTCTGATGTTTTGTTTTCCTACTGTCCATGAGCGGTCAGGTCATCAGGCTGTCATGCTCATCTCACCATTCAACGTTATAAAACCATGACGTCACAATCCACAGCTCATTACAATGACACGCAATATGAACCGTATTTCCCAATAATTGTGTTATCTTCAAAACCATGACAATTTGCCAAACTAATGTTGATGTGAAACATCTATAGGATCACTTGTAAACCGAATCGTTGGCGTGGCGACGCTTGCCGTGGCGACGGGTCGTCACGCTATACTGAGGTATACATATATATATTTTATGTGTAGTAGCGTGTACGGTGTGGCTTCTCACTCAGTTCGGCGTTGTTGTTTACTACGGTACACATAACCTGCGTTTTATTTAATTTTTATTTTTTGTTACAGTTTCGTGAATCCAGCTTGGGTAAGGTGTAATTATAGTATTGATTTCAACGACCTTCAGTTTTTAATAGTTAGTGTAACTTGTAATTTGTAGTGAGTAGACGAATACAAGCTATTAAATTAATATTATATGTTGAAATATACTGTTGTTAATATTAACTAAAAAGTGCGTGGTGGCGTTGGTAACGGACCAGACGCGGCTACATGTTCACGGTGGTCGCGGGTTCAAATCCCAGGGCACACCTCTGACTTTTCGGAGTCATGTGTGTATTGATAGTCAATCAACACACACTGTAACGGTGCAGGAAAACATCCTGAGGAAACCTGCATACCATAGCGATTTGTATAAATTTATATGGTATGTAAAAGTCCGCCAACCCGCACTGGGCCAGCGTGGTGGACTATATGGCCTAACCACTCTCGATCGTACTCTCGATTGTAGAGGAGGCTCGTGCCCTGCAGTGGGTCGTGTATGGGCTGATACAGTACAGTACAGTAATATTAACTGCGTTATGACAAGTGATATTTGGCCAAGTGCTTTAAGACATCCATTTTTACTTTCTTGTGTTGTCGGCGGCTTTGGTGTAGTGCGGTTTACAAACAGCGTCTCTATACAGGGATTGATTCCTCAACTTCTCATTTCACATTCATCTAACCAACTACACCATGAAAGATGACTTTAAACTGTCTACCATTGCGAAGATTTTATGAGACTGTTGCCCGATTGATCCATAGTCAAACATCACCTTTTAATCCGGTCTTCAGAATTCCATTGTCATAATAAAGACGTTTCACAACGAAGTTTCTCAAGATGTACTGTCAGTATTGATATGAAATGAGTACAATAGCATGAACTAAGCATATTATTAACATATTAATATATTGCAAATCATTTGTGCATGGTTGCTCGTGATTTCTAAGAGTTACCTACATACCTACTTGTTGATATGAATATAGATAATCGCCTCAGGGGTCTAGTGGTTATATACGCTGTGAAATGTGATGTTTTGAGTTCAATTCCAGGCTGAATTATCTTTTTTGAAGACATTTTTATATTGAAATATCTCTTTTGTAAATCTTAGAATTCATGCCGTATAATTATGCGATATACTTGCTTTCGTCACAATGTTTTGGTGTGGATAAAATTGGGAACTATAGATTGCGCTAGTGGCATCTGTGGCTACCCCTTCAGTAATATAAGCGTGAACTTAAGTTTTGTAAGACATTTTATTTTGCAATATGAGTGACAGTAACTTATACAATCTCACACAATTAAATCGAAAGCTGATTTAAAAAATAAAATAGGTTAATAAGTACTTAGTATCTATTCATACAAAAAATATTTTTCAATGAAATGAATCAAACGCATTACCTCACCATAGCCAGGCCGTATCAACTCCCACTACACCATTGAAAAGTTACAATATATATCTGCAATTACTAAAATAACCCTCGATATTCTCTTACCCAACATCACACCATAAGTACTATTATAGAACGATGTACAGAGGCGTCGATACAAAAGCGATGCAACGATTATGAAGCTTCGCTGAATTAACATGTAGTGGGGAAAGTTTGAGATTTGGTCGTTTTGTAAAAAGTCTAGGTGTAAGAGGTCTATCTTCATTATTAAATGGTTTAAGGGTTAACTTCTTACTTTTTTTTTCTTTTTTTTTTGCAATAATGTATATAAGTAAAGTCTTGAGTACCAGGAACTTTGAAAATCTTTTCGATTGCACAACACCTAAAATATGAATCGTCTAGATTACAAAAAACCTGTTTTGAGATCGAATTCGAAGACTTTCAAAATATAAACTATCATATTTAGACATAGAAAATCCTCTCTCTCTTTGATCCCAGGAAGTCCTCTGCTAAACAAAGCCTCTCAATGTTTTCATTGGGACCTTTTCAAAGTGGCTGAAGTCATAAAAATAATATATATATTCTTTCGCAATTTTTGTGGTTATAGAAGCAGTTGAAATTAAAAATATTTACATAACATTTTAACCTAATCCACATAGTTAACCGTATGAACCATAAATGATGCATTTGGTGGGTAACTAGGCAATTATGAAATAACATTATCTATGTACAATCTAAACGAATTACTTAAGCGGTTTCACATTATGTAATATATTAAATAATTGTTACTATGATATAGTTGGGCATATGTGTTGTAACTTTTAACTTCGTTAAAAACAATTATTTATGGTAATATTACGTATATTTTAGATAACTTTTTAGTTTTATACTGCGCCTTTCAACGGCTGTTGGATACCGAAATACTTTACACACGTACATAAACTCACGCCTTATTCTCAGGAGAGTAGGCAGAGATGCTAACAGACACCCAAGATTCGCCTTGTGTGCTCCATCCCGCGATGTGATAGGGAGCCTATCGCCTTACCGGGCACATATTCCTGATTCCGGGCTGATAACTAAAGCGCCATTTACATGGGGAGAGTTTCTCGCGGCGAGAATCGTATGTGATCATCGCATGAAATAACCGTCATAGTTTAACGTATTCTGACAAATGCTTACACGATGCAATTTTTTTATATCCTTACGATAATCGTATCTTCGAGAAACTCTCCGCGTGTAAATAGGGCTTAATAGAAAATCAGAATATCAATGGAGAGTTGTGGCAATTGGCAATATAAAAAAGCATAATATAGCAAACTCGAAGTCTACATGCAATGAAGACCCAAGCGCCCTCTATACTCAGCAACGATTCTTTTGTAACAAAAATTACTGTTGCACAAAATGGCGGACATCTGCAAATTATGAACGTGCAATGCAAATATCGGCAGCTGCAATTAAGTAGAACGAGAGCGGAGGATCGGAGCTGTATCCCTTATTAGTCGCATGATTGTGACGCGGTCATACTGACAGCGGAGAGCGACGCGTGTAGATCATTTATTTAAGGAGTGGAATGAATGACTGCCGACTGCCGCGGTGGCGTAGTACAAACTAGATTGCAAAGCTGAATTCTCGGATTTGAATCGCGGGTCGGGCAAAGTGATGTTGGATTTTTCTATTCATTATCAACTCGCAATCAAAAATATGTGGCCGATATGGCAAAAGGCTCGCTCCCTATCACATCGTAGGATGGAACATACAGACATACAACATACAGGGCGAAATGTGGGTCCTGGTAGCACCTCTGCCTACACCTTATGGGAAAAAGGCGTGATGTTTATGTAAGTATGTAACTACTTCCTCTAATCAAAAATCACCATATTACACCAATAAAAAAACTCGCAAAATATTGCCTAACCGCTCAACGCTGTCACTCCGACCGCACCTTTACAGCCATATCCCTTATTACTCGGTTACGGCAAGACGTTATGTGAATGCATAATCGTGGTGCATCAGTAGTCTGTACTATCGATTTTAAGGATAACTCTACTTGAATAACTAGTTTATTCCGCTACTGTACCTATTATACCCTTACCTATCCCTATTCATTTACAAGACTTTTATTTACATAATACTGCCCGCAAGTCCGATAGCGTGGTTATCTTTATTAAACAAAACCATCCCGTCCCGTCCCGTTATATCCCCCATTCTCACTCAAGATATGTAGTCCAGTCTCATCCCATCCATTTGAGTACTAAAAGTAACAAATATATCGGAATTCCTCCCTCATCCCACGAGAACACTACATTCTCGGGATAAAAAGTACCCCCAATGTTAATCCAGGGTATCAGCTAACTCCATACCAAATTTCATTGAAATCCATTTAGCCGTTTCTGGGTTTATCGCGCACAAACAGACAAAAATTCTTTATCTTCTATGTACAGACATCGATCGGTTACAAATTAAATGTATAGATTAGGCAGAAATCAAAGTTACTGTACTGTATCAGCTCATATACGTCCCACTGCTGGGCACGGGCCTTCTCTACAATCGAGAGTGGCATTCAGAGGGGTTAGGCCATACGTACCACTTCCCTGATCTAGTGCGGATTTGCGGACTTTACTTACCATAGAAGATCTTACAAATCGCTATGGCATGCAGGTTTCCTCACCATGTTTACTTCACCATTATAGTGCGTGGTGATTGACTATCAATATACCTACACAAGCGTCCGAAAATTTAGATGTATGCTCTGGGATTTGAACCCGCGACCAACGTGATGTTGGAAGTCGCGTCTTGTCCGTTACTAACGCCCCACGCACTGGATCATCATCATCATCAGCCCGTTGCAGTTCACAGCTGGACATAGGCTTTTCCCAAGGTACGCCACAGAGCCCGGTCTGCTGCTTTATGCATCCAGTCGCTGCTGGCCCTCTTGTGCAAGTCGTCCCGCCATCTGGCCAGAGGACGTTCCACATACATCGCAGAACAGATAACCGCTGGAGTAAGCGTGTTCTGGGTCTGCGTCATAGAAACGTAGCGTGGGACGCACTGGATGCTCACATCAAAACACTAGACTAATACCATAGACCATCAGCGATCTATTTCAGTCCACAGCGTCCACTCTTGTTGCTTTTTAAAACATTAATTACTGAAGGTAATTATAAATTTGACAACTAATATGCACGCAATATTACGAGACAAGTTGTTAGTCCCTCCATATTAGTTAATAACCTGGAGATTGGAGTTAATTCTTTTCCTTTTTTATACCAGTAAATAGACAAGTCGAGTTTTAGCGATTGCAGATGTTAATTATAACAAAATTGATTACCACTGGTATCTTATATGTGGGAGGCCGCCTGGGTAGGTACTATTATGTCTATTTCTCCCGCCGAACAGCAGTGTAAACGCATTGTATTCCGGTTTGAAGGACATTGTAGCCAGCATAACTACTGGACATAATGAGACTTAACAACTTATGTCTCAGGATGGCGAGCGCAGTGGAATGCCAAGCATTGTTTGTAGTTCATGATATTGTTTGCTTTTGCTACTGTCCATGCAGTATCGCTTACCATCAGGTGGATGGCTTGCTCGTTTCGCTATCCATAGCAGTAGAAATATTAATAAAGGAGCAATAAAACCGTGTTGATAACAACGTCTTACAGAAAACTTTAACGTAAAAGTGCGTGGTGGTCTGCTGGTAACGGACTAGACGCGGCTGCCAACATGTTTACGGTGGTCGCGAGTTCAAATCCCAGGGCACACCTCTGACTTTTAGGAGTCATGTGTGTATTGATAGTCAATCACCACGCACTATAACGGTGAAGAAAACATCGTGAGGAAACCTGCATACCATAGCGATTTGTAAAAATTTCTATGGTATGTAAAAGTCCGCCTACCCGCGCTAGGCCAGCGCGGTGGACTATATGGTCTTACTATTCTCAATCGTACTCTCGATTGTAGAGGAGGCCCGTGCCCTGCAGTGGGACGTATATAGGCTGATACAGATACAGATAATATATTAAAATCGTATCCGTAACTGCAATCAATAAAATTAAACATTTTATTTGAAATTAAATATCCGGCTGACTCACCTTGAGTTAAATTAATCCGCTTGAAATCTAGACGTTAATCGACGCCTTGTACAGGACACGGCAGAGAAAATAAATATTACAAGACATTACGAAGACAATAAAGTGAATGCATTAATTACTGTTTAATATTAACACATTACTGATTTGCACAAGAGGGCCGGCGCGACAGGATGCATAACGCAGCAGACCGGGCTCTGTGGCGTACCTTGAGAGAGGCCTGTGTCCAGCAGTGGACTGCAACGGGCTGATGATGATGATGATTGACTAAAAACCCCCTGCTGGTCGTCGCGCGCACTTCGGGCGGCACTGGATATCTCATGGCGAGAAGCGCTCAGATTCCTTCCCTGTGATCCCCCGGCGATGACTAAGACGCAGACTGGTCTCTCATTGGCGAACCAAAATTGGTCCCCATTTACGTCTTATTCTGGAAATTACCACAAACTAGGTACATATGTATTACTTGACTGCCTCGGTCGCACCGTTGGACTACGGTACGATTGCAACGCTGAAGTCTCGGGTTCGAATCCCGGGTTGAGCAATGTAATATTTGATTTTTCTATTCATTATCGGCGCGAAGTCAGGAATTTGTGCCCGATATGGCGATAGGCTCGCCCCCTATCACATCGTGGGCCGGAATATACAAGGCGAAACGTGGGTGTTCTGGTAGCACCTCTGCCTACCCCTTCTGGGAAAAAGGCGTGTGTTTATGTATGTATGTATGTTATCGGCGCGAAGTCAGGAATTTGTGCCCGATATGGCGATAGTCTCGCCCCTAATCCCATCGTGCGACGGATCATAAGACGAAACCGGAAACGTAGATGTCTTTATAGCACCTCTGCCTACCTCTTCTGGGAAAAAGGCGTGAATAGTGAAAACAGCCTTGTGAACCGGGTGGAAGTAGAAAAAAAGTGACTGCATCTAAATAATGTATGACATTTCACGGGTTCAATGAAATATTTTAATTTCATTTCACGTAATAAAGTGAATGCAATATTACTGTTTAATGTCAAAGCTTTACCAAGCATGACACTTATAATGATCCAAATAATTTCACACGTTACTAAATAAATGTGTTTTAAGGGCACGCTTTTGTATGACATTTTATTTCGATAATTGCTTGGTGATTAATAATTAAAAGAGCGTGGTTTCCTGTTGGTAACGGACCGCGGCTATCGAAATAGTGGTAGCAGGTTCGAATCCTAGCACTGCTTAAGACAGAAAACTACATGATTTGGAGTCATCTCTTAGAAATCACGGAGGCGGGAAGAAAAAAGTATAGGTTGAGTTATAGGTATTTAGCTTTCAGCAATCGCAATATATATATAGTATACAAACGCTCCGTGACTATACATAGACAGTAAATAACTTTGTATACGAAAGAAAGCGTGCAGCATTGAAATTATAAATTCCAAAATTATAATACCAAAGTTTCAGCAATCATGAGGCAATTATTGAAATTGTTTAATTGGGAGTATTATATAATAATTTGCACAAGAAACAGATTTATAGCAATTAAGTTTTAAATGTCGAATTGCAACTTTGCAACTCATTCAGCGACCTTCAAATGTTTCAGACACCTATAAAATAGCACAAAATAATAATTTATTATAAAATAATAAAATAATAATTTATTAGACTTTTATGACCGCCAATATATTAAACAATTGAATAGCCATATGTAATGAATTGAATAGCTGAAAATGTTTTGTAAACCATACAAAAGCTTACGACATAAAGCGTAGCAGTTAGTACAAAAGAATTTGCAAAAAATACATCACATTTATGGGTAGGTACAACCGCTATGTCCATTTCTCCCGCCAAAAAGCAGTGTAAATGCACTGTTGTGTTCCGGTTTGAATTTTTACCAACACGAAATATACTTACAGACACGTCCGAAAATATTGACTGTAGCGATGATATCGTGAAATCCGCATATAATCTGTACCTACTATTTTGAATGGAATGTTTGATGATGCCAATTACATAATCCTAGCCGCAATCAAACGCAATCAATAAAAACCATGATTTTTGCGTCATCCAGCATAACTTCGTGATCCATTAGTTTTTTAAAAAACTTTGGATTTTTTTGTATTTGCATCTAAAAATATATATAGTTGAAGGGAATTTAGTCATTGATGCGTCATCTCCACTTGAAGGTCGTCGGTTCTACTGGAAGATTCTTATGTTTTTCCTGCTTACTTATCTCTCAAGTTAGAAAAACTATTTTAGAGTTTCCCTCGTATTTGTAAGGAAACTCTTCAAATAAATATAGCAACTATTGCCTTTACTGTTTGATTTTAATAGATCACACCACTTTTTCTAAAAATTACATTCTTGTCAACCGTCATATACATCGCCTTTTAAAAAAAATTATAATGTACAACCAGCCAGCATCGTCACATTTGAAGGTATTCTGTAATCGACTACAAAACTTATTATATCGAACCTAACATATTGTATTGACGATGAAATGAAAAACTCATGCTTTTGAAGAGTCGGTAGGGGTCGACCTCACCGAACCTACACAATCCAAATCGGTGATATCCTCAACAAGGGCCAGGTCAAAAGTACCCTGAACCGACGGGCATGCATGAAGAGATTGATGAATGTGGATGAAGCGAAAGTAGTATGTCAGGATCGAGCAAAGTGGCGATCCATAGTCTCTGCCTACCCCTATGGGATACAGGCGTGACGATTATGTATGTATGCATGTATGATTTGGATCCGCACTAAAAAAAGAAGGAGTAGGCAGAGGTGCAACCAGGAGACCCACGTTTCGCATGTGTGTTCCGTCCCACGTTGAGATAGGGAAGTAAGAATTTGAGATAATTTAATATCCCAAAGAAGTCGACGAAAGATTAAATTTGGAGCTATCTGCTCTGTGTGAACTACAACTACTATCAATTTTCATCACTATCTACCAAATAAAAACACTAAAAATATGTTCATCAGACACACTCCTTCATCTGTTACAACCTGGCTGTGTGTATTCCTCTTTTATTTTGTTATATATTTTTTACATTTTTATACATACAGGGTATATCAAGACTGCTACAGACACGATGCAACTAAAAATGTTGCAAAAAATCGCGACGATTTTTTTTTATAATGTTTTAAATATCATTGTGTTCTGGTGGTAAATCCATAGTTTTTGTAGAAATTATAATTCAAAGCCTTGCGTACTACAGCGTCTTTAAAAATAAAATGGTGTACATTATATTTTTAAGAAAGTGTATGTATTTACCACCTAAACACAATGATAGTTAAAACATTACAAAAAAATAGTCGTTTTTTTTTGGCAAACAGTTTAGTTGAATTGTGTCTAAAGTCATTAAAACTACAACCTGGCTTCGTGTTCGGAGCAGTCTTGATATAGCCTGTATAAAAAACAATTTAGATATAAAAAAATTAAAAAAAGAATAATCCTTCAGCGGCGAGGCTTAACACCCAAGCCACCGGTGGTTAGGGATCTAAAGTGAGGAACCTCCTCATACGTGCCGTGTCCAGCAATACCGCCTTTTAAATCTGGCTCTTGACCCAACGACCAATAAAATAAATAAATAAATACACAAAACAGTCACATACACAGTTCCAACCCCACATTAACATCAATTAAGTCTTGTGTCGTGGGTATCAGAAACTACGAGAGACTTTTCGGTCTCACAAACACCCAGACCCGACAAATATTTGTGGGCCACACAAACATTTGTGTTGGTGCGGCGATCGACCCCGCGGCCTCTCGTTTCACAGTCGGCGTCTAACCAACTACGCCACGAAGGCTGCCAAACGACAAGGCGACAACCCGGCGGTTATTATTAAAATATATGAATATATATATATATATATATGAATGTGCGACACGTCTGTATTAATGAGACCACCAAATTCCGCTCACGCGGCGATCGGTCGACGCTCCGTCGTTCGCTAATCGCGTGCTTTTTACGCCACGGGTTAGACTCGTTGTACAATGAGAGGATAATGTGTGATGTGACGTCACTGAGGTAATTTTAACTGACAGATTACTGGCTTCGTCTGCGTCCTTTGGGTGCCTCTTCGATGAACATTTACATCTAATAAACATACACATTTTTTCCGGAAGGGGTACGCAAAGCAGCTACCAGGACATCCACGTTTCGCCTTGTATGTTCCGTCCCACGATGTGGTAGGGAGCGAGCTTATCGCCATATCGAGCACAAATTCCTGACTCCGCGCTGATAATGAATAGAAAAAACCAATATAACTTTGCCCGACCCGGGATTTGATCCCGAGACCTCAGCTTTGCAATCGTACCGTAGTAAAACTGCGCTACTGAGGCAGTTACTTATTTTCATCTAAGGCATAATATTACTAGAATAACAATTTAGTTATTTTCTATCCTTCGGGAAGGGTTTGATTTTCTCTACTTGTTAATCTCGATGAAATATCCCTAGAGTTTTTTTTTGAACCCTGAACAACTTTTATAAAAAATCTTGAATATTGGTTGAAAAGATAACGAATAAGCTTTAAAAAACTCACCTTCGCATTTATTAATTCAACTCTTGATCTATTTTACTTTTTGTGACTATTTTGCCTACCACTCGAACTTTTGTCAGCAGGAAGCAACAGGATCCAATATGGCCGCCACCACAAAATGGCCAATTACTTTTCCCCCTTTAGTATGATTGAACACAGTACACCATGAAAAAAATTAAAGATGGCCGCCTCAAAATGGCGAATAACTTTTTAAATACGACTTTGTTGTGCCACAGCCTTAACTACCAACGCTCTGGCAATCAATAGCGTCATTATTCACAAAAAAAGCGACATCCAACATGGCGGACGGGACTACCGCCTACCTCTGTACTTAAGGACACTACCGCCATCTGTACACTGATATGGAAGTTAAGGGCCCATAGGAAAGTTAATGAGCTATTCTGCTTTTGTTATTAACTTGCCAAAAGTATAATTGTGGAATTATAAATCATATGTCCCTGCAACAAATAATAAACTCACAACTTTTTTAAAAAAATAAGCCTGATTTTTTAGTCATGAATTTCTTGCCCGTACTTGGACCAAATCTACTGATCTCCAATGATTAATCATGGATCTCTATTGACAATTTTCAACTTCCGTTGTCTTCATCGTGTCACAGCATTTCCGTAACGCTCTCGTCATGCATTCGCCAGTTTACCCCCCAAGTCAAGCGTGCCTAAAGAAGTTTTACTTCAAAGAATCACAAACACCTACCTTAAATTTAATCTTGCGTGTATGACCCCACTAAGTGCAGACCTCGATTACGTAAAAACAAATTAACAAAAATAAAAAATTGACGTACCTAACAAGGAACTCACGATTCCTACACGCTACTACAAATGAAGCGGTGATGATTCAATTGTTTTTAAACTAATATTACCTATACAAACTTCTCCTCTTAGTTTTTACATGAGTAGGGTAAATGGTACAATAATTGGCTACTATATAATAATTTCGAAAAAAAGTTCTCGAATGGAGGCCACGAAGCGGAAAGCGCAGCGTGGGACGTCTACCCACTAGGTGGTCAGACGTTCTGGTAAAGGTCGCGGGACGTCATTGGATACAGGCTGCCTCCAACAGGTCACTGTGGAAATCATTAGGAGAGGCCTATGTTCAGCAGAGGACTTCCTTTGGCTGATGGATTGGATTGATATAATAATTGTTCAATAAGCTACTTCCTTGATTAAACAAATATTCGTTACTTGTGTATTGATAATCAATTATATCTCAATTTAACGATTATAAAGGTGATATTGACATATTTTACTTAATTTAACCCACGTTGACATATGTTACTTAACTCAACACCACTCAGATGACATTGTGCAAAATTTAAAAAAAAACGGAGATTATATTTTATCAAAAATATAATGTGGATGTTCATGGGGGTGATCATTTACCATCAGGTGACTTGTTTGCTCGCCCTTTTCAACGGCACTGCTCTTATCTTATTTTATATGGGGTAAACGAGGATACGGCTCACTTGATGGTAAGTGATCACCGCTGCCCAAGAACGTCTGCATCACCATAGGTCATGGAGATACGTTGCCGGCCTTTAAGGGAATACGCTCGTTTTTGAAGGTCGCCAGGTCGTATTTCTCCGCTGTCGCTCTTGGCAAAAGTACTGAAAAGAGATGCCAAAAGAGGTGCCAACAAAAATACCCTTTACCCTATCATGTAATCACATCGGATACAGTTACATCATCCATTGTTCCGCGTGTTTTTCAACAGATGCGCCGAATATCGTGATATTAGATAAAAAATATTGATAATAGAGCAAAAAACAGATTTGGGTAGAGCGAAGGAAAAAACCGAAGGCAATGACTATGTGAAATTGCTGTGTAATCTTTATGATTGAAGACACGTGGAACCTTTTATTTTTGTTTATTTGATTGTGCATTTAATAGAACATCCTGTCGAGAAGCTTCGAGAAATAAATGCCGTGAAAAAACCGTTTTACCGTTACAATTTTTCGTACGTATACTTTTTCACGTTGATGTATGATACCACATTTTTTTAATAAGATATTTTATGATAAGAACCCTCCCTCCCCAATAGCATTTTTTGGGTCAAGAGCTGTAAAGCTGCATAGCCTTCGGCCTCCTCCGGGGTCCGAAAGGGGACAATATATCTTTCAAAGTTAAAATCCCATCCTCTCGAGTTTGGCAGATGTAAGAATCCAACCCAGGATGTAAAGCATTACAGGCAGTGCACATTGCCATTAGACTGATAAACATAATGTAATTTGATTTCACAATTCATTGCTTTATTTGCATCCACAACAAAAAGGACTTTGTCATAACACGAAGCCAACAATTTATTACTCATCAAAATTATTAACGAAGGTAAATTCAATTCCACATTTAAAATGCAAATTATAAAAACCATAAAGCACAAGGCAGACAAATTGAATTGCAAATACAAAGAGCAAATCTAATTATGTATGAAGTGAGACAAACACGAGAATTTCGTCCCTAATGTTTGCTTTGTTACAAAACAATTAAACATTTTACCATTAGATCAGATCAATGAATCACCTAGAATGCTGTCCGACAAGACCAAAGCTTGCTTGTCAACGGCAGATTAAAATCTCGCCAGAAATGCCGCTTTGACTTTCAACGCATTCTAATTTATTACTACAATCAAAACCTAATGTAATCCCTTCCAAACTTGTTTCAACAATCATTTGATAATGCGCCGCGGAGTTTATTAAACTGTACAACGGCCGGTTGTGTCGCAATGTCAAGAGAACGCTCGTCTAGTAAGGTATGTAACAGCACTCGACTAAACGCCGCGTCGGTGACAGCGTGGAGACCGCTCGTCTACTGCACTACATAACAGAACTCGGCTATACGCCGCGTCGGTGACAGCGCGGAGAGCGCTCGTCTACTGCACTACATAACAGCACTCGGCTATACGCCGCGTCGGTGACAGCGCGGAGAGCGCTCGTCTACTGCACTACATAACAGCACTCGGCTATACGCCACGTCGGTGACAGTGCGGAGAGCGCTCGTCTACTGCACTACATAACAGCACTCGGCTATACGCCACGTCGGTGACAGTGCGGAGAGCGCTCGTCTACTGCACTACATAACAGCACTCGGCTATACGCCACGTCGGTGACAGTGCGGAGAGCGCTCGTCTACTGCACTACATAACAGCACTCGGCTATACGCCGCGTCGGTGACAGCACGGAGAGCGCTCGTCTACTGCACTACATAACAGCACTCGGCTATACGCCACGTCGGTGACAGCGCGGAGAGCGCTCGTCTACTGCACTACATAACAGCACTCGGCTATACGCCACGTCGGTGACAGCACGGAGAGCGCTCGTCTAATCTACTACGCATAACAGCAATCAACTTTACATATATGTGACAGTGCGGGAAGTATATGTCCCCTACTCGATACATAACAATACTCGAGTATAATTTTTGCTGTAGGCACAACACTCCTAGCATATTAATTAAATCTTTTTACCAAGTCAACCTTCTAGGCACTAGATTTATAGTTTTCTAGTATATTCCTCGGTACAATTGTCTCGAATTCGTTTAGTCTGCGGAATTATTTGGCGCCCGTCCAAATGTCTTCGACACTAAGTTGTTTTTCTTTAAGAGTTAATAAGGGGGAATGAAGCGGATCGAATAATTTACATAGCAAACGCTGTTTCGGCTGTTCGTGTTAGCGTTTTATTTTCTGGAATATTCTATTGTTGATTTGTTTTTGTTTTGCCTTGTTATTACATGTTATAGAGATATTGTGTACCAAAAATAAATAAGATTTATGCGCGGGTAAAATAGGGCGATATTCAGATTGACCTCAGACTAGACTGGCCTCTTCATTGGCGACTTCCGCAGTAGCGCAGTCACAAAGGACTGCACTATGTAACTAGAGGTCGCGGGTTCGGTCTAATACTAAGGCACAAGTTATTGTCATCAATCTTTATTTCATATCTGTGATGAGGACCGAATAAGTTGAACTTGCATTTTTTTTTTATTACAATGAACAGCGAGACGATCATGCCATGGTAAGCGATACGACCGCTCATGGATAGTAGCAAAACCAAACAACACCATGAATTACAAAGCAATGCTTGGCATTCCACTGCGCTCGCCATCCCGAGGCATAAGGTGTTAAGTCTCATTATGTCCAATAGTTGCGCTGGCTACAATGTCCTTCAAACCGAAACACAACAATGCGTTTACACTACTATTTGGCGGATTAAATAGACATTGCGGTGGTACCTACCCAGGCGGCCTCTCACATATGAGAGACCTACCACCAATATAAATTAAAGAAAGTGAGCATGAAAGTTGGTTTTGTTTAATTGTTCCAACATTAACGATACGCTATTTCGGAATATCTTAGATAAAACTCTAGCATCGAGATTTTTCCAAGCGAGTAAACTCGATAATTTTACTGGTGTATTTTTTATACATACATACATACATAAACACACGCCTTTTTACCAGAAGGGGTAGGCAGAGGTGCTACCAGAACACCCACGTTTCGCCTAGTATATTCCGTCCCACAATGTGATAAGGGGCGAGCCTATCGCCATATCGGGCACAAATTCCTGACTCCGGGCTGACAATGAATAGAAAAATCCTATCTTTGCCCGACCCGGGATTCGAACCCGAGACCTCAGCTTTGCAATCATATCGTAGTACCACTACGCCACCGAGGCAGTCTTTTTATATACTTATATTATATTTTTTTTAACATATTTAAATGAATTTTGCCACTAAATGCCAGCCTTAATGTGAAACAGCAAACGCCACTGGCGCATAGGAAGCCGATTGACCATAAATCGGAGCCGACAGGTCAAGGCTGAGCGTGTCACTGTCGACATCATTGGAAAATTGACGGTTGACATTTGTGTCTCAATTTAGAAGATATCGGATGTTAATGTGGACTGTCGTGTCTCTTCAAGATCCTTAGGTGAGTCCTATACTCAGCAGGAGACACTACGAGAGACTTTTCGGTTTTACAAACACCCAGACCCGCAACAAATACCTGTGGATCGCACAAACATGTGTTTCGGTGCAGGGATCGAACCCACGGCCTCTCGTTTCACAGGCGGCGTCTAACTAGTGAACTATATTGTTTTGTCTTCTCACTGCCTCGACTGCCTCGGTGGCGTATTTGAACTAAGGTATGATTACAAAACTGAGGTCTCGGGTTCGAATCCCGGGTTGGGCAAAGTGATATTACATTCTTCATTATCAGCCCGGAGTCAGGAATTTGTGCCCGATATGGCGATAGCTTCGCCCCCTATCATAGACAAGGCGAAACGTGGATGCCTGGTTACTTCCAGGAGAACCTCTGCCTACCCATTCTGGGAAAAAGCCGTAGTTTATGTATGTTATTCTTCTCAAGTAATTTAATCAATTTATCTCAATACGACATGTCTCTTCAATTCCGAAGCTTAATAATTCACAACGTAACCGATGAGGAATTTCAAATTGTCAACGGTATACGCATTGAATGCAGTTCTGACTAACGGTAGTTGAAGTATCAGCGAATGCATGGAATTAAAACATACATACATACACATACACACGCCTTACTCCCAGAAGTGGTAAGCAGAGGTGTTATTACCAGGACACCCACGTTTCGTCGTATGTGTTCCGTCCCATGATGTGATAGGGGAGCGAGCCTATCGCCATATCGGGCACAAATTCCTGACTCCGGGCTGATAATTAATAGAAAAATCCAATATCACTTTGCCCGACCCGGGATTCGAACACGAGACCTCAGTTTTGCAATCGTACCGTAGTACAACTACGCCACCGAGGCAGTCAGGCATGGAATTAAAACGATATACAATTGATTCAAGGGCAAGTAATAAGTGGGTTTATTTTACTTTTTATCTGGAGGATATAGGCATAGTTTGACAACTACGGAGTTGGTTGAGAACCGGCTGTCAAAAGATTAAACGAAAGGTCGCGAGTTTGGGCTTCGTAATGAGACAAAAGTTTGTAAAAATATTATATTTGTGAGCATACCACTGTTTTGGGCTATTCGCTTATATACCCATGCAAATGAGACGTGATTCAGCATTTGTCTGTGTATCGAGGTACTCGTATATATAGGTATAGTATGTACCTTATTATATAGTAGATACCTTATTTGGATTACACTGAATTTCTCATAACAAAAACTACGTTTGAACATACGCATCCATGTGATATTATGATTAAAATATGATTTTTTGTATTTACCAACACGCCAATCACTCAGTTACCCTACCCGCTCCGCTTATAAACTTGGACAGTCCCCGAACTAATCACGTTGCGCAATCTGTGACTAAGCCGAATTCCTGGCGTATTGGAATAAGCACTATTATTTAGATTTAGATAACGATCTACCATTACAACTCTGTTGAGGGCACTTGACCGCTCATTGTAACGGCTTGATTGAGAATCGCTCCGCTTTTATTGGGTCCAAGTTATGATAGGTAGCGAGAGCGTGCAAAGGCAAAATTGTGTGTTATTTCGCAGATTTTTTACTAGCCTTTGACAAGTGAAATAGAAAATTCTATTTATTATGCTCGTCTTTATAATGTAGTAAATTACAGTTTTAATTAATAAGCGTTGATTCTTTGGGAAATAAAATTTTAAATCAGTCTTGTGTCGTGTCAAAAACTTCAACATCATTTGCGATCACCCAACACCCCTACCTTCACAAATATGTACCAAACATTTGTCTCAGTATGAAGATCGAATATATAATCCCTCGTTTTACAGCGTCTAACCTACTGCGCTACAATTAAGTAGTAATAAAGAAAGTTAAGTCACCACAATGACAATCGAAAGTGTTTTGCGTCGCTGGTAACCGCTTTCCTTAGAGAAATGCGTGTTTATGTAGTAAGATAGATGTATAAGACATTTTTAACCGACTTACAAAAAGAGGGTCCTTGATTCTTCATGAATGTTCTTATATACTTCATAAATATTTGACGAGCAACGGATCCTGTTTTAGAAGTTATATTCAGATGTTGTTCTTAGTCACAAAGTTTTGGACGAAAACTTTTGCATTTTATCGTTTCAAAATATCGCTGAAACTTTGATCCAACTTTAAAAATATAGAAATAAAAAGACGATACAGTTATTAAAACAATTAATAATTTAAAGAGAAATTTCATAATGGGAAGTGAAATTATAGCTAAGTTATTAATCTTCTTTTCGTTACTACTATGTTACTACTACTAATGTTGAACATTTTAATGGATTCAATAAATTATTTTCATTTTCATTTTACTACCAAAATCTAACTTTTCAACGTTTCAATGCCAAATGACACTAAAATTCCATTATATATTCTAAAATTGAAGTGCGTGGTGGCCTGCTGGTAACGGACCAGACGCGGCTGCCTTCATACTCACGGTGGTCGCGGGTTCAAATCCCAGGGCACACCTCTGACTTTTCGAAGTCATGTGTGCATTTATTGTCTATCACTACGCACTATAACGATGAAGGAAAACATCGTGAGGAAGCCTGCATACCAAAGCGTTTGTATAAATTTCTATGATATGTAAAAGTCCGCCAGCCCGCACTAGGCCAGCGTGGTGGACTATATGGCCTAACCACTCTCAATCGTACTCTCGATTGTAGAGGAGGCCCGTGCCCTGCAGTGATTCGTATATGGGCTGATACAATAAAAAAAATCTAAAATTGAGGAAGATATAGATAATTTCCAATATTTTTAATCAAATTGAGGAAAATGTACTTAATATAAAATAAAGACTGACTTTACTAAGAAATGTATCCTAAATATTTTGAATGGCGCCTGGTCTGCTTCATTCCAATCGCGGTTACGTGTTTTTCTTTGAATTCTCTTCAGATATTCGCGACGATTCACGAACCTTCCGATATATTCTATGTAAGATTATTTTATTTTTTAAACACTTCGACTTTATTGATACCTTGTTTTTAAGTATTAGTTACTTTTTAATAAAAAGTAAATATGGCTGTAGTTTTTCCCCAATACAATTTCCAACATCTTGAAATCTTTGCTCCTACATCAAAAAATCTATTATATCTACAGAAGCAAGGAATAAAATTCAGTAAAGATCAGTCACCCGTCTCACAATTTGCTCAAGTCTGGCGCAAGATTTACATCACACGCATAAGAGCGCAGACACATAATAAGGCCAAAGACACATGACCTATATGACACACAAAAAAAAACTATTTTTTGCGTACGTGAAATTGGTCACACATAAATCGATGCCCCTTTACCGAGAAATCTGACTCACTACATTGTTGGAATGCATAAGATTATTTTTTTCCGACAATACTTTTACTTTTTACGATCATTATTTAGTTGACTCGTCTTGTTGTCCGTCCCGAACATACAAAGCCTTGCCTTGTACTCGTAATGTTTGTTTGATGATGATAAAATAGGGTAGTTAATCATACAGGACCTCTCTTAACCTATGGTTAACTAACGAGGGAGCGAGTGAATACGAGTGACGCATGGAGGGCGACGACCTGAAGTGGGCGGAGATACAATATATGACGAACTGAACGTGGAAGAGAGCTCAGGAGCGAGTGTTGTGAAAGCACGTACAGGGAGCGTAGTGTGTGACGTGCGGGCCCGTGGAGCAACGAGCTGGAGATAGTGGATGGGACCTCAGGAGCGAGTGTTGTGAGAGCACGTACAGGGAACGTAGTGTGTGACGCGCGGGCCGGTGGAGCGACGAGCTGAAGGTAGTGGATGCGAGCTCAGGAGCGAGTGTTGTGAGAGCAAGTACAGGGCACGTAGTGTGCCACACGTATAGCAAGCTCAAGAGCGTCTTTTGTAAGACCAAAGGCCCCTAACAAGGCCGCAAAATCCATTACCATATTTACGTAAACAAGCGGTGACCATTAAATAGTCATTAGGTGTGGTGCGTTTTAATTTGTGTTGTTCCGAGGAGCGAATTTTTCACTTAGCCTCAACGTTAGTAAGCTTCGTCTCGGCTACATTCCTAGGTGCATACGCGACGCTTGTAACACTCGAATCATTTGCACGATGAAGATTAAGCTGCGAGTACAGTGTGTTTTGTTGTATTCAGTTTCTGAGCATCAAAATGTTATTGGATATTATTGTTTGATAAATTAGGTGTAGAATAAAATATAGTAACTGTGAAACAAAAGGCAACAATTGAAAATGGCAGATTAATATTTAGATCTTCATCTTTATCCTCAGCAACGGAAAGTCCACTTTAGATTGCAGGCGTACCTCCTCTAGGGACCCTTGCTTCGCCTGATTGAAAGCAGCCAATATCCTGCGGCTTCTTGTAACCTTCGATATTTGTTTGATCGTCTAATATTTATTTTGTGCGATTGAAAAGTCTCGTAGGTTTTATACACCTGACGCAAGGCACGCATTTTAATATGACGTCAGTGCTGAGTGTGTGACTAGCGTCTGAAATATTTATTATTATACGAGTATTAAAGCCTACTCTACATGTTACAATATGTGTTTCATTTTTAACATTTTCTATCAACTGGATTTTGAAGTTAATGAGAATTTTATTTATTCTGTCCACCGCGTTAAACTAATATTGCAATAATTCAAATTCGTTTTTTAGTATATTCAAATGAGTTAGGCCATGCGTTCCATAACCTTCCCTTTATTGCATAATAGTCGTATTTACATCAACCTGTACAGTGATACGTCTATTACCATGCAACTTAATGGCACATGCCTCGTAGTAATACCATCCGTTCCGCTAACTTGCAATCATTTAATGCATACTTGCATATAAACACGAGTTCCTGTTGTATCTTAGGAGACCATGAACACTCCAATGTTACGTGACCCGAGAAGTGACGAGTTGAAGGTAGTGGATGAGAGGTCAGGAGCGAGTGTTGTGAGAGCACGTATAGAGAGCGTAGTGAGTGACGCGCGGGTCGGTGGAGCGACGAGCTGAAGGAAGTGGATGAGAGCTCAGGAGCGAGTGTTGTGAAAGCACGTACAGGGAGCGTAGAGTGTGACGCGCGGGCCGGTGAAGCGACAAGCTGAAGGTAGTGCATGAAAGCGCAGCACTGACAGACAGGAAAAATAATGCGCAATTCTTTCGCAAAGCTGTTTTGCTGTAGTACGATGAACCCTACACAGTAAAACATAATACCCCTACAACCAGTCCACATTTCTCCAGCAAACATTTACGATTCAGTATTGCGCGCACGTCGCTAGGTGGCGTTGTGCACGGCCATGACCATGCATATTAACGCGCCAAGTATTGTTATAAATAGCCTCGAAGAATATTAATTAGGAGATAGCATTTCTCGATACCATGAAACTCGAGTTCTCATGATGTCATAGGAAATTAACTGGCCAGGGTGATTGACTCGCGGCCCTTTGACGTTTTTTATTCGCTTTGTGAAGGTTCCGTTTTTGTAGTTCCTTAGTGTATTTGATGAAGGATGTCGTTAAAGAAAGGACGGTGAAATTCTATTGATGAATGTTTCCGCTGATTGTGTTGGTAGCTAAAATTATCGCTATCAAGAATTAATAAATATTATTATATAGTATAAATACAATTCCAAATCAATGGCGGATCTTTTTATCTGTAACTACCAATTCTACATGCTTTCATCCCGCTTGCTTTACATATATATTGTTTTATTTATTTATTTATTTACACTCTTTATTGTACTCCCAAGTTACTAATAATTAAATATAAGAAATAAACTTAAAGTAGTACAATGGGCGGCCATATCGCATTGAGCGATTTCTTCCTGGCAACCTTTCTTCCTTTTATATAATACATACATACATAAACACAGGCCTTTTTCCCATAAAAAGTAGGCAGAGGTGCTACCAGAACACTCACGTTTCGCCTTGTATATTCCGTCACACGATGAGATAGGGGGCGAGCCTATCGCCATATCGGGCACAAATTCCTGACTCCGGGCTGATAATGAATAGAAAAATCCAATATCACTGCCCGACCCGGGATTCGAACCCAAGACCTCAGCTTTGCAATCATACCGTAGCACCACTACGCCACCGAGGCAGTCTTATATATAATAATTACAACTTTTGTTTCATAGATTCTCCGGCGAAAGAATGTGAGTCATAAAGGATGTTCATTACTCAATTCCCATAGACACGTAATAAAAGCCACAGACTAAAAATAAGGGCCCCTTTGACGAACCCAACACCTAATGAATTCAACAACAAACAATGAAGGAACTTTCTCTTATGGGCGTGGTGCTTGTGTGGGCTTAATTGCGATCTTCAGATGTGCTTAGTTTGTTAGCCTACTTACGAAAAGGTATAGATATCATCTACCTACTTTAAGGGTATAATTATACGAAAAGAAAAAGTTTATTTATTACAAACATTAAGTTACAAAGGAATGATAATAAAATAAATAAATAATTACACCCAACAGTCGTATACATAGTCCACACATTAAGATCGAGTCTTGTGTCGGAGTATCAGGAACTGCGAGACTTTTCGGCCTCACAAATACCCAGAACAAATACTTGTGGTACAATCATTTGTTTTCGAACCCGCTGCCTCTCGTTATACAGTCGTCGTATCATAATAAATATATATTCCAATTGTAATACAAAAAATATGGCACCTAGTACATCGAAATTTCTGATACCCATGAAACAAAAATATCCTAGTGTGGAGTAGTGACTAAGTGACCACGCACTCTAACAGTTAAGGAAAACATCGTGAGGAAACCTGCATTCCATAGTGTTTTACAAGATTTTCTACGGTATTTGAAGTCTGTCAAGCCGCACTAGTCATATGATTCACACTCTGCCCTAAACCTCTCAATCGTACTCTCGGTTGTAGAGGAGGCCCGTGCCCTGCAGTGGGACGTATATGGGCTGATAAAGATACAGAAAGTGCAGCATTGCGTCTGACGTACAACTCTTAGAACAATTACTAAAGCATCATTGTTCTGAAGTTCAACTACAAGCTAGACGGACGAACTTGCTAGGTTACAAGAAGATACTAAAAGCAGACCGGTTCTAATAAGTACCTATGGAAATCCTGGAAGGAGACTTATGCTCAGAAATGCACTTCTTGTTGCAGAAGAAAGAGAGAGAGAGAGAAAAAAAAAGAGAGTGCAATTCCTCCGAGTTAAAAATCACCAGTACAATGACTCAATACATATAAATAGAGTAAACGATGTATTGAAAGTCCTCGGCATAAACCCGTCGCGATCACGCGTGACGCCAGCTGGATTTATAGAGGCGTTTGACGCCGCGTTTCCTTAATTCGCTTCCACTGGCGCTAGGGTTGTCTAGGCAAAGTTTTTTTGGAAAAGATTATATAAAAAAAAAGTTTTTGTGAAATTTTGTATGTGAAAAGTTGGTTGGGATGATTTAATATGGAGTCTAAGATGGATTAGTGCGTGGTGGCCTGTTGGTAAACGGACCAGACGCGGCTGCCTACATGTTCACGGTGGTCGCGGGTTCAAATCCCAGGGCACACCTCTGACTTTTCGGAGTCATGTGTGTATTGATAGTCAATCACCACGCACTATAACGGTGAAGGAAAACATCGTGAGGAAACCTGCATACCATAGCGATTTTTATAAATTTCTATGGTATGTATAAGTCCGCCAACCCGCATTAGGCCGTGGTGGACTATATGGCCTAATCGCTCTCAATCGTACTCTCTATTGTAGAGGAGGCCTGTGCCCAGCATTGGGACGTATATGGGCTGATAAAAAAAAATAAAAAATATATGGAGTCTAAGATGGATTTGTGACAGTGAAATCATCTTATTTTAATACGACACTCACTAGGCATGTATGCGTATGAGCAGTCCCCTAATTATCATATATCCTGTGCCATACATATTAATTATTTTAACTTTCATTCAATACTTTTCTTTGACAAGATGCAAACCGTACTTTCACGCAAACATCTAACCATAAAATATGAAGCAAAAAATAAAAGCAATTCATATGTACTTTTGCATGCTTCACAAGCAATGGCTAAACAGTTATTTTTCTACCTGCGTTTGTAAATACTTTGTATTGCCGTCGTAACATGATTTTTGTAGCAAAATATTTATTCTATTGTAATAATTGTATACCTACCTAACATGAATAACTGCGTTTTTTTTCTAATTAAAATCACAGTAAATGCCTCACATGAATCCTGGGTCGGGCAAAGTGATATTGGATTTTGCTATTGATAATCAGCCCGGAGTCAGGAATTTGTGCCCGATATGGCGATAAGCTCGTCCCCTATAACATCATGGGACGGAAAATACAAGGCGAAACGAGGGTGTCTAGTTTGCACCTCGGCCTACCCCTTATGGGAATAAGGCGCGTGTTTATGTAAATCACAGTAAATGTATTTAAAACTTTACACTTCCCAAACCGCGCCCAAAATTTTCAAAAGTATTGCCGAAACTTTCTACCGCGTGGCAGCCCTTGCCGCGTCTAGTTTCAGTACATTAATATGTGCAGTAGGCCCCGCGCGCAGGACGTCCGCGCTACGCACAACCCTAAAAGGAAACGCACACGCCTACCCACATATTAATGATTTTCGACAACACACACGGGAGTCAGAATTGGTGTTTGCATGTTGACAGCACAGCACGGTGGTCGTGGGTTCGAGTTCCAGGGCACACCTCTCTGAGTCATGTATTCATAGACAATTACCAGGCAATTTAACGGTGAAGAAAACATCGTGCAGAAACTTGCATAGTAAGGTGTTTTTAACAATAATTCTGTGGTGTGCGAAGTCCAAACATCCGTACTAGGCCGGCGTGGTGGACTATGGCCTAAGCTCTCACAATTGACTCGTAGATTTCATTTAAATATTTAACAGTTCACTGTTCATTCATAAATTTTTTCTTGTGTTTATGATATGAGTGTTAACATCACGAACTATATTACAGCAGCAAAGTTATAGAATTTTCGATGAAATAAACTGTAAAATTGGTACTTAATAAGACAACAATTTTAAACTTATATGTGGAATATACACCTGTTGCACATTTTAAACTAGATCCAACCTCCATACTTTACAAAATACCACTTTTTTCCTACATGATAATTTCTTTGCAAAATATCTCATTTTAAAACCGACGTTCCGTCTCGTTGACTTCAATACCGTATCCGATTTTCATCCTTATTTACTTGATATTTCAGCCCATAATCATTTAATCGAGAACGTAAAATATTCACACAGCATTCTTATAGAATTTTGTATTCTATTTTGCAGACTGTAAAGATGAAAATTGCATTGAGTTTTATATTTTTGCGTAGGGTGCCTACCGAAGCGTGTCGTCGCCCATTCATTACGAATGAAACATATGAGTGATCAAAATAATATTGTAGGTCAACAAACTTTGCAAATTACGCTGAATTATATAAATTAAATGATACAGTTGTCCTTGAGTCGGGTTCTCACGGCTTTATGTGTAGTACGTATAGCCGATTGCTGTTATGTAGTGCAGTAGACGAGATCTCCGCGCTGTCACCGACGCGGCGTATAACCGAGTGCTGTTATGTAGGGCAGTAGACGAGCGCTCTCCGCGCTGTCACCGACGAGGCGTATAGCCGAGTGCTGTTATGTAGTGCAGTAGACGAGCGCTCTCCGCGCTGTCACCGACGAGGCGTATAGCCGAGTGCTGTTATGTAGTGCAGTAGACGAGCGCTCTCCACGCTGTCACCGACGAGGCGTATAGCCGAGTGCTGTTATGTAGTGCAGTAGACGAGCGCTCTCCGTGCTGTCACCGTCGCGACATATAGCCAAGTGCTGTTATGTAGTGCAGTAGACGAGCGCTCTCCGCGCTGTCACCGACGAGGCGTATAGCCGAGTGCTGTTATGTAGTGCAGTAGACGAGCGCTCTCCGCGCTGTCATAGACGCGGCGTATAGCCGAGTGCTGTTATGTAGTGCAGTAGACGAGCACTCTCCGTGCTGTCGCCGACGAGGCGTATAGCCGAGTGCTGTTATGTAGTGCAGTAGACGAGCGCTCTGACAGATAAATAGCTAAACGTTATTATTTATTGTCATTATATAATAGTACTAAATATTAATTAATATTTAAGGCGTTCACATATTATATTTATTCACGTCCCATTATTTTTAAATCAATGTTTACTGATATCGTGTTCCGTGAATTAAAAATATTTACTTACGTGATATTTTCTTTGCAGGTATATTACCATAGCAGTTTGGAGGTATGCAAACGTATTATTTAATTTAAATTTGGCATGATCAATCTGGCTAACCTCGACAATGAATTTGACAATTTGAGGAAAATCACACAAGAACGCAATAAAAATACCCATCATTTGTTTATCCCGACTATACTGTAACTTTTTTCCATAAAATATGTTAGTAAAGATTTGCACTGAGTCAGGAAAACATGGGTTTTTATATGACCCAATTCAATTCTATGGATATTGGTCGATTACTATTTTTTGTTTTTTTTTCCAGCATCTAAATTATTCAATGTGTAAAATGTGAATTATTCAAAAAAATCCAAAACTACTGTAGTAAGGATATTTTTGCTGTGTATGTTTCCGCAAGAAGTTTCCTTTTATTTATAGTGCTTGGTAATTAGCTAATAATACACAAATAACTCGGAATGTGAGAGGTTTCCTGGGATTCGTATCCGAGACCACGATCTTAGCTGTTCGCTTGAAATTCATTCAACAGACCAACCCACACTTTCTGGATATGAGGCAAAAAATGCATACATAAACATTACGCCTTTTTCCCAGAGGGGCTAGGCAGAGGTGCAACCAAGACACCCGCGTTTCGCCTTGTGTGTTCCGTCCCATGATGTGATAGGGGCCGAGCCTACCGCCATCGGGCACAAATTCCTGACTCCAAGCTGATAGTAAATATAAAAATCCCATATCACTTTACCCGACCCGGAATTCGAGCCCGAAACTTCAGCTTTGTAATCATACCGTAGTACCCCACCGAGGCAGGCAGTTAAGTAAAAAATAAATAACCGAAATTCCCCATTCAAAGTAACTATACCCCCGCCAAACTCGAACACGTTTACTGTTAGTCCGGTGACCATTCTGGTACCATCACACGATAGCATCTCTAACAGGACCTGCTATCAAAATAGGCAGGACTGGTATAACCCGGCCTGATAGAATCTAGCCACTGACGCGCCGACATTCCCGTTAGTAATCGATTATTCAATACATCTGACTTCAATTTTTACATAAATTTCACGTATACTATAATATTTACTGCCTCGGTGCGTAGTGGTACTACGGTATGATTGCAAAGCTGAGGTCTCGGGTTCGAATCCCGGGTCGGGCAAAGTGATATTGGATTTTTCTATTCATTATCAGCCCGGAGTCAGGAATGTGTGCCCGATATGGCGATAGGCTCGCCCCCTATCTCATCGTGTGACGGAATATACAAGGCGAAACGTGGGTGTTCTGGTAGCACCTCTGCCTACCCCTTCTGGGAAAAAGGCGTGTGTTTATGTATGTACTATAATATTATGTTATATTGACAGCCTGCGTATTGATAGTCAATCGCCACGCACTATGACGGTGAAGGAAAACATCGTGAGGAAACCTGCATACCGTAGCGATTTTAAAGAATTTCTACGGTGTGTAAGTCCGCCAACCCGCACTAGGCCAGCGTGGTGGACTATATGGCCTAACCACTCTCAATCGGTTGTTTCGATTGTAGAGTAAGCCCGTGCCCAGCAGTGGGACGTATATGGGCTGATACAATTACAATTACAGCCTCCGTAGCGTAGTTGTTCAGACGCCGACTGTGAAACGAGAGGCTGCGGGTTCGATCCCCGCACCAATACAAATGTTTGTGTGGCCCACCAATATTTGTGTTGGGTCTGGGTGCTTGTGAGACCGAAAAGTCTTTCGTAGCTTCTGATTCCCACGACACAAGTCTCGAACTTAGTGTGGGGTCAGGACTATGTATGTGACTGTTGGGTGTATTTATTTATTTATGTATATAAATATATATTGTATGTAAATATATATTATGTATATAAATAAAGAAATACACCCAACAGTCACATATACATTTTATATCAAGACTGCTACCGAAAACGCAGCCAGGTTGTAGTGACTACAGAGACGATGCAACAAAAAAAATTGCAAGAAAAAGCGACGATTTTATTTGTAATGTTTTATATATCATTGTGTTTACCTCCGAAATACAAAGATAGAAAAGAAATACAAAAAAAATGCGTCGCTCTTTTTTCCAACAATTTTAGTCGCATTTTGTCTAAAATCACTAAAACTACCACCTGGCTTCGTTTTTGGTAGCAGTCTTGATAAACCCTGTATAGTCCTGACCCCACACTAAAATCGAGTCTTGTGTGTGAGCCGATACTTGTAGATCACACAAACATTTATCTTGGGACGGAGATCGAACCCGCGGCCTCTCGTTTCATAGCCGGCGTCTGACTAACTTCGCCACGAAGAAAGCTGAAGAGTTTGTTTGTTTGAGGTTATCTCAAAAACTACCGTTCCGATATGAAAAATTATTTTGGTGTTATATAGCTCATTTATCAAGGAAAGCTATAGGCTATAACATCACGATATGACCAATAAGAGGGGAGCAGCAATGAAAATGTGCAATAAAACACTTCAAAATATATGTGTATCAGCCCATAAACGTCCCACTGCAGGGCACGGTCCTCCTCTACAATAGAGAGCACGATTGAGAGTGGTTAGGCCATATAGTCCACCACGCTGGCCTAGTGCGGGTTGGCGGACTTTTACATACCATAGAAATTTATACAAGTCGCTATGGTATGCAGATTTCCTCACGATGTTTTCCTTCACTGTTACAGTGCGTGATGTTTGACTATCAATACACACATGAGTCCGAAAAGTCAGAGGTGTGCCCTGGGATTTGAACCCGCGACCGCCGTGAACATGTAGGCAGCCGCGTCTGATCTGTTACCAACAGGCCACCACGCACTTCAATAAATATATATATATACACAAGATTATTGATGACAAAAACGCCTGGGAATAAATGTGTAAATGTCATCAGCATTGCAGTAATCAGTAATTGATCAATTAAAATGTTTCTAACATACTGACATATATTATTTATGTTATATTATTAGATATTTAGATACATACATACATAAACTCACGCCTTTTCTCAAAAGCAGTAGGCAGAGGTACTACAAACACCCATGAGAGATTTCTGTATTAATTATCAGCTCGGAGTCAGGAATTTGCGGAAAAGTCATTTTACATCCACGCCACGTACTGATTGACGAAAAATAAGAGTATTTCTAACATCACCTCGGTGGCGCAGATGTAGTACAGTATGATTGCAAAGCTGAGGTGTCGAGTTCGAACCCCGGGTCGAGCAAAGTGATATTGTGTTTGTCTATTCATTGTCAGCCATGAATCAGGAATTTGTGCCCGATATGGCGATATGCTCGTCCCCTATCACAACGTGAGACGGAACAGACAAGGCGAAACGCGGGTGTCCTGGTAGCAGCTCTATATATATATATATATATATATATATATCTATATATATATATATATATATAATATTCCTAAAACGAACAATAATTTGTACACATCCTTGGTACATACCATCCCGCTCAAAGATCACAGGTCGTCGGAATTTTACAAAATACATCTCAGAATCCGCAGTACGTGGAATAGCTGAGGTCGCAGCGATGACCTGTGGCATTTCTATCGATAGTCTGTAACTTAGTACTAAACATTGCGTTTATTCTTTATGGTTAAACAATAATAAGTTTTAGGTAGATCGTAAGGTGTTGGATATTCAGAAGGTTGTAGGTCATCGTAAGATTGCAGCTTATGGTCGATTTATCTTGTCTTAACGCGATCTTTCATAAAAAATTTTTCAAGTGAAATACTAAGTACTGCCTCGGTGCCGCAGATGTACTACGGTATGAATGCAAAGCTGAGGTCTCTGGTTCGAATCCCGGGTCGGGCACAGTGATATTGGATTTTTCTTTTCATTATCAGCCCGGAGTCAGAAATTAGTGCCCGATATGGCAATAAGCTCGCCCCCTATTGTGGGACGGAACATACAAGGCGAAATGTGGGTTTCCTGGTAGCACCTCTGCCTACCCCTTCTGGGAAAAAGGTGTGAGTTTATGTATGTATAAAATACTAAGAAATCAATACACCCAGAAGACATTATAGTCCTGATCAAGCACTAAGATCTAACTTGTAATTATTAGATTTACGAGAGACTTTTCGGTACGGAACCACCTAGATCAAAAACAAATATTTTGAATCATAGCCTCTCGTTTCACAGCCAGGGTTTAACAACTGCACCACGGAGGCTGTAAATATTTCTTTTTATTTTACAGCATTGTATTGTATTGTATTGTATCAGCCCATATACGACCCACTGCAGGGCACGGGCCTACTCTACAATCGAGAGTACGATTGAGAGTGGTTAGGCCATATAGTCCACCACGCTGGCCTAATGCGGGTTGGCGGACTTTTACATACCATAGAAATTTATACAAATCACTATGGTATGCAGGTTTCCTCACGATGTTTTCCTTCACCGTTATAGTGCGTGGTGATTGACTATCAATACACACATGACTCCGAAAAGTCAGAGGTGTGCCCTGGGATTTGAACCCGCGACCACCGTGAACATGTAGGCAGCCGCGTCTGGTCCGTTTACCAACAGGCCACCACGCACTTATACAGCATAGGTCTGGCAAACGAGCAAGCTGGTCATCTGATGGTAAGTGATCACTGCCACTCATAAACATCCACAACGCTTCGATCATGGATGTGTTGCCGGTCCATCAGACCAGGAGAGGGGCGGGAAGGAAATAGGATGGGAAGAGGAAAGGGGTATTCTCATTACAATTACAATTTAATTTTTTTGGGCATAATTTAATTACAGATAATTTGTAAACTTTCTGTGCCACGTTTTTTTCTGAGATCGGCTTGTTGTGTGTCTATAATATGTGTGTGCGTATGTCTACGTGTTTGTCTCTGTTTGTGTGTCTAACTATAATATCAAGCGCAAGTGCAGTGTATTGATGTCAAAGCGCCAAGGCTGTCGAGTGACGATGGAATCCGTGTAGGCGAACCCTGTCAGTGACATGTCGCGAGCTTAGCATAGTGATGTGTAGACATATCGATAATTAGATAAATATCGACACATATTCCTCTTAGTCTATATTCCATCCAACCTCAACTTACATGGTCCTGACCCCACACTAAGATCGAGTCTTGTGTCGTGGGTATCAGGAACTACGAGAGACTTTACGGTCTCACAAACACCCAGACCCGAGACAAATACTTGTGGGCTTCACAAATATTTGGTGCGGGGATCGAACCCGCGGCCTCTTGTTTCCCAGCCAGCGTCTAACCAACTGCTCCACGGAGGCTGTCACTAAGCAATGAATCAGAACTAAATACAATTGAACTTATGAATGAATCGTTTACAATTAATTAATTCCCAAGCATCGAACCTCGCCCACGAAACTATCTCTATCAGAAATTTCGCCATAAACATATCCACGGCGTCATTTATTCGCAATAAACACGAATAATTTACTACGCAGAGATCCAACGATTTGACATAATAAATTAAAATGGTAGTATAATTTTATTTTGCCACGGAAAAGTCGTAAACGTGTATTTACGACCATCCAACGTCGGCGTAAAGTATCGACTATCGATACATCGATATCGATACGTGTTTATCGTGCCCCTCACTGGTGATTAGCCGTCGTGGGTTGGGCTTGGAAACGCATAGCTGTTTTGCATAGTGAATAAATTTTATATTAAAAAACATTGTCGACAAGAGTGGAGGTTATAGGTCTTGTCAAATGTTGGTGCAAAGTGTGGCGTGTTTGATCCAAGTATCAATAAATATACATATATTTTTTTCGTGTGTAATAGTAAGTTTGGTGGACGGCGACTTTGTTAATGTTGCAGGAAGCCGCTGGATGCAGGCCGCTTCCAACAGGTCAATATGTAGATCCTTGGGGTAGGCCTATGTTCAGCAGTGGACTTCCTGTGGCTGAAGAGACAGAGAGTAATATTTCAAACTTTAAATTACGAAATACTTAGTAATAATAACTTCTACGTGAAATGACGCATTTTGGAATCTTCTAGAACTACATGAAACTTTCTATGTTCTACTTGACAGACTCCGTAGTGAGGTTTAATAACCATCGGTTGTTAAACAACAGGCCACTATGTTCCCGCACACAGACCTTTGTTTGTGTGATCCAGAAGTATTTGTTTCGGGTCTAGGTGCTTATGAGATAAAAAGGCTCTCGTATTACCACGACCCAGAGTTGTATCTCAGTTTATTTATTATTTTATAAGTGACTAATCTATACTGGCAATTGACCCAAAGGCCTAAACCCATTTAATCAGGCAATAATCCAATCTAGTAATGGTTCTAAGGCCTAAACTCATTTACTGTAACTCTAATATCAAAATCATCAAGTACATTGACATAATACAATTAATTTAAATAAATAAACTAATTTAAATGTTCCGGGAAACGAAGCTTCGGAAACCCTACTACAAGAGACGGACAGACGATGAAGTTAAAATTGCAAATCAGTGGATAGAACCCTTTTGTATTAGGTGCCTAAGGAAAATACGGCAGACCTTTGTTCAACAATATACATACATTCTATATCTGAAAAAAGAGTGATGAATAAAAAGGAACTAAAATAAAAAAATACGCTTTAACTAATTTAATCATCCAATTTTGACAGCCTCCGTGGCGCAGTTGGTTAGACGCCGGCTTTGAAACAAGAGGCCCGGGGTTCGATCCCCGCACCGAGACAAATGTTTGTGTGAACAACAAGTATGGTCTGGGTGTTTGTGAGACCGAAAAGTCTCTTGTAGTTCCTGATACCCACGACACAACACTCGACCTTAGTGTGGGGTCAGGACTATGTATGTGACTGTTGGATGTATTTATTTATTCAATTTCCCAATCCAACCCACGGTCTCAAATCACCTTTTATTATCAATAGAATTTAATAAACTCCACGATATGTAACTAGAACCGGTGGTAGCGAGTCGTTGTTTTTTTGCCGGAATGGCATTAACCCGCTCTCGTTACGTCTCCCACGTCATACGAAAATAAAAAGTGTGCGCCTAATGGTATTAACTTACAGGGTGGGGCAGGTGGCGAGAAAAGTGCTTGGAAATGGTTATTTACATTTTATAGTGAGTGGCCTGCAGCACTTCTGCCTACCCCTTCTGGGAATAAGACATGAGTTGATGTATACAGAGTATATCAAGACTGCTACCGAAAACGAAGCCAGGTGGTAGTTTTAGTGACTACAGACATGATAATCGTGAGGAAACCTGCATTCCATAGCCATTTTTAAGAATTTCTATGGTACGTTAAAGTCCACCAACCCTCACTAGACCAACGTGGTGGACTATACGGCCTAACCACTATCAATTGTACTCTCGATTGTAGAGGAGGCTCGTGCCCTGCAGTAGGACTTATCTGGGCTGGTACAGTAAAGTAATTGTTCGATTTGAATATCATCCTCATGTATGCAGTTTTAAAAGTTCCAACTAATCTCTCTTTTTCGAAAGCCACAGGAACTCCACTGCATAACAGGCCTTCCTTAAAGAGTAAATAATCACAACAGAATTAAATAGTTTCCTCCGATTCACTTGTGCACGCGAGCGTACCAGCTTGATTAGAATTTAAGTAGCGAGCTGCAGTGAGATCGGTTTGAGTAATTGATAGAACCTTGAAATATTAAAATGCAATTACGCAAGCAATGAAATTATTGGCTCGAGGTGCGTTTTAATACATTCATAGGAATATTTTACATGCATTTTATAACGTAAGTTAATATAATAATCTAGCCTGTGTACTATATGAACTAACTCGTAGATCTTACTCTCTTTTGTAGAGCAGGTCCGTGGCCTGCAGTGGGACGTATATGGGCTGATACAGACACAGCTTATATACGTCCCACTGCAGGCCACGGACCTCCTCTATAATCGAGAGTACGATTGCTGATGGGTAGGCCGTGTAGTCCACCACGCTGGCCTAGTGCAGTTTGGCGGACTTTACATAAGATAGAAATTATACATACGTAAACTCACGCGTTTATCCCAAAGGGGTAGGCAAAGGTGCTACCAGTACACCCACGTATCGCCTTGTGTGATCGACTCGCCATACCGGGCACAAATTCCTGACTCCGGGCTGATAATTACTAGAAAAATCCAATATCACTTTGTCCGACCCGGAATTCAAACTCGAGACCACAGCGTTACAATCATACTGTAGTACAATGCGCCACCAAGGCAGTATCGAGCGACATACTTACCAAGTTGAGTAAATTTATATTTCTGTCTACCTTCGCCACAAGCGTGATGATACGTCCAATCACGCCACAGGCCTATATTAGGCATGTTAAGCGGTTCTCAGTACCGAAGCGGCGTCTTTATAGCATTACAGTTAACTCCGAGTATTTTATAAAGGGGCATTAAATTGACAGCACATTTGTATAAACTTTTTAAAAGAAATCAATTGATTATACGTTCACATCTATGGGATAGTGACGGACATACGCACAGTGAATTGTTAGATTTAGGTTCCATTTCAGGTCGAGGAATTGCCTTTTCGTATGTTTCAAGGTTTGAAAGATACGAGTATATGATTTGCTTGGGATTGAAATTTCTACCTACCATGATGATGTACACAAAAAGTTCTCGAATGGAGGCCACGAAGCGGAAAGCGCAGTGTGGGACGTCCACCCACTAGATGGTCAGACGACCTGGTGAAGGTCGCGGGACGTCGCTGGATGCAGGCTGCCTCCAACAGGTCACTGTGAAAATCATTGGGAGAGGCCTATTTTCAGCAGTGGACCTCCTTTGGCTGATGGATTGGATTGATGATGTACACCTTGAGAATTGTAATTATACCGACCATAGTATTGAATCAGGATAGACTCGAAACACACTGGTGATAGGTCTCTCATATGTGAGAGGCCGCCTGGATAGGTACCACCGCAATGTCTATTTCTCCCGCCAAACAGCAGTGTAAATGCACTGTTGTGTTCCCGTGTGAAGGATATTGTAGCCAGAGTAACTACTGGACATAATGAGACTTAACTTATGTCTCAGGATGGCAAGTGGATTGCCAATTGCTTTGTAATTCATTGTGTTTGGGTTTGCTACTGTCCATGAGCGGTCGTATCGCTTACCATACGTATGGCACGCTAGTCACGCGACACTTACGATGTTCACTATGACCTTAAGCAGATTTCAAGAATGATACAATCTACCACCATTCTCAATCTCCATCTACAGCCACAGGAAGTCCACTGAGTGCTGAACATAGGTCTCTCCCAAGGATCTCCATAAGAACCCGTTGGAAGGCTGAAGAGGCTTTCGTCCATTGAAGCATCTCAGCAGGCCGGCATAATTGTGTCGAAAGGCATGGGACCGCCGTCTGATGCCATTCGATACTCTGTCTGGACGGCATTTGCGCTTAATATCAGGTGCAGTGCAGTCATCATACCGTGCCAGAATAAAAAAAAATAAAAAAAAACTTCTTGCAACCTTAACTAGGTCTGTCATACCCTTCTGTATATATCAGCGTGTAAAGGAGTGTGTTTATGTATGTATGTATTGTATTGTATCAGCCCATATACGACCCACTGCAGGGCACGGGCCTCCTCTGCAATCGAGAGTACGATTGAGAGTGGTTAGGCCATATATGTATGTATGATTGACTATCAATACACACATGACAACGGAATGTGAGAGGTGTGCCCTGGGATTTCAAATCTTGTATTTCCCTCAAATGCTGAAATATTCGAACCTGTACTCGCCGTTAGCTGACACAGCCCCAGGGCTAATAGGTTCCGTGAAGAGGCGCTCGTGACCCGGCGAGAGTGGGTTCGACGCCCGGCGCGTACGCATTCTGTTCGTGGTGAATGGACACCGGTGTTAGCTTTTAATGGATTCTAGGACTTTGTTATAAATATATTTAATTTTATTTCGTGTAATAATAGGACTTTGTTGTAAATACATAGTTAAATTTAATTTTATATCGTATAATAAAAAAATCTTTTCATTTTTTCTTCTTTCTATTGATTAATATCTTAATGAAATTTTACAATGAAGAAACTGAAAAATAATCATGTTTACTTATATCTTTTATAATAATACAAATTAAATACCTGATTTGACTGTCTGCCTCGGTGGCGTAGTTGTACTACGGTATGATTACAAAGCTGAGGTATCGGGCTCGAATTCCAGGTCGGGAAAAGTGATATTGGATTTTTCTACTCATTATCATCTCGGGGGAATTTGTGCCTGATGTGGCGATAGGCTCTACCATCACATCGTGGGACGGAAAACACAAGACGAAACGTCGATGTCCTGGTAGCACCTCTGCCTACCGCTTCTGGGTTAAAAGCGTGAGTTTATGTATGTGTCTAATACATATCCTTGACATATAGATGTAGTCACAACTATTTCACAGTTATATTTCGCATTATTTTAATATATTTACTCAAGAATTTACAAGGAATCGTAAAAGGTTACTCATCTTATGAACAATGAGTGTGTGGTCATTTAACATTATATAAAATAATCCTTGTCCTATTGAGAAATAATTAACTCATTATATTAAAGGAGTGTAATTTGTATAATCGACAGCCGTCGTGGTGTAGTTGGTAGGGAAACCGGCTGGGAAACGAGAGATCGCGGGTTTGATGCCCATGACGATATAATTGGTGTGTGATCCACAAGTATTTGTGTCGGATTTGACACAGACTTTTGCAAGTAACCACCCTTTATTTTTACTAAGACCTAAGATTTAAATTAAGATTTAAATAAATAAAATTGAATTTCTTCGGTATGTAAGTCCGCCAACCCGCACTAGGCCAGCATGGTGGACTATATGGCATAACCATTCTCAATCGATTCTCTCGCTTGTAGAGTAGGCCCGTGACCAGCAGTGGGACGTATATGGGCTGATGAAAAAAATAATTAAATTACAGATTAGAAATAAATGTTATGACAACCCATATTCAAGAGTTCAATTAGAGATCCTAGGCCGTAGTCCACAATGCTGGCCTATTGTGGGTTGGTGGACCCTCACAACTCATAGAAATTCAGATAAAGATCTTGATGGTATACAGATTTCCTCCCTATGTTATGTTTCATTGCGAAGCGCATTGATATTGACTACTAGCACACATGACTTCTGTATCAGCCCATAAACGTCCCACTGCAGGGCACGGGCCTCCTCTATATTCGAGAGTACGATTGAGAGTGGTTAGGCCACATAGTCCACCACGCTGGCCTAGTGCGGGTTGGCGGACTATTACATAGCATAGAAATTTATACAAATCGTTATGGTGGGTAGGATTCGTCACGATGTTTTCCTTCACCGTTACAGTGCGCGGTGATTGACTTTCAATACACATGACTCCGAAAAGTCATAGGTGTGCCCTGGGATTTAAACCCGCAATCGCCGTGAACATATAGGCAGCCGCGTCTGGTCCGTTACCAACAGGCCACCATGCACTTTTGCACAGCACAGCCCACACGACTACTAAGAGTCAAACAATTACCTCGATATTCAAACTGCGACCACCGTTTCAGCTATTCGCCTTACCAACAACCCACCACGGACTTAAAGACCATATTATTCCCAAAAGTGGGCTATACCGATTCCACACTGCAAACGGCACGATATCCGAAACGCGGAAGATTTGCGACTGATACAACAGTATTTACTATCGGCCGTGTCAGAGCCGTGGGTTGGACGGCGCTCGCGGCTCCGTCACCCACGTGAAATTGGGTCTGGTGTTCACTGGACTGAAGGATTTTAGTCATGGGACAAAATCAGACAAATTAAAAATGTCTCGTAAAAATATAGACAAAAATTTTCCACAGCAGAAAAATTGGCTCGCCGTCCAATCATAAGACAAATATTTCTAAAATGTAATATATAAAAATTGGGTATCAGTAGTGAAAAAAGACAGGGAGAGATTAAATGAATAAATAAATCATTTATCTGCGTTCTTGTTCACTGTATCATCTTTCCCTCATAGTTATAAAAAATGTAACAATGTTTTTATATCATTATGTTTTCACACGCTTCTACAAATGGACAGAAATAAGGGTCTGTGATATCTTGGACGAAAATTTGATACCTTGAAAATTTTCTGTTACTAAGTTATTTAATTATTTATTTAATACTTCTTATTCATAGTAATATAAAGGCGGAGCTTAATGCCAAAAGCATTTTCTAACAGCTAACACTTACCTTAATTCGCAAACAATGCCGCATGCAAATCTAGTCTTATAAAAACCATAATGTTTGTTGCATTTGTTAAAGTTGAAGTGGCAGTGGGCAGGGTATATTTCGCGGAGAACTGATGGCTGACGAGGCCGAAAGCTTCTTGAGTGGAGGCCACGTACCGTCAAGCGCAGTATCAATTTTACATGCTCAAATTAGACCAACGTGTTAAATGGTGTCATAATAATGTAAACAGTCATAATAGTGTAAACTGTATGCAGACTGCGCGTGGGAGCTTGTTGGTACTAGACGCGTCTGCCGAAACTATAGTAGCGAGTTCAAAACCCATCACATACCTCTGACTTCAATAACTACGCATTTTAACGTTGAAGGAACTGTGACGAAATTTCCTTACAAAATAAATTTTAACAAATTTGTGGTGTGTCAAGTTCGCCATGCCGCATTAGACCAGCGTGGTGGATTATGGCCTAAGCCCTCTCAATCGAACTCTCGATTGTAGAGGAATTCTGTGCCCAGCAGATAAACATAGCCACATTAAAATAAATTAACCAACTGCGCCACGAATGCTGTCAAATATATGGTCTGACAGATCTATTTAAATTATTTTTGAGAAATTGAATACCCAAGTGTGAAACGCGCCTAATGGCCGACAAAACAGACAAAGGTGGTGATCGTACCGTGTGCTGCGCGCATCGATCATTCCGATTGTCTCCGTGACCCCACTTCCTCCCTTTCATAACGCGGTACATTTTCACGATCGATTTCGTAACCGTGTGGTGGGTAGGAAATTTTTGGAGTATTTGTATGGAATATACTGGAATAATTAAAGGATTTTGAGGAAAAAATGATCATTTAGTGTGTATATATCTTATTAAAAATCATATATGCGTTGCGTGTTAAAAACAAGCTAAACGTATATTAAAAATTATAAAAGTATAATATCTTACTATATAAGAAGTGTAATAAACATAACATTGAAATATACTCATTAATAATATCCTTAGTTCATTACTGATCATTGTATAATGATAACTTATTATAACTTATTTAGAATAGATTAAATCACATCAATAATACTCGTATTAGGATTTAAAAATACACTCGTAACAATATCCAAACAAAAGACATCAACGCGCTCCCATTTTAAGTTCACATTAAATAGAGCAAAATAAAACTCAAAAAAACTCATAAAACAAGCGTAAGCTCCAAATTCTCCTCGGCGCTAAATATCACAGTATATGGTCAAGAAATTAACGTAGAGTACAGTAGCGGTACTGAAGAATTCACCATACAATGAAAGCCTAAAAGGTGGCTCACGGTGCATCACTTTCTCACGAGCGATAATATGAGTGCAAATAGACGTAAGTCATTCATAAATGTGGAGAGCATGTGGAGCTATGTAGTGGACTAGTGGCTTTGTACAAAAGTCTATCAACTGTGAGGTTCTGGGTTTGATTAGGGATTCGGAAAATATTTTTTAAGTATTTTTATCGTATATTTATCAATCAAAAAAAATCTGTAACTGGACATATACGTCCCACTGCAGGACACGGGCCTCCTCTATATTGGAGAGTTCGATAGAGTGGAGTTAGGCCATATAGCCAATCACGCTGAACAACTATTGTGTTGTCGACATAGAGTATCTGGTGTGAGTCATAATCATTATGTCAGCTCAATTATTTCTTAGCACTTCGCATAAAATCTATTACTGCAAGGTGAAGGCAGCTGGGTTATAAGAAAAATATACCACTGATTAAAATTCTCAATATGGGACAATATGGCATAAGAGCTATTGTTTCTTTTTCTTTTTTTTTAAAGTACCTCTACACCAGTGTCGGTTGGCAGACATGACTGTAGAACATTCGAGAGACAAGAGACATTCGAGACAAGGACCAGTCTGCTGTGCTCATTGCCAACCTCACTTTTTTCAGTGAAGACAAATATTTCTCTTTGTGGAAAAGTCGTTTTACATCCACGGCACGTGTTGATTGACGAAAAATAACATTATTTTTCACATCACCTCGGTAGCACAGTTGTACTACGGTATTATTACAAAGCTGATGTCTCGGGTTCGAATCCCGGATCGGACAATGTGATATCAGATTTTTCAGTTCATTCATTATCAGTCATGAGACAGGAATTTGTGCCCGACATAGCAATAGGCCCGCTTCCTATCATATCGTGGGATGACAAACACAAAGCGGAAACGTAGGTGTCCAGGTTGCACTTCTGTCTACCCCTTGTGGGAAAAGGCGCGTTATGTACGTCTCTCAAATCATGAACTCATCAAAACACATTTCACAACTGGAAAATTCTAACCACAAAGAAAACAAGACAATTTATTGTGATTACAAAGAATTCTATTTGCCCGACCTTACAGAATATATGAAAATCATTATCACAAACATATACGTGTAACACGGCTACTCTGAATCGGTCGCTACGATGCACGCGATTGTAACCTACATACATAATACTTATAAAGAGGTATGTTCTGTGGCATGAAGAATGGAATTCTGGCTGAGAGTATTAAGAATTTGAGCCCAATTTGAGCATCCCTATTTCCATCAATTTAATTAATATTCATAGAAATTAAAGCTGGCTTCTTTATTAAAGAAAAATTGTGCATATTTTTTGTTTTTATTTATAAAATCTACTTTCAACAGGCCAGTGCATCATAATTTGAATTTATAACTTTACAGTAGCCCATAATTGCTAAGCACTTAGCACCGAAGTCTTCAACAACCGTGAATTAAATAAATAGGGTTAAGGCCCTTCTTTAGTTTAAGCTAAAATTTATCAATTATCTTTTCAGTACTGTAAGTCCTAGAAACTCAAAAGAAAAAATTGAAATGATCATGATAAATGAATAAATTTGTTGATATATCTGAAATAATAAAATACCACGAGTGATGATAAACAACGAGCCAAGTAACACAGTAGACTCGGCATTACAAAACTCCTGTCAATTGTCACTTTCGCAACAGACGAGCATTGTTTGGGCTTTCGCAACGAGCGACCTCTGGTGACCAACAAATTACTAGCATTCCGATTAGAACATTGGATTTTGAACAATGACGCATTTGGGTCTAGGATGACCTTTTGAAAAACATAAAAATATGTTTGTCATCTTTTATGAGATGATGTGAATCATCCGATGTATGAATTTAAAAACATAAAAATAATACTTGTGCATTGTTTTTTTTTATGAAATACTACATAAATCATGCGACATAAAGAAAAGAATAAAAAAAAAAGAAAAGAAAAGAATGTTATATTATTTTATTATTTCATATTTAGAAAAGAATCCACCAAGGTTAGAAGTTCACTGTAAAACCAGAGGCTCCGGGTTCGATTCCCGCACTGAGTATTTGGTTAACTCTGAACATTTATGCAAGTGAACTGTACTATTTTAAGTCAAAATTCCTCTAGACAAACTTTTCATTAATGCTTAAAATGGGTATAAAATTATGTATTAAATACTAACTCTATCAGCTAATCCTATTATGTGACAAAAGCTTCTACGCAGCTACAAAAATATTGGTAAAACCGTAAAATCTCTAAAGAAATATTATGGTAATCTAATGAAAATAAGCGCATTGGAAGTTTAACTAGCCCAGATTTAACTTTAAAGAGCAAATATACAACATAAACAAACGTACAAACATTTAAAAACTCATCTAGATAACACAACAAGCGTACAGGAACCGAACCCGCGACCTCTCAGCGGATAGTGATTAGCTATTACGCGACGTCATGTGGCGCGTGGCCCGTTGTGGCACAAATTTGACCTTTCGCCTACATATCGGTCAGTATCTCATTAACGGGACGGTTGCTCGGCGCGGCGTAAGATGGGAACTTACAGAGTGATTAAAGTGATTTTAAAGATTCTTCAAAAGTGTGAGAAATATTATAATTATTATTTATTTACCTCCGACCGCGAAAACTGGAAGTAGGAAGGCTTTTGCCCAGATCCACAAGATCCAGTAGACATAAGCCTTCTTTAAGGTTTCCCTATTAAAAACGGCGGATACCCAGAGATTGTATGCAACATTCTAATCACTATATTTAAATGTTTATAATAAATCTAAAGCATAACACATTGATGTATAACACCTAACAAAAGTACTTCGATACCATTCAAAGAATTTTTATCCAAACATCCAAATCGCCCCCTCCCATAACTTAAACCACACACAAAATGTGAGTTGAAAACTAAGCACAAGTTACCGTGTTTACGTAAGCTGTGTTACCGCACCGTTAAACCGATCTTAACCGCACTCCTTAATTACAAGTTTATTTATACGTATACGTAAAGGTCGGAGTGGTGCCCAGGAGGGGCTGTGTGGATGTGACCCTTAGTGACTAAAGCTCGAATCTTTATACATATTTGATATAATACGAAACTTGACAGCTTAGCTGCCGCGTTTCGTTCGGTGAGTGAGATTGTCGGTTGCCCAACACCCCTTTCCTCTTCCCATCCTTTTTCCGTACCCTCCTGATTTTAAGAGCCGACAAAACATCTATGAACTAAGAGTTGTGGATGGTCATGGGCGGCTGTGATCACTTACCATCAGATGACCAGCTCGTTTGGCGGACCTAAGCAATAAATAAAAATAGAACATAAGGAGTAATAGAATATTAGTATTGGTTATTTATCACGAAAGGAAGTGGACATAAAAGATTTCCAACTCCTATTAATTTAACTTTATGATTAACTTCATTGCGGGTTAAAGACAATTTAGACATTCCCGGAGACGCGCTGAGCTTCAATGCTCAGCGTCATTACAATGCGTGCCACTGTTGATCCTGGCATATAGGAGTTGCAGTGGCGGGTGTGAGGGCGGTAGAGTCTCCTAATACTATTAGTTGAAGTGAACTTATAGTAATAAGTGGACTTGACATACTTTTAAATTCTTATTTTCTTTTTCTTTCAATAGTGTATTTTAGTTGACCTCCCTATAGTTTCCTTCACACTAATACATGTACTAAATGCTAATAAATGTAGGCCACTTACTATAAGCCACTTTGTCAGTATTTAAGAAAATAAGCCACAGTTAGAGAGAGTAATCTATACAAAATCTAGAAAAATGATAAAAAAATATACTTACTCAAAAACACATACGGAGTAGATAACCCGACACAAGACTAAAACTCAGGACTCCAACCTCCTCCTGCCTTCAATTAGACTCTATCTCTCTGTCTTCAGCCACAGGAAGTCCACTGTTGAACATAGGCCTCCCCCAGGATCTCCACATCGACCTGAAGAATTAGACTACGAATCCATTAACTGAAAACCCTTACAAATCCTGCACATTATCAGTAATAGTTAACCGCTCGGTTAAATAAACCGCGGGTTGAAGTTAATCGTCCGCGGCGTCGCCGGCCGTGCGTGGAACGCCCTAGTTCTCAGTTATGCATGCTTTGTAATACGTGATTATTTTATATTCAATTTAAGTCCTTTTTGATAGGCTATAGATCTTATGTTGTATACTATACGGAACTCGTGGAATCTAGGAAGAATTTCCGTGCTTTCCGGCGTACTTATTATTGGACCCTTTAGTAGCTCAGACTATTATAGGACTCATTTGAAGGAAAACATCGTGAGGAAACCTGCATACCGTAGCGATTTTAAAGAATTTCTACGGTATGTAAGTCCGCCAACCCGCACTAGGCCAGCGTGGTGGACTATATGGCCTAACCACTCTCAATCGTTCTCTCGATTGTAGAGGAGGCCCGTGCCCTGCAGTTGGTCGTATATGGGCTGATACAATACAATACAAAAATTGTTTATTTCCTCAAAGAAAATTTAAAAAAATAGACTCCGGTAAGTCAGAGGCGTGACCTGGGATTTGAACCCGCATAACAGTCACCATTCAGCTATTTATACCAAACGCTAAACGCGTATAAATAGAAGAGCTAATATACTGAAACTACATGATTATAGATGATGATTATGATTATGATTATTATCACTATAACGGTGAAGGAAAACATCGTGAGGAAACCTGCGTACCATAGCGATTTGTATAAATTTCTATGGTATGTAAAAGTCCGCCAACCCGCATTAGGCCAGCGTGGTGGACTATATGGCCTAACCACTCTCAATCGTTCTCTCGATTGTAGAGGAGGCCCGTGCCCTGCAGTGGGTCGTATATGGGCTGATACAATACAATACAAATAAATCGTTTTTCTTTCTTTCTTTCTTTCTTACAATATGATTATAGAGGTGATCACATACAATGGTAAAGGAGAACAGTATGCTCGTTTGCCCCCAAATAGGCTAAAAAAACATTAAGAAGATTAGAAAAATAAACTAATAAACTACTTATTAAATGAGTGATTAGTTTATAAGTAACAAATATTTTTTGTTTCAGATTCAACATCGCCTCGCAGATAGAAAATTTCCTACCCTAGTTCGTTTGTAAGGTAAATTATTTTTATTTTCTTTAATATTGATATAAAATAACCGGACACCCAAAAGCTCGTAGTAGGAAATTCACATCCGCCCGGATAGCGACAACCGTAAGTGTGTTGCGATTGGGATTCATCCTGATTATATTTGAGTGCAACCAGGCCGGCATAATTGTGTGAACTGGTGAGGAATAGACATATTTTATTGCATCAGTGCGGTCGAGCAAACAAGTCATCTGATAGTAAGTGATCACTGCCGCCCATGAACATCCACAACGTTGGATCATGAATTTGTCCCGGATTTTAAATTGGGTGGAGAGCGGGAAGGAAAAAGGATGGGAAGAGGAAAGAGGTGTTGGGCATCTGGCAATCTCAATAAGCTATCTCAATTTCCAACTCCTCCTGTTAATTTAACTTTACGATTGATTTCGTTGCGAGTTAAAGATAAGTTAGACATTCCCGAAGACTCGCTGAGCTTCAGTGCTCAGTGTCATTACAATGCGTGCCACCGTTGAACCTGGCTTACAGGAGTAGCAGTGGTGGGTGTGAGGGAGGGAAGTCTCCAATCTCAATAAGCTACCTAAACTGTACTCAAAATCAGGAGCATTATCATTACCTACAAGAACTTTTATTTCTACTCGTAAATATAAACGCTTAATAATACTTTAAATTATTGGTTAATGAAGCGAAGAAAGCGCTAACGATCAACTAATATCTTAATTACTAAAATCCTTACAATAATATGTCTTAATCTTCGTTGAATAGAAAAACCGTAATGATTTTTTAACTATCGACCGAAATCGAACCCGCGACCTTGTATCGAACGATCTAGAATGAGTGAGTGTATGAAGACATTAAACATCTATTATTATATTTCATCGCCTTGATAAGCTGAGTAATTGGTTGTGCAAAGTGAGGTTTTGTGCTCGAGTTTTATTTAACACAAATGAAATGATTAAAAAATAATAATTAAGTGCTATATAAATAATAAAAACACCCAACAGTCACATACATAGTCTTGACCCCACACTAAGATCGAGTCTTATGTCGTGGAAATCAGAAGCTACGAGAGACTTTTCGGTCTCACAAACGCCCAGACCCAACAGAAATATTTGTGGGCCACACAAACATTTGTGTTGATGCGGGGATCGAACCCGCGGCCTCTCGTTTCAGTCAGCGTCTAACCAACTACGCCACGGAGGCTGTATATCATCATCATCAGCCCGTTGCAGTCCACTGCTGGACATAGGCTTCTCTCAAGGTACGCCACAGAGCCCGGTCTGCTGCTTTATGCATCCAGTCGCTGCCGGCCCTCTTGTGCAAGTCGTCCCGCCATCTGGCTAGAGGACGTCCCACGATACGTTTGCCAAATGCTATATGTAGGGTCTTCTTCTTCTTTCGTGTCAATGGCTCACGTGATACACTTTTATATAAACCTTTACGGTTTCACAGTTTCCAGAGCCAGTAGGTCGCTACATTTATTCTACGTCTGTTGCCTTCATAATGTCCCTTCTTGTGCAGGTTGTAGGGCATATTGGGCACATCAGTAAGTGAAACCTACTCATATGTTGGGTGAATATTACGTATTCCTTACTCTTAACCCAAAAGGATTGTCCTTAGAATAGTATTAAAGACCCATTAAATTAAGTTATAAGTCATAAAAATACTAATCATACGTACCTTAATTAATAAAATGAATAATAGAAGTATTAAAATACAAACATACTAGAATCATAAATCGTGAGTATTATGATAGAGATAAATAAACACATTTAAAAGTTAAATACACTCATACATACATACATAAAGTCACGCCTTTCTCCCGGAAAGGATAGGCAGAGGTTGCTTTGGTAGCAACCAAGACACCCACGTTTCGCTTTGCATGTTCCGTCCTACGATGTGATAGGGGGCGAGCCTATCGCCATATCGAGCACAAATTCCTGACTCCGAGCTGGTAATGAATGGAAATGTCCAATATCACTTCACACCGACCCGAGATTCGAACCCGAGACCTTAGCTTTGCAACCATACCGTGGCACAACTACGCCACCGAGGCAATATAATAATGACTTATTAAAAATATAAAGATCATATCCTACATCAAAAACTACAAAATACTTTTCACACAAAACCCAGACTCGAAACTTCATACAATCATTTGTCCAGCTACTCGTATAACCGCGGTCTTAATCCTACAGCCAGTTTTATGCCGTAATAAATTCAAAAATGCCCAGCGTTGTACATGACGGTACATGTATTAACTATTAAGTATAACCGTTAAATACGGCTCCAATTAATGTTGAATTAGACTCTCATCTCAATCAATCTGGAGTAGTTACGAGCGCGGTGCAAGTTATAAGCGTTGGCGGATTCATTTTATATACATACATACATAAACTCACGCCTTTTTCCCAGAAGGGATAGGCAGAGGTGCTACCAGAACACCCACGTTTCGCCTTGTATATTCCGTCCCACGATGTGATGGGGGCGAGTCAATCGCCATATCGGGCACAAATTCCTGACTCCGGGCTGAAAATGAATAGAAAAATCCCATACCACTTTGCCCGAGCCGGGATTCGAACCCGAAACCTCAGCTTTGCAATCATACCGTAGTACAACTACGGTACCGAGACAGTCATTTTATATTATATTTCTAATATTAAACTGTTGGCGCGCCCTATCACATCTTCCGACGTTACACACAAGGCGAAACGTGGGTAACCTCTGCCTAACCTTCTGGGAAAAATACGTGAGTTTAGGTATGTGTGTAAGCAGGCTGCCTCCAGCAGGTCACTGTGGAAATCATTGGGAGAGGCCCATGTTCAGCAGTGGACTTCCTTTGGCTGATGGATTGGATTGGATTGAATTACGTGTGTGTAACATTAGACCTGAGTACAGTCATCGCCATTATTTTAATGTTGCTTGTGTTCATATTTATCTTGAATGACAGGAACGCAACCACGATACCCCAATATTGTGAGTTTATAATTTAAAAAAAACTACATATATATTTTTAAGAATTCATTGAAGACTCAATAATAAAATAAAAGACTATACGTTACTTTAGATAGTTAATGAAAATTAGAGCTGTGCAGTAGCTTCGAAGTGTCACGTCACAGCATTATGCCCAGATATTCGCTTGGCTGTCACGATATTAAGAACTCGCAATTTATTTATTTTTCGCATTGGTGCGGCAAACGAACCAAGCAGGTCACCTGATGGTAAGTGATCACTGCCGCCCACGAACATCTACAAAGCTGGATCATGGACGTGTTGCCGGCCCAATTGGGAGGGGAACGGGAAGGAAAAAGGATTGGAAGAGAAAAGGGATATTGGGCATGCATTCTACTGTTAGTGTTAATCATATACTACTACGAGTATTAGTTGCATTTTTAAAATGTATTTATTGATGTGTACATCATGTGGCATGTTATACTCCATTATACTATCCGTTATACCAATAAACTGTTTTGTGACCAATTTCCAAAATCATACAATCAAAAATCGCTTGTCGCCTATGTCTTAAATCGCATGCTAACTAACTCATCCAGGAAGAAATTAACCGTAGACCCGCTGCGGCCGGCGATAACGCGGCCGAGACGTGTTAACACGGCTACACCAAGTATCTAGCTCTGTTTGAGTTTAGGCCAATACTGGATGTTAGTTGGGCAAAATGATCAGTCCTTTAACAAACAAAAATTATGTAATATTGCCGGATTTTATGAAAATTTACTCCAACTCAGCTCTTTTTTGCTACAATCTGTTTAGACTAGTGTTCTTTTAGGCAAGATGATTCCAGATTTCTGAAAGCATTGGAACTAATTTGCGGATTGTATAAATGTTTTATTAATCCAGTAATGTTTTGGTACACATTCAAGTTGCTAAGAACTTCACTGTAAAGTTCCATAGTAATTAAAAAATAGCCCGACTACGCCCGGTTGTAAACACTTTTTGAATCCAATCCACATCAGCAACATATTATTTCGCGTACTATTTTATTTATATTTAAACTTATACATACCTAAAAAAAACGCTTTCTTCCCGCAAGGGATAAGCAAAGGTGCTTCCAAGACACCCACGTTTCGCCTTGTTCCATCCCATCAAATAGAGTGCAAGCCTATGGCCATATCGGGCACAAATTCTGAACTCCGGACTGATAACAGCCACGTTTTGCCTTGTGTGTTCCGTCCCATTAAATAGGGGACGGGTCTATCGGCATTTTTTTTTGTATTGTATCAGCCCATATACGACCCACTGCAGGGCACGGGCCTCCTCTACAATCGAGAGTACGATTGAGAGTGGTTAGGCCATGTAGTCCACCACGCTGGCCTAGTGCGGATTGGCGGACTTACACACCGTAGAATTTTTTTTAAAATCGCTACGGTATGTAAGTTTCCTCACGATGTTTTCCTTCACCGTTAAAGTGCATGGTGATTGACTATCAATACACACATAACTCCGAAAAGTCAGAGGTGTGCCCTGGGATTTAAACCCGCGACTACCGTGAACATGTAGGCAGCCGAGTCTGGTTCGATACCACGAGGCCACCACGCACTTTCGGCATATCGAGCAAAAATTCTTAACTGCGGACTGATTATTCTATATTGAATATCACAGCCCGACCTGAGACTTCAGCATTGTAATCGCGCCGTACAACTTCACAATCTGCAACTGGTCGAGGTAAGGTGGTAAAATTAATAAATTCCCTACATATGCATCCACAGGCTCGTGATAATAACTGGAGGCGAGACAGACGCACCGTTACTCCCGACGCTAACTTGATGCGTTCGGGGATTTATAACCAGGCGCGAGCAGTGCTGGCCCGGAGAATAAGCCGACTGTATATTTTATTAAGACGAATACGACGATTGTGTAATCATAATTCCTCTATTCTTTTCCAACATCATGTACATTTATACCAGGGCTCTCTAAACATACAACCCGCATATTGAAACTGTGTAAAACGTTACAACTTGAATCATCGTGGCGTGATAATATTCCGACTCGGTCATCCTTCACATCAGCCGTTGACAACTCCGTTCTGTGTTCAAATCCTTATTCTATTCTTCTTAATATAGATGCCAGCAACATCGTCATGCTAGAATAGGTTGATTTACTCGCTTATAAAAATCACCCGTTACAATTTTATTATTTATTTTGGTGTTTGAACTGATATGGTGTTTAAACTTTATTTTTTATTTTTTTGCTATAATGGGTCATGTAAATGTATTGCGTTTCGGGTTTATTGTGTATAAATATGTGCGTATAATAAAGGCATAACTATATAAAAGTATCGCATCGGTGAATATTGTATGTGGCCTGCACTGCACCAACGTGCGTTGTTGTCACTATGTCAAGAAAATAAAATATATCCATTTTTTCATACGGCAATTTAATATAGTTTTTAATAGCAGCTGTGGTTATTTTTCTGTAAGATTGCTCAGCAATGAACAATATGTGGCTGAAGGCAAATACATAACATAGCATTAGTATTGTTGTTTGGTTTAACAATACTATACTGTTTCCATTCGTTTATTTTATTTTTGACACATCGAGTACTGAATCAAATAGTGATGGCCTGATGCGTTATCGATTCAATTTTTTATAACAAACGATTTTATTTTTGAACAAGTTTTAATCGATTTAATACATATTTTATTTTTTGCTCCATGCATTGTTTTATAAAACTTCAGGGATATTTAAGTTACTTGATTTAATAATTATATTAAAATAAACCATTTACTCATGTTAAGTTAATATTCTTATCACTTCCGTCGGCAATAGTAATGTTGTTAAAAACAAATTGTGAAACGGCAACATTTTTTCACACAACACAACATTCGATCCTAATATTGGGTACTATATTACGTTTAACTGTTTTCATTAGCATTTTAATGTAATTTTATTTCAAATGATTCCGATTGATTGATTCTATTCAAAATCGTTTTTGTTATCTGTGGTCATTCGTTACGAATGGCACAACTCTAAGTGGGCGTTACCCGTCAAGAAAGTATCTACTTTTATTTCAAAATATTGTTCTACTGTAATGTCGTACTTTATAGGCGTGAACTGTCAAAAATAAAATAAACGAATGGAAACAGTATACCAACAAAATGTAATAACAACTTTTAAAGTTTTTGATATGTATATGAATGGTTGTAAAACACAATCTAGCTTCATTTTTATAATGTAGTTAGACGTGACTGTTACCCGTTAGCAACATCTAAGCCCTTAAGTAGCTACCATAAAATAAAATAAAATCCGAAAGATCCCACGAGACAATCCGCGATATGGGTTTTTGCCCATTATGGGTATTCGCACATTAATAACAATACGTACACGCCAACTTGGTATTAACTATAATAATCCGCGTGCACCTTTTTCTTGTCTCTCAGTGTACGAACCCGGCGGGGTGAACGACCTGCGCGCGGGACCTAATTCAACGAAATTGTATGCGTACGAAATCACGTGAGCTGCGAATTTTTTGCTCACGCATTTGGTGATCCTTGGGGAACTATTGAAAAGTTTTATTATTGATCCTGGATTGTTGATTAAATTGTTAGGTGAGGGAAATTTAAGTTTGGAGGTTTTCAGGTTTAAATGCAAGGAATTCAAAGGATGATAAGATCAGGACAGTGTGTGATGTATAACAAGCGGCTTGATTAGCGACGAGCTGAAGGTAGTAGATGAGAGCTCAGGAGCGAGTGTTGTGAGAGCACGTACAGGGTGCGTAGTGTGTGACGCGCGGGCCGCTAGAGCGACGAGCTGAAGGTAGTGGATGAGAGCTCAGAAGCGATTGTTGTGAGAGCACGTACAGGGAGCGTAGTGTGTGACGCGCGGGCCGGTGGAGCGACGAGCTGAAGGTAGTGGATGAGAGCTCAGGAGCGAGTGTTGTGAGAGCACGTACAGAGAGCGTAGTGTGTGACGCGCGGGCCGGTGGAGCGACGAGCTGAAGGTAGTAGATGAGAGCTCAGGAGCGAGTGTTGTGAGAGCACGTATAGGGAGCGTAGTGTGTGACGCGCGAGCCGGTGTAGCGACGAGCTCATAGTAAAATTAAGAATCAGGATGGACAGTTAAACCCATGCAAATCGTACCATATTTATTCGCACCTTTCTTTTAAATTTGGAACTGTTGCCACAATGACTCGCTGTTCTTGCCTCCTTATAATTAAATAGATAAGGTTGAGAATGAAAGACGTTTTCCATCTAATGCTCCGTGTTTGATAATTGTGTGTAAAACTGTAGATTAATGAACATATTTGACTCGCTCTGTTTGCCGCGGAGACGAGCACAGTCACGGTCAGGCATGCAGGTAATGAAGCGTGCCTTTACAGCTATACACATTAGCATATAAACTAAATTTACTAGCTGAACACAAAAAACCTAATGGTGCTGTGAATACGTCAATCGATTTTCAATCTTATCCTATTGAGTTATAGTTGAGAATACACTGGCAAGTTTAATAGTTGTTGGTGATTGTTTTTGACTCGGCAATTCCGAAGCGCGTGTTTTTACAAGCTATTCAATAATCTATAATCAAATTTTAAAATGGAATTATACATGCCGTTTGAAAAGTGATTGCTTTCTATCGCGTCGGGAAACTACTGAATAACATATCCTGAACAATACGGGAATTACATGTGACATTTCGAATAGTAACATACTTTGTTTTACTGTACTGTACTGTATCAGCCCATACACGACCCACTGCAGGGCACGAGCCTCCTCTACAATCGAGAGTACGATTGAGAGTGGTTAGGCCATATAGTCCACCACGCTGGCCCAGTGCGGGTTGGCGGACTTTTATATACCATAGAAATTTATACAAATCGCTATGTTATGCAGGTTTCCTCACGATGTTTTCCTTCATCGTTATACTGCGTGGTGATTGACTATCAATACACACATGACTCCGAAAAGTCAGAGGTGTGCCCTGGGAGTTGAACCCGCGACCACCGTGAACATGTAGGCAGCCGCGTCTGGTCCGTTACGAACAGGCTACCACGCACTTCTGTTTGTTTTAAATCACTTAATAATTATTTTATTTATTTATACTTTGTACAATGAGGATACAATATCACCAAAACTACTTATAAAACTTCCAAATGGCGGTCTCACCGCACTCGGCAATTAGTTACTATTCATTATCACTCAATTTAACGTTAAAGGAGAACATCATTAAGAAACCCGTCTGTCGAAAAGTCACACAGAAAAGTGTCTCTAATTCTAATACGACACAAATATTTATTGATTTTAATGTCAGGACTATGTTTTTGACTGTTGACTGTATTTACTTACGCATTTTTATTTTCCCTCTCTCTCTCACACACACACACACACACACACACACACTCTATCTCTCTCTTCAGCCACAAGAAGTCCACTGCTGGTAATATGCCTCTCTCAAGGACTTCCATAGAAACCTATTATGTTGGACTTTTTTATTTTACTAACAAAAAAATTGATTTGTACATTAATTGGCAGCCTCCATGTCGCAGTTGGTTAGATGTCAGCTGTGAAACGAGAGGCCGCGGGTTCGATCTCCTCACCGAGACAAATATTTATGTGAACCACAGGTATTTCTTTCGGGTCTGGGTGTTGGCCAGACCGAAGTCTCTCGTAGTTCCTGATACACACGACACAAGACTTGATCTTGGTGTGGGCTCAAGGCTATGTGTGTATGTTAGTTTATTTCATTTATTACTTAATCAATAACCCAGAGTCATCTGATGCCTCAATGAATCCTATTCTCGATCTTGACAACGGTTCGGATTGAATCACGTCACTAGAGAGATTAACCGGCCACCATTTTCCTGGCACTAGGCCGACGAATGATCTAATAAAACACTTCAAATTCGAAAAGCCAGTTAATTAATCCTGAAACACGAAGTATTTAGGTCGAGGCTTATGTAATATCTCTCTTAATAAAGCGTGTAAATAATATGGACTTAAGCCGACAAGAATGGACTAAACTATATATGGACTATAAAGCCTAACCCCACTCAGTCGTACTCTACGTCGTAGAGGAGGCTCGTGCCCTGCAGTGGGACGTATATAGGCTGATACAGTTAGTAACAAGTCGACAAGTAAGATGAAAGAAAGATGTGATTTAGTTAACTGAAATGTAATGCAAAACATCAAGGACTTTAAGTATTATCAGTCACCATTATACAGGGTTAATTAAAGGCCATTTTTTTTTTTATTGAACTCAACGAATAATACTGATAACGCGTCTAAGTATTTTCTTTTGTGAAGAAAAAATAGTTTTTAAAAAAATATTGTAATGGAATACATTCATGGTTTTGAGCCTCCGTTTAAAATTATACTTCTTCTTCTCCTTAACCACAACAAGTCCACTGCTGAATACGAGTATAAGCTTCCAAGGATATCTACATCGACCTGTTGGAAGCGAAGCCAGGTGGTAGTTTTAGTGACACAATGCAACTAAAATTTTTGCAAAAAAAACGACCATGATTTTTTTGTATTTTTTTCCTGCCATCGTATTTGGGTTATAAATACATTTTTCTAAAAAATAATGTACACTCTTTTATTTTAAAGACGCTATAGTTCGCGAGGTCTTAAATTTTGGCCTTGGGAGAGGCCTATATCCAGCAGTGGATTGCAACGGGCTGATGATGGTGATGATGATAGAGTCGAACATTACAGCTCAATCAAAATTTTAAAATGAACCTTATTAAATAATGAAAATGAGAAAATAACCATCAACATACAGTGGCTATGCTGCTATGAATATAATTTAATATAAGAGGTGTACGAACTGATGACGCGATACCCTGTACAGGGTTGCAATCAATGTCGTGAAGTCGCCAATTTAAATGATAAATGCAATCAACAGCCATACATTTACGGCTTTATTCATAGACAGTTTTAAAACCTATTTTAGCTATTGAATGTTTTATCTTCTTCACTGAGACTGACTTCAAAAATCGTCCGAAAAGGACAAAACATTCGATAACTTAAATAGGTTTAAAAATTGTCTATGAATAAGGCTGTTAGTATTTAATCACCTACAAGATTATATAATTTAACAATGAGTCGCTTCGTCGGTTCAAAACAAACTTTTGTTATTCATACCAATATCCTTGCGACACTTCTAACTCAGTCTTCCAAGAAGAAGGTATTAAAGATCCAACACCAGTTATATATTAACCGAAGACTCATTAATTCGGAACAGCACGCAAAAACATTAAACATAATTACAACTCCATCTCAGCGTGTGAACGCAGCCATAAGTAAAACATACTTGTTTATAATTCTCAAACATCGATCGGATTATGAGTGGCTGGAACACGTTTCACTAGTGGACGGGACGCGTTGTGACCGGTTACAACTGGTCTTCCTGTACGGTAAAAATGATCGGGCCTTCACTGCCCAAGCCTTGGACACACGCTTCGATTTACAACTTTCAATCGCGCAGTTTATTGAAGACAATCGTGTTTCAAGGCGAATGTTTTTTATAACTCATCTCTCTGTCACAATTTTGTACTTCGATTTTATTATAATACGCGCTTTTGAGATCTCATCCACTACCTTCAGCTCGTCGCTCCACCGGCCCGCGTGTCACACACTACGCTCCCTGTACGTGCTCTCACAACACTCGCTCCTGAGCTCTCATCCACTACCTTCAGCTCGTCGCTCTACCGGCCCGCGCGTCACACACTACGCTCCCTGTACATGCTCTCACAACACTCGCTCCTGAGTTCTCATCCCCTACCTTCAGCTCGTCGCTCCACCGGCCCGCGCGTCACACACTACGCTCCCTGTACGTGCTCTCACAACACTCGCTCCTGAGCTCTCATCCACTACCTTCAGCTCGTCGCTCTACCGGCCCGCGCGTCACACACTACGCTCCCTGTACGCGCTCTCACAACACTCGCTCCTGAGCTCTCATCCACTACCTTCAGCTCGTCGCTCTACCGGCCCGCGCGTCACACACTGTGCTCCCTGTACGTGCTCTCACAACACTCGCTCCTGAGCTCTCATCCACTACCTTCAGCTCGTCGCTCTACCGGCCCGCGCGTCACACACTGTGCTCCCTGTACGTGCTCTCACAACACTCGCTCCTGAGCTCTCATCCACTACCTTCAGCTCGTCGCTCTACCGGCCCGCGCGTCACACACTACGCTCCCTGTACGTGCTCTCACAACACTCGCTCCTGAGCTCTCATCCACTACCTTCAGCTCGTCGCTCTACCGGCCCGCGCGTCACACACTACGCTCCCTGTACGGCTATTTCACCGCCTTTTCGTTTTATTGTGTGCATTATTTTTAACTTTTCCTCTCAAGCATTCAATTAACAGCGGTATCTCGGCGTCATGTTCTAATTGTTATGTCTAATTTATTATCATTTTTTTCTTCCAATTTAGTAGCAACGTGCGGCATTCCACCAAAACTTGTAGTTGCATCTTTATCTGTATTGAGAGTTAATTTAATGATAGCACTGCGTGAGGATGTTGTTCTGTAATCTACAGCCTCCGTGGCGAAGCAGCATGAGAATATCAGGCAACAAATATGTGACATTTAGGAAAAAAAAAACTGATATGTGATTCTTGATAGCCTAGGATTGGAATTTGTCGTTTTCTATACAAGATATCATACCTCAATTCGAGGAATAACGAATGACATCCCACACGGCATCAGCACCAAATATTATTTACTAATGTTGGAGAATGTTGTTTGTAATTTTACGACTTAACTATAACCCTTTTGTAAAACAATGTTCAAATGATATAGAAAACACAACTGTTTCAGTTAAAACGGAATGTTTTTCGGAAATTACAACCAAAAAGAATGCAAATTATGTAAATTAATACTTTAGATGTCTTGATTTGTGCAAAATGACATAACATGCATATATTTTAAATTCTTGCATATTTTATTATTGTATAACGTTGCCAAAAGGTTAATTTCCTTAATCCATATGAAATGTGTTTTATATAAGTAAATATATTCCTTACTAATATAATAAATCTGAATGTGAATATGTGTAACCGATCGTCATCAAATTTAGTATACACGTTGTCAAGGATATAATAAAGAATATAAGATACATTCCAACCAGAAAATATGAGTAAATACTGTCCCCGTATTGTATTGTATTTGTATTGTATCAGCCCATATACGACCCACTGCAGGGCACGGGCCTCCTCTACAATCGAGAGTACGATTGAGAGTGGTTTGTAGGCCATATAGTCCACCACGCTGGCCTAGTGCGGGTTGGCGGACTTTTACTTACCATAGAAATTTACATACCATAAAAATTATAAATCGCTATGGTATGCAGGTTTCCTCACGATGTTTTCCTTCACCGTTATAGTGTGTGGTGATTGACTATCAATACATACATGACTCCGAAAAGTCAGAGGTCTGCCCTGGGATTTGAACCCGCGACTACCGCGAACATCTAGGCAGCCGCGTCTGGTCCGTTACCAACAGGCCACCACGCACTTTTAGGACACACACGTCCCCGTAGGATTGAAAAAGAACTGACGTGGGATAATAAAATAAACCGCTAAATACCCAAAGAAGAAAAAACAACGCTTTAACTATATACCTATACAATACTATTCATATATAATACACGTGTACTGCTCCCAAGGGATATAAAAATAAATGACATGAGACAAAAAATAAAACCGCTTAATAATCATTGAAGATAAAAAAACACTTTCATCTCATAATAAAATACAATTTCAATAAAAATATTATGACGTAAATGATGAGCCTAACTGTATAATTTTATTTCTCACGACCACCGGATATCGTTGATTAAAAACCCGCAGACGCGAACTGTTAAACTGACCTATGCATTCGCGAAACCGATTACACACCTAGTTGTTTACTAGTAATTAGCTGGCAAGCGACCAAATCAGGCTAGATCAGGACGAAGTGGCCGTAAATCAGTGAGCATGGGAACTTGGTTCAGTCGACCGCGGACAATTCTTGGAGCTTGGGGCTATGAGAACTGATGTTTGATGAGCGGAGCGATTGGCGGAGATATATTCGATATGGACCGCCATTACTTGTCGTATCTGTGTCTTTCTCTTTCATACACGCTAATACTCACACTCTATTTCTCTCTTTTTCCAGCCACAGGAAGACGAATTTTATATTTTGTCGTCTCAAATGCAAATAACCAGCATGAAAATCAATTGATAAAGTTATCTAAGTGATTAAGTCGATTGAAGGTTCAGCTTAAAAAGTTTTTGAAGTTTAACAATTGATTAATTCTTATTCAATTAAGGTTAGTTTTTGATCGTCCGGCAATAGCTACCCACCTAGTAAATTATAACCCGTCTCACTATAAAACTGACACAATTGATTCCCAGTATCCCTTTCCTCTTCTCATCCATTTTCCTTCCCGTTCCTCTCCAGATTTGTTGGTCCGACAACACATCTATGGTCCAAGCGCTGTGGATGTTCATGGGCGATAATGATCAGTTACCATCAGGTGACCTGAATGCTCGTTTGCCAATGTATTTGAATTTTAAAAATAACAATTTTACTAATACAACACTCATATTTAAATCGGTCGTGTATCCTACGAATAATTTGTAACTGACAATGGAACAATCAGTTCTTGGATATTCTTCAAGTAAATAAAGAAATACATTTTTCTCTCAACCCGCTGGTTTCCTGGCCCGCCTGTCCTCTCCTTATTTGTCTACGGGCGATCCGATACAGTTAGATGCAATATTATCTGCGCCACAATGGTCTCGGAACGTGACGGTACAGTCGTGATGTTAAATCATATTTTTATCCGACGATACAGCACGATGATCGCTTTTTTTCGCCATTGTACGAATATTTGATCTGATAAAAAGAGATTGGATGTCGAAATATGCGATGGATTTTTTTTTTTTTTGGTATAACAAGGCAGCGGTTTGTAACAGCGGTTGATTACAGCTGTCAGTACGGTAGAAGCGTACAAGCTTGGGATAAAATTATTAATTTAGTAGACAGCCGTCATTGCGCAGTTGGTTAAATGCCGACTGTGAAATGGGACCGCAGGTTCGATCCCCGCACCGAGATAAATGTTTTTGTGAACCATAAGTATATGTTTCGGGTCTGGGTGTATATGAGACTGAAAAGTCTCTATTAGTTCCTGATACCCACGACACAAGACTCGATCTTAGTGAGGAGTCATGACTATGTATGTGACTATTGGGTGTTATTTATTAAATTGGAGAATTCTAACACTAAACCTCAAGATACTGTTTACTCCATCTCTGTAGTCAGATCGCAAACAACTGAATTTTTGAATTAACTTTTTAAATTTTTATAATGGGATTCCATTCAAATCGGTGATACCCTGAACAAGGGTCAGGTCAGAAGTACCCTGAACCGACGAGCATGCATGAGGAAATTGATTAAAGAGGATGAAGCGAAAGTAATATGTCAGAATCGAGCAAAGCGGCGATCCATAGTCTCTGTCTACCCCTATGGGATACCGTCGTGACGATTATGTATGTATGCAAACATGAAGGTTGTTGTTAAAGGTAGTAAGGTCTTCAAAACGCCGGGAAGTTAAGACGTAAGTCAAAATACAAGCCACACAACATCCAGACCCTTAATACATATTTGTGGGCCCTAAAAACATTTGCTTCAATATGGAGATCGAACCCACGGCCTCTCGTTTCAATCACAACTCACTGCGCCACAAAGACCAAAATTATATGTTTACTAATCATCATCATCAGCCCTTCCACGTCCACTGCTGGACATAAGCCTCTCCTATGCCACGTCACTGGCATGATCTTCAAACCATCATCTCCAACCATCATCATCTCAAATATTGTTTAAGTCGAAACTTAAAAAGCACTACTTAGCCAACTTACCCTAATGTATTATTAAATGTAAAACTTGATCCTGCAGTCAAACTTTTTGTACAGTTTTGCAGGACACTTTATTAGGTCATAAGTATGTTCTATTGTTATTAATAAATTAATAAATAACCGCTACCAGCTATCCTACGTCGTCGCTCCACCTAGTTTACTAAATAATTTAGAGAATTAACGGATTCTTTGAACGAGGTTTAGACAATTAAAAAAATTCAGAAACTGTATTAGTGTGAAGTTAAGGCGAATGCATACGGAACGGATGTGCGATAACCGCTATAACCTTTTTAAAAGGCAGGTGTGTAAAGGTCGCAAGGAGAGGCGCTGGTCCAATAACGGTTTTATTAAAATATTGGATGTATTTTTTACTGCTTTATATAAAAGCCTTCTTGGCGCAGTTGGGTAAACGTCTAGTATGAAACGAAAGACCGCGGGTTCGATCTCCGAATTGGAAAAAATATTTGAGCGGTCCACAAGTATTTGATTCG